>OZ024737.1:11299014-12033389 GCA_964016875.1 Fallopia convolvulus
TGTGTTGTCGGGTATTATGCGCTGGTTTGCTCGGTTTTACAGGTTTTTAGGTTCAGGAGCAACAGCGGGGCGAGTACAGATGGACCATGGTGGTGGTGGACGAGTCAAGCAAGCTAAGGAAGCTAGGACATGCTAGGAGAAGAGCCAAGAGAAGAAAGAACCGAGCCAAGACAAGAACCAAGGGCGCGGGATCGAAGCCGCGTAGCAGCCCGCGCAATCCCATCTGAGAGCCAATTGCGCGGGGAGGACATTGCGCGGCCGCGCAATATGGTGCCAAGCCGCGCAATCTGGCGTTTCTCACGGACGTTGGACTTGGGCCGAGATTTGGTTTTTGGGCTTTGGTGTTGATCTTATGGGCTATGATTTCTGAGTTGTAGGGTTATTATATCTTATGAGGGTTATTTTTAGAGACATATAAATACTTTATGTTAGTTTATTTTTAGATAACTTTTGATCAATTTTTGGAGGCTAGGGTTTCTTTGGAGAGAGTTTTTCTCAAAGGAGCAATCTTTGAACCTCTTGTAAGTTTGATTTCAATTTCAATTATGTATTGCTAATTTTCCTTTGTGTTTGGCTAATTAGTGAAGTTATGATTTGTGTATGATTGTGAGATTTAATTGATTCTCGATGAACTAGAATAGAAATTATTCCCTGTGCTTAATTGAATGAGAATTATTCTAGGATTTTGTTAGATTAGCTACCTAATAGAATTTCTAGGTTAATATACAACTGAATCTGATTAATTACTAGTTGGAGTTAATCTGATCAAGAGTAGACTTTAATTGATTTAGTACCGGTTGGACAAGTTGTTTAAAGTAGGGAATAAATTTACAAGTCACTTAGATGTCTGGTTGCTCTAAGTGTTTGTTTGTATTGATAACTTGAATCTTCATGTTGTTATTTAATTGAATCTAGAAGGTCTTCTAGGTTATTAGATAATTAGGGTTGTTAGAACTGGTTGATCTATCAACTAAATCTGAAGTTTGGGTTGTAGTCCTTAGTAGGATCATTATCCACAATAGATTATTCAAGTGAGGAGAGAATCGATGATCAATAAAGCAATATCATGATGGATCTAATTAGTTGAACACGTTTTTCTCATATTTGTTAAACTCAATCATATTTGCATTCATAGTTAGTTTTATTCTTGCATAGTAGGTTAGAATTCACAATTACAAACCCCCCATATTAGTTACTTGGCACTTAAGCAATAACACATTTACACGAGTCTCTGTGGGTTCGACCCTTACTTACCGCTCTACTGAGTTTGGTAAAGTTAAGGATTCTTTGATAGGTATAACGACCACCGAAAATACCTCATCAAATTTGGCGCCGTTGCCGGGGACTCGTCGCTAATTGTGTTTATTACTTTTGTGCTGTTTTGGGTGTGAACCATTTTTATGGTTCATACCCGTACTACTAACTCATCTCCTCTACTTTTTGATCTAGACATTGACAGGACACTCTTCAAGCTAAGGAAGGAAATCCGGAATCACTTTCAGGCCCTGCCGTTCTTTCTTGAAGAATTTGACTTTGCATCTGAATCTGCTGAGATGGGTGACCAAACTCTGAGACAGTTGACTGCACCAAATCTGACACAACAGCCATTGGCGGTGCAATTCCCTGCTCTCGGTGAGGGAGTCAAGTTTGAGCTGAAATCCGGGTGGATCCACCTTTTGCCTTCATTCCATGGGCATAGTGGTGAAGACCCCAACAAGCATCTTTTTGAATTTCATGCTGTGTGCTCAAGCATGAAGCCTGCTGATGTGACTTATGACCAGATCGCGCTGAGAGCCTTTCCTTTTTCTCTCAAGGATCAGGCTAAAGACTAGTTTTACTACTTGGCTCCGGGAAGTATTGATACATGGGCTAAGATGAAGGAAGCTTTTCTGGAAAAGTACTTCCCTGCTACAAGGCTCAACGATCTGAAAAAGCGAATCAGTAACATCGAACAAGAAGCTAATGAGTCCTTGTACGAATACTATGAAAGATTCAAAAGGTTGGTAGCCAGTTGTCCTTTCCATGGCTACACTAATCAAGATCTGATTCTATATCTTTTCAATGGCCTCTTGGATGATGAGAGAAGAATGGTCAATGCAGCTTGCCAAGGTCACATTCTCAACAAAACTCCTGTTGTTGCGTTTGAACTGTTTACACAACTGTCTGAGGGCACAAGACAGTTCAGAAAAGAGACTAGCTCGAGAGCTGCAAATTCAGTGGTGGCTAATACAAAAATCCAAGATGAAGTCACTGAATTGAAAATGATGATGAAGCAGCTGTTGCAGCAGGGTGGTAGACAACAGGTGAAATCTTGTGAAATCTGCTTTGATAACATGAATCCCACTGACGCTTGCCCTACACTCCAAGATCAAAAAGCTGAGGTGAATGCAGTGGGAGGATATGGACCACCTAGGCCGAGGTATGACCCCTTCTCTAACACCTACAACCCAGGCTAGAGGGATCATCCTAATCTGAGGTATGGCAATCCAAGCAATCAGCAGTTCAACAATCAAGGTGGCCAAGCTCAATTCAGACCACCTTTCCAATCTTAGGCTCAGGGAGTGAATCAGAATGATATGTCCACTGACCAGATGATCAGAAGTTTGACTCAGATAGTTTCGACAATACATGGTTCTCTAACTCAGCTTCAACAGGAAACCAAGTCCAGTATAAAGAATTTAAAAAATCAAGTCAGTCAGATTGCTGAGGTAGTGAGCAAACTGGAAGCCAGATATTCAAGTAAGCTACCGTCCCAGACAGAGCTTAACCTAAGGGCGAATGTCAGTTTTGTCTCTATTTATGATGGTTCGGAGGCGGGGCAAGTATATCAGTTGAGCAAAGCTGAAAAATCAACAGAACGAAACGAGGGCCAATTGCGCGGCTTGGCTGCTAAAAGCGCGCCCGCGCAATGTGCAACCCGTGCAATGTGCTCCCAGTTGGGATTGCGCGGGATCGAGGGTGAAAGCGCGGCCGCGCAATCAGGCGCGACGCCGCGCAATCTGGGCGATCTGAAAGGCAATTCTGAACCCCTTCTGAAAGCCTATGTGCATGTCCCACCATTTCCTGAGGCCTTGAAAGAAACCCGGAAATTGAAGAACGACAAAGAGCTGTTCGTGGTCTTCAGTACATGCAAAGTTAATGTCCCGCTACTGAATCTAATCAAGAGTGTACCTCGGTATGCCAAGTTTTTGAAAGAGTTGTGTACTCTGAAAAGGGGACAGAACGAGAAAAGTCAGAAGCAAGTCAAAGAAAAAGAACATGTGTCTGCTGTGTTTCAAAAGCGTTTGCCCGAGAAGTGAAGTGACCCTGGCATGTTCACTATCCCTTGCACTATTGGAAGCACCAAAGTGAATGAAGCTCTAATTGATTTGGGTGCATCTGTCAATGAGATTTCTTCGTCCCTATATGAGAAACTCGGTATGGGACCATTAAAAGAAACTCGGACCATAGTAGAGCTGGCTGATCATTCCACTGTAAAGCCTAACGGAAAACTTGAAGATGTATGGGTTACGGTGGACTGCTTGAAATTTCCGGCTGACTTTCTAGTGATGGACATGGGATCGGGAGTTGGAAAGATATCAATGTTGCTAGGACTACCATTTTTGAAAACTGCGAATACAAGGATCGACATACCACAAGGCACATTGAAGATGGGATTCGATGGGAAGGAGATCGAATTCCACAGCTCGTATCCTTCTTAATATCCCTTTTACGTCAAGCTAAAGACATTAAACAAGCGCTTCTTGGGAGGCAACCCATGTTTTAGGATAGTTTTGCTTTGATTTTTGCTTTCTGTTTTACAAATTTTCTTTTTATTAGTTAGTTTAGGTAGAAATAATCCTCAAATTTTAGATAAACTCGGGCCAGCCATGAAGTACAGAAATACTCGGAAGATGGATAAAAATTGCGTGACCAAGCAATCTGTAGCCAAGCCGAGCAATGCCAACTCAGTTGGGATTGCGCGGCTTGGCCTGCTAAATGCGCGGCCGCGCAATCCATAGCCCCAAAGTCGCGCAATCCCAACTGGGAGGCAATTGCGCGGCCGCGCAATCAGGCGCGATGCCGCGCAATCGGCAATTTTTTCGGGACCCCTTTTTTCAACCCGAGCCCTTCTTCTTTCCCTTCCCACTTCGCCGCCCCCTTCTTCAACCTCTCCCTCCATCCTCCATTGAAGGCAAGATATCAAGCTCTTTTCAAGCTCTCAAGTCGGGATTTCAACCCCAAATTGAGCCAACAACTTCAAAATCAACAAGGATTCAAGTAAGTATCTCAAATCTTCACTCAATTTCGGTTTTTACATAGTTGAATCTAGATCTAGGTTTCGCTAGAAAAACCCGAATTTGACCCCTTTAGGCTCGGATTTAGGCCTAAGTTCCTCACAAAAGTTCGTTTATTGCATGATTCTAGCATAGATTCTTGTTTTATTTGAGCTTTCTGCATAAATCCGAAAATCACCTATAATTTGATTAAAATTTAATTAAATTTTGATTAAATTGTTCTAGGTAGTGGGGGAAGTGAGTGTTTGAGCGATTATTTGTGAAATATTGCTGTGGTTGTCCTTGCCGGGACAACAAAAATTGTGTTTGCTTGGTCCGTTTGTGGTGTTGTGCAGTTTTCTGTAAATTTCTGATATAAATGGCTCCGAAAAGAAGTAGAAGAGATACTGCATCATCATCCCGAGCCGCTTATGCTCCCGCTGCTGTGGTGGGAGAAAATACCCAAGAAACTTTTGGGATCAGTTTGGCAAAGAACAATCATGTGATCAGATTTAAGCTTCTGAAGGATAGGAAATGGGCAGCAACCAGGTTCATTGACTGGAACCTGATGAATGAGATCGGAATTGCTCATCTGTTGAATGAGATAGGGGCGCCTCTACGAATGGGCGAGTTCTTGAAGCTGTGTGAACCAACTTACAAGGGGTTAACACTGGAGTTTCTGAGTACCTTGTCCATTGATTTCAGAAGAGAAGGGGAAATTAAGTTCTGGCTCGGAGGTATCAGGAGGAAGATGACCTTGAAAGAGGTCAACCAGGCATTTGGGTTCCTTCATATTTATGACAATGATGTCGCGCTTACTGAAACTGGTGCTACATGGGCTGATAAACATTTCTGGAGAGCCATAACAGGGCGAAGAACTTATAACCCAACCCAAGAAAAGGCTTCTCCCATCACTCATCCCGCCATCAAAGTTTTTCAACGATTTATTTCTGGTAGCATGAATGGACGGGGTGAAGGTGGAAACAATTGCCCAAAGAAAGATGTGGTTGTATTGGCTGCTTTGTTGAAAGAAAAAAGGATGAGTATGGATGCCATGCTGATGAATCATATGTACCATGTTACAAACAAGGGTGGAGGAGCTATCTGTATTGGTGGGATTGTGACCCATCTGGCCAAGCACTTTGGCGTTGATCTGAGCAGGTTACGAGTTGACATCCCACCGGTGGCAATCAACTTCACTATGCTTAAGAAGATGGGGGGTCCTATATTTCTACAGGAACTCCTACTATTGGGTGCTTGGAGATTTTGGGCGAGCAATGAAGCTTCCTGATGGGAGACGAGTCAAGATTGGAAACAGCCCGGCTAACTGGTACATTGAACCCTGTGATGAAGATTTGAATGTGATTACTATCAGGGGCCGAGTTAGGGGTAAAAATAAGGCCCCAATTATTGTTGAGGAGTCTGAAGAGGAGGAAATGGATGAGGATTTCACTATGGCTGAGGAAGAAGAAGAAGAGGAAGAGGAAGAGTCCGCTGAGGCTGAAGACACAGAGGAGGAGGAGGAGTCTGAGGAGGATACCCAGCAGCGACAATCTGTACCTGCTGGAGGTGACCATCACTATTCTGATACGCAGTACAACCAGATGATGGAGATGATGAGACAAATGCAGCTGGACAAAACGCAGCGCTACAACAGTATGACGTCTCACATCGATCAGGGCTTCCAGAACATGCGAGGTTATGTGGATCAGAGGTTCACATCATATCAGACTCATCAGGATTAGTAGTTTGCTGCTTTTCAGGCCCGCCAGGATGAGCAGTTCAGATTGCTCAACACTAGATTGGATGGCTGGAGTTCAGCGGGTTATCCTCCTCATCAGTCTTATCCACAGTACGCCTTTCCAGATCCACCGTATCCTCAGTTCCCACCATACCAGCCACCACCAGCTCAGGAGATTCCACCATACTATCCACCGCAGCCAGAGGTTCATCCGGAGTACCAGCCACCGCCACCACAGGATTTTCCGCCCTATTACCCGCCAAACAACTAGGTTCTGTGAGTCTTTCTCTTTCCTTACCTTTTTACTATTCTTTGGGGACAAAGTATGTTCTAAGAATGGGGGAAGGGAATTACTTTTGCATTGCATATAGTTGCATTAGATTAGGTCATATTTAAAAAAATTTGCATTCATGTTTAAAATTCTAAAAATGAAAAAAAAAATTAGAAAAATTCGAAAAAATACAAAAAATATTGCATTTAGGTTCTTATTTCCCCATTGTTTGATTTCTCTTGTGTTTCTAAGTTAAGTATAAGTTCTAACCCATGATTTGCATGATTTACTGAAGTGGATATGATATAAGCATGATCGTTGATTAAATGACTTGATTATAGGATGGAGCATGTATTTAACTTTAGTATTTGATTCATTTTGAAGTTCTAGACAAAACAATTAGCCCTGTGAGATTTGATTTTGGCCTTTCATGATTATTTGTTCTTTACATTCTTGAGTGTATCACCATGATTATCTAGCTCTAGAACTTGCGTTAATACTCTATTTTGAGGCTGCTTTATATGATTAAATGCATGACATTAAAATGATTGGGGCAATGTTTCTTTATAGCCTATTATTTCCCTTCCTACCCTACAAGATCCATGTTTTTGACACCCCACTTATTTGAGCCTTAAACCTATTTTTATTAGCTCCACAAAATGATCCATAGCCGAATAAGCTTGACCCATAATCCGGGATTTAGGACTTTAGGTTTTGGTTGTATTGTGTGAGTTATGTATAAGTATGGGGGAGTTGGATGAAAAGTAGGAGAAAAAGAGGAAATAAAACTCTTGTGTTCAAAGTTGAAAAAAAAAAATGAAGATGAAGTTTGTTGCAAAAAAAGCAAAAGAAAAAGTGCTGAAATGTTTTTAGTCTTCATTAGCAAAGCAAGAAAGAGTTGAAAAGAGGCAAAAGCAAAGAAAAAAAAAAGAAGCAAAGTGTTTGAATGTAAATGTAATGAAGTTGGTAGAAAGAAGTTTGGAGGAAGTTGAGAAGAAAGTGTTGAATTGGGTTTAGGATTAGTTCTTTATCCCGGATTTAGCACCACAGGCCAAATATTATCCCTTCCAAATTTCTCTTTACCTTGGCCCCATTACAAGCCGGAAAAAGACCTCATGATTTTTATTATGTATTTGATCCCCAACGGTGGAGATTTAGAACTCTGATGCAAGCATATGGTAGTCTAGTTTTCATGGTTGATTTTGAGTGAAACACATACCCTTTATACACTTGAGTGTTGAGTGCAAAACACAATTTCCATGGTGAGGTCTAGGATGAATGAATGGTCTTTACTTGTTGCTTACCATAATGCATGCTGAGAAGTCTTGGTTGAGTTTTTAATTATATGTGAAATGTTTGTTTGACTTGAGATGGATGTAAGATTGCGTTTCTATGGTGTGATTGGATTTATGTCTTGCTTGAGGACAAGCAAGGGTTAAGCATGGGGGAATTTGATAGCTTGCATATAGGAGTAGTTTAGATGCATGTTTTATATATGCTTTGGTTAGGTTTTGGTTAGTTTTTATGTAGTTTTTAGTTTTTTGTGTTGTCGGATATTATGCGCTGGTTTGCTCGGTTTTACAGGTTTTTAGGTTCAGGAGCAACAGCGGGGCGAGTACAGATGGACCATGGTGGTGGTGGACGAGTCAAGCAAGCTATGGAAGCTAGGACATTCTAGGAGAAGAGCCAAGAGAAGAAAGAACCGAGCCAAGACAAGAACCAAGGGTGCGGGATCGAAGCCGCATAGCAGCCCGCGCAATCCCATCTGAGAGCCAATTGCGCGGGGAGGACATTGCGCGGCCGCGCAATATGGTGCCAAGCCGCACAATCTGGCGTTTCTCACGGACATTGGACTTGGGCCGAGATTTGGTTTTTTGGCTTTGGTGTTGATCTTATGGGCTATGATTTCCGAGTTGTAGGGTTATTATATCTTATGAGGGTTATTTTTAGAGACATATAAATACTTTATGTTAGTTTATTTTTAGATAACTTTTGATCAATTTTTGGAGGTTAGGGTTACTTTGGAGAGAGTTTTTCTCAAAGGAGCAATCTTTGAACCTCTTGTAAGTTTGATTTCAATTTCAATTATGTATTGCTAATTTTCCTTTGTGTTTGGCTAATTAGTGAAGTTATGATTTGTGTATGATTGTGAGATTTAATTGATTCTCAATGAACTAGAATAGAAATTATTCCATGTGCTTAATTTAATCAGAATTATTCTAGGATTTTGTTAGATTAGCTACCTAATAGAATTTCTAGGTTAATTTACAATTGAATCTGATTAATTACTAGTTGGAGTGAATCTGATCAAGAGTAGACTTTAATTGATTTAGTACCGGTTGGACAAGTTGATTAAAGTAGGGAATAAATTTACAAGTCACTTAGATGTCTGGTTGCTATAAGTGTTTGTTTCTATTGATAACTTGAATCTTCATGCTGTTATTTAATTGAATCTAGAAGGTCTTCTAGGTTATTAGATAATTAGGGTTGTTAGAACTGGTTGATCTATCAACTAAATCTGAAGTTTGGGTTTTAGTCCTTAGTAGGATCACTAGTGTAATACCCGTGCCCTGCACGGAATTACTATAATATTTAATTTTTTTTAATATATATTGAATTATAAATACGTTTAAGAGATTAGAAAAATGCAATTTTTGAAAGTGAAGGATGGAAATTAACAAAATAAATCCAATATTTTTCATCTATAATTATAAAGTTAATATAGAAAAAAGAACAATGCATGTTTAAAACAAATAATTATCCATATGATCAATACATGTAGATGATACGTAATTTTGCTAAATTCAGATAGTTAACTAAATAAAAAAATGTGCACTCTAATTCCTCTTTTGCGCTCGAGTGATGGAACCTGTAAATAAGCACAAATTAATAAAAACCAATACATAATTAGAAGTGTATATAAAATTATTCTTTCCATTACATATAGTATGATTAAAAATAACAAATAGACATTTGAAGGGTTAATCTTCTCATATATAAAGAGGGTATGTTTTGAACATCAATTGAAAGTAGGAACCAACTTTAATAGTTTCTTATAATCCATACATTACATCAACGAAGGCACAAAATTCAAAACAGTGAAAGTATAATTAAGCTACTTTATCATCAGTTTATAATTTAATAATTAAAATATTCATTCATTTCTTAAGTGATTAATAATTATCTACCTCTCTATTTAATACTTCCCATAATGTAAAAAAATTGTATAATAAAAATTAAAAAAGTTGTATTGTAACACTTAAGAAGAAAAGACGTAAATAGGTTACTACAACATTAAATAAGTTTCAACAGCATACTGAAATAACATATCAAAATAATGATGATATTTATTTTAGTTATGATTACATAAAATTAAAAGAATGAGAGCACATTTTTATGGATCAAGAAAGAAATAGAATATGAATTTAGATGGAAGACTAACCTGTACGTTGGAGAGAGATTTTCCATTTGTTCTGTATACTATGCAAAAGATAATAGAAATTTCTGCAAGTCTCCTTCAAAAAGTTGACCTTGTAGTCTTCTCTCAAAAAAAGGCTATCCTGGAAGCTAATAAGCAAAAGTGCAAAAAAAAAATTATATAGAAGAAGAATAAATTAAACAGCATATCTAGAAAAGTGAAATCAAAGTGCAAGGAAAAATAATCGGAATAAGAGATACCTAAAGAAGATTATAAATTATGAAAAACTTCTTTATATACCACATTAGTTGTAGTATTAGATATCTGCCTTTCCTTGTCACATATTAAGATCTTTAATCCTCTTTTGCTAGTCACTCTTGAGGTTGCAACATAGAGTTGTCCATGAGCGAAAACAGGTCTTGGGAGATACAAACCAACATTTGCAAGAGATTGACCTTGACTCTTGTTAATGGTCATGGCAAAACACACACTCAAATGGAAATTGTCTTCGTTGAAACTTGAATGGGTATGTAGTGTCTGATGGTGTCAAGATCATGCGAGGAATCAAAACTGTGTGACCAATATTGTTTCCTGAAATGATTCTAGTCTGTATGATATGAGTACCGAGTTGGGTGGTAATCAATCTTGTGCCATTACATAACCCTGAAGATTGATCAATATTTCTAAGAAGCATTACAGGGACACCAAGCTTAAGTTTCAGCATATGATTTGGGACACCAGAACATCTAAGACTATTTAAATAGTCGGATGTATAAAAACTTTCATCATTGTCCAAATTTGTATCCGTCTTGCAGATACTGTCAGAACTGAGATACACTTTCTCCTCGCCAGGTAAAAATGACAACACATAGTCATTCACTTGATCTACCTCTTCATGTGTTGGTGCGAGAATTCCTCGTTCTTCAAAATAGTTTGGAGAAAATTGGTTTTCCAACAAAGAAGGATATATAGACTTAATTAATGTTGGAATAGGATCTAACTCATTATCCTTCACCAAGAGTTCATCAGGAATTTCTATCTGTGCTTCTCCATCATTGTCATCACCTACAGTACCATCTCCAATGCTTAATACCCATTCAGAAAACTCTTTTGCTTCTTTTCTTTCATCTTCAGAAGTGCCTTGTTGAATCCGCATGTTTCTAGTGAGGGTAAGGACTTTGCAATAATCCCACAAATAAGAGGAATTAATGGTGGCGAAAACAATATCTTGCCTGGTTTCTTTGTTGATGACAGGAAGTATTTGTCTAAAATCTCCACCAAATACAATGACTTTACCTCCAAAGGGTTGGTTTAAGCTGTCTGGATTTGTAGCACGTAAAATATCTCTCAAACTCCTGTCTAATGCTTCAAAACAGTATTTATTCATCATTGGAGCTTCATCCCAGATAATAAGTTTTGTCTTGCAAATCAATTATGAGAGTTTCGTTCCTGTATTTTAACAAATCAATATTTTTGTTACTTAATAGTAATTACTAAAAAGTTAAAACATAAAACTATTCATTAAAAGTTATGTAGTATCTGATTGTTTAATTTGATTATCCAAATTCAAAATTCACCCATCTTAATGATATCTAAACAAAATGATCAAAAGGGTTGTTGTATTATATAACCGTACGATCATCACACGTTAATTATGTGCATACTGTGCCTTAAATAAAGTAAATCATAATACTGGTTGAAATTAAAAGATGCATTTGACTAACAGAATTCTTTGTGCTTTATTTATTGTATTTAATCTATAGTAGTTGATAACCAAATAATTAAACGTAAATATTTTAATGGCATTAAAAATATTATTTAGTGACATATACAATAAAAAAGAGATAAAATTGAAAATATAAATTTGAGCATATAAGTTTGTACCTGAGTTGACATTATATGTGGAGTCTTCGTTAATTTATAATGGTATTTTAAATCTTGAATGTGCAGTTCTACCACCGGGAATTAAGAGAGCTGCATTTCCGCTTGAAGCAACGGTAAGGACTATATCACCTTTGGACCTTATAGCGGCTGAGAGTGCTCTCCATATAAAAGTTTTACCAGTTCCACCATATCCATATAAGAAAAATACACCACCATTATCAGCAGAAATAGAATTCATTATCTCATCATATACGCCTTTCTGCTCTTCTGTAAAGCTAGATATTAATCGTTTATGCTCTTCAGCTAGATTTAGTCTGTCATAACAAAGTTCATCTTGTATAAGCTTGTTGACACCATCTGATATTAGACTTTGATCCGGCTGAGGCATGGTGGAGTGATATCTCAAACTACTCCCATTTCGCTGCAATATCTTTTCAATCTCAGCAAGAGCATAATTTTTTAACTGATCATCAGTCAGCTGCAAATCTGTACATAAATATTTACAATTGTAAAACACAATAAATTCTTCAAAAGGTGCCAAATCCAACTAAATTTTTTTAAAAAAATTTGTAACGATGACCTCGAACCATAAGTTTGCAGTAATTGAACTAATTGAAAATTTGTTATTTATTTTCCTAATTAATTTTATAGATTGATAAAGAGTGATTTTTATTCTACTTAAGCGTGTAGTAAATGGGTTCAAGAAAACAAAGTGAACTGGTTTTTCAGTACACTTCAACTTTGTAACAAAATTTAAAAATCGTAATTAATCTACTAATTCAAAAGCATAGGTGATCTATGCAAGGGGAAGGGTCCCATATATAGGTTCATTCAAAGAAACATGCAAAGATAAATGGCTTATATAGTACATGATTATATTAAGTCAAATTTATCGAAAAAACTTCATCTAAAATTGAAGAAGATATAGAACATATAATATTATTTTAGAAACATAAAAGAACGTAATGGGCAAATGAAGAATTTTGTTTATAAAATAATAATCTATATATATAATAAGGATGAAAAAATAAAATGGAAAAAATACCACATATTCGAAGAATTCTCCTTTGTTTATTTAGAATATCATCTGCAAGATGCCTCCATGTTCGCTCCCAAACAAATTCTGGCCTTGACATACTATCAGAAAGAAGAAGAAATACGAAAAGACTCCTGATATAGTGGGCTAATCCCCAAAAGCTTGATTCAGTTATCCCATCAATATATTCTCTATCATCGTCCAACAACCCCATTACATAGCATGCTTCTTTGAATGTAGGATATAAAATACCACCAACAGTTTGTATTTTCTCATATGACGTGGGGCCTCTCACATGATTTAGCAGAATCCTTAGATAGTACTTTTCGCCACTACCTGGAGGCACATGAAAAATCCTTCCTATTGAACAGCCACGCTGTCTAATTTTCCAATACTTTTTATCTTGAACCCAAACAAATTTACTTGGAAACTCAACATATGTCAAATCTTGGGCTTCTGGAAATGTGTCATTACACTTCATCCACTCTGTGAACATCGATTTTTCAACATCAGGCTTATTTAGTACAACATCAATAGGATCATCATCAGCAAATACAACATTTTGCTCATCGGGTAGGTGGAAGCTCAATCGTTGCACAACAGGAGTCCTATAATGAATATCAAAGCCAAAGATCCGCGAAGCTGCTTCACATGGAGATATATAACGACAATTGTAGTAATTCTTGATTTCATCATTGTCGTCAATTGAGGTTGAGATTGCAGCGGTTACACGATCATGGCCCTTGTTGACATACTTGAACAGATATTTGATCGTACTCGACCGATTACACCATTCAACATTTATATGAGCTTTATAACGTAGAAGAAGTGTTGAATTGTAAGGAACTACATAACTATTATCCAAGGGCACTCCATTCTTGTGAACCGTTCTGCCATTATCACGTCTTCTATAAATGGGGTAACCATCTTCATCTATATACGTCTCTTCGACATACTTTTTTGGAAAGTACTTTTTACATTTTCCATCAGTCGTACATGGAGATGAAGGATTAGAAGTTCCACATGGGCCATGCATCATGAAATCGGTAACATCTTTGTACAAAGCAGGATCGTCCGTTGATGCAGAAATTTCAGCCGAAATGATTTTGTCAATATCATTAGAAGTAGGCAGCTTTTCTTCTAAGAACAACAAAATATGTGCATGAGGCAAACCACATTTCTGAAATTCAATTGTATAAATAACTACAAAAAAATATAAAAACAATGTTAGCAAATAAATGTACACGCAATGATAAATGACAAAGTTTTTTATTAACTTGAACCCTAAAAAATATCAAGATAAAATGAATATTTGGTACTGTAGATAATTTTAAAATAGTATATAATTATGTACGTTCTTTCACTTTCCTACTTAGCATATTCAACATGGTATCAATATCCATGTTAAACCATGTCTACAATGAAAATATTTTATTAATTTTACAACAACTATTTAATAAACATAATTAACATGAAGTGGTTATGGTATAGTTGTGATTACCTGCTTTTACTGCACCAAAAAGTTTTTTCTCCCTGAAGTCTCTGATCATGGCATCCAATTTAATCTTGAAAACTCTGCATATAATGTCTGGTCTATCCTCTGGCTGTAGACCTCTTTCAGTAACAAATCTTGTAATTTCAGGCCATTTTGAATTGCACGTGAATGTTATGAATAAATCAGGATAACCATGATATTTGCATATGGCCATTGCATCATGACAATTCTCCTTCATGTATCTTTCACCACCCGTAAATGAAGAGGGTAATATTACACGCTTTCCAACAGAAGATGGAGTTGTATTACCCTTATCAGATGCTACTGTCAGATTAGTATATAGATCAGCTCGAATGTTCTTCTGATGAGTGCGATGATAGTTTAACCTCTCAGATTCAATCATTGTATAACAATCAACCAGAAACTGTTGAAACAACCTTCTAGATAACCTTAGAGTTTGTGCTTCTCCAGGTTGCTGTTGAATTCTGTATTGAACAAACTCCTTGATTGTAACTCTCGACCTCTTCCTTGAAGAATTGTCAACCCTATCACTTAAAGGGATATCGGGTCTATAACCATCTTCTCCATAAGGGAATATGAGTGGATACTGAAGAGCAAGATATGAAGGATGCAATTCATGAATGCGTTGTAAGGCACCAGACATTGTTTGAAGTATAATATCTCTGTGTGCAACATTTGTGCCAATATCACCAACAATAAGTGCAACAACTTCAGAGGCAGTTGGGAGATTGTGTGTTCGGCCATCTGTGTTTCTTTTACTGATGAGACGCAATCTGACAGTTGTAGACTCATCATCTTTAAATCGATCCCTGGCCATTCTAAATGCCTTTGCATGCGGATTGTGCTCATCAATCATATTTCTAAGCTCAGTCACAAGTGCATCTTGAACTTTCTTTTCTTTAGAGCTGAAACCATGAAATAAAAAATAAATAAAAAGTATTATATTACCATATATAAAATAAAATCATGGATAAGTATGAAGCAAAATAAAAGTATGTATATGCAAGGATCTTACTTGATGGCCTGAATTCGATTTGAATCTTCATGTTCGGTATCATAAATATAGAGTTGTGAAAACATTGGTGTTGAACCTGGTGCGGGTAGCAAACTTCCTATTCTGTGAAAATTTTGGCCATTCATTCGGTAACAATATGGCCCACGACCTGCATGGATTGATGAGACCTTACCCCCTAGAGAGGTGAAAGAGAACATCATGTTGTACGCTATAATGTTCTCGCAAAAGTGTTTGCTCTTTGCATGTTTATTGGTCAAAAGATTGGTAAGTAAAGGGGGAGCATCTTGCAGCAAAGGGAGCTGAACTTTTCCTTGCATGCAACAGAGGGAAAATTTTGGACTGGGATCTTCAGTTGAATTGGCTACATTGTTTACTTGTTCAGCTTCCCACATTAATGCACCACAATGTTGGCATTGCAACACAGGATCACCATCATCAATATAATCTACTGTAAAAGGTAAACCGTATCAAACAATGTATATGCAAATAGTTAATAGTGGGCATTAATAAGAAAACAATATATATGAGAAGTATCTGATGGAGTCGATCAATCAACTTTTACGGAAAACCTTTTAAAAAATGATTTATAATATATATATAGTGAAAAAAGGTATATGAAAAATCTATAACAAACACCGTACATACCTTTTGGTTGTGATGGTGTTCGGTTCCGCTTTTGAATAAGTATAGCCTTTCTCAACTTCCTCCTTTGCCGAGCTAATTATAATTCAAGAAATATGTGGTGAGATGTCATAAATTAAATCACTTTTATGTACAACAGTAAATGAGTATTTACCTTGTTCAAACCGATTTAAGTCAACGTGGTTGCTATGAATTGGGTTGTACAATGGTACTGAAACAATTTCGGTATTCATTTGTTATCTATATAAGTAATTAGTGATTCCAACAAAAAATTATGAATATAGGTTAAGTAAAGAATATATCTAACCATTTGTAATGTCAGAAATTTGTGCGGACTCATTAACTAAGGAATTCTGTGAAATTCCAATAGCATAATCTGCATAAAAAATTTGTGTGGATATTGGGTTATGACATAGTTATTATATAAATATAAAAAAATGTATAATTAAAAGCGAAATAACATGTTAATTAATTATTAAGAGGTGGGATCCATCACATAAGTTTAATTTTTATTCTAAAAAAACTCATATAGCTTTACTAACCTGATTTATATGTGGGTGCTTCCTTCCGCTTTTTTCTTAATACATCCATTCTCAACATCCTCATATGAGAAACTAATTTGTTGACAATGAATATATAAAACAGATATTTGTTGTTATATTAATATATATGGAGTAGATGATTTTTACAAAAATAACAGATTAATTCATAATATAACATATAATAACATACCATTTTGAAAACCATCAAATGCAATGGAGTTGGTCGGGATTGGGTTATGTAATTGCACTGTAGTTGATTAATTATTACAAAAACAATTAAATAATCCAAATTAAAATTGAATAAAGTAAAGTTTATGCCAATTAATTAAAAAAAACATATGTACCGTTTTTTCCTTTGTTTACTTGTCGTCTAGATGAAGAGGAGGTATGATCGATCACACTCCTTGGTAAATTCACAGACATCGGTGTAGTATTTTGGGTGACTACATAAACACATGAGAAGCACGATTAAATTGATATAAGTAAAAACATTAGAATTTTAAACCCATATAACTAACCATTTGAGATGTCAGACATTGGGGTACGCTGACCGACTACAGAATTATCACCAACTCGTTGCATAGATTCTGCATAAATATTAATATATGATAAGTGATATACCATTTCAACCATGTAGCATGATAAAAAAAAGGTATTTAATATGTTTACCTGATCTTTCTGATGGTGTTCGTTGTCGTTTTTCTCTAATAACAGCCATTTTTGACAATCTAGTTTGTCGAGTTAAGTCATCCATTTTAATAAGATGATCATAAATCTGAAAGGCAAAAGTGTTGACAATGAATTCATACAATACATAATTTGGGTATATATATATATTATATATATATATATATATATATACCCAAATCATTTTAAAAAGTATTATCATGTGCATACGTGTATCTTGATATGGGCAAATGTTACATTCTACCAAGTAAATACATAATTCAAGTGATTATGTGAATTTTGATAAATGATAAGTAATTATACTACAAATAAACTTCATTCAAGAAACAGTCTTCAAAGATAAAAATTAATGAATACAGGTCATTAAAGAAACAGTATACAAACAAAGTTCACTCACCGCAAAACCGACACCTTGTTCCGGCTGATTGAGATGGAGAGGCCGCTTACTATCGGAATATTCCGGGTAGACAGTATCACGGGTGGATACAGGTGTGGACGAATAGAGTCGTGGAACAATCCGGCTTACTGTGGGAAATCTCGAACGGAGTTGGGAAGAAGCGGCTGATTAAGGAATGTTAGGATGAGTTGGTTAGGGCATTAGGGGTTAAAAAATTATTGAGGTTTTTACCATTATTTTGTACAAAAAACATTATTAAAAAGGTAAAAAAAATTATTTGCATCCACAAAGTTTAACTCTGGAACTTGATTAAATTAATACTTTATTATGATCGATCATGTTTGAAAGGGATACAATTTGATTAAAAAAAATATTCCAAAGTCTAATATTTTATACATTATTTCAGATTAAGTTTATAGGGATTATTATGCCCATAAAAATCCGTTGAGTGATTATCATTTTCGGATCCTTGATTTTCTTTGCAATATGTATTGATTAGTTTCAAAAAAATCCTGTTGCTTGATATATATAGATTTGAATATGATTTGGGCATGATAATTTTTATTAATTATGGCAATATTCAGATTTGGTTCGGCGTTAGGTATTAATTAGTTTCTGTTTTCTGGGATTGTATTTGTAATTTATTTGCTTCTGGCCTAGTTTAAGTTTATAAGGATTGAGGTTTTTTCCAAATAAAAAAGGGCATATATAATACTAAATAGTTTTAGTATAAGGAATGGAATGATTTGAACTCTATTTGCAATATATTACGATTGGTTTTATGTTAAGAATAAACTGCATTTGGGTTTAAATATGGTTTACCAAGTTTATGAATAATAAAAACTAATAAGGTAATTATAGCAAATAATTATCTATTAATTCATTGAAGTTGATAAACTCAATTTACAATGAAGCATGATCTTAAATCACCGTTGATACTGGAAGAAATCTTGTACTGTATTTCTTAAATATTATATCTTATATTACGATCATAAGTTAATCTATCTTAATCAAAAAGGGTTGTTGCACAATTTGTTAAAAAAAATTAAAGTAGTAAAAATATATTTATTTAAATGTAATGTTTGAAAGAAAATAACTACTTGTCTCTAAGTGGATCAACTGATCAAATAATAAAAATAACTAAAAAAATTAACCATCCATCTTTTCTATCTTCACCCTAACTATCTTGTTGTGCACTTGTTCATCTGCAAACTCCATCTTTTTTGCAGCATCATCAACTTCAGTGCAACCTTGGTTCAATTTCCTCTTAGTAACCGAATGATCTCCATCTTCATTATCTTGTAACTTATCAACTTCAATGCTATTATGAAATCGCTTAGAGTGATCATGGAGTTTGAAGCTACTTTAGAGTTTATGTCTTCTTCTGTAGTTGATGACAGAAAATTGTCCTCCTAAATAAAAAAGCCAAACAAAACATATGAAAGTAAGAATATAAAATTTTATCTATATAGTAAGAGTAATGGTCATCTCAATATGTATTCACCTGCGATTCTTTTGAAGAATTCACAAAATTAGCTATAAGACTTGAATCATCAGTCATGTTAAGCACTGTATAAGCTGAAGATTTAGGAAGACGACTAATGTTGAAATTTGAAATGTAAACCCTAAACAAAATTTTTTTGTTTAGGAATACATTTAAATCATCGGGAATCTCATTCGTATCATCTTCCTGAGAATAAATTTTGCAATATATGGTCAATTGGTGTAGAATTATATGTTAAAACTTATAATATAAGAATAATATATAAAAATTAATAATTACCTTTTTATATGATTCAAGAATATTTTCTTCTTTATCAAATAGAGTGAATGTTGCACTACCAGTTTCATCAATAACACGCACCGGAATACTGTACCTGCACACATTGAAAAAATTAAATATTTACAAAATCTTAATACATAACATTAGTCTATTTAAAAAAAATAATATTACCTAGGAATTGCATACGGTACAATACCACATTTATTGCACAAAAAACCTTCTTCGTTAGGCAAGGCCTTACATTTGCATTTTTTGCAAGAATTATAATACCAACCATTTGTAATCTCAAGATCTTCAATGGTTGCAAGTACAACAGTATGAAGTTCCTAGTAGAAAAAAATAAATAAATTATATTCATATATTCATTACATATTCATTACATATATGTTTAGAAATTAATATAAAAAAATTGTATAATCTATCTTCGTTAGGGCGACGGATAAGGCCCGAATAAGGAGGTACATGGGCCCAAATTTATATTACCGTTTTTTTGGCCTTTTACTGGGTTTGAGTAAAATAGGATTAGGGATCACTCAGTTTCACTCTACTTTTTAGGATAGAACGCGAGGGTTTAATGGAGAGACGGAGGAATATGATGGGCAGAAGATATCAGCAGCAATCGTATATGAATCTCTCATCAGATTTCGGTTTAGTCGTCCAATCTCTTGCCTCATGCACATATTCAACAATCTTGATGGCCTGATAATATATGTGAACATTGTAAATAAAATTACTCAAAATTAATTAGATATTAAACTTACCGTTTTCTGCTCATGAAGATGATCATTTAGCTCATCCAATGTTTTCCGCTCAGTTGAAAGAAAAATATCAGATGCAGACTTTGAATTTTGGCTAGAGACCTTCAAAACTAATGGTTCATGTCCGACCCCTTGAAGTTTGCATCTAATAAGAAACATGAATATTAGTATAAATTATGTAAAACTATTTTTGCCACGTAATGATGTGAACCCCGTTGGGAGATTCACAAGAGGATCGAAGATGGACTCGTAAATGGTCGTCTCACGCACGGTTGGATAGGTTTTAGAGTCGAATCGACTAGACTTTGGTGAGAAGAGAATTGAAAGGATGAGAAGGTGCTCTCTTTTGAGGGAGAACTGATGAATATGGGATGAGAAGAGAAATTGGTTGGCGCCTTTAGTAAATACTTCTGGAGTAATCTCGACAGCAATTCGGTATATTAATCAAAGCGTAAGAAATACATAGAGGGGCGTGCTCCTTATATAGGAGAAGGAGGCGCGCCCTAGATAGCAAACCCTAGGCGACGACATGGGGAAATGAAGGGGGATGCAAGCATGCGGCCCAACCATTTAGCCCAAGCCCAAAATGCATAAAAATAGTAAGAACATAAGTAGCAATGTTTCGGAATGGAAATAGTTCTAAAAATAGTAAGAAATAAAATAGGTCACGGTGGCCTAGTCGCGAGTGTCGCTACAAGGCCGTGACAAGGCTGTGGCGCGCCAAGGACGTGTCGCGACGCTGGCAAGCGCGCGGCACGGCGTCGGCGTGCCGAGGCTGGAGCGCGCTCGGACCTCGAGTGTCGAGGCCGAGGCGCGCAGGAACCTCAAGTTCCCACGCTAGGGTGGCCCGGCGTGGCATGTGGCTTGACGCTCGCGACTGGGACGGTGCCGAGAAGGAGGTTCTCGCGGCTGCGGTGCGAGGCGTCGGGCTGGAGACTCGGCGCGCCTATGGTGACGAGGCATGTGGAAAGGGCCGCGCCGGTGGTTGCGCCGTGGCTTGCGATGGCGCGCGCGATGATGGACGAAGTGGCTCGGGTTATGGCCCGAGTCCTAGCTCGTGTGATCGGTCCATCGGAGCGCACGGACAAGTCCTCCTCGTCTTGGCTAGCCGTCCTGATGGGGTTCACATCACGTAACAATAAGATATGATTAAATAAACTTACCTTTCCCTAAACTCAATAATTTCAGGCACAATATCATCATCAAAAATGAGTTTTGTACCATTATAATTATTTGAAACAATAGGTTCTTCATTCCATTTGCATGGCCTTGCAAATTGAATAATAACAACCTTCTTTGTTGGAGTCTTTGTTGGAGAAAAGTGGTTAATGGTCTGCACATTTCAGCATACTCATCCCACAACGTACAATTTATGACTTTTTGCCTAAAATTTTATCAAAGTTAGTTTGGATAAATTTATTTACTAAATCAAGATTAATAGAATATTAAGTACGATTTAAAGAACATACCTCATATCCATCAATTGAAAACTTATCCTTTTACCCTTTTGATTTCCATGATTCTTGTCAAAGGTTGAAACATTTTCATCAATTGAAACCAGTGTTCCAATGACATCTGCATACAATATTGTGAAATGGGTAAAAATTATGAAATGTGCAAATATAAGCATAAATATTGTAAGACGTGAAGAGGTAAAATTGTAAAACTCACCGATAAGCATTTTTTTCTTCCAATTTTTCATTTAAAATCATATCAAAATCCGCAAAATTGAATCCATTATTAGGAATGGATTTTGAAGAGCAAGGCTTAAAGGTGGTATTACGGTAAAAAATAATCTTGTAGTCATGGGAAACAAATTTAAATGTTGGGTCATAAAGTGCAAGGCCAAAATTAGAAATGCTATAAGCATTTCCTTCCTTGATATTAGTAAAATTCTCCATGAAAACTTCCTTTATCACCCCATGAATTTTATCACCCTGAAATAAACAAAAACCAAGTTAATATATTCACACTTGCATTTTAAATGCGGAAGTTTTTACATTACATTCATAGTTAGAAAAGATATAATAATAAAAGGGTTTATTAATAAATAGGGCTAAGTAAATACCTTCTCGTCCATTAAGATCAATTCGGTAGTCACGTGATTGCGTGGATCATCTTTTTTTTTGAATCTTCCACATTCTAATTATCCGAACTTCTAATCTATACCTGTTTCAACTCGAAACGATATCCTTGATAAAATTCATATTGTTAAATAGATCTGCAATGAAATAGTTTTACAAAAGTTAAAAAAAAAAAAAAATATATAGAGTTTTTATTATACACATTTAAGCATGAATAACCATACCTGATGAAGTAATGAAAGTTCTCTCTGAAAGTATAAGACAGTAGATAGTAGAAAATGAGGGTATGCAGGTATGGTGTGGACAAAAAGAGATAATGGAGTGATGCTATATATTGTTAGGGTATTTGAATAGATAAGTACGAAAAAGATTTGGCCTAAGTTTTCAAATATTTGAATATGATTGGGTTACAATAATTTGTAGTATTTATGGGAAAAATCTGATTTGGTGGTTGCTCAACAAATCCTATTGCTTGATATATATAGATTTGAATATGATTTGGTTATGATAATATTTATTACTTATGGCAAAAATCAGATTTGGTTGTTGCTAAAAAAGATAACGTAGAATAAGTGTTACTGAGGAACAATAAATCAGACGTAATAGACCAATTTTTAGTCATATCCTTTTACATTTAAAGTTTTATATTAAAAACAACACAAAAAATGACTTGATAAATGATCAACTAATTTTAGGTAATTATAGATTCAGTGAACCCGATTTTTTGGTGGAAAATAATGATACTTATAATATAGAATATATAAAAAAAGATTTGATTATAAAATTAGTAGAAAAATCAGACGTAATTTTTTTTGATACATAAAGGGATTAATATTATTAGAAGAAAATTTTCACCAAAAAATATTATTAGAAGAAAATAGCACATAATTAACATTAATATTACGAATAATTTTATTTGAATTTAATTTTTCTTATTTCAATAAAAGGTAAGCATGTAAATAAGATTTTCTGATTTGGTGGTTATTATCTACTAAAAAAATATCTAAGTATATCTATTTGTTTAATTAAGATTTTAATTAATTTAGATAATAATTTTTGATAAGATTCCGATCAAAATCAACACTTGGTAACTCTAATCCAATCGCCATAGATTCCTCTAAGTTTCCTCTAAGCTTCCTCTAAGCTTCAACATCAGTCGCCAATCGCCATAGATTCCGATCTATGTGCTTCGTTCCAACAATTGGTAACTCTAATCCAACACTTGCTTTCTTGAAATTGGGTTGGCCAAATCAGAAGAAGAGGACATGTTGACATATCTTAAGAATCCGATCTCGAAAGGAAGTGTAAAAGATCTGTTATCAATTGGTTCGTTTGAAGAAAGTATAATTGGCATGTGGTAAAAGATGAGGTGTAAAATTTAAAATCTACGTAATAGAATAATAATTTTGAAGAATATATAGATTGTTTAGGGTTGATGAATTGTAATATCTAGTCATCTTATTTGAAAAAAAATAAATGAAGTGTAATAAGCATCAATTAACGAAATTGCGACATTTGGCAAAATCCTATGTGGTGAAATGTGGGAGTGCCATGTGTAAAAATCCTATGTGGCACAATGTGAAGGCTAGAAAGCTTAGTGGTTTTAGTTATATAGATAGATTATCCACAATAGATTATTCAAGTGAGGAGAGAATCAACAGAATCGATGATCAATAAAGCAATATCATGATGGATCTAATTAGTTGAACACGTTTTTCTCATATTTGTTAAACTCAATCATATTTGCATTCATAGTTAGTTTTATTCTTGCATAGTAGGTTAGAATTCACAATTACAAACCCCCCATATTAGTTACTTGGCACTTAAGCAATAACACATTTACACGAGTCTCTGTGGGTTCGACCCTTACTTACCGCTCTACTGAGTTTGGTAAAGTTAAGGATTCTTTCATAGGCATAACGACCACCGAAAATAACTCATCAATAACAGTTAAGGAAGAGATGGAAAACTATACATATACGTACGATTATTACCACATATTCGAATGAAAACCACAATAATACTACAAGATTAACACGAAAATTTAAATCTTCTCTATATTATGTTCGATTGCATGGTGAATTGATAGTATATGAAGATTAGAATAATCAAGAACTATCTGTATGCTTATTATTAGAAATCAAATTTACATACCTCTATCCATTGTGATACGTTCAATTGAATCCAAAGTAGAAGCACAAAACAATGGATGAATCCGAACACAGGAGTATTGAAATGGCGTTAATACTGTTTTTGTGAGGATGGAGACCACCAATATTCATGTGATTATGGAGAGTTTTTTATTACAGATTTTGTGATTTTTTCACTTCCGTATATTGGGTAACTACTGGATAAGATATGGCAGTTGTAAGCCATTATCTCCCTAATTTTCATATATTCAATTATAATTATTTTTGGAATGTATTTATTCCACCGTATTTTTTGATGATATCCACCTTATACACCCCATTTCCTGTCTATTGATTTACTCTTATCTAACGACTAGAAGGTGTTCCCTCATTCCTCCTCAATTCGTGTTTCTCCTGAGCGTCCCTCTACATAAAATATAGTTCGACTCTTAAATTACTAAAAAAAACAACAAACTATCCATATAAGTCCGTGCGACGTCGATGTTGACCACGACATGCGGTATATGCCTCCATCCTATCTCTAAATGGATAGTCCCAACCTTTGACACTCGGGTGATGAACGTGAGACCAAATCAGCGCAACCGGCGGCAAAGGTGCTTGCTCATTCAACCAAACCTGCATTACCAAATAACCAAATTAGTTATAAAATGATGGTAAAGCAATACTAATTAAAAAGCTATAGAAATCTTATCGGTATGAAGTGAGTTTGGTTTTGAACGTGTGCAATCACAAGAATACTTATAGAGGGGCCACAATTACCCCCAACACTTACCAATTGTAGGCACGTGTGGGGTTGGGACCACCATAAACATACGAGCGCCACATGGAAATACGTCGCAAACGCCAAACCCATGATGGGCATCTCCATCCAATGTTCTTATGAACAAGGGCTTCCGACATAGTTCACTTTTGGGATCAACTCCTCCAGTGGTGTGAACACAGATGCGGCTTCATATATTCCTCGATTTTGGACCAACTTGGCCCCCAAGCACCTCCTCATTTTATGGAAATCTCCCTCTTCCCAATCCAAGATGGATGCGAGGGCCCAATACCCACAATTCCCATCTGAGAGGACATCTCTAACCCCATTGATGAAAGAGTACATAAAGACATCAATGGCTCGACCCCAAAGTGAACTCCCATGTAGATAACGTCCTCTGTCCCTGCAGGAACTTTGGCACGTCCTTTGCCAACCGCTTTCTTCTTCCTTACACGCGGTTTTTCTGTAGGCTCCGTGTCTTCATCAATATTTAAAACCTTGTTGTTCACCTTTCCCCGCTGAGCCATCTTGTGCTCAAGGTGTGTTGGATCCCTCCTGGAGTACTTGGTGGTGCCCTTAGGTCTTCCTTTATCCGGTTTTGTTGATGGCACGATGATCTTTGATCCGCTCGAGGACAACATTTCATCAAAGTGTGAATTGATGTTGGACACTTGCTCTCGACTCAATTCACCCCTGTTTTTTTTCCTGACCATATCACACCATTTGATGTCCTTAATGTCCAAAGGGGTTGCGGAATCCTCCGTAGTGTACACATCGGGAATGCCTTCCCATAACACTTGCCTCCAAAAAAGGTGAATCTCACACAATTCAATGGGCGCGCCGTCGACGATCGCACTCGTAACTCTATGGATGCATGGAATCCCGAAAACATCTCTCCACTAATGATCGTTGCACACTTCTTGGTAGTTACCTTCCACCACATCAAAATACATAGCCAACAAGATCTCGAAACACACCTCGGATACTCGATGGATCAATGGAGCAAATAGGTACCTAAATGCTGCAATGACGTTGTCCATCTTGTTCGGAATCGTTGTACGTGATTTCTCCAAGTCTTCCCTCATGCGCCGGATCTGTGACTCCAAGTGATCGTGAATCTTTAATATCATTGTGTTGAAGCCCAGAGTTGATGAATCTAAAGTGTCCTTCGCAACCTTGTGCATTCCCTCGGCCTTACCAATGTACAAATTGTGCAATCACGAGATTAAAATAAAGTGACATTCAATATTTTATAAATTTTACGTCCTTTAGGTCTAACATAAGATGAGAAATTTACATGTTTTTCGTTCTAGTGAAGAAATGAAGTCGATTGTCGGTCCAAGCTCTCACTATGTTCTTCTTAAAAGGCCTAAGCCAAGTCTTGTCCACGTAGCCAACTAGCCCCGAATGCCAGTTCTTCAAGATTTCTGCTCGTTTTGCTTCGTAGCTCTCCTCTGTGGTTGACATGAATAATCCCCAACATCGATCCGCAAACGCTTGGGCCGTTATCTTTGAGGATGTCAAGCGCATATGCTTTTATGTTTGCTCTAATATGCATCTAACATAACAAATGTATCACTTCGTCTTCAATGAAAACCGTGTGGATTGTATTTACGAGGGCTTGATCTCGATCCATGACAATGGTCGTTGGCATTTCACCTATCTCCTCATACAATCTCCTTAAATGCTTTAAAACCCATGTAAAATGTGGAGTGTCTTCCTTGGACAAGAATGCAAACCCAATGTTAAACGTCATGTTCCTGCATGTCAAGCCAACCATCTCCAAAATGAACATGCTATAGCTATAAATTATAATAAACTATTATAGCAATAGTTTAGCACATGAAAAAAGATTAGAACACAAACCTCAAACTGGACGAAATACTAAATTACAACATACCTATTTGTCATTTATGTAGCGTCCATAACAACAAGATAAGGAAACATCTTCATCAAGTGTTGTGACGTCGGGTGGACAAAGAAAAGGATATCTAACTCACTGGAAGTTGGGAGAGTTGCTGTCCGAACTCTATAACCCTGGTTTTGCATAAATTGTAGCGTCCACTAACACACCGTCAACTTACCACGGTTTGCCACTAATATTTTCTGCTTGAAGTTCGATATTTGTTTCCTTGACGTCATATTTTGAGGGTTAGTAGGCACCAACATAGTTGAAATAGCCTTCGGGCTCAAGAATAATCCGGAAGCATTGATGATCATATCCTGTTCCGTCGGGGTCAATCGGCCAACATACGGGTGTCCAAGGAAATTGGTACAAAGCTCATGGTTATGCATGCCAAACTTCACCTCCAAAGTCCATTTTTGATTATACCTTGACCGGCGTCCAACCAACTTAAATGGGCAGTTGCACTTCCTTGACCCCCTATCTTCTTTTTCGATCTAGACTTCCCGTAATGCTCGCATCTTATATTCACACAATTTTCATTTGAGTTTAAAATGAGCAAAATCATCATCCTATCTTGACCGATTTGCCTAACCCACTTAATCAACTCATCTCTATCATCCCACAATTGTTCTGTGGTAAAATTATAGGATCGTTAGTACTTAAACGAGTCAGCGACTCCTGCGAAGTCGTCGACTTTGAGTAACAGTCCAAGTCACCGACTTTGGTAAAGTCAGTGACCTTGAAATACGCAGCGGAATAATTGATCAAACAGGAAAGATATTACCAAACTGTAAATGACAAACGATGTGTAGTGGAAACTCTTCGTAAACCAACTAGTTTACTTCTAGAAAAACCACTCCCTTCCAAGCTTCTCACTTGGTTGGATTTCAAGAGTCCTTAGACTCGCTCTATTGAAATCTTGAGTGTTACAAAGCTCTCCCGTGTACAAGTTGAATCCCACAACCTTGAACCACGCTCTACCTTTGTACCTACACTCTCAACCTCACGCTATGCCTAAGAACACTCGAACTCACCACTTGCACGAATCTCATGCACAAGTCTTCTTCACTACTCGTACGAATCCCACGCACGAGTCTTCTTCAACCTGGAACTCTCTTGATGCATCGTAAACGGTTAGCAAAGAGCTTGGGAACTGGCAATTAAGTTGTTCCCAAGGCAGCGGAAGTAATAAAGACAGTAAAGAACGCAGTTCCTTTATAGAGGAACCCCACTACAACCAACTAGTTGTATGGGTAAACCTCCACCTCCACTTGGAGGATTTTGAATGACTCACTTATATTAATTGCTTTGTTCCTTAGTTACACAGCCGGATTCACACTTCTCTGTTCCTACGAGTTCTTCCTAACTCTAGCAACACTAGCAAATCCTCTCAACTGAGTTCCTAAGCTCACAACAGAAAATACAAATAAGTCAGACCTTACACCGACTTCTCAGTTCCCTTGTCCTTGGGAACTTCGGCTTCACCGTCGTTGAGATCACACACTCGCCGGCAGGGACTTATCTTCTTTTCTTTCTTTTTCTCAGATGTGGGTGTTTGAGAGTTCTGGGAGAAGTACTCAATCCGAGTACTATTCATTTGGCTTTATAGTCCAGGTGAGATTGGGCAGTCGCATCTTTCGTTTGTGTCCAAAATGCCCTTTGCTTGATGCCCAAGTTGTACTTTCTTCACATGTGACTTTGGTTTGAACTAGGTCAACTTCTTGGATCAATCGGACCATTGGATGAAGCGTGACAGTCTGATCCTCAGACTGTTCCTTCGGGATGTCTGAGACAGAATCCCGCGATCTGCGCTGAACGGTCGTTGTCCTCACATGTGAGTTCCCATGTCATGGGAACTGTCTTCTTCAGAGTTCCCTTGATGGAAACTCTTCATCGTTGTAAGCTTGTGTTCTCTTAATGGAGTTCCCACTTCATGGGAACTTTCCTCTTGAGAGTTCCCTTGATAGAAACTCTGCATTGTGGCCTGCAGTGACTTTTGGTCATTCATAGGAGTTCTTGGCTGTACCTGTGTTCCTTAGAAATACTTGAACAAACCACATTAGTTCCCTATGGTGTTTGTCATTATCAAAACTTAAGAGAATTACATCGTTGATCCGTTGTTTAGAACCAGAGGTCTCAACAACGTCCCAACAATTTCCCCCTTTTTGATGATGACAAACCCATCACAAAATATGCAAGTATTTCATTGAATTATATGCTGATGAGTTCCTAAGTACGATTTTGGGAAGTCACTTTTAGTGAAACACTTAGATTTAGGGAACCACTTCTGGTGAGACACATAGTTCTTATTAAGCTTTTTATGCAATTGTTCCCCCTTAGCTTATGCGTGGTCTGTGATAACTTAAACTTTTAACTCATCTCGCATTTTTTGTCTTTCCCCCTTTTGACATCATCGAAAACAAGCAAAGCAATAGTAAGGAAGAAGGGAACACGCAATCAAAATAAAGACCAATTCATTACTTAAGAAAATATATACATAGGAACTGGAGTACAATTTATGGTCATTTTTGGATTAAGGGAAGAAAAGGGGGGAGATCATGGGGATTGAGGGAACAGGGCGTCACAGAGGCGTGTCAGGACTTGTGTAAGCTTTTCTTGTCCTCTGGCCAACACTGCTTGGTCCCTGGCAACCTGGTCGAGGGTGTTGGCAATGCGGAGCAACACTTGAGAGTTCCCCTCTTGTGCACCAGACTCCAGTTGAGCCGCTTCCTTTACGGGCTCAGAGTGCCTCATCTTCTGGACAACTGAAATGTCCAGTTCCCTTCCAAGCTCTATTTCGTCCTTAGAGGCATCGTAGAGACCCTCTTTTTGTAGGAGCTTCTTGATCATCCCAGAATAGGGAAGGGAATGGGACTTGGAAGCCATGCACTTCTCCATGTGCCCAAGGATGATTCTAGGAAGGTTGATGGGCTTCTTGAGGAGGAAGTGATAGAGGAGGATGGCATCAGGGATGTTGACGACCAGACGCTTCTCCTGGCGAGGGATCACCACATTGATGATGAATTGGTGAGCAAGCTTGGCGACAAGGGAGAGATGGTGTGTCGAGGGAATTTTGGAAGGAACCCGACCCTCAAAGATGGTGTTGTACACTTAGGCGCTATTGAAGTCCCCCCAGAGCTTGTTGGGCAATTCATTGAGCCCTTGACCTGGGACCTGGAGCTGAAGGCGGATTGTCGATGTCGTGAAAATAAACTCGTCGCCTTCATGGGAGAGAGTTCCCTGAGTGCAGTCGTTGGTGATAGTGAAATTGTTGTAAAATTGACGCACTTGTGAGGGATCTACACTCACAGTCTCTTTGCAGAGATTCTCCCAGCCCTGGGCCTTGATCAGGTCCCACAGTTCTCCTAAGCCGTTGTTAATCAACACGTCCTCACTGATGATGAGTGGTTGGAGGAGCTTGCGGCGTTCATCCACTGGATGCTTTGTAGAAGAGGTCCCCTTCCCCTTCTTTGCGGTGCTCCTTGACGTGTTCCCCCTAGAGATCGTGCGAGGTCCTTTCTGCTGAGGGGGTGCAGCCGCTTCAATCATAAGCACGCGGTCCCTTGGCGGTTGGGAACTCGTGGACACCACTATTTGGTGTCCAGGTGTTGGGATCCATGCTTACTCCTTAGCAGCTGGAGCTTCTTCTTCTTCTTCGACCTCATCTTGGGAGGTCCCTTCTTCCTCGGAGGAGCTCGAGCTTGAGCCCTCCGCGTCATCTTCAGGATGACTTGTTGTTGCCCCAACACCACCAGCTGGTGCGGGGTCCCTTCTCTCCGTGGGCTCTTCAGGAGCCACCTTTTTGGGGGACTTTGTCCCTTGGGAGACTGTGTGCTCAGAGGGGTCCCGGTTGAGCTCTTCCTCTATTGCCTTGAGCTGGGCCTCCTCCTCCAGAGTTCCCATGATGATAGGAGGAGGGTCCTTGGTCATTTTGCCTATGACGACGGAGAGAGGGAGATCATCGTCGTCTGAGGTAAGAGCGACGACACTTTTGGATGGTGAGGGAGAGGGAAGTTTGGTGGTGGTGGGGGATGTGGTGGAAGAGGGAAGAGAAGAGGAAGGAAGAGGAGTGGAGAGTTGTGTAAAAGGGGGAGGAATGGATGTGGTGACTTGGGGAGTAGAGATCTCCGAAGTAGAGATGGGAGAGGTAGAGATGTGTTATGGGGAGGAAGGAGGAGAAGGAGTTTTGTGAGGTGGAGGTGGAGTTGGAGTTCCCGTAGTTATGGGAACCGAAGGAAGTGAGGAGGGTGGAGTTCCCTTTTAGGTGGGAACGGAAGGAGGTGGTGGAGGAGGAGTCTGCTGTTTTGTGGGAGGAGGTTTGGGAGGTCCCTCGGTTAGAAGAGGAGGGAGAGAGGAGGAAGAGGGGAGTAGACTTTGGGGTTGAGAGGTCCCATCGTCGGAAGGGAAAGGGAAAGGAGGTTTGGGAGCACAGGAACTCTCCTTGGAGCAGTTCAAGTAGTCGTCCTCAAACTTGAAGAAGGCTTTCTTCATGGGCTCTGAAAATTCAGAGGCCTCAGAGTGTTTGTGTTTTTTGGATTTGGATGGATCGTGGGAATGTTTGGATTTTTGGGGTTTTGAGGGGTCTTTGGAGGAGTGGCGTCGTTTGGATGAATGACGATGTTTGGATTTTCGGGGTTTTTTGTTGATGGAAGGACGAGCGTCTCCGAAGTTGTCAACGATGACAACTCCAAAGGAGGTGTTGGTGGTTGAAGGAGGAGGAAGGGATTCAGAAGAGGAGGAAGTCCAGGCGACAGTGTCGTCGGCCGGAGGAGGAGGAGGGGGCAAGAAAGGGCTTACTTGGTTGTAGAGCGCTTGGATAAGAACATCCTTCATGGTTGGGTCTGGTTCTTGCTCAATCTCTTTCAATTGAGAGATGAAGAGGATGCGAGGGTTGGCATGTACCCATGCTTTGATCTGGGCAAAGGTGTGTTGAGGGGCCATTTTTGTAGGGTTATTGAAGGTTTTGGAGGTTTCTTTAAAAAAGGAGTGAAAGGGATGTGGAGAAGAAGAATTGCAGAGATGGAAGATGGAATAAGATCCCAAAAATGGAAAATGAGGGTTTTAAGGAGAGAAGGGGCGAAGGGTAGAAAGGGAAGTGGAAAACCTCGATAACCGTCGCCCAATGAACGTGGGGCATCATTTCAACTTCCATAGCACGCTTCTGTACACGCGTCACGATCTCTTGGGAGGTCCTTTTCAAAATTTAAATACTTGGACTCTAACGCTTCAGAGCCTCTAACACAAAAGTCCGCTTCCCAAGTGACGGTTCGTCTTTGTAGCTGAGTCAGCATTCCCTTGCTAGTTTGTATTAGTTCCCATGATCATATCAAGGTCAGGGAGAGTGAAGTGGTTAAGGGAACTTCACACTCATCCTTTTGTGGGGCTAGGGAACTCAAAAGGGAACCAGACAATTTGCAACTCGATAAAGGAAATATTTTGGCTCATGAGAAGCATTTGTCTGGTCCCTAGCTTAGGGTGGGTCATATGATCAACCATCATGGTGGCTTGTAAAGAGGGATAAAGGGAACTCTGGTTGATCATTTTGGGCCAAAAGAAATAGAGTTCCTTTGTACACATCTATCTTTAGACTAGTAATCATGGCATAGTGAAAGCAATAAGTCCAAGTTCCCTAGCATGCAATCTTGTATAAACTAGTCAGGCATTGAGGGAGAAACAAACAGGGACTTGTTTAGTTTAGAGTTATCATCCCTAGAAGCATTCGAAAACGCTGGTAGAGACGTCTGTCTAAAGCTTTGGTGAGAATGTCCTCAATTTGCTCTTCAGTTCTACAGTGTTCCATCGAGATGTTCCCATTTTCAACATTGTCACGTAGAAAGTGATGCCTTATATCAATATGCTTAGTTGTAGAATGATGCACAGGATTTTTGGAAATGTTTATGGCGCTAGTGTTATCACATAGTATGAGAACTGGGCCAAAAGACATACCGTAATCCTGGAGTTGTGATTTAAGCCATAGAACTTGGGAACAACAAGATGCGGCAGCCACATATTCTGCTTCAGCTGTGGAGAGTGCCACTGAGTTTTGCTTTTTAGATCCCCATGAGACTAAGCATGACCCTAGGAACTGGGCCATTCCAGATGTGCTCTTTCTATCAACCGGGTGCCTTGTAAAGTCCGGATCTGTGTATGCAATGAGCTCAAGGGAACTGTTCCTTGGATACCAGAGGCACAAGTTATCGTTCCCTTTGAGATACCTGAAAATTCTCTTCACCTCTTTCAGGTGTGATTCCTTAGGGTTAGCTTGAAAACGAGCACAAAGACATACGGAGAACATGATATCAGGTCTACTACATAAACGTTGTTGTGCCTTCTTCCTCTTAGAATCACTTTGTTGGTCTTTTTGTTGATGACTAGGCATTCGTCTGAGTCGAAGGTGACAACGTTGTTCCCTTGATCACATATCTGGGCAACACTTAAGAGATTGTATCCCAGATCTTTCACCAAGTTGACATTGCTTATTTTGATTGACCTATTTAGCAACACTTCTCCCTTTCCAATTACTTCTCCCTTGTTTTTATTGCCAAATGAGACATGGCCTCCTTCGGCATGAGTGTGGAGTGAGATGAGGATATCCTTGTTTCCGGTCATATGGTTCGAGCATCCACTGTCTATGAACCATGCATTGTTCCCCCTCACTGCCACCTACAAGGTAAAGTTAGTGTTTTGAGACCCAGGCAAGATGACTCTTGCCCGGTCCCTTGCAAGGGAAAATATTCTCATTTGAAACGTAGTCAGCAATGTTGATATCATGAGAGTTGGAGTTCCTTTGATAATTGGCATGATGTTTTTGTTTGTTTAGGAACTCACGGTTTCTGAGGGTTTGGGCTCTCTTCTTGGGACATGCTTCCTTGTAGTGCCCATGAGCACCACAGTTCCAGCACGTCTTGTAGTATTCTCCCAAGTAGTACTTTGGGTGTGGTCTTTGGATTCTGTTCCTATCCATGGTTTCCTTGTTATACACCCGTGACCCGTTTCCCTTAGCAATTTGGACATAAAGTCTATGTCCAGTGTTCCCAGTGTAATAATCTCTCTCACCACCGTTTCCACTTTCTAGGACCCTGATTTTTTCTTGAAGATGAGCATTTTTCTAGTTTCTCACATTGAAGTTCTAAGGCCCTACACTCATGGATTTCATGTTCACTCAGGGGTGACTTTCCATTCTTTGAGCATTCACCTTTGTATCCTATGCCGTGTTTGGCTGGGACAAACTTAATTTGGGAACTCGAGGCTTCAAGATGGTCAGGAGTCTTACTCAGGTTTTGCAAGAGGGTGTTTTCATCTTTCTCTAGAGTTTTGATTTCATTTTCTTGATCTACGATGTGAGACACATGAGACTTGAGTTTTTCAAGAAGGGATATGCAGTTGGGACAAGGTTCAAGACCAACTAATTGAGCATTTATGTGTTCCTGTTTTTCCAACTTATTTTGCAGTTTTATGTTATCTTTGACAAGACTTGAAAGAATTTTAAACAACTCAGGTTTTTCATAGTTATTTAAAGAATCAAGAACAGTTTCAGTGGTTACCTCACTGGGTTGTTCCCCAGTGGTTTCTCCTATGGCCATGCCACACATGTCTGGGAGTGCCCATGACTCGGGATCTTCGTCTTCATCATCGCTCCAGGTGGCGATGTAAGCCTTCTTCCCTTGCTTCCGTCCGTTAGTTCCCTGTGGGCATTCCTTAGCGAAGTGTCCTTTCTTGTTGCACTTGTAGCATGTGACATCGGAGAGGTCCTTCTCTGCGGGTTTTCTTTGGAAACTCTGCCCTTTTCCCCAGTTCCCACTGTTCCGTTGAGACTTCCCTTTGTAGAAGTTTCGAAGAGCCTTTGTTACGAGAACTAGTTCCTCATCCTCTTCTTCTTCGGAGTCCTCGTGTTGTTCTTGGGTTGATTTGAGCATCTTCTCTATCTTGAGTGCGATCCCTCGATGAGCTCGAGTCTGTTCCTTATCATCGATCTTTCTCTTCTCGTGTCCCACTAGCTTTCCAAACACTTGATGGAGCATGAGTGTTCTATTTTCCGGATTCTCCTTGAACATTGTTCTCTCGTTTGCCCATTCTCCAGTCAATCCGTTGAAGAGCTGTTGGACCTTCATCTTATGGGTGATTTCTTCTTTGGTGATCCCCAAGCCTTCCATTTTGGTGCAAAGTCCTTCAAATCGGGACTGGTAGCTATCGACAAACTCTCCTATCTCCATTTGGAAGTTGTAGAACTCCCTTTTTGCATTCATCTGAAGATCTTCTCAGAGATCTGAGTTCCCAATGTGCATTTGTTGGATGGCTTCCCACATTTCCTTGGCTGTGTCAAGGTTTGCTACCCTGTCACAGTCTTGTACGCACATGGACCTCTTCAGGTATTGTTTGGCTTTGTAGTTTGCCTCCATACACTTGTATTCGTTGGGTTCCCACTTTGAGAGGTCATTGACTATAGTTGGATCGATTTTGAAGTTTCCTCTCTCGATAACACACCAGGCTTGGTAGTCTTGGCCACGCATCCAATCCTTCATGTTGCGTTGCCAGCTTTCAAATCTTCTGGTAATAAGCCTAGGTGGCTTACTAGTGTTGTTCCCCACTTGAGTAAGTTCCTGAGCCATTTGATACCTGCGATGCTAACACAAATCTAGAGCGCAAGCTCTGATACCAATTGTTGGATCGTAAACGGTTAGCAAAGAGCTTGGGAACTGGCAATTAAGTTGTTCCCAAGGTAGCAGAAGTAAATAATTGCAAGTAATAAAGACAGTAAAGAACGCAGTTCCTTTATAGAGGAACCCCACTACAACCAACTAGTTGTATGGGTAAACCTCTACCTCCACTTGGAGGATTTTGAATGACTCACTTATATTAATTGCTTTGTTCCTTAGTTACACAGCCGGATTCACACTTCTCTATTCCTACGAGTTCTTCCTAACTCTAGCAACACTAGCAAATCCTCTCAACTGAGTTCCTAAGCTCACAACAGCAAAATACAAATAAGTCAGACCTTACAACGACTTCTCAGTTCCCTTGTCCTTGGGAACTTCGGCTTCACCGTCGTTGAGATCACACACTCGCCGGCGGGGACTTCTCTTCTTTTCTTTCTTTTTCTCAAATGTGGGTGTTTGAGAGTTCTGGGAGAAGTACTCAATCCGAGTACTATTCATTTGGCTTTATAGTCCAGGTGAGCTTGGGCAGTCGCATCTTTCGTTTGTGTCCAAAATGCCCTTTGCTTGATGCCCAAGTTGTACTTTCTTCACATGTGACTTTGGTTTGAACTAGGTCAACTTCTTGGATCAATCGGACCGTTGGATGAAGCGTGACAGTCTGATCCTCAGATTGTTCCTTCGGGCTGTCTGAGACAGAATCCCACGATCTGCGCTGAATGGTCGTTGTCCTCACATGTGAGTTCCCATGTCATGGGAACTGTCTTCTTCAGAGTTCCCTTGATGCAAACTCTTCATCGTTGTAAGCTTGTGTTCTCTTAATGGAGTTCCCACTTCATGGGAACTTTCCTCTTGAGAGTTCCCTTGATAGAAACTCTGCATTGTGGCCTGTAGTGACTTTTGGTCATTCATAGGAGTTCTTGGCTGTACCTGCGTTCCTTAGAAATACTTGAACAAACCACATTAGTTCCCTATGGTGTTTGTCATTATCAAAACTTAAAAGAATTACATCGTTGATCCGTTGTTTAGAACCAAAGGTCCCAACAACGTCCCAACATCTCTCTTTTCTTTTTCTCAAGATATACAATTATGCACGAAAGTCGTTTCTTCTAACCTAAAATAACTCATTGTTTAAGCTAGAATAAGGTGTGATTTTGTGTAATATTATTTCCTATTCAGTTAAGGCATCACACGCAATCTTGCAAGATCTTTCCTAATATAACATGTACGCACATATAAAATATCTCAATGGAATCATATAATCTTATTCTGATTTTAGCACTCTTTTATGATGATATTCTCCATAAATAAATGCCCCAACTATCCTGCAAACAATCGCACACGATCTGTGCATTCCTTCCATAAATAGTTTTCTCGCCAGCTGGTTAGGTCAGTGACTTTGTAATGACTTTGCCAAGTTGTCGACTTGGCTTGCAAACTCAGAGTCACTGACTTCCTTGGAACCATCAAAACACAAATTTTCAACAATAGTTTCTTGCCAGATATCCTTTGTCAGTGACTTCTTCATAAGAACTTGATGTCGTTGACTCTCCATGCAACTTCTGTGTCATTGACCTTTGGAACCATCAAAACTAAATCTTCTAACAAATTCCCCCTTTTTGATGGTGACAAACAACTTGTTGTGATAAGATCCTTAAAGCGCACACACAACATCATAGTATAAAGAGCAAAAGCAAAAACCATAAAAAGTCCCCCCTAAGCTTAATATCCACATGGTTTCAGTTTTTAGATACCTCCCTTTAAATCTATTCCCCCGGTTAATTCTCCCTTTTGGCATCATGAAAAAGATTGCTAAAACAAGAAAAAAATTCAGAGGTAAATATGGAAACTTAAAACATAATATCAAAACAAGCATAGATAGTCATCCTCTAAAGCAATAGATAATGTACATTGCAAAAACAAACAATCCACAAATGCAATACAACCATATTGAACTAAAGAGAAATCTTTTAACTTGGAGAGATAATGAGGTAAGGGTAGAAGAGAGGGATAGAGAGAGTCATGGACATCCAGCAGTCAGTGACTCATAATCAAAACACGCAAGCCTCTCCTCAAACACCATAAATTTTAACATTAGGATCATATTGGGTACCTTCTTCATATAGAACTATAAGTTGCTTAGAAGGTGTGACCTCCTCCAGAACTTTGTCGTTGACATCATCAGAGTCTTCTTTCTTAACGACTTTTTGCAAGTCATTGACTTCTTCTTTTTCCTTGGTTACTCTTTGATCACCTTCTTCTGTCTTGTCTCCTTCCAGTTCTAGAGCCCTTGTTTCCTTCTTCTTAGATTTTTTAACTCCTTTGCCTCCAAAATTTGAGTTTTAACCAAATCCTTCTCCAATTCCTCCTTAGCACTCTCCTTGTCCCTTTTTGGGTGTGTCACTAAATTCCGAAAACGCTTACCGTTGTGCTGTTTGGCGCAGCGTTCCAGTTTCAAGTGACACAATTAAGGTTTCTTGGATTGTGTTTAGGTTCATGAAGCTTTTACATGAGGATGGAGTTAGGGTAATAAAGGAACTTGTTCTCTCTTAATTGGAAAGTATCACTTCAATCGAATCAAGCTCTGCTCAGAAAAATTTCTTTCCAAAAACAAACAACCTAATCTTCTTAATATTCTAATGTGATTCACGTGCCAATTTTCACAGGCGCTGACCTAGCTCATGTCGGCATCCATCAAACCTGTTTTCTCATCTTAACATATATGTCCATGACATTTGCACAGTCCATGACCTTCTTTTTAAAGAACTTACTTGGCATTGGGGTTGCACAGGGAGTGCCAAAGCAAACCAAGTAAAAAGCTTTATTTTTGAGGTTTGTCGATCATGATGATAATTCTCCATTTTATAAAGAAAGATCAAATGTGGCTCATAGAGACTCTCAAAACATGATAGGTTAGGGACATGCTTTAGAATCAACTATCATTTGGGCTTGTAACGAGGGTTAGGATCATCAAGTTGATTCTTTTGGGCTGAAATGAAGAGCTCAAAAAGGTTGTACACATACTGAATGTAGTTTAAGTCACCGATAAGTCAAATGCATGGGGTTTCCTAAACAAGATGTCTATCAAGTATGTTAAGAATTATACCATAAAAGCATGATTTCAAAATATATGCAAAGCAATCAATTCTAGCCAATCATCGAGGGAATTCATGTAGGGAAATAGATCATTAAAGAGAGATCATACCTAATTCCATGCGGAGTTGTTCAAAGGGTTCACGATTTAAGGCCTTTGATGTCTGCTCTTTGATCACCTGTTCTACAGAATTCCATAGGACCATGCCTTTTTCTACACAATCTCGAAGAAAGTGGTGTCTTATCTCGATATGTTTTGTCTTTGAATGTTGCATTGGATTCTTTGAGATGTTGATTGCACTAGTGTTGTCACATAGTATGGACACTGACCCACACTTCACACCATAGTCACTGACTTGTTTCTTGATCCATAACAGTTGAGAACAACACGCCGCAGTTGCAATGTATTTTGCTTTTGCCGTTGATAGAGCAACATAATTTTGCTTTCTAGATCCCCATGACACAAGGCAAGGCCCAAGAAATTGAGCCATTCCTAAAGTGCTTTTTCTATCAACACGATTCCCTTAAAAATTAGCATCTGTGTAGCCAACTAGCTCAAAATCAAATCCTATTGGATACCATAAACACAGATTGTCAGTCCCCTTAAGATAGCAAATAATTCTTTTAACAGCTTTCAAGTGGGACTCTCTTGGATCAGATTGAAATCTAGCGCATAGACATACTCCAAACACAATATCATACCCTTGTACATAGTAGCATTAACTTCTGGATCCTTGTCATCTCTTCCAAGTGAGGTAGTCGGCGACATAGGAGTGTCAAACGGTTTAGCATTTTCAAGACCAAACTTTTTAACACATTCTCTAAGATACTTTTGTTGATGAACTTGTGTCCCATCCTCACCTTGCACAACTTGAAGTCCTAAAAAGAACTTGAGCTCACCGACCATGCTCATTTCAAACTCACTAGACATGAGGTCAGTGAACTTCTTTACTAACTTATCATCTGTTGAACCAAAGATGATGTCATCGACATAGATTTGAACAACCAGTGTGTGACCTCTTTCCTTCAGCAAGAAAAGAGTCTTGTCTACTTCACCTCGAACATAACCATGTTGAATCAAGAGATGAGACAAACGATCATACCAAGCATGCGGTTCTTGCTTCAAGCCATAAAGAGCTTTGTCCAGTTTGTAGACATGATCCGGGTAGGCAACATCTTCAAAACCTGGAGTTTGTTCAACATACACTTCTTCCTTTAAGTAACCATTCAAGAAGGCATTCTTGACATCCATTTGTTGTAGTTTGAACCCTTGATGAGTAGAATAGGCAATGAGCAATCGAATAGCCTCAAGACGAGCCACTAAAGCAAATAGTCAATGCCCTCCTACTGATTGTATCCCTTAATTGTCAGCCTTGCATTGTTTTTGACCACGTTTCCTTCATCATCCAGCTTATTCCTGAACACCCAATGTGTTCCAATCACAGTTCTTCCCTTTGGCATTGGGACCAAGTGCCACACTTTATTTCTTTCAAACTGATGTAACTCTTCTTGCATGACACTGACCCATTCCGAATCTTTCAACGCTTGTTCAACATTCTTGGGCTCCAACATAGAGATGAAAGCATTGAAAGCAAGAAAGTTTTTTAGAGAAGATCTGGTTTGCACACCCTTTGAAAAATCAGTGAGGATGTTAGTGACAGGATGAGCACTTTTCTGTTGATAGTTCCTGATCTGCAACTCTGTCAAGTCACCGACTTGTGTCTGACGCATTTTCTCAGAATCTTCTTCTGAGTCTTCTAGACTTGAACTTCTTTCAGGCGTTTTCTCATCATTTGTATCATCGTCACTTGTTCTTTGATCATGGTCACTTCCCCCTGTTCTTCCTGAGTCGGCGACACCAGCATTGTCACTGACATGATCGCTTCCCCATGTTGTGTCTGAGTCGGCGACACCAGCATTGTCACTGACTACTGTCTCCTTTTCTGATGTAGTAACTGGGAGTGGATCATCTTGAAATAGATAATATCCTGGATCGCCATCATCATGATTCTCAATGATCGAGCCTCCCACCGTGCTCTCATCAAACACGACATGAACACTTTCTTCAATCTTCCTCGTCTTTTTGTTGAATACTTTGTAGGCTTTACTATGAGGGGGGTAACCTATAAAAGCGCCAACATCACTCCTTGGATCGAATTTTCTCAGACTGTCATTGCCATTATTATGAACATAGCATTGCACCCAAAAGTGCGTAAGTGGGCGACACTAGGCTTAACTCCTCTAAGCAGCTCATAAGGAGTTTTTCCAAGAAGTGGACGAAGCATGGCTCGAATCATCACATAGCAAGATGCATTAATGGCTTCACCACAGAAATTCCTTGGAAGACCACTTGAGATAAGCATGGTCCGTGACATGTTCTCCAAGGCACGATTCTTCCTCTCAACAACGCCATTTTGTTGAGGAGTTCTTGGCACTGAGAAGTTGTGACTAATGCCATTTTTATTGCAGAAAGACAGAAACTCAGAGTTGTTGAATTCCGTTCCATGATCTGACCTGACAAACACAAGAGCAACTCCAAGATTTTTCTCAACAACCTTCACCCATGCTTCAAATTCTTCAAATACCTAATCTTTAGAACACAGAAAGATTGTCCAAGTATACCGTGAAAAATCATCAACAATTACAAAGATATAGCTATTTCCTCCACGACTTTGGATTCGCATGGGACCACATAAATCAATATGAATACGCTCTAAGGTTCTAGTGGTACTTACCTCCTTCTTGGATTGGAAGGATGACTTCACCTGCTTACCTCTAACAAATGTTTCACAAACTTCGTGTTTGTTTGGATCTATTTTAGGTAGCCCTCTAACCAGCTCTTGCCTATGAAGTTTGTCAAGGAGTTGTAAGCTCGCATGACCAAATCTTTTGTGCCAGAGGTCGGCGACATCGGTAACTGTTCTAAGACACACTTTTTCCTCAGGTTCGAAACAGGAGTCCACTTTATAGAGATTGTTTTCACACACCCCTTTCAGAAGGATTTTCCCCGAGTCACTTTCTATCACCTGACAACCTTGTTTATCAAAAACAACTTGAATTTTTCCATTAGCACACATCTGAGAAATACTTAATAACTTGAAACCAAGATTTTCAACCAAGTACACATTATCTATAGTCGTTTTTTCAGAAAACCTTACCTGACCAATACATGAAATATCACCTTTATTATTGTTGCTGAAGGTAATCTTACCTCCTTTGTACTCTTGAAGTGAGACGAAATTTCTTGGGTTCCCTGACAAATGAGTTGAGCACGCACTATCAATAAACCAGGACTCCTTGTCACCCACTTCAAGCTGCATTGAAAGAATTAGTTCTTACGAACCCAGAGTTGTTTAACTCCTCTGGATTTGGCAACAAATTAATTTCTAGGACGACACTTATTGCAACTAGCACAAACATATCCCGGAGGACAGTCAACGACAATAGGTTTGTCGCGACTATAATCCAGAGTCCGTGACCTGACATTTTTCTCATCCCTGTCCATGTTATGACATCATATTGGTAATGACCAGCCTTGCCGTAGTACCAACATGTTCTATGAGACTTCAGAGCCACATACTTGTTATAGCCCGGATAGATGGGTTTGTTGTTGATGCGAGATTAAAAATCAATTTGTGACGGAGCCGAGTTCTAGATTTGTTTTTGCCATATGTTGTGCACCTTTTGACCAGGATACCACTGTTGCTTCCCTTTGTCAATCTTAGCCACCACATGTATAGAACAACTTGCATTGTCACTACACATAAGGGTTTTACCTTTAGACACAAGGGGAGCAACCTTGGTACCCTGAGTATTGGGTGCATGGACAAAGCCAATTCCATATTTGTCCCTTCACAAATTTCTTTTTATAGTCAATTCTGACCTCTTGAGCCTTTTCAGCAACAAACTCATCTAACCATTTCGCTCTTTTAGTCACATACTCAACTTTAAGATTTTCTAACTCAGTGGACAACTTAGCATTTCCAAGCTTACGCATAAGTGTTTCCCCTTCTAAGTCAGTGACTTGCTTTTCTAGGTCATCGAATTGCTTTCGCAAGTCAGTGACCTGAGAATTGAAATCAGTGCATGGCTCACAAGTAGTTGACTTAGGAAAGGAAATATTTTCAAGCTTAATAGCTTTGCTAGACCAGAGTTTATTATCATCGAAGAGGTTGGAAATGGTTTCTTCAATTCATCCACTTTTTCTCTTAACTCAGTAACCTGAGTTCCAAGCTTTTCGATGATAGCAACTAACTGTTTCCTAGACTTTTTAGCAAGAAGAGAAAAGAATTCAGAATCATTTACCTCTTGGGATGACTTTTCTTCAATGGCCATAAAACAGTCTCCTCTTGTCAATGACACCTCATCGTCATCATCCGACATATCTCAAGTCACCATCATTCCTTTGCCAGCTTCTCCAGTTCTTCTTCTAAGACATTGCTTAGCAAAATGTCCTTTAGCCTGAGATTTATAGCAAATTACTTCCTTCATGTCCTTGCCGTTCTTACTATCCTTGAGGATTGAAGGTTTCCATAAAGAGTCACTGACAACAATATTGGTTGAAGACATTTTCCTGTAAGAAAAGTATTAAAAACACAATCTAGAGCCTTGGCTCTAGATTGTGTTGTAGGATCGTTAGTACTTAAACGAGTCGGCGACTCCTGCGAAGTCGTCGAATTTGAGTAACAATCGAAGTCACCGACTTTGGTAAAGTCAGTGACCTTGAAATAAGCAGCGAAATAATTGATCAAACATGAAAGATATTACCAAACTGTAAATGACAAGCGATGTATATTGGAAACTCTTCGTAAACTAACTAGTTTACTTAGAGAAAAACCACTCCCTTCCAAGCTTCTCACTTGGTCGGATTTCAAGAGTCCTTAGACTCGCTCTATTGATTTCTTGAGTTTTACAAATCTCTCTCGTGTACAAGTTGAATCCCACAACCTTGAACCACGCTCTACCTTTGTACCTACACTCTCAACCTCACTCTATGCCTAAGAACACTCGAAAACACCACTTGCACGAATCTCACGCACAAGTCTTCTTCACTACTCGTACGAATCCCACGCACGAGTCTTCTTCAACCTGGAACTCTCTCTTTTCTTTTTCTCAAGATATACAATTATGCACGAAAGTCCTTTCTTCTAACCTAAAATATCTCAGTATTTAAGCTAGAATAAGGTATGATTTTGTGTTATATTATTTCCTATTCGATTAAGGAAATAACATCACACGCAATCTTACAAGATCTTTTCTAATATAACATATACGCACATATAAAATATCTCAATGGAATTATATAATCTTATTCTGATTTTAGCACTCTCTTATGATGATATTCTCCATAAATAAACGCCCCAACTGTCCTGCAAACAATCGCACACGATCTGTGCATTCCTTCCATAAATAGTTTTCGTCGCCAACTGGTTAGGTCAGTGACTTTGTCATGACTTTGCCAAGTCGCCGACTTGGCTTGCAAACTCGAAGTCACTGACTTCCTTGGAACCATCAAAACACAACTTTTTAACAATAGTTTCTTGCCAGTTATCCTTTGTCAGTGACTTCTTCATAAGAACTTGATGTCGCTGACTCTCCATGCAACTTCTGTGTCAGTGACCTTTGGAACCATCAAAACTAAATCTTCTAACAAAAATCACTTTTGAAATCTTTACCACATGGCTACACATACAAAATTCCATCACATTTTTGTTTTCAAGCAATTTCACATAACCCTAAATAATTCTATATTATTAATTTAACTTCTTAAGATGATATCGAATGGAAAACAATCATAAACAATTGTAACAACTTCAACTAACAATCTACTAGATTATAACTATATTAATTCTAAATAATTATATCGAATTCTAAAATGATTTCAAATAAAAACGTACGTACCGTAAAAAATTGCTCGGATCAAACGATTTTCTTGTTCATCTACTTCTCCTCGTTCATGATATTCTGGATTTTCACCACAAGACAGTGTACCGCAATATAGTTTTGGAAAATGGTAAATGTGGAAGAGGAAGATTGAGAAGGGGTGTGTATAAGAAATGGTGGAAATAGGGCTCATATAGGGATAAATTTGACCGTTACTCCAACGGTCATATTTTTCACGGCATATAATAGCGTCATATCTATAGCCGTTCAAATAATATTGGGATGGCCAAATTAGGACCAGCCAGTACAGATTCCACACAAGCCCGTGTCGTGATGTCACGAAAGCCCGTGTCGTGATGTCACGAAAGCCCGTGCCGTGAAATCTGCACTGGGCTGGGCCCAATCTGGCCAGCCCAAATCTGGCCCAATTATGTATATATATCACGTTTTTTGCTGACGTGATATCACGACAACATATAGCATGATGTCACGTAGTTTTTTGAACCACCCCAAAAAATTGTCCTAAAATTAAATATTTTAATACTTTTTAATGTTACGACATTAGATTGCATGAAACTGTTACGACACTTCATGCCTTGGTGCAATAAGCTCAAAATTAGTGGGAAAAAATCCCGAGCGATAATGATTATTGATTAGTAATGAGGGACCGTCAATCTCAAACAAAAGAAGAAAACTACAACCAAGGAAAATACAACAATCGAAAAAAGGGACGCAAAAAGTAGAAAGGGACAGAGAGAGTAAAGCACGACTCAAGCCACACACAAACTCCTAACCAAATCGTGGCGAAGTACAAAATTTCTAGTTGAAGTACAAATAACAAGTTTCAAGTGAATGTGTGAAGGTGCATCACACATGAAAATCCCACATTCGCATCTAAAGAAGCGAAATGGAGCCTACATCCAGTAAATGGGCACACGGGTTAGAACCAGGAAGGTCACACAAGGGAGAGTCACCCATGTTGTCAATTCCCGTCCTCAAATTCAAAGGGATCATGTCGCCGCCAAGTGGCACCGGACGAACACCTGCCAAAAAAACCGAGAGAGAGCAAACAAGAATTGGGGGACAAAAGGAGTAAAAGCTCACTCTCTACTCCAAGCAAGTTTGGCTTCAAAATCGAATGCCATTGCATTTTTTTCATTTTATTTGAATAAAAAACAAGCAGTATAAAAAATTGATTTTTAGATCTATTCCTTTCAATATAAAAATATCATAGGCAAATTTCCCAAATTTCTTTTCCAGTTTATCACATCCTTCGCGGGCTTCCTGTAGAGGATATCGATGACGCTGTATAGAGCAAATAACCGGCGTCAGGTTTCCGGTCAACAACTTCGAGCAAAACAGGGTCATAAGCCAACTTCCGACACCAACGAGAAACATCAATCATCGGCGCCGCTTAAGACAAACATGGAGCAATCTTCTTAACCAAACATCTGAATACTATGCAAATCAGATCCAAAACATTCAAGATTATCTTTTTTCCGAATTGAGAGATCTATAGATAGATCTAAGAAATTCATAATGAAAACTCATCAATTTGTTCAAGTACAATATGGCTTAGCCTTCTTAGGCAAAAGGACCGAAGCAAAAAATGGTAGAAAATTCATGACATGAGCTAACACAACATTAAATGAGTTTGGTCTTTAAACAACACAATATGGCTTTGATAGCAATCAAAGGATCATAACGGATAAGGTTACAAAGAAGGTGAGTATATGACTCTTTCATTGAGTTCCTTGTCTATTTTTTTTGAGTTCTTCTCTACACTCAGACACAAATCGATGACGATTTGCAGCCAAGTGGAATGATAACAATCAAAGGATCATAAAGGATATGTATGTAAAGAAGGTGTCTCAAAGGCCAAGACCAAGACCTTTTCTAAGGTCTCAGGCATTCAAGTTCAAGAATAACTTTAAGGACTTGATATTATCTATTCAAGGTGTCCATCAATGGCGTCCAAGGCCACCAAGAAAGAGGATCAAGTCATGAAAGTACGGAAAGTTAAGAAGCTCGTCAAATGGAAAACAATGCCCAGTAATATGGTCATAACTTAGGCTAGAAAATTGATCTCAAGTTTGTCCAGGTATGCGTTGGAAAGATAATTAAAAGATCTACAACATTTTAGTTTACGTCGAATCAAAGAGGCGAAAAATGTGTTTTACTGAGAGGTGTGCAAATTACGTGAATCTTATCTTTAGTTTCTATCTTTAGCTAGATATTATATTTATGCATAATTTCGGTCATAGATTGATTTTAGTTGGATGAAATATATCTTTCGTTATTATTATATCTTTTTATTTAGGATTAGTTTTTAGTTTTCTTATCCTTAAGTCAATTTAATTATCTAATTGATTAATTGAATATGAAACTTAGGATAAATGTTTTCTTATTATTACAAGTTCTTAGAAGTAAGGAGAAAGACCCAAATACTCTTCTAGGGTTGGCCATCTATCTTCCTTGGGCTCTAAGGAACTTTAGCTTAGAAACTCTATTTATATGCTTGTTATTCATAAAAAAAAAAGAATGATGAAATTAAAGTGAGGCACCTTGACTAAGGTGTTTGTCGCTTCTTCACCCAAACTACAATCTTCTTCAATCATTATTTCGTTATTGAAATCTGTAAGTATTTGAATCCGAAATCCATACCCTGGCCAATTCTTCTCGTGATCATCTTCATATCGAAGGTTGTCACGTATCAGGCTTCTTCTTTTCAATTCACTTTCCTCGCAAATAATTTGCTATATATATAGCCATGGCTGCTCACCGAATTAGATGGATTCTCGCCAAATTAGAGTAATAGGCTTATCGCCATTAAACTTCTTCAAGTTTTCTTCTTCTTGACTGACCGTTGAAAGGGTATAGGGGAAATTCCAACTTTTTAAATCTTCTTTATCATACCTTGCATTCAATTGTAGAAGGGGATAGAAATCAATAAGGAAGGCTAAAGCTCATCAAAGAACCAAATTGTTGGTTGCCATTAATATAGGGTGTTCTGATTTGGGAAAGTAGTGGGGTGTTTCTCTCTCATGTTCTAAACATAACTTCAACTCCTACACTCTCACTCTCTCCTTCACTCTTCTCCCTCCCTTCTTCACACTTCAATTGCTACATAAACAAAATGAATTTTGCAATTTAGAAGCTAAATGCAACCAATTTCGTCCATAAGCAAGGTAAGTCTCTTATTCATTACTGATTTATGTACAAAAATTACAAATTTTTAAGAGTTTTGAGAAGATATGTTTAAGGATTTAGGGTTTAGATTGATATAGTGTTTAGATTTCGTGTTTAGAGTTATAAAATAGGGCATTTACATTGTTGATTTAGGGGTTTTAGTCGAATGGGTCGATGTTGAGGATGCCATGGCTGTAAGCGATTAAATGCTCGTCGAAGACGACGATCACTGCAACTCGTCGAAGGAAGACAACAATGCTTTGGATGTTACGGCCGAAGCGCATCTGGCCGTTACGGCCAAAACACTTCTGGCTGTTACAGTTAAAGCTTGTCTGGCCGTAACGATCATAAGCCCTTTCGCTCCCTTTGCTTTCATGGCTTTCTGTCTAATGCTCACCCTTCTGCATAATTATTTTTGTTTCATATGGAAGATAGGTCAGCTCGTCATCGTCGTAGAAATGCACAAAAAGAGGAGATTGAGTCGCAAGCGGAGGCTTAGCTAGATGCACAAGATGACGTGCATGACGAGCCGGGGGATGAGGAGTGGGTTCAATCGGCTAGTCAAGTCTACATTAGGGGACGTCGACGAGTCATACCTCGGTGGTCATCACATCCTGCTTGGGTTGAGGACCCACATCTTCGCTTGGAGGTTCCGACGCTGACGCTTGTGAGTCAGCCTCGACGTTCCCGTGCTAAAGGTTGAGGTCAGAACTCTGGTACACATGCTAAAGCTACAAACGATGGAGTGGATGAAACTTCACCTAGTCCTTCTTCCAGCCAAGGACGTAGTTGGCATACAGACACGAGATCCCTCAACATCGACCCGTTCTTGACCGGTCATGTACCTAGTGGCCAGCGAATACCTGAGTTGCTCTTGGACTACGAAGAACATGCCCACCACATCTTTGCTTATATGGTACGTTATTTCTTTATACACTCCACTTAACCTCCTTTATTCATTAAAGGATCTTATTAGAAGCTTAATGGAAGAGAACAAATAAATCATCACGGGCCATGATGGTTTAGAAATGAAAATGTTTCAGAATTGTAAGTTTGACTTGATTCGTTTGAGTATGACTCGAGGACTTCATGGCAAAAGCAATTCTTGAAAATATACACCCTTTTTGATGTAATAACTAGTTAGAGAGGATCACAAGCAAATTTTCATAGACTTCCAAAGTAGATGATTGTCCGTCATCGATACTGCCCGAGCCAATCATGAGCACCACCACATTTACAGCAAAAATTGATAGATAGCAATTTGCAAAAAAATAACCAAAAAAATACACCAAACACCAGCAAAATGACATATCATATCCTTCTCTGATAAACATGTGCATCAATCTCATCCACTGGCACCAGAATTAGCATGATATCTGCAACATGGAAAAATGGCTTCAGATCATCAGCAATCATCTCATGTAGACCACAACTAATATAACACTCGCAACACCATGATCTAAATGACGGACAATCACAAGCTGATAGACTTGGTGAGCTCTGAACCAAAACCTTCAGAAAAAAGTCAGTTCAGGATTATGCTCGGTTAGCTGAAATAGATACACAAGCTTTTCACTTGCAATATCCAAGACAGCTTTCAAATGAAAAAGCCCTTTGGGTACAGGTACAACAGTGAGGCAAATGTATGTTCAGATACATACTTAGGTGCTTTTTTATTTCAATTTCGGAGTATAATTCAAAGCCTTGAAGAAAATGCTTTTAACTACCACAGGATGTAACCTGAACATATTTATCTGATGACAACAACATTAAAATCAACATAAGGAGCTTTATTCTTATACAAAGAAGCAAACCAGAAACTATACAGTTCACAAAAGCAAGAAAAAACAGTTTTCCTTAATCATGCAAAAGGATGCTAATATTTACTGCATAGAAGATTATCGTCTACATTCTGCTCTTGTTATTGCAAATCAAGAATCGTGTATAGTGCCTGATGCGGAATAGTAAGAAGACTGCTTGCCAGTTGCAAACAATGCAACATGAAAGACAAGTGTCTTGATGGACATACCCTCCTAGTCCTACACAGATGAATTTTTTTTTATAGCTTCGACAAAAAAAAAAAAACCTACTTTTTATCCTGCTATCATGCAGAAAATATAAGCTAAATTAGACGTTCATCTGTACAATATGCAGGCTCAAAAAGAAATTCCATCTCGGTAAAAATGATACTATAGATAAGCTTCTGGAACATAATAGGAATGCAAGTACATCACCAAATTCTGCAAATGCCACACATTGAATATCTAAGACTCATTTCTATATCAAAGAATCATTAATCTAGGGAACCATTAATTTGGAGCAGGAATGAGTTAAAATGCATAGACTCGATCCTGAACTTTTGCAGTCAATCAAACAGAAGCTAATCACAGGTTGCAAAGTTGAAGACAAATGCATCTTGTAATTAACCTTTAGAGTTTTCATAGATTAAAACGCTGTGTTAAAAGAAACAAACAGACCTGTGAAATTCAACCTGAACTTTGTTCTCGGGGTCCAAATTCAGAACCTTGTTGTTGATCCCCGGAATCCGAACCTCGATCATCATTTTGATTACCCCAACCAGAAGAGGTGAAACTGAATGGCCACGGCAGGGATATGCTGAACCTCCTCTCCACGGTTGGAGACCTTTCGGAGTCCCCTCCAGATGACTCGTGACCCTCACCCACTCCATCCCCGCCCCTATTGGAACCCGATGAGCTCGAATTTCTCCTTCTACTCTCATAATCAGGATCATCGGTGGGCAGTTCATAGCGACAAACAGGACAGGAATTGTGCAATTCCAACCACGGCAGAATACAATCAGAATGGAAAATATGCTTACACGGCATCTGCTTCCCCTCCGACCCCAACTGAAATTCATTCATACAAACCGCACACTGAACCGCATCCGAGGTACTTAACTCCTGTGTGATCTTCACACTCGGCAAGGCCTCAACCGCCTGCTTGGAGGCCGGAGGAGTCCCGTGCCGATTCGGATCATTCTCCGCTAACCGCTGGATCAGTTCCTCAAGCCCCGGGCCAAGAAAGTAGTCTCCGATGTTCGCAGGTAGGCGGAATCCAGGATGCGAGGGGTGATTCTCGATGACGAACTGGATGTCGGCGCCGCCGTCTCGGAGGCTCTGCAAGTGATTCTGTAGGAACAAGAACGGGTTGAACACATGTGTTTCCCGGCTAACAGGCTCGGAGAAGAATCCGGGATTTCCGAGATCGATGGAGGTGGACGAGAGGACAACTGGACCTGGAGCGCCGCCGCCGCCGAGGGATAGGGCGGAGAAAGCGGGGGAGAGGATCAAGGAAGGAAAATCCATGGGAAAAGGGATAGGAACCGGATCGGGCTGGTATTCTTCAAGAAAACCCTCATTGCAGCCGGTGCAGTGGAGATCGGAGTCAGGGGAGGGAGTTAGGGTTACGACGCGGTTGCATTGGTAGCAGAAGTATGGCTTGGAGGGGGTGTTAACCTCGCCGGCGGTTGACATTGCAGATTGAAAGAGGGGGGATGGGCAAGGGAAAGAGAGGTTTGGCTGGAGGTATTTGAGGGAAGGCGGGAATCTAGAAGGCTCGGATACGATCTGGAACTTTATCTGGTGGCATTTATTTGAACAGCTCTTCGTAAGATTATTCTAGAAAGTGGAATACTGGAACGGAATGTATTACTTTTCGGCTTCCTCCTCCACGTTGACAAATCTACCCTAATTATTAATACTAGTTATATCCGTCGTACCATGTACGACTAAATTATAAAAAAAAATATTAATCTATATCTATATCTGTATATATTATAAAATAGAAAAATTTGTGCTATTATTGACCCATTCAAATGGTTTAAATATTATTTTTAAATTTGTAAATCTATTTAATAATTATCTAGAAAATTTAGCTCATTTATGACCCATTCATAATTAAGGGGAAGATTAAAAATAAGGAAAGAAAAACTTATTTATTGACAACTTTTCATATTCCTTAATTATCCACTTTTCTAATATGAAAAGTCACCTCATCCTCACAATATTTACACTCAAATATATAAAAGCAATTATGATCAATTCATAATTAAGGTGATATAATATTTTTCTCTCATTGACAACTTTTCATATTTCTTAACCTTCAACTTTTAATATATATAAAAAGTCAATTCGTCTTCTCAATATTTACAATCAAATATACACATGTAATTATTATGGAGAGTAAAAAAGTAAGGAAAAAATTATTCATATAATGACAACTTTTCATATTCCTTAACCCCAACTTTTTTAATATAAAAACTCAATATATCCTCTCAATATCACTAAAAAAATGGAAAAGCCAACAAAAAAATATAATTAATGGCCTTGGATTCCCCTATACATTTTTAGCCCATTAGTTACGTTTTGGTCCACTTTGAACCTTTCAATTGCCCATTGTAATTCTAAACCGCCATATTAATCAAATATGCACATTTAATTTAGCCACATCTTAGTTCCCTATAAATAAAAGACAAATCAACATCTACTCTCTCACAATTCCTCCCACCTTTTCACACTATAAGAAATGTTTTATAAAGCTGTTGTAATGGGTACCTAATTCATATTAATTCTTGAACGAGTTGATTAAAAGGGTGTTAGTTATGATATCCAAGGCAAACAACTACAACAAAGTGAGGTACCCTCCCACTCGCTTAGATACTAACTCCTTCTTAACATTTACAATTACTTTTTAGTCATGTTATTATAAACTAATGGGAGCATCCCCTTATTGCATACACAAGAATACAAACAGCGCAACGACTCACATGAATGACTCAAATCGAAGACTCAATCAAGTATATTAGTTGTTGACAATTCAAACATTAGTCACGATGGTAAGCTACTAAGCTCCCCCTATCATGTACAATTACTACTATTGCTACTAGACCTGTCAATCGGGTCGGGTTGGGCGGGTTCAGGTTTGGTTATTTCGGGTTCGGGTTAATTCGGGTCCCGGGTCGTTATGGGTCACGGGTCAATCGGGTCGGGTTGTAGCGGGTTTTCGGTCGGGTCGGGTTGACCAACGGGTCTAAAATATCCTTTTTCTTATAATTACTAAAATTAATTTTTAATTAAATAATAATATTTAATTATAATATATTATTTTCATTTATTTTAATAATAAAATATATTATAAGTTTCAAAATAAAATTAAAAAATTCTATAAATATGCTAAATCGGTCAACCCAACGGGTTTCGGGTTTCAACCCAACGGGTTCGGGTTCTATCGGGTTCGGTTTATTTCGGATTTCGAGTTCAAATTTTCGGGTCTTAACCCAAAAATTATCGAACGGGTCGGGTCGGGTTAGCGGGTTAGGTCAGTTTTTGACAGGTCTAATTGCTACACATCATAATATAGGTTTATTGCATGTAGTAATACAATTTTTTGTATACACATAAAATTAATTACAAATAGATTCTCAAAAAACTTATAGAATAATAGGTATAAAGTAATAATATGTGATATTATATATGAGTAATCAACAGTGGAGATGAGAAACAATTGCATAATGTCAATTTATTACTACTATAATAATTATTTTTTCTATTTTTTTATTTTGCGAAGATTACAAGTGAATGTGAATTTTTATTTTACATATATTTTTATGTGTTTCGTATAATATAATGCATATTTAAACATCAAATTGCATGTAGAAACTAGATAAGAGAAGTTTTTGTGCACATAAAATCAATAAAAATTTTCATGACAATTTTGAAAAAAATGGCATAATATACATATTGACTCTTAATTAAATTAGAACTAAAAATCGCATGAGTAATTTTGAATTCTGATTAAGAGTCAATATTAAGCTTAAAATACAAAGGGGAGACTTACATTCTATAATATTATGTTTTCAATGAATTTTTAAATAAATGTATGTTTTTCAATGAATTTTTAAATAAATGTATGTTTTTCAATGAATCTTGAAAGTAAATATGTAATAAAAAAATGTTATGTTTTGGTGTTAAAATTTAATAAAAAGGGACAAATATTGTTATATGAGATTTCGAGCTAAAAAACTTAAATACACCCCAAATTACATACAATTTTTTTATTTTTTAATTAATTGTAATATTTAAGAGCAAAAAAGAATTTTCTTACAAAATTTAAAGTAAATTCATTAATTTCAAATTTGTAACCGCATAATGTAACACCCCGTTAGCGGATACCTGGGGCATCACAAGGCTGTAGACCTCACAATGGGTCTACTAGAACAAACTTGACAACAAACGACTATTTTGGGACCTTGCAACAAAAGCACTGCGAGTAAATTCACGAAACCATCCAATCTAGAAGTTTAAACTCATTTCATAAAACTCATGCATGCAAAAGCCATAATCCTATCAACATGACAAGAGACGCCAAAGCTAGTCAAAAAGGCAAACACTCAACACAGACTCCCAAACAGAATCATTGTCAGAGCATGGTTTCATAGTCTAAGTAACCAAAAGACTAAAATACTAAAGTCAATCCTCTACGACTCGACACGTCAAGACCGAGCTCCACCATCCGGGATGCAACCTCCTGGCACATTTTCCATGACGGAATCCCTACCTAAAAACGCCACAAATTGATCACATTAGCCTACGGTCTCGATATGGGCTAAACAAGTAAATCAAATATGTAACAAAACATTTTTAGGAAAAATAAACTTGCATACATACATATATTTAAAAGATGCACACACAATTACAGTCACAATAGAATATAATAGTAGTCAAACAAGTATGGCCAAATGTGAAATCATTCATAACAATGTCAATAAAGATGTCAACAAGTAAAAGTATATTGTCAATACATACATAACCATAACATAAATTCTCTAAGGTTATCACTCAAGCAGTTTAGACATTTCAAACAATATTCATCAAATGCAATAGCAATCCAACATCATAATCCCTATATGGCACCCTCCGGCCTTTTATCTATGGCGCACGGTCAGGGCGCATAACTAAACCGTGCCCATTTTCTCTGTTCATTCTTCTTTCCCCGGCTAAACCTCTACTAGAGCGTTTGCCAAAACAAGTTAGCTTATTTTTAGAAGGGGGTTCCTTCCAGCCGCATGACCATGCCCGGGGGCCACTTCATCTCCAACTTGTCCCGTGCTCCATGATCATACCGGTGGAATCCAGTGCACGCATAACGAAAACATTTAAAAGCGATTTCTATAATTCAAATATATATATAAGCACGTAATATGGAATCATTCCAAAATAAGGGCTACACATTCAATTTACTCGTTCAACGCATAACGAGTCGTAAACTAAGTAAGTCGGCGAGCGACTTACCTCGAAGGCGAGACACAAAATGTAGCGGAAGAAAGGAAACTCGAGCAAATCACACGCGAACGTTATCGAATCCTAACAAACCAATAACAAAAACTATAACATTCGAAGAGAAGGGAAACACAACTTAACGCCCCAAAAGCAAAGAATTCTTTCTAAGCGATGCTCATTCACGTGTATCGATTTTTGCTTATCCCTTCCGAATCCAAACCAACCTATCCTTGTTTCCCGTTCGGTTCCAACCTAGGGTACTAGTTACTAGCACCCTTCAAAGCAACACCTTTTTATATTACAAGAAGGATCCACTTAACAATATGTAATAATATTTTTCACCTACTATCTTATCAAGGCATTCATTTAAGACCACCACAATTCAATAATCACTATCAAATGAACGATTGGACCATTTCATGACCACATTACAATTGATAATCCAATCTAGTCAACAATTCAACCTCCCAACTTTATCAATTTCGTAGCTAAAACCAGCAGTGGCAACACCTCAACACACATGACTAATTTGATTGAATTTAAGCATTATCACTTCCAAATGAACTTTATATAGTCACACGCCTATTGACCCCCAAAATTTACCCAGAAATTCGACTCTTCATAGTACAATAATGACCAATATCGGCCTTACTAATCCGGCAGCCTAATCATGCTTAAACGATCAAAATCTTAAATACAAATTCAATCCTTAAGAACAACAGCAACAACAATGGTTTATATTGATTTGAACTAGAGCGAAACTAGTCGAGAGAACAACCTCTTGTACTGGTTGCAACAATTTGGAAATACAGGTCGAGCTTTTCTTTCGATCAAATCCAGCTCCTCAAAGGTGGAGGTTTGTTCAGCAGGAGGTACTTGATGGCGGAAGCCAGCGATTCGATGAAGACGACGAACGACGACACGAATGACGATCTTGACTGTAGAAATTGGAACGTCGGTTGGTCTCGAACTCGATCAGAGATGGTGATGGTGAACGACGGCGGCGAACGACGGGCTTGATTGGGAATTGGAAAACTCGAACAAGGAGGGTTACTAACAACAACGACGTCGTTCCGGATGGCGGCGGCGGCGGAGAGTGGAGGAATCGAACAGCAGCAACGTACGCAGGCGTCACAAGGTTGAGGGCGATTCGAGGTGGCGAGGCGCTCGGGCAACCACCGGCGAAAGAGAAGGCTCACACAAGCGGCCTGGCTTCTCCGAGGTCGATGACAGTCGCCTGCGAACAGAGGCGAGGAAGACGGAGGTGGGAAACGAGGGATCAAGGGGAATGGAGACGAGAATGAAGACGGGAAAGGAGGTCGGAGATGGAGGTGAGAAAACAGGTCGAAAACGAGGCTGGAGAGGGGAACCGAGAAAGCTCGGTGAGAAGCGGCGTGCAATAGGACGAAGAAGACGATGAACATTCCTCTCCCAAAATTTAGGGTAGTGAGTAGGATCAAAATATGGAAATTGATGGGCTTCGGCCCATCAAAATTTTTGGCCCAACTTTATGATGTGAAAGAAAGAGGGTAGATTGGCCCAAAACTTAAATACCCGGAATAAAACGTACACCCTATAACGCTCGAAGATTATAATTTCACCAAAAAAAAATCTCGGGTATTACATATACCCCCACTTCAAGAAAGTTTCGTCCCCGAAACTCAAGTAGAGACAAGTTAGAATCTAAATAGGATGGAAGATTGGTTAGAGTCTCGCAAATCCCCACCCCTTAACGTAGGTTCGTCCTCGAACCATTTCCCAACAACCACTACAACGGAAGTAAAGTATTCATCAAATGAACGAGGCACTTTCAAAACATATAGTCAACATAGTATCTACTCTAACATGTAAAAGGATCATTGAACCCACCTAAGCAACCAAGTAATCAAGCACAAGTAAACGATCGCCCAAGCAATACACAAGTAAGCAACATGAAACCAAGAATATTTAACAATCAAACAATTTAAGGCACTAGATATGGTGCAAGAAAACTCAAGGACTAACCATTTCCCACGGACTCTATCAACTTAGAGTATAACTCGGGATAACTCTCTTGAATACTTGCCTCGGTCTCCCAAGTAGCCTCCTCAACTCCACGCCTAGACCATTGCTCTAGGACTAAAGGAATTTCCTTGTTTCGTAGTTTCTTCATTCGACGATCCAAGATAGCTATCGGTTGTTCAACAAAAGTATGATCCGGCTCGATTCTCAACTCTTCATAACTAAGCCTGTGGTTGGGATCGGGAATGTATTGCCTTAGTTGAGACACATTGTTGGGACGTTTTTGGGACCTCTGGTTCTAAACAACGGATCAACGATTCAATTCTCTTAAGTTTTGATAATGACAAACACCATAGGGAACTAATGTGGTTTGTTCAAGTATTTCTAAGGAACACAGGTACAGCCAAGAACTCCTACGAATGACCAAAAGCCATTGCAGTCCACAATGAAGAGTTTCCATCAAGGGAACTCTGAAGAGGAAAGTTCCCATGAAGTGGGAACTCCCAGAAACAATCAAGAGAACACAAGTTTACAACGATGAAGAGTTTCCATCAAGGGAACTCTGAAGAAGACAGTTCCCATGACATGGGAACTCACATGTGAGGACAACGACCGTTCAACGCAGATCGCGGGATTCTGTCTCAGACAGCCCGAGGGAACAGTCTGAGGACCAGACTGTCAAGCTTCATCCAACGGTCCGATTGATCCAAGAAGTTGACCTAATTCAAACCAAAGTCACATGTGAAGAAAGTACAACTTGGGCATCAAGCAAAGGGCATTTTGGACACAAACAAAAGATGCGACTGCCCAAGCTCATTGGACTATAAAGCCAAATGAATAGTACTCGGTCTGAGTACTTCTCCCAGAACTTACAAACACCCACATCAGAGAAAAGAAAGAAAAGGAAGAGAAGTCCCCGCCGACAAGTGTGTGATCTCGACGACGGTGAAGCTGAAGTTCCCTGGAACAAGGGAACTGAGAAGTCAGCGTAAGGTTTGAGTTACTTGTGTTTTGCTGTTGTGAGCTTAGGAACTCAGTTGAGAGGATTTACTAGTGTTGCTAGAGTTAGGAAGAACTTGTAGGAACAGAGAATTGTAAATCCGGCTGTGTAACTAAGGAACAAAGCAATCAATATAAGTAAGTCATTCAAAATCCTCCAAGCGGAGGTAGAGGTTTACCCATACAACTAGTTGGTTGTAGTGGGGTTCCTCTATAAAGGAACTGTGCCTTTTGTTGTTTTTATTACTTGCGATTATTTACTTCCGCTGCCTTGGGAACAACTTAATTGCCAGTTCCCAAGCTCACTGCTAACCGATTACGATCCAACAATTGGTATCAGAGCTTGCGCTCTAGATTTGTGTTAGCATCGTAGGTGTCAAAATGGTTCAGGAACTTACTCAGGTGGGGAACAATACCAGCAATCCGCCAAGGCTTATCACAGGAAGATTTGAAAGCTGGCAACGCGACATGAAAGATTGGATGCGTGGCCAAGACTACCAAGCCTGGTGTGTCATCGAAAGGGGGAACTTCGAAATCGATCCAGCTATTGTCAACGACCTCTCAAAGTGGGGTCCCAACGAGTACAAGTGCATGGAGGCAAACTACAAAGCAAAACAGTATCTAAAAAGGTCCATGTGCGTACAAGATTGTGACAGGGTTGCAAACCTTGACACAACCAAGGAAATGTGGGAAGCCATCCAACAAATGCACGTTGGGAACTCAGATCTCAGAGAAGATCTTCAAATGAACGCAAAGAGGGAGTTCTACAACTTCCAAATGGAAATGGGAGAGTCCGTCGACAGCTACCAATCCCGGTTTGAAGGACTTTGCACTAAGATGGAAGGATTGGGGATCACAAAAGAAGAAATCACCCACAAAATGAAGGTCCAACAGCTCTTCAATGGATTGACTGGAGAATGGGCAAACGAGAGAACGATGTTCAAGGAAAACCCAGAAAATCGAACGGTTATGCTCCATCAAGTATTTGGAAAGCTAGTGGGACATGAGAAGAGGAAGATTGATGATAAGGAACAAACTCGAGCTCATCGAGGGATTGCACTCAAGATAGAAAAGATGCTCAAATCAACCCAAGAACAACATGAAGACTCCGAAGAAGAAGAGGATGAAGAGCTAGTTCTTGTGACAAGGGCTCTTCGAAATTTCTACAAAGGAAAGTCTCAACGGAACAGTGGGAACTGGGGAAAAGGACAGAGTTCCCAAAGAAAGCCCACAGAGAAGGATCTCTCAGAAGTGACTTGCTACCAATGCAACAGGAAAGGACATTTTGCGAAGGAATGTCCACAAGGAACTGATGGCAGAAAGCAAGGAAAGAAGGCCTACATCGCTACCTGGAGTGATGATGAAGACGAAGATCCTGAATCATGGGCACTTCCAGACATGTGTGGCATGGCCATAGGAGAAACCACTGGGGAACAACCCAGTGAGGTAACCACTGAAACTGTTCTTGATTCCTTGAGTAATTATGAAAAACCTGAGTTGTTGAAAATTCTTTCAAGTCTTGTTAAAGATAACATAAAACTGCAAAACAAGTTGGAAAAACAAGAACACATAAATTCTCAATTAGTTGGTCTTGAACCCTGTCCCAACTGCATATCCCTTCTAGAAAAACTCAAGTCCCATGTGTCTCACATCGTAGATCTAGAAAGAGAAATCAAAACTCTAGAGAAAGATGAGAACACCCTCCTGCAAAACCTGAGTAAGACTTCCGAACATCTTGAAGCCTCTAGTTCCCAAATTAAGTTTGTCCCAGCCAGACATGGCATAGGATACAAAGGTGAGTGCTCCAAGAACGGAAAGTCACCCCTGAGCGAACATGAGATCCATGAGTGTAGGGCCTTAGAACTTCAGTGCGAGAAACAGAAAAATGCTCATCTCGAGGAGAAAATCAGGGTCCTAGAGAGTGGAAACAATGGTGAGAAAGACTACTATATTGGGAACTCTGGACATAGAATCTATGTCAAAATTGCTAAGGGAAATGGGTCTCGAGTGTACAACAAAGAAACCATGGATAGGAACCGTATCTAGAGACCACACCAAAAATACTACCTGGGAGAATACTACAAGACATGTTGGCACTGTGGTGCTCATGGGCACTACAAGGATGCATGTCCCAAGAAGAGAGCCCAAACCCCTAAAAGCCATGAGTTCCCAAACAGACAAAAACGTCATACTCATCACCAAAGGAACTCCAACTCTCAAAATTCCAAAGACATCAACATTTCTGACTATATCTTAAATGAAAATGTATTCCCTTGCAAGGGACCTGGCAAGAGTCATCTTGCCTGGGTCTCAAAACACTAACTTTTCCTTGTAGGTGGCAGTGAGAGGGAACAGTACATGGTTCATAGATAGTGGATGCTCGAACCATATGACAGGAAACAAGGATATCCTCATCTCACTCCACACTCATGCCGAAGGAGGCCACGTCTCATTTGGCAACAAGAACAAAGGAGAAGTTATTGGAAAAGGAGAAGTGTTGCTCAACAAATCCATCAAAGTCAGCAACGTAAATCTGGTAAAGGATCTGGGATATAATCTGTTGAGTGTCTCCCAGATGTGTGATCAAGGGAACAACATCGTCACTTTCGACTCAGATGAATATCTCGTCATCAACAAGAAGACCAACAAAGTAATTCTGAGAGGAAGGTGGTAAGCACAACCAGGTCCCTGGAGTTAATTCACATGGATCTCTGTGGTCCCATGAGAACAACTAGCTACGGTGGAAAAAGGTACATGTATGTTTTAATTGATGATTTTTCAAGATTCACCTGGGTTATTTTCTTGAAGGCAAAATCACAAGCGTTTGAAGAATTTGAGCCCTTCATCAAAAGAACAGAAGTTAGCTTGGGGCTGAAACTGAAAGCAATCAGATCTGATCACGGAACTGAGTTTCAAAACTCGGAGTTCCTAAACTTCTGTGAGCAAAATGGGATCTCTCACAACTTTTCAGCTCCTCGTACTCCTCAGCAAAATGGAGTGGTCGAGAGAAAGAACAGAACTCTGGAGGACATGGCTAGAACCATGATGATCGAAAGTGGAGTTCCTGAGTACTTCTGGACTGAAGCAATCTCCACAGCTACATACATCCTAAATCGAGCCATGACAAGGCCCCTGATCAATAAGACTTCCTATGAGCTCATCAAAGGGAGAAAACCAAACATCTCACACTTGAGAACATTTGGTTGCACATGTTTTGTTCACAACAACGGCAAAGACAATCTTGGAAAATTCGACCCCAGAAGCGACGAAGGGATCTTCTTGGGATACTCATCATAAAGCAAAGCTTACAGGGTCTACAATAAAAGAACCAAGAAGATAGAGGAAAGCATTCATGTCGTCTTCAATGAAAAGTCTGTAAAGATGGGAACCGAGACCCAAGGGAAGGGAACTCTGTTCAAGCTAGTCAGACATGAAGACGATGATGATGACGAGGATGAGCCAAGAAAAAGGGATGAAGACTATCCAAGTGCAAGCAATATCCCGCAACCAGGGAACAACGACGAAGGTCCAACCCTCACTGATCAAACCTCCCTCGAGGCTCCTTCCTCAGAAGAACCACAAGACACCTCCAACTCTCTCGAGGTCCCCTCTTCAGGGAACAACTCTGCTGTCCCCCAAGACAATACCCTGCCAGAATCAAGTATTCAAGGGGAACAAAGAGGAAACCTGCCAGAAATCTCTGAAGAAACATCAAATGAAGAAGCTGGAGATGAGAGTTCCCATGACAAAGAAACACCGACTGAGGATGATACACATGCAAAGGAACTCACTCATACAAGAACCTTTCAACAAAGGAAGGACCACCCCCTTGAGAACATCATCTCCCCTCTTGATAAAGGTGTGCAAACTCGTTCCTCTCTCAATAATTTTTGTGCTTTTAACGCGTTTGTTTCAATGGTGGAACCCAAAAATATCAAAGAAGCATTAAAGGACCCAGATTGGATTCAAGCCATGCAAGAGGAACTCCACCAATTCGAGAGAAACAAAGTTTGGAAGCTAGTTCCTAGGCCCAAAAACAAGAACATCATAGGAACTCGATGGGTTTTTAGGAACAAGCTCGATGATACTGGAGTTGTAGCAAGGAACAAGGCTAGGTTAGTAGCACAAGGATACAGGCAAGAGGAAGGGATTGACTACGATGAGACCTTCGCACCAGTTGCCAGGATCGAGGCAATCAGACTCCTCATCGCCTATGCCGCTCACAAGGGATTCAAACTTTATCAAATGGATGTGAAAACAGCCATCCTAAATGGACATCTCAAGGAAGAAGTGTATGTGGCCCAACCTCCAGGATTCGAAGATGAGAAAATGTCCAACCATGTCTATTTCCTGGAAAGGGCCCTTTACGGACTCAAACAAGCTCCCCGAGCTTGGTATGACAGGTTTGCTCAATTCCTCTTGTCCCATGGATACATTCGTGGTTCCATAGACAAGACTTTGTTTTTAAAGAAAGAATCTAAAGACATTTTGATTGTGCAAGTATATGTTGATGACATTGTGTTTGGAGCAACTAACGAAACTCTTGTAGAGAAGTTTAAGGACCTCATGAGCAGTGAGTTTGAGATGAGTCTCATTGGGGAACTCACGTTCTTCTTGGGACTTCAAATATCCCAAACAAAGGAGGGAACAAAGATTCATCAACAGAAATACATCAAGGAAATGCTTGTGAAGTATGGGATGGAACATTCAAAGCCCATTGACACTCCCTTCTCACCAAATTCAAGGCTCAATGCAGATGAAACAGGTATCAGTGTGGACCAAAGGAACTATCGAGGTATGATCGGGTCCCTTCTCTACTTAACAGCTAGTAGACCTGATATCATGTTCTCCGTATGTCTTTGTTCTCGTTTTCAAGCTAACCCTAAGGAATCACACCTGAAAGAGGTGAAGAGAATTTCCAGGTATCTCAAAGGGAACGATAACTTGTGCCTTTGGTATCCAAGGAACAGTTCCCTTGAGCTCATTGCATACACAGATGCTGACTTTGCAGGGCACTTGGTTGACAGAAAGAGCACTTCAGGAATGGCCCAGTTCCTAGGGTCATGCTTAGTCTCGTGGGGATCTAAAAAGCAAAACTCAGTGGAACTCTCCACAGCTGAAGCTGAATATGTGGCTGTCGCATCATGCTGTTCCCAGGTTCTATGGCTTAAGTCACAACTCCAGGATTACGGTATGTCTTTTGGCCCAGTTCCCATACTCTGTGATAACACTAGTGCCATAAACATTTCCAAAAATCCTATGCATCATTCTAGAACTAAGCATATTGATATAAGGAATCACTTTCTACGTGACAATGTTGAAAATGGGAACATCTCGATGGAACACTGTAGAACTGAAGAGCAAATTGCGGATATTCTTACCAAAGCTTTAGACAGACGTCCCTACCAGCGTTTTCGAATGCTTCTAGGGATGATAACTCTAAACTAAACAAGTCCCTGTTTATCTCTCTCTCAATGCCTGACTAGTTTATCTAAGATTGCATGATAGGGAACTTGGATTTATTGCTTTCACTATGCCATGATTACTAGTCTAGAGAAAAATATGTACAAAGGAACTCTATTTCTTTTGGCCCAAAATGATCAACCAGAGTTCCCTTTATCCCTCATTACAAGCCACCATGACGGTTGATCATATGACCCACCCTAAGCTAGGGACCAGACAAATGCTTCTCATGAGCCAAAACATTTCCTTTATCGAGTTGCAAATTGTCTGGTTCCCTTTGAGTTCCCTAGCCCCACAAAAAGACGAGTGTGAAGTTCCCTTAACCACTTCACTCTCCCTGACCTTGAAAAGATCATGGGAACTGATGCATCTACAAAGGGAACGCTGACTAATTTTCAAAGAAAAACCGTCACTTGGGAAGCGGACTTTTGTGTCAGAAGCTCTGAAACGTTAAAGGCCAAGTATTCAAAATTTGAAAAGGACTTCCCTAGAGATTGTGACGCGTGTCCAGAAGCGTGCTTGAGAAGTTGAAACGGCGCCCCACGTTCATTGGGCAACGGTTATCGAGGTTATTCCACTTCCCTTTCTACCCTTCACCTCCTCTCTCCTTTAAAACCCCTCTTTGCCATTTTTAGGCCCTTTATTCCATCTTACATCTCTGTCATTCGTCTTCCCCAAATCCCTTTCACTCTCTTTTCAAGAAACCCCCAAAGCCTCCCAATTTCTTACAAAAATGGCCCCTCAACACACATTCGCCCAAATCAAAGCGTGGGTACTTGCCAATCCTTGCATCCTTTTCATCTCTCAACTAAAAGAGATCGAGCAAGAACAAGACCCAACCATGAAGGATGTCCTCATCCAAGGGCTATACAATCAAGTAAGCCCCTTCTTGCCTCCTCCTCCTCCTCAGGCCGACGAAACCGTCTCCTGGACCTCTTCCTCCGAATCTCTTCCTCTCCCTCCTCCAAATACCAACACCTCCTCCGGAGTTGTCATCGTTGACAACTTCGGAGACGCTCGCCCCTCAATCAATGAAAAACCCCACAAATCCAAACATCGCCACTCATCCAAACGCCGTCACTCATCAAAAGATCCCTCAAAATCCAAAAAATCCAAACACTCCCACGACCCCTCCAAATCCAAAAAGCGTAAACACTCTGAGGCCTCTGAATTCTCGGAGCCCAGAAAGAAGGCTTTCTTCAAGTTTGAGGACTACCTGAACTGCTCCAAGGAGAGTTCTTGTGCTCCCAAACCTCCCTACCCTTTCCCTTCCGACGATGGGACCTCCGAACCCCAGAGTCTACTCCCCTCGTCCTCCTCCATCCCTCCTCTTCAAATCGAGGGACCTCCCAAAGCTCCTCCCACAAAACGACCAACCCCCCCTCCACCACCTCCCTCAGTTCCCACCTCCAAGGTCACTCTCACAAAACAATCGACTCCTCCTCCACCGCCTTCTCCAGTTCCCACCACGATGGGAACTCCACCTCCCCAACCTCCTTCCATTCCTCCCGTCCCTCTAACTACGGGATCTCCAAAACACATCTCCACCACTCCCATTTCCACTTCGGGGATCCTACTCCCCAAGTCACCAGATCCCTTCCTCCCCCTTCCACTCAACTAACCACCCCTCTTCCCTCTTCTCCTCTCCCCTCTTCCATCACGTCTCCCACCACCACCAAACTCCCCTCTCCCTCACCATCCAAAAGTACCGTCGCTCTCACCTCAGACGACGACGATCTTCCTCTCTCTGTGGTCATCGGCAAAATGACCAAGGATCCTCCTCCAGTTATCATGGGAACTTTGGAGGAGGAAGCCCAGCTCAAGGCCATCGAGGAAGAACTCAACAGGGGTCCCTCTGAGCACACAGTCTCCCAAGGGACAAAGTCCCCAAAAAAGGTGGCTCCTCAAGAGCCAACGGAGAGAAGGGACCTCGCACCAGCTGGAGGTGCTGAGGCAACAACAAGTCATCCTGGAGATGACGCGGAGGGCTCAGGTTCGAGCTCCTCCGAGGAAGAAGGGACCTCCCACGATGAGGTCGAAGAAGAAGAAGAAGCTCCAGCTACAAAGGAGCCAACACGGATCCCTACACCTGGACACCAAATGGTGGTGTCCACGAGTTCCCAACCACCAAGGGACCGCGTGCTTATGATTGAAGCGGCTGCACCCCCTCAGCAGAAAGGACCTCGCACGGTCTCTAGGGGGAACACATCCAAAAGCACTTCAAGGAAGGGGAAGGGGACCACCAAGCATCATGTCGATGAGCGCTGGAAGCTTCTTCCTCACCTCATTGTTTCAGAAGAAGTGCTGACTGAAAATGGTCTGGAGGAACTGTGGGACCTGATCAAGGCCCAGGGCTGGGAGAGACTCTGCCAAGAAACTGTGAGCGTAGATCCCTCACAAGTGCGTTGATTCTACAACAACTTCACTATCACCAACGACGGCACTCAGGGAACTCTCTCCCACGAAGGCGACGAGTTCATTTTTACAACGTCTACAATCCGCCTTCAACTCCAGGTCCCTGATCAAGGGCTTAGCGAGGTGCCCAACAAGCTCTGGGGTGACTTCAACAGCGCCGAGGTGTGCAACACAATTTTTGAGGGTCGGGTTCCCTCTAAGATCCTCTCGACGCATCATCTGTCCTTGGTCGCCAAGCTCGCTCACCAATTCATCATCAACGTGGTGATACCACGCCAAGAGAAGCGCTTGGTCGTCAACATTCCAGATGCCATTATCCTCTACCACTTCCTCCTCAAGAAGACCATAAATCTTCCCCGAATAATCCTTGGGCACATGGAGAAGTACATGGCCTCCAAGTCCCACTCCCTTCCCTACTCCGGGCTGATAAAGAAGCTCCTACAAAAAGAGGGTCTCTACGACGCCTCTAAAGATGAAATCGAGCTTGGAAGGGAGCTGGACATTACAGTTGCCCAGAAAATGAGGCACTCGGAGCCTGTAGAGGAGACAGCTCCACTAGAGTCTGGTCCACAAGAGGGGAACTCTCCAGTGCTGCTCCGCATCGCCAACACCCTCGACCAGATTGCTAGGGACCAAGCAGCGTTGGCTAGAGGACAAGAAAAGCTTACACAGGTCCTTACGCGCCTTTGTGACGCCCTGTTCCCTCAGAACCCATGATCTCTCCCTTCTTGTTCCCTTAATCCAAAAATGACCACAAATTGTACTTGGGTTCCCATTGTACATATTATCTTAAGTAATGAAATGGTCTTTATTTTGATTGCGTGTTCCTTTCTTTCCTAATATTGCTTTGCTTGTTTTCGATGATGTCAAAAGGGGGAAAGATAAAAAATGCGAGATGAGTTAAAAGTTTAAGTTATCACAGACCACGCATAAGCTAAGGGGGGACAATTGCATAAAAAGCTTAATAGGAACTATGTGTCTCACCAGAAGTGGCTCCCTAAATCTAAATGTTTCACTAAGAGTGACTTCCCAAAATCATACTTAGGAACTCATCAGCATATCATTCATTGAAATACTTGCATTTTTGTGATGGGTTTGTCATCATCAAAAAGGGGGAAATTGTTGGGACGTTGTTGGGACCTCTGGTTCTAAACAACGGATCAACGATTCAATTCTCTTAAGTTTTGATAATGACAAACACCATAGGGAACTAATGTGGTTTGTTCAAGTATTTCTAAGGAACACAGGTACAACCAAGAACTCCTACGAATGACCAAAAGCCACTGCAGTCCACAATGAAGAGTTTCCATCAAGGGAACTCTGAAGAGGAAAGTTCCCATGAAGTGGGAACTCCCAGAAACAATCAAGAGAACACAAGCTTACAACGATGAAGAGTTTCCATCAAGAGAACTCTGAAGAAGACAGTTCCCATGACATGGGAACTCACATGTGAGGACAACGACCGTTCAGCGCAGATCGCGGGATTCTGTCTCAGACAGCCCGAGGGAACAGTCTGAGGATCAGACTGTCACGCTTCATCCAATGGTCCAATTGATCCAAGAAGTTGACCTAATTCAAACCAAAGTCACATGTGAAGAAAGTACAACTTGGGCATCAAGCAAAGGGCATTTTGGACACAAACAAAAGATGCGACTGCCCAAGCTCATTGGACTATAAAGCCAAATGAATAGTACTCGGTCTGAGTACTTCTCCCAGAACTTACAAACACCCACATCAGAGAAAAGAAAGAAAAGGAAGAGAAGTCCCCGCCGACGAGTGTGTGATCTCGACGACGGTGAAGCTAAAGTTCCCTGGAGCAAGGGAACTGAGAAGTCAGCGTAAGGTTTGAGTTACTTGTGTTTTGCTGTTGTGAGCTTAGGAACACAGTTGAGAGGATTTACTAGTGTTGCTAGAGTTAGGAAGAACTTGTAGGAACAGAGAATTGTAAATCCGGCTGTGTAACTAAGGAACAAAGCAATCAATATAAGTAAGTCATTCAAAATCCTCCAAGCGGAGGTAGAGGTTTACCCATACAACTAGTTGGTTGTAGTGGGGTTCCTCTATAAAGGAACTGTGCCTTTTGTTGTTTTTATTACTTGCGATTATTTACTTCCGCTGCCTTGGGAACAGCTTAATTGCCAGTTCCCAAGCTCACTGCTAACCGATTACGATCCAACACACATGAAACACGGGATGAAATCCTTCCAAGGATGGAGGAAGTGCCAAGCGATAGGCCAATTCCCCGACCCTCTCTAAGATCTCAAAAGGTCCAACGTAGCGAGGACTCAACTTCCCTTTAATCCCAAATCTCCGCACCCCTCGAGTAGGCGACACTCTCAACCACACATGTGCGCCAACATCAAATTCTAAGGGTCGCCTTCGTTTGTCAGCATAGGACTTCTGACGACTCTGAGCAGCTAACATGCGTTCTCTTATCAAAGCAACTTTATCAACTGTCTCTTGGATCACTTGGGGCATCTCACCCACTCGGTCAAATGGGTCATCCCAACAAAGTGGCGTTCGACACTTCCGACCATACAATGCCTCATAAGGAGCCATTTAAATCGAGGCGTGCCAACTGTTATTATATGCGAATTCCACCAACTCTAAATTGTCTGACCAACCACCACCCCAGTCTAGGACACAAGCTCTTAGCATGTCTTCAAGCGTTTGAATCGTCCTCTCTGACTGTCCATCTGCTTGCGGGTGGTAAGCTGTCGTGAAATGCAGTCTTGTACCCAACGCTTGGTGCACCTGGTGCCAGAATTTCGATGTAAAGCGACCATCTCGGTCGGATACAATTGTTTTTGGTACTCCATGTAGTCTCACTATCTGCTTTACAAACACATCCACTAGTTTAGGAACCGGCCATGTCTCCTTAATCGGTAGGAAACGTGCCGTTTTCGTCAGTCTGTCCACTACTACCCAGATGGCATCATGACCTCGACTGATGCGCAAACCTGTGACGAAGTCCATAGATATGTCTTCCCACTTCCATTCTGGAATGGAGAGGGGTTGGAGCATCCCTCCCGGTCTCTGGTGTTCTATCTTAACTTGTTGACAAATCTGGCATCGTGCTACAAACTTGGCCACATCAGGTTTCAGGCCATCCCACCAGTAATGCTGCTTGAGGTCCTTGTACATCTTACTTGCTCCTGGATGTATTGAATAGAGCGTAGCATGAGCTTCTTGAAGGATTTTCTGTCTCAGCTCTTGATCACGGGGAACGCATACTCTCCCATTCAACCTTAAAATCTCATCTCGGATTTCAAAACCGGGTGCTTCCCCTTGACGCACCTTTTGACACAAGTCTTGAATCATCGAGCAAGCCCCTTGCTTTTGACGGATCTCTTCTATCAAACTAGGTTGACAGTCCAAGGAACACAACTGGCCTTGATATCTCTGAACCCATACTTCAATCCCGTTTCTTATCAAATCCCTTTGAAAAGCGGGTTGAGCAGTCAAGCGAGACAACATCTGCTCCTGGGATGATTTCCTACTGAGTGCATCAGCGACGACATTTGCCTTGCCTGGGTGATAAAGGATCTCTAAATCATAATCCTTAATCAGTTCAAGCCATCTGCGTTGCCTCATATTGAGTTCTCGCTGAGTGAAAATGTACTTGAGACTCTTGTGGTCTGTCATAATTTGGCAAGTTGTCCCATACAGATAGTGTCGCCAAATCTTCAAGGCGTGGATCACAGCCGCTAACTCTAGGTCGTGTGTCGGGTAATTTAGCTCATGATTCTTAAGTTGTCTAGAAGCATAAGCAATCACCCGATCCTTCTGCATTAACACACAACCTAAGCCAAGTTTCGACGCATCACTGTAGACCACATAACCTTCTGAGCCTTGAGGAAGTGCTAAGATGGGCGCAGAAGTTAGCCTTCTTTTCAACTCTTCAAAGCTTCTCTGGCAAGCCTCTGTCCATGTAAACTTGGTAGTCTTCTTGAGTAAATTGGTCAACGGTTGAGCTATCTTTGAGAAACCTTCGACAAACCTCCTATAATATCCTGCTAGTCCCAAGAAACTGCGTACTTCCTTTACATTCTTGGGAGGTTGCCAAGATGCTACGGTTTCAATTTTCATTGGATCAACTTTCACTCCATCCACGGAGACGACATGCACTAGGAATGTGACCTCAGGCAACCAAAATTCGCACTTTGAAAGCTTGGCAAACAACCTGTGTTGCCTTAAAACTCCCAACACAACCCTTAGGTGATTAGCATGCTCATCTTGGCTCCGAGAGTAAACCAAGATATCATCAATGAACACTACCACAAATTGATCCAAGTATTCAATAAAAATCTTGTTCATCAACTCCATGAACACTGCTGGAGCATTTGTCAAACCGAATGGCATCACTACAAACTCGTAGTGTCCATATCGCGTCCGAAATGCCGTCTTTGGGATGTCTTCATCTCGAATTCTCAATTGATGATAGCCAGACCTCAAGTCAATTTTTGAAAACACTACTGCTCCTTGCAGTTGATCTAGCAAATCATCGATACGGGGAAGTGGATACTTGTTCTTGATAGTTATTCGGTTGAGTTCTCTGTAATCAATGCACAACCTCATCGATCCATCCTTCTTTCTTACAAAAAGTACTGGAGCACCCCATGGCGACGCACTCGGACGAATGAAGCCCTTTTCTGCCAACTCTTCAAGTTGCTTTTTCAACTCCTGCATTTCTACTGGCGCCATACGATAAAGAGCCCGCGAAACAGGTCTTGTCCCCGACTCTAACTCAATGCTGAAATCCACCTCTCTGTGAGGCGGAAGCCCCGACAACTCATCAGGAAAAATATCTTTGAATTCTCGCACGACAGAAATGTCCTCAATTCTTGGACTATCCTTGGTTTCTTGAAGGGCATAGCACCAATATCCTACACAACCTTCATTCAACAACTTGACAACTTTCATAGCGCTAATCATAGTTCCAGACTTCTTAGGGTCATGCCCCCAAAACACATGTTGAGTTCCATCATTAGCGGTGACTGTCACTGTACGACTATGAATATCTAGAACAGCTTTGTATCTAGTCATCCAATCCATACCTAGAATTACATCATCATTTGGCAAGGCCATGACGATGAAATCTGTAACCCAATCCTTATCCCCAATGCGAATTGGACATTGAAGGATCTCTTTGTCCCCACTTATCTTACTACCATCAGGCAAACCCACAACAAAGGGAGTACCCACAGAACAAGTCAAATGCAATCTATCTACGCATGCAGTTGCAATAAAAGAATGAGTAGCACCAGTATCAAAAAGAATCTTAACAGGCTCAGATCGGATCCAAATCGTACCTGTAGCTGTCGGAGCATTTGGATCTTCAGCTCTTCTCATCTCGAATACACGAGGTGGGTGGGTGGCTCCAGAACCCCCAACTGTGCTACCACGGCCTCTACCACGACCTTGACCTGGCATAATATAAGTCTGAGGGGTAGGTTGTGATCGATTTCCTCCAGTTGGCCTAAAAGAAGGTGAGGATCCCTGAGATGGAGCAACACCTTTGTTGCGACAGAAGACAGCACGGTGACCCTTTTGTCCGCAAGTAAAGCAAGTTACCAATGGTCGAGTACAAGCATTCTTCAGATGATCATAGCCTCCGCAGTTGAAGCACTGCTTCTGACCCGTTGCACCACTCGACCGTTGAGATTGGCCTTGTTGGTTTTGCCTCATGCTTGAGTTGTTACCTCCCTGAAGCATGAAACTCGGCCTCCCGTCACCTTTGAATCCTGTTGTGGTCTTTTGCCTCTTGCCACTACCTTGAGTGACATCAGATCGCTTGTAAGCTGGGTGTGCCATCTCGTAAGCCATTGCCTTGTTCTGGTAATCTCTCAAGGTAGAACATTCAAACCCAGTTACATACTGCCTAATCTCCGGTCTCATCCTCTTGGCAAAAGCATGAATGCGTTGCTTCTCTGTGGTCACAGTGTCAGCCACATAAGTTAAATCTCTTTGAAACTTCAGAGCAGCTTCTGCCACTGAAATGTTCTCGGGCTTTGCATCAGCAAACTCTTGAGCTCGAGCGTCCCTTACAGTAGCAGGGCAGAATTCATCTATCAACATCTTAGAAAATTCTTCAAAGTTCACTTCATGGTCCAAAATCTGTAGAGACCACCAATCAAAAGCATTATCTCTTAGCAAACTCTGAGCTAGCGACACCGTTCGATCCTCTGGTGCCTTGATCGTGTTCAGAGCTGAAGTGACTTGCCTCAACCATAGCTCCACGTCCTTCTCATGAGCTCCATTAAAAAACGGAAGTTTCATATAACTGAACTCACGCAACCACCTGTCAGGTCCGGGGTCTTGACGACCCCTTTCAACCCGAACTGACTCTTCAGATACTCCTTGAACGGGTTGGGGCGGTCTCTGAATATTTGACACCCTAACTGGGGGTGCTGGTGGAACTGACATTCTAGATTGAGGCACTCTCACAGCGGACCCTTGGGGGTTTGGTACTCTTGAACCAAACAGATGGGAAGCGGCAGCGACGGGGTTTGGTACTTGACCACCCCCAAAAAGATCTTGCAAGAAGGACAAAACTTGTTCTTGGACCAAAGACTGTAGCCCCGGTGGACCAGCGGGAGGTGCCTCTGCAGCTGGAGCAACTGGCGACTCTTGAACATTGACATTAGCTTCCGACCTAGGCTCTACAGGCTCTTGGCCTCCAAATCTAGCATTACTCAGCACGACATCAGGGCCATCAACACCTAGCCCCGGATTAGCATTTCTGACTGGTCCCAGACTCTCTGCAGTTCCCTCAGCAAAGGGATTAACACGAGGCTCAACTGTAACTCCTCTTCCTCTACCTCTAGGCCTTCCTCTACCTCTACCTCTTGCCATTACTAAATGATACCTAAACATGATAAGTCACTTAGATTTTACAAGTAATAGCTATAATTAAACAAACAGAATGCTTACAGAGGTTCTTCCCAGATGATGTAGCGGTCTCGACGTGTTTTCCTACCTAAAATGCAGCATGCCTAAGAAAAATGGTTTTAAATTTTTCATAACTATAAATTGGACCTCACGAGCTCTTTTGTTAGGACCTAGTGCTCTTGTTGCCAACTTGGCTCTGATACCAATCTGTAACACCCCGTTAGCGGATACCTGGGGCATCACAAGGCTGTAGACCTCACAATGGGTCTACTAGAACAAACTTGACAACAAACGACTATTTTGGGACCTTGCAACAAAAGCACTGCGGGTAAATTCACGAAACCATCCAATCTAGAGGTTTAAACTCATTTCATAAAACTCATGCATGCAAAAGCCATAATCCTATCAACATGACAAGAGACGCCAAAGCTAGTCAAAAAGGCAAACACTCAACACAGACTCCCAAACAGAATCATTGTCAGAGCATGGTTTCATAGTCTAAGTAACCAAAAGACTAAAATACTAAAGTCAATCCTCTACGACTCGACACGTCAAGACCGAGCTCCACCATCCGGGATGCAACCTCCTGGCACATTTTCCATGACGGAATCCCTACCTAAAAACGCCACAAATTGATCACATTAGCCTACGGTCTCGATATGGGCTAAACAAGTAAATCAAATATGTAACAAAACATTTTTAGGAAAAATAAACTTGCATACATACATATATTTAAAAGATGCACACACAATTACAGTTACAATAGAATATAATAGTAGTCAAACAAGTATGGCCAAATGTGAAATCATTCATAACAATGTCAATAAAGATGTCAACAAGTAAAAGTATATTGTCAATACATACATAACCATAACATAAATTCTCTAAGGTTATCACTCAAGCAGTTTAGACATTTCAAACAATATTCATCAAATGCAATAGCAATCCAACATCATCCTCCCTATATGGCACCCTCCGGCCTTTTATCTATGGCGCACGGTCAGGGCGCATAACTAAACCGTGCCCATTTTCTCCGTTCATTCTTCTTTCCTCGGCTAAACCTCTACTAGAGCGTTTGCCAAAACAAGTTAGCTTATTTTTAGAAGGGGGTTCCTTCCAGCCGCATGACCATGCCCGGGGGCCACTTCATCTCCAACTTGTCCCGTGCTCCATGATCATACCGGTGGAACCCAGTGCACGCATAACGAAAACATTTAAAAGCGATTTCTATAATTCAAATATATATATAAGCACGTAATATGGAATCATTCCAAAATAAGGGCTACACATTCAATTTACTCGTTCAACGCATAACGAGTCGTAAACTAAGTAAGTCGGCGAGCGACTTACCTCGAAGGCGAGACACAAAACGTAGCGGAAGAAAGGAAACTCGAGCAAATCACACGCGAACGTTATCGAATCCTAACAAACCAATAACGAAAACTATAACATTCGAAGAGAAGGGAAACACAACTTAACGCCCCAAAAGCAAAGAATTCTTTCTAAGCGATGCTCATTCACGTGTATCGATTTTTGCTTATCCCTTCCGAATCCAAACCAACCTATCCTTGTTTCCCGTTCGGTTCCAACCTAGGGTACTAGTTACTAGCACCCTTCAAAGCAACACCTTTTTATATTACAAGAAGGATCCACTTAACAATATGTAATAATATTTTTCACCTACTATCTTATCAAGGCATTCATTTAAGACCACCACAATTCAATAATCACTATCAAATGAACGATTGGACCATTTCATGACCACATTACAATTGATAATCCAATCTAGTCAACAATTCAACCTCCCAACTTTATCAATTTCGTAGCTAAAACCAGCAGTGGCAACACCTCAGCACACATGACTAATTTGATTGAATTTAAACATTATCACTTCCAAATGAACTTTATATAGTCACACGCCTATTGACCCCCAAAATTTACCCAGAAATTCAACTCTTCATAGTACAATAATGACCAATATCGGCCTTACTAATCCGGCAGCCTAATCATGCTTAAACGATCAAAATCTTAAATACAAATTCAATCCTTAAGAACAACAGCAACAACAATGGTTTATATTGATTTGAACTAGAGCGAAACTAGTCGAGAGAACAACCTCTTGTACTGGTTGCAACAATTTGGAAATACAGGTCGAGCTTTTCTTTCGATCAAATCCAGCTCCTCAAAGGTGGAGGTTTGTTCAGCAGGAGGTACTTGATGGCGGAAGCCAGCGATTCGATGAAGACGATGAACGGCGACACGAATGACGATCTTGACTGTAGAAATTGGAACGTCGGTTGGCCTCGAACTCGATCAGAGATGGTGACGGTGAACGACGGCGGCGAACGACGGGCTTGATTGGGAATTGGAAAACTCGAACAGGGAGGGCTACTAACAACAACGACGTCGTTCCGGATGGCGGCGGTGTCGGAGAGTGGAGGAATCGAACAGCAGCAACGTACGCAGGCGTCACAAGGTTGAGGGCGATTCGAGGTGGCGAGGCGCTCGGGCAACCACCGGCGAAAGAGAAGGCTCACACAGGCGGCCTGGCTTCTCCGAGGTCGATGACATTCGCCTGCGAACAGAGGCGAGGAAGACGGAGGTGGGAAACGAGGGATCAAGGGGAATGGAGACGAGAATGAAGACGGGAAAGGAGGTCGGAGATGGAGGTGAGAAAACAGGTCGAAAACGAGGCTGGAGAGGGGAACCGAGAAAGCTCGGTGAGAAGCGGCGTGCAATAGGACGAAGAAGACGATGAACATTCCTCTCCCAAAATTTAGGGTAGTGAGTAGGATCAAAATATGGAAATTGATGGGCTTCGGCCCATCGAAATTTTTGGCCCAACTTTATGATGTGAAAGAGAGAGGGTAGATTGGCCCAAAACTTAAATACCCGGAATAAAATGTACACCCTATAACGCTCGAAGATTATAATTTCATCAAAATAAAATCTCGGGTATTACACATAAGTGGATAGTTTTAAAACATTAAAAGCATTAAGAGAAACAATGTAATTGAGCGTATGTATTCAATGCATATTATAAAGAGTAGGATTGAGAAAATGTAGAATCTATAGCGGTTATATGAAACCCAATAAATGTGTAAAATTATCTATATGTAGTTTCTATATTTATTTGTGCTCAAATGCTCATATATTGAATTCATTTCTTTCCAACAAACCTAATGTGCACTCACATAGTCACATTACAAGTCACGATAGATAAAGTCTCCTCCATTGCTTGCATTTCTCTTAATCATAAAAGGTATTTTTTTATTAAAAAAAATCATAAAAGGGTACGATATTCATTAAAGCTACACAATATAATAAAATATTTGTTATTGTAATTTCTAAATATTCACGAGCATAATACCTTTGCTTATATTTAAAACAGGTGGATTTTTAAATCCGATGGGGATATAAGAAGCCTATAAGTGAAAAAAAGAGTTGAGTGCGAACTGATTCAAGTTCAGACTAGATAATGCATGTCTCTAATCTTTTATGCACCATTTAGATTATGTTTTAAAAAAGATGTGAAATTTTAACGGAGGTAAGAGAAAGTGCTTGAATAATGTCTACACGATTTTATTTTAAATATCTTAGACTGATTTGTATTTGTAAATATAGTTGTATATATATGATTGAGGTATTTTTATCACAAACTAAATTATAAAATTCTAAGGAATGTAAGCGCTCTTATTATCACTTGACCTTAGAAGCAAAGTAACTATCAATCATGACAGGTAAAAAACAATAACTTACAATATTGTGACATAATATACGCAATTAAAAAATAAAACCCGTGCGAAGCACGGGTCCAACCACTAGTAAATAAATAAAAATACAAAATTAATACAAATAATTTATTATATTTGTTTTTTTAAATTACGTTGACCGAGGAACAATATTTTTTTAGTGTACGTTTCATAAAGATTATATCAAATATTATAATTTTCCTATCTTATAAGATTTTGATAAATTTTTGCTAAAAAAAATAAGAAAAATATCTATACAAGATTCTATATTTATAGACATTATAAATAGGATATTAATAAATAATATAATATAAACTTTAATATAAGTAATTTATTTCTCATATAATGTATAATTTTTTAATCGAATATTATTCTTCATATTTTATTATTTTTAATGTACGTAAATTTAGAGATTATCAAGTATTTCAATATACTCCTATATATTAAATATTTTATTATCTATTTTTATTAATTTTAAAAATTATAAATGTTTATCATTATTTTTTATAAAAGAAAATCACTATATACCTATAAATAAATTCGTCAAAAGATATATGCTAAAAGATTTATATTTATTATTTTATCTTTGATTTTAAATACTTGTATAAGGAAACTTTCAAAAGATATAAATATAAGGTGGATCTAGAATCATTCTGGTGGCTCGAAAAGAGACAGCTTTAATATATAGTTATAGATAAGATAAAAATAAAAAAAGAAATAATAAGAATGAAAAAAGGTTTTTTAAATATAGGGTGAGGTCAGAATCGTTCTGGTGGCTCAAAAAGGGACAACTTTAATATATAGTTATAGATACTATTACTAAAGTCGAATCCTTCTCTCTCTTGTGTGTCACTCATCTAACTATACCACATAGACATTTTTAAATGTTCATTTACCTTTTTATCCTTAATTTTATTTAGAATTTACATTACCTACATATTATATTATAATAGTAGTATCCCATTTATCATTAGTATTTACCATATTAAATAAATAAATCAATAAGATATGTTATTGATAATCATTTCATGCCTATTATAATAAATTACCTCATTTATGAGTCACGCTCTGGTGCAATATTTCGCTACAGTGTAAAATGCGAGCAAAGTAGAGCCGTTAGATTGAAGGAATGAACGGCCTAGATTAAATAAAATGGGTTTGATTAAAAAAACAAGGAAATGCGTGGGTTCATTTACAGTGGCACGCGCGGGTAAATAAATCAATTTTTCCATGCATAGACAAAATTACCCTTTAGATAAATAAACTCTAAAAAATAAAAAACTACACGCAGCTTTTTTTTCTCCACCTTCTCCCTCTCCCTCTCTTTCTCCAATCCCCTCTTACTCTCCAGATCTGAAGATGCAAATCTTCATACTTTTCCTCTTTTCTCTTTTTTGGGTGAAATTAAAAGGCTTTTGGGTGAAATCTAATTAAAGACATGTAAATTTTTTCTTACAGTGTTTCCTTTGCCTGATTAATTAAAGGCGTACATTCTCAGCAAATTGGTTTGTTGAACTTCACGAGAATTATGAAAGATGTTAGATTGTTGATCTTTAATTGTTTCTCCATTTTCTATTTAAGCAAACCTAATTTTTGTTTGCTATTTTGGCATGATTCTTTTATGCAAGTAAAATTACTTTCTTTTTTCTTGATTTAGGTTGTTATTTGAAGCCAATTGAAGTGACAACTTGTGGGTTCATGTGACATATGATTTAGGTCGTTCTTTATTTTTTCTATTGTGTTCTTCTCGTATGTATGTTAAGGTTCATAACTTTGTATGTTAAAGTTCTTGATGAGTGTTCTTACAGTTCACACTTTGTACTACGTTCACTAGTTATATGTTGAAGTTATTTGGTAGTCTATAAGCATAATTTGAAAACTTATTTGGTAGCCTATTAGCTCAAATGATAGAGCGTGCAATGTGCATGTGCACATAGATGTGAGTTCAAATTCCACATAAGCTAATTCTTGATACGGTCATGCCTTTTTGTTCATATCGGTTATTCTTTTGGTTTATGACTTTTTAAGATAAAGTTCATACTATTTCTTCTTATGGTTTATAAATTTTATTTTATTCTTTTTTGTTTATAACAATTGTTCTTTTGGTTCATGTTTGAGTAACCTTAGGTTCATCAAAGTTCATCTTATGGTTCATGTCTTTTAGTTCATGCTAGTTACTATTTTCTTTCGTGATTTTTGGTTCATGGTATTTGTTCTTTTGGTTCATGTTTGTGTAAGCTAGGTTCATAAAATTCTTATGCTTCATGACTTTTAATTGTTAATAGCTTATCTTATAGTTCATGTCATTTGGTAGCCTATTAGCTCAAATGGTAGAGCAATGTGCATGTGCACATAGATGTGGGTTCAAATCCCACATAGGCTAACTCTTCGTACTATTTATGTCTTATGGTTCATTGTAATTCTTTTTTGGTTCATATTTTTATATGCTTAGGTTCATGATAGTTTAAATTACAACTCATGTCTTTTAAGTCGTATCCTAGTTGTTATTTTGGTTCACATCTTTTGGTTCATGATATTTGTTCATTTGGTTCATGTTTTATTAATACAGGTTCATAATATTTCATCTCATGGTCCATGACTTTTAGTTCATAAAAGTTGGTATATTGGTTTATGGTCTTACATTGTTAGGTTAATAACAACAATAAGGTTCATTAAATTTAATTCACAATACTTGTTATTTTGTGTCATACATGCATTCATGAATGATATTCAATTGAGTCATGTCTTTATACGGCTATGTTCATAACAATTGTCAATAAAGTTCATGAAATTTAAGTCATAATACTTGTTATTTTTATCACGTAATCGAGTACATGAACTTATTGTGTGGGTTCACGTCTTTATACATTTAGGTTCATAACAATTATTAATAAGGTTCATGAAATATAATTCACAATACATGTTACTAGTGTCATGTATTCTACTTCATAAATAGTATGTGTTCATAATTTGGTATGTTGGGTTCATAATTTATGAACAACTTGTAAAAAAATGCTCTAAGCTCTAAATTAACAATTTGAGCATTTTGTCGAACACATGGTATGCGGTTAGATGAGCATTGACCATTACCCTTTGTTTTCAATCAAAAACTTGAAATTGTAACAAAACATACACAATCTACATAGGTTTGATTAAAATCAACAAAAATCAGTCCGAAGACACACAAAAACATGTAAATCGAAGTACCAATATCCAAATTTTGAAAAAAAAACCCCAAATGTGAACTTGAAACCATAGAAAAGAGATCTATAGCAAAATCTATAAAAAGAGAACATAAATTGCGGCCAAATTCAACAAAATAAGCAAGTCAAATTAGAAGAAAACAAGAGGGAATAAAAATGGAGAAGATTCGATCGAAAAGACCGAGAGAAAATGCACCCTCTGAATGTTAAAGAAGACTCCTGCAACTTTTCTTCACCAAAAAAGACTCCTGCAACTTTTGTTATAATTTAATGGGTGAAAGACGGAAATACCCCTCCGTTTAGAAAATCATTAAATGACGTGTCTTGATCTTAGCCATTTAACATACTCGATCGAACGGCCTAACTATGCTCGCATATAACACCGTAACGGAGGTTTGCATATGCTCTTAACTCTTTATTACTGTTACTTACCATATTCAACTAATGAGTATGGAAATATTATTTTGTCTTTTCAATATTTATTTTTCTATATATTATAATAATATTATATAATTCAAAAATTAAATCACCTATTTTATTATAAATAAATAAATACTATTATTTAATTTTTTTTGACATTCCCTATATATTCTTATAATTTTCGCTTAAAGGTTTTGTTGAGGAAAATATTTTATTTTTATCGAATAAGTTTATGTAAAATTCGATCAACGAGTACTGTTTCTACATAACAAAAAAATTCTCAAGCATAATCGTGCATGGCACGACCGGGTCTTGCTAGTACATTATAAAGCAAAACCCAATTCTGTTGTAAAATTTACACCACGTGGTATTTTTGAATAAATTAATGTGAAATTATATTTAATAAATTTTGTAACAACTTATAGTATTCTTGCTATATATACTAAATAGATAAAATATTTATATAATTTTTTATATGTATAATTTTCTATCTATGGATTATGTATTAGTTTACTACAATAGATAACATATTTATATAATTTTTATATGGAAAAATGACTCAAAATAATCTCAAGTATCAACTTTCAACCAAAAATAATTTGAACTTTGAAAATCACCACCAGCGATACGAACTATTGTAATATTAACAAAAAACAATACGAACATATTTTTCGATGAGTTTGCCAGAGGAGTCAATGATGTGGTGATCAGATATATTTTAAACAAGCGCAAAATATTAAGTGTTATGTCAGATTTTCGATCGCTACATCATTGATTCCTCCAGAAAACTCATCGGAAAATGAGTTCGAATCGTTTTTGGTTAATATTGCGATAGTTCGTATCGCTGGTGGTGATTTTTAAACTTCAAATTATTTTTGGTTGAAAGTTGATACTTGAGATTATTTTGAGTCAGTTTTCCTTTTTATATACATAAATTCCTATGAGATGATATTTTCCATATTAGTTTAATATTTTTATCTCTTAACAAGATTTAGGGTCTTAATAATTTTTTATTTTTTAACAATGCTTGAGCTTCAAGTATAAAATTTATATATATATATATATATATATATATAATGATATAATTTTAAAAAATAAATTTTGTTGTGTTGATATATTTTTATTTTGAGAAAAAAGATATAATTTTATGTTGATGACTAAGATTATATGTGAATGTCAAAAAAAATAAAAATTCAAATTTTAATTTAAATTAATAAAATTTAAAATAATAAATAGATAATTTTCTCTATATTTTATATCGCACAATGTTCTTTTCTATACTAACCTTTATATTGTGTTTTTCATATTTACAAACATTCTTATTATTATAGACTAAAAGATAAGAACCCTAATACATAATTTTAATAAATTAACTTTACAAAAATATTTTAATAATTATATTATGCTTTATGCTTTATAGATAACCTATCCTAATTATTATTATCTTTATAAAAAATCAAGTATTTTATACATATTAATGTCTAAAAAAATAAGAAAATATTATTTAAAAATATTCAATAAAAAGTAAAATCAATATTTTAATAATTTCAATCAAAATTTGGACAAGATCTCCTCAAATAATGGAAAAATATTTAAAAATATATTCAATTAAAATATGGACTACAATCTAAAAAAAATAATTTGTCTATTGCATAATTTATTATGATTTTATATAAATATATTTAGTACCTTTAAATTAATATTGTAGAATTGTATAGTTTTTTAGTAAAATTATCCTGTGAATATCACGGGACTTCAACTAGTTAAGGACTAGGACAGCGGAAACACGTTTTATTGTAAATCAAAGGCAAAAGGATTTAGAAGTTTTGGCGTATAGTCACTCGCTAAATGGTCGACATCGTAAGATACCACTCGTTAAATCACTTTTTTTTTGGTGAACCACTTTTTTATTTTGACACACCCATTAAATGTAATTTTTTAGCGGAGAACCACCCAACTGTCTTATACTGCCACCTTTCCCGTTAAATTGTGCGCTTTTACCAAATTACCTCTTAATTTTTGTTAAATTTACTACATTTATCAAGTTTCGCCTTTAATATGACCGGCTCATTCGACCTTGTTCCTCTCCATTGTTCCTCGTCCGCACCTCTTCCAAACCACTGGTCAAGCTCCGACCAACCTTGGCTCCCTCAATCTCACCTTCAACCCTTGCAACGATGTTGTTTCGCTCCAGCCCCCCAATTTCCTTAAATCTCAACCCTAACCCTAATTTCAATTCCCCCGCCCCTGACCTCTCCCTTGTCAAATCCATCCCTTACAACCTCTCGATCTTCGTTGTCATCTCCCTGATTTCCCTCTATGGTTCAAATCTGGTCGCATCGGAGTTCCGACCGCCTTCCTCGGGCCTCAATATCACGAGAGTGTTGATTGATGGCCCACAAATCCAATGTCGCAACCTCCATGCTCTCCGCCTCTGGCGTAATCAACGAGTTCGAGGTCGACAGGGCCGACGCCTGCATCACTCTCTTTGTCCCCACTAACACCGCATTCGCCAACCTTCCTCCCGTCGTCACTACCAATTCTCGGCCTTTTGGTAACGGCTTATAAGTATTATAGTAAGCCTAATATCCGTTACAATTGGTCTAGCGTAACAGTGTTTTGGAATTTTTCAACCGACACATCTGCGGCCGTTACCTTAGAGCAAAGGTAACATATGTTTAACCTACGGTAATGGTTTCATATTTTTGAATACAACCGTTACACTTGATAAAACAATCTGTCACAGTTGATTGAACTATTACATTAGCTTGCACACCATTACCTTTGATAGTACCATTACAATAGCTAGTATTGCATTACCTTTGTACAACTGTTACCATTTCACATACATCCATTACCTTGTTCACAAAATATACAACCGTAACTACCTCATATCTATCTATTACTATATATACCATACAAATTTATATATATTATATACTGTATTAATTTATATACACCTGCATTGCTTATTACTTCAAGATGATTTATCCAAAATAAACGTTTATATATATATTAATACTTAAAGAGAGTCTACAAAAGTGATATAGCTAGTGCAAGGTTTAGCTAATCTATAAGCATACCATACATAACAAAAGTTATAACACTTCTAAGTGCAAAAGTGGTCCCATATATATATGCCAATATAAAGCTAATATCATGACATAATTGTACCCAAAAACACCCCTTCCATTCCAATCATCAACACCATTGACTAGTCGGCATGATCTTCGACATGATCTTCGGCATCCTCTTCCTACAATTAGACCAAAGAGAATACATGAGTTTCAACAATCAACACAACCCTCAATTATGCCAATTCAACACAAAATTCAATTACAACCACCTTGATGGATTACACTTGCAGATCATTTATGGAGAGCATAAAGATGGTATCAAGGAAAGCATATATTAAGAGCAATAATCAAATAATCTAACTAGTTGTAGTACGTATTGCAAGGTCAATGCTCATAATCATGACTAAGCAACTCTACCATAGCATACACTTGAAGCAAATCTAAAATAATCATGACTAAGCATATACTTGAAGCATTCATGACTAAGTGAAATTCACACACCAGCAAAAATGCACAGCATACACTTGAAGCAACTCTAAAATAATGTAGTGAAAGATCATTCACTGCAAGTATATGCCGAGCAAAATTCAATCACAAATGCAACATTCACTGCCAATCATAGCATACACTTGAAGCATTCATCTATTGATAGAGTGAAATTCACACACCAGCAAAAATGCACATCAATATTCATCACATGAGGAACAACACAAGAAAAAAGCACATTCCTCTAATCATAAGTCATAACTAGTTAAGGCAACCTACAACTTTTAGTTGTATAGAGAAATAAGAATTGAAAATAAAACCATATCATTAACTACCTCTTCATAACCATATTCTGTCACTCCCTGCCCATGGACACTTCAACAAACATTTAAGGAGTGATTATACACAGAATCACCCATTTCATCAAGCATAATCCTAGACAATATTAATATAACACAATACTAATCAGTAAAGGGTCCATACCTGAAGTGATATGTGATGCGGCTCAGCATCATTAGGCAAATTTTCGTCCCTGCTGGTTACTTGATCTGAGTTTTCTATTGTAGTGGTGAAATTTGGGATGACCAAATTCATGTGAGGATTAGCAGCTTGCAACCGAGAGAGAATTTTTTATGCCAAATTTGTAGTTACCTCTTCAGTCCATTTTTCTTTCATATTCTCGAAGAATGCTTGGTCAATTATGCAACCACCTTGTTTCTCCTTTTTTCCGATCCAGATACCTTCATACCTCGTCCTTGAAGAAATGCTCGCCCACTATTTTTCTTGACCACTTCACAAAAAGGACCTACATTGTTGCTTTTCTCTCCTTTTTCAATTTCCACTTGTATTTCATTCATTTTCTCCTACATAAATAATTATTAGTAAATCTAACACCAATTTCATTTGAAAGGTAAATTCTAAGCAGAAACCTAAACTTATAATGTAAAATAAAATTTCTGACCTCCTAACTAAACTATAGTGTAAGCAGACTTATATAATTTATGCCTCAAGATTAGACATGTTCATAATGTATAGATTCATTTAAATTGAGTAAAGTACCAGCATGATCAGAATTTAAATTTGACAATAACAAAATTTAAATGTTATCTAACTTAACTTACAATGTTTATCTTGGTCTTGGTACCGCTGGTCTTATATGAACGCTTTTCATCTCTTTTCCTAGATTCTTTGTAGACCATTATCTCAGTTGGAGGTTCTTTGTTTGGATTAGTTTGTTCCTAGTTAGAAAATAAAGATGAAATTACAATCAATAAGAACTTAACATAATAGATTTGTTTTAGGAAATCAACAAGAACTTAACAATTTATTTAATTACCAGCTCATAACGTAACCTCGCAATTGAACAAGGACCCAAAGTATGCACATCTTCATGCTTTTGGCAGTTGGCTGCATTTTTTATAGCAATTTCCTATATATATATTCTCAAAAGTTAGCATAGATATTTTATTAGTCCATCATGAAATCAAGATAATTGTGAACATTCCTTTCCCACATAACTATCCCAATAATCCAAGAGTTCTCTAAACTGAATCTCTAGAATCGTGGTTGGACGATGCTCCCACCTCAGCTCCTCAGTTTCATAGGGAGTGTAATGATTCTTCTTTATCATGCATTTATATTTACGCAAATCTGTATTGACAGCTTCTAGCACATAACCTTTCCCCTCTTCTGGAATATCAAATTTCTCCTACACATATTATAAAGGATTTATCAATTAATTAACAAAAGATCACAAATTATCAGTAAAAAGTTACTAATTAAGTTCAATATGAGCTTTACTTATACCTTCACATAACTCCAAATGTGCTCCTTTGTGGTTATGGGCATGTATTTCCAATCAAGGTAGTTCAAGGGTGCATATTCAGGTTTTTTTGCTAATGTTCCTAAGAAGTTACTAAGTTCAACAAGGGCATCCTTAGGTGCAACTAGTTGAGCATTTGCATCTAGGATGATGACCCTCCGCTCTTCGAAGGAAAGGTGATGCACATGTGACATGAGTGTTGGTCCTCTATGATCCTTTTTTCCAGCTTCTGTTATAAATATACCCATTGAAATATATAATAAATACTTGAATTTAAATTTGAAAATCACTAGTGAAATTACAAGTAAAAGCAAGTGATAGAAGTACTTACTTTTCGAGGTATTGGCCTTGTTCCTTTCATGACACTCCAAATCTGACTGATTATTGTTATTCATAGAAGCAATTATAGGGAGTTCAACATCTAATTGTTGGGTTGAATCCAACATAGTGTCATCAATTGCATCTTCATCTAGTTGGCTTGAATTCAACAAATCGTCAAAAGCTTCATCATCTTCCCTTGAGGAAGTTGGAGGCAAATCAACACTTGGAAGTTTACCACAATTATCTTTATGTTGCCTTTGCTTCATGTGTCTATACAAAGCCAATGACCCAGGAGGTCAAAATTGGCTACGATGCACCCCATTTTGTTTGTCAGAATTCCCTTGAACAATTTTCTTGTTCACCATGGGTTGTTGTTGTGGTGCTCCTTGGCTCTTAGGGTCAGATTGAACCCTTTTTTGTTTCTGGGTTGATTCTCACACCAATTTTCTTTTCTGCTGCGTTGTTTGAACAAGTGGTGGTTGGGCTGGATTTTGCAACTGTTGTTGTCCTAGTTGCTGCTGTTTTTCTGGCAATTGTGCCCTAGATCTGGTCATTGCAACTTTAACATGTATTTTTTGCCTACCATCCTAAAAACATAAATAAAAATATGATTAAGTGATATGAGTAATCAGTACAGATCTTAACTTACATGTAATTCTTTTCATTAAGACTAAAATATGATTATGTACCTTGTTGACTGGTGAAGAATTTTGCACAAAGTCCCTTTCATTTTCAGTGTCATCTTCTTTTTCACTTGGAATTGGTTGTGGTTGGTTTGTTGATTTCTTTTTCATGGATCTTGCCATTGCCAATTCAACCATAGTTGGTCGTCTAGCATCCTAAAAACATTAATCAAAATCTGTTTAAGTGATATGAGTGTTTTTAGTAAAAATCTTAACTTACAAGTCATTCTCAAATGAAATGTACCTTTTTGATTAGTGTAGAATTTTGCACAAGATCGCTTTTATTTTTTGTGCCATCTTCTTTTTCACTTGGAATTGGTTGTTGCTGGTTTGATGAATTTTTTCCTGGATCTTGCCATTGCCAATTCAACCATTGTTCTTTTTTTGAATTAAACCCTACAAATCCATTGAACAAAATCATTTAAAGTGATATGTGGAGAGGTTAATTCACTAAATTCGTATAATTATAGATTGCTGATAATGAAAAATCTGCGATATATAGCTTAGAAATGTAGAAAGACAACCTGAAAATATTAGGAGTAAAAGTAAGAAACAAGTATTTTCATTCAAGTAAGAAATAAGTATAATGAAAATCTACAAAATATAGATTAGAAATCTGTATAATAACAGATTGTTGACCAACTCCTATAAAGATGACTGAGTGAAAATATTCAAAGAATGGAAAGATATTCCCAAAAAATGATCAGTACCGTCTGAATATAGTTTTCAATATTTATGGTGATTGCTTGGTTGTCACAAGAAGGCCAATCAACATAATTGTATTGCTATACTAACCATAATTTTGATTGGCAATTATTAACTTGAATAAACTTTACTCTATTTCTAGAATTTGATCAAAGTCTATTATAGAGTTTAATCTTACATACTAGGTAGTTGGTTCATTTGATGAAATTTTCCAAAGCCATAATAATCATGAGCCAGCTGCCGAGCACTATTGATGGATTCCCTAGTTTCAATCTTGTAATGGTTAAACTGTATAGTACTAGTTTTTGTGGAGCTTCAAAGTTAGTGATTTTTGTTACACCATATATCCATTTTCCTAATGCAAATAATTCAACTCAACTAGCTATAAAGCCTCATTTCTGTGTGTCAGCATACCTATAAAGTATAAAGTATAATTCAATCTCTAACTTGGTCTTGTTCTGGTATTTTTGTTAAGACTTTGGAAGATGCAAAGAGAACTTGAATTTTCACATCAGAGGAGAAGTGAGTGACTTCTCAATCACAACTTATTTAAAATTAGGTTAAAGTATAAGTATAATTCTCAGCAGTTAGGTTAATATTCTACAAAGCATGCCTAGGATTAGTAGCATGAGGATGTGAGGCAAGCACAAGACAACATAAGATCACCAGATCAGCAAAACTATGTAACTTAATAATTGGATTTTGGTGTATAGCATGAGGATGACAAAAAACAGCATCAACAAGCCATAATAAATTACAAGTACCTTTTTTGGTGGTGCAGAGTTTTGCCCGATATCCACTTCAACATCGTCATTATCACTAGGTTCATATTCTCCATCTCCATTAGGCAAGTCCTCTGAATTCATCTCGTCTGTGGTGTCATCTCCTTCCGACTACAATTTTTTTTGTAGCGAAATCATAGTTGGAAAGAATAATTTGTTTTACAACCCTTCGCTCTAACCTACGGGGCGGAGGCCCTCGTTCCCGTAGAAACCATGATCCCATCGGCGAGGGTGTACAACTTCGACGAAAAAGAAAACGAAGCCAACCTTAGGGTCGAACTGCAATTCCGGGACGAAATCCACGAGGTGGCGGACCTGCGCTCTAGAGAATACAAGCGACATGCCACCGTATATCACGACAAGAAGGCCAGACCTCGCCTCTTGGCCACAGGAATCCTCGTTCTGAGACGCACCGAAGGGGGCAAATTGGACCCTAACTGGGAAGCACCCTACATCCTCGGAAAAGAAGTCGCGCCCGGGGCTTTTAAGATCAGGGACGGCGAGGGGCGCACACTGAGCAAGACATGGAACGTCGCGCGACTCAAAAAATATTACATGTAAAATCTCGAAACCTCGTTGTTCCTCACAGTTGATGAATAAAGGATTGCAGGCTTTTCTAAAAGAAAAACAATCTCTCCCTCGAAAATCAACCCCTCGCTTCCCGGTTGGAGTTGGAGAATCTCGTTTGAAAGAATGGTCCACCCCTCGCTTCCCGCTTGGGGTTGGAGAATCTCGTTTGAATGTATGGTCCACCCCTCGCTCCCCGCTTGGGGTTGGAGAATCTCATTTTAAAGTATGGTCCACCCTCGCTTCCCGCTTGGGGTTGGAGAATCTCGTTTGAAAGTATGGTCCACCCCTCACTTCCCGCTTGGGGTTGGAGAATCTCATTTGAAAATATGGTCCACCCCTCGCTTCACGCTTGGGGTTGGAAAATCTCGTTTGAAAGTATGGTCCACCCCTCGCTTCCCGCTTGGGGTTGGAGAATCTCGTTTGAAAGAATGGTCCACCCCTCGCTCCCCGCTTCGGATTGGAGAATCGCGTTTGGAAGTATGGTCCACCCCTCACTCCCCGCTTGGGGTTGGAGAATCTCGTTTGAAAATATGGTCCACCCCTCGCTTCCTGCTTGGGGTTGGAGAATCTCGTTTGAAAGAATGGTCCACCCCTCGCTTCCCGCTTGGGGTTGGAGAATCTCGTTTGAAAGTATGGTCCACCCCTCGCTTCCCGCTTGGGGTTGGAGAATCTCTTTTGAAAGTATGGTCCACCCCTCGCTTCCCGCTTGGGGTTGGAGAATCTCGTTTGAAAGAATGGTCCACCCCTCGCTTCCCGCTTGGGATTGGAGAATCTCGTTTGAAAGTATGGTCCACCCCTCACTTCCCGGTTGGGGTTGGAGAATCTCGTTTGAAAGTATGGTCCACTCCTCTCTCCCCACTTGGGGTTGGAGAATCTCGTTTGAAAGTATGGTCCACCCCTCGCTCCCCGCTTGAGGTTGGAGAATCTCGTTTGAAAGTATGGTCCACCCCTCGCTTCCCTCTTGGGGTTGGAGAATCTCGTTTGAAAATATGGTCCACCCCTCGCTTCCCGCTTGGGGTTGGAAAATCTCGTTTGAAAATATGGTCCACCCCTCGCTTCACGCTTGGGGTTGGAGAACCTCGTTAAAACCACCCCTCGCTTAACGCTTGGGGTTGGAGAATCTCGTTAAATCCACCCCTCGCTTCCCGCTTGGGGTTGGAGAATCTCGTTTGAGAATAAGGTCCACCCGAGAAGGCGGAATTTACTGACAGTGGTTTCAGATTGGAATGAACATCCGGAACAACGATGCCGAATTTAGTGAAGGGCGAGGTCCGGCAAAAGTTCATAACCGCGATGCGAAACTAATACGCCCGATGTGGCCCGAGTTCCACAAAAATGTGGCACTCGAACGATGGGGTTGGATGGATAAAGATAGACATAAGAAAGAAAGACTAAAGCAAACAATCAAACAAACAAGCATAGCAAAAGGAAGTAACATGAGGCATAAAGAGAAGCAAACCACGAGGACCACGATGTTCGATTACAGACCCCGCAAGGCCACCCAAACAAAAAAAAAAGAAGAGAGATGTTTTAATTACAAACCCCGTAGGGCCACCAAGGAAAAAATTATTTTCACTTCTTCAGGGTCTCGGCGTCTGGACCGGTGAGGTCGACGGTCTCACTCTTGGAGGCTTCAGCAGGAGTGGCGGAGGGCTGGGACGCGGGCGCATCGGTCGCGAGCTGAGGTCCCGTGGAGATCAACTCTGGGTTCCCTTCAATAAGACCTACCTCGGGGGGCGCGGTGTTGGACACAGTCCCATCCTCGTTGAGGAAGAACTCGCACTCCCCCTGGGGGTCCTCCGATCCCAACTCCCCCATAGTTTCACCATAGTTGGGTTGAAGAAGACAATCTGGGGATCGAGATGCTCGCACTTGGCCACCGCCTGTTTGACGCCCATGCGGACAGATTGGTGGAACATCTTCCTCACGCTCTCCACCAGCTCCGCCTTGTACTCTTCCGAGTCCACGTACTTGGGACCCGCGGCCACGACCTCCTCGTTGAGCTCAACAATACGCCCTTCGAGACGTCTGATTTCCTCCTCGGACCTCAAAAGCTTCGCTTCCTTCTCCTTAAAAAACTTGTGTTCAGCGGAGAGCTTACCCCGAAGCTCCAAGTTCTCACCCCTCAAAACCCCGACCTCGTCCCTCGCCTTTCTCTCCCCCTCTTTCGCCGCCAGTGCCGCCTTTGCCTCCTCCCTCTCCGAGGTCTCTACGGCCTCGATCCGCTTCTTTTCCGCAGCCTCCGCGGCCTTGGACCTCTCCGCGACCTCGACCAGTTCCTTGGCCTGTCGCTCACATACCTCGTTGCGAGCTTGGAGCGTCGCCCCCATCTTGTCCATCCTCGCATGAGCAAGGGCGATGCGGATCCTGTTATAATTATCAAAAAAGGTGTGATGCAAATGTGCAGGAGGGTGAGAGAAGAAACAAAAAAGAGACAGAAATTAAAAACACAAAGGCGGAAGCTTACCATGGTCGAGTACCGGGCAACCTCATCGTCAAGCGCCGCGTCGGTGAGGTTATTGGCCCACGAGATCTCCTCCTTATAATCTCCACGGGTCCACTCCAACGGGCCCCCCCTAATTGGTCCAGTATAGTGAAACCTGGCGGGATGGGGGCCTGTGACCTCGCGACCTCGCCCCTCGAAGTCGAAAGCGGGAATGATGTCCAAACCCCGCGAGCTTTGTTGGTGGTCGCCCGCCTGGGACTTCTTCTTTTTTTTCCCCAAGGGGAGACTTCGCTTCCTTCCTCTTCCGCCCGGCCTTGTCGTCAGACCCCCGAGGAGGATGGGAGGGCGCCTTCGGCGTGACCCCTTTCAGCGGGACCGCCTCAGACCTTTTGTCCCCTTGGGGCGGCCCCGCGACGTCCCCATGAGACGCCCTCGCGACATTTCCCTTGGGAGGGACCCCCCCGACAGCGATCGTCGGCGGAACAGGTTTAGGCTGTGCTGTGCCTGTCCTCGCCTGCGAGCTCGGCTCGTTGATGATTATCCCCTTGAGAGCCCGGGGAGCCGGGACTTTGGAACTAGAAGTCAGGGGTTGGTTCCCCTTCGACTTCGTGGTAAGAGCGTGCAAAAAATCCACTGTCAAGAAAAAAGCATAAAAAAGAAAAAGCAAGTTAAGAAGAAGTCAGAAACAAATATAACGAGGTTTATAACCTCGTAACCTTACAAAGAAAAGAAGAGCAATCAGAAAGAGAATAAAATACCCTCTCCACCCTCGCGAGGAGGGAATCTGAGGCTTAGCCCGGCCCGCTCAAGCCGGTCCTGAGAAAGGTATATCTCATATGGCGCCTGGTATGCTGTAGCGTATCGAGCCTTGAGTGCCTGGAACTCAGCGACCTTGTATAGGCACACGCACCTCTCGAAGGTACCCGACGCCACAGGAAAATTAAGATATCTCCCGCTGAGATCTCGAACCAAAAACCACTTAGGTTTCCACATCCCGACGTTCGACTGGGTCGTGGTGATCTTGACGTTCGGCGTGCTGAGATTGACGAGGGAACATCGAGGTTCCTTCCTCGCCAAAACTAGCGCCGACAAATCATTGAGGTTCGGTTCGTCCATGAGCTCGCGACTTCGAATCGTGTAGGCACACAACAGCCGCCAGGCATTCGGGAACAGTTGGGCAGGACAGACACCCATGGCCCACAAGAAATCCACGATGTGCTGGGCCAAAGGCAGCCTGAAACCCGCTTGAAGACTGAAGAGGTGCACGACCGCGCACCTCTCATAGGACGCCAAGGGCCGTCCCTCCTCCTCTAGGAGTGCCAGCTCGACTCCCTCGGGCCAGGGGAAGTCCACAACTATCTTCGCGAGGTCGTCCAGCTTAAGATCGGTGGCCGTCCCCTCGGACAGATAAGCATCGGGAGTGCTCGAGCTCATGGGAATCCGTTCTTCAAGGACGACAGGGACGCCAGACACGGCGTCAGTAATATAGGCCTCGGGAAAGCTCGGAGGCACGTACGCAGCTGAGGCTTAAGCAATTGCCGCGTCCAACCTCGCCTCAACCTCGGCGGCGATCACATCAGGAGAAGAAGAGGAGGCCATTTCAACACCAGAATAAATGCGCAGACGGGGAAAGAATGAATTGATCGAAGCAGCGGAGTCGCTAGACGAAGGCTCGCTGAAGACCAACGAAGGGGAACTTGGGTTCTGATCACTAGGCTCTACACTCCCTACAGAAACGGAGACCTCCTGATAGAAATTCTCTTGAATGTTGAAAACAAAACCGGGCGGTGGGCTCGCAGAAGCTCTCCTAGGCATGAAAAGACAACGTCCAAGCCGCGAAAAGCTAGCACCTGGAAAAGAAAAGGTCAGTAAGACACTAGGGGCAAGGTAACCAAAGAGAAAAGCACGAGGTCATAACCTCGGGAGGAAAGAAGCACGAGATCATGACCTCGGAAAGAAAAAAGAACGAGATCATAACCTCGGGAGGAAAGAAGCACGAGATCATGACCTCGAAAAGAAAAAAGCACGAGATCATAACCTCAGGAGGAAAGAAGCGCGAGATCGTAACCTCGGGGAGAAAAGCCACGTGGCATCCTAGAAGCTACTTTGACAAGATAGGACGTCAAGGAAGAATTTGAAGCGCCAAAAGAAAGGAAAGAGAAAGAAGGCCAACCAACGGTGGAAGCCAGCGGTGGAAGCCCAAACGTCCCGTCAATCAGACATCATGACGTTTGGGCTCCCGAGGGTTTCGAAATTCAAAAAGTGGTGGGCGAAGAAGCAGAAGTTTAACCGCCACCCCAAACGAGAAATAAACCCAAAAAACACAGCGATAAAATCACGGCGGTGACTACCCCTCACCACCGTCCCACCACCACAGCTCCGGCGAGGGACACCCGTCAAAACACCATCGCCCAAAAAAGGAAAGAAAAGAAAGAAAAAACACGGCGAACAAGCGAAGAACAAAACGGAAAAACACCAGACGACACACAGAAACACCCGCCCCCTCACCACTGCCGCTCCACCACCGTGACACCGGCGCGAAACACCAGGCGACACACCGTCGCCCAACCAAAGCACAAAACAAAAAACAGGCAAAGAAGAATTTGAAGCAAAAAACACCAGAAAACGAGAGAGAGAGAGAGAGAGAGTCGGGGACTTACTTGTTTAGAATCGACGTGGAAGGAGCGTTGACACGGCTGGGAAGCGGTGGAGGTTCGTCGAAAACCGTCTCGGAAACCGTTCGCGGAAAACTGAGAAGACGAAGAGAAAGAAAGCGAAAAGGCTGAAGGAGAAGATGAAGAGTAAGCGTGTGAGATACGCCCTTATAAAGAGCAGGCTTGGGCCTCACCTCACCCGCAAAAGGTTTATTGGGCCTACCCTACCAAAACGGCCCATTAGCCTAAAACGCGAAGAACAGGCCCGGGAAGATCCGCCCGTGCGAGCGGAAGAAAGTCCTAAGTGTGAAACCTCGCAAAGAAAGAAACCTCGCAAAGGAAGAAACCTCGCAGGATCCCCTCCTCGTACCCCGTGGCCCCAAGGAACTTATGGCCTGCGAACCTCGGAGCGAGGTCCCCAGGCCATGGGGTTGTGATGATGTCCAAAACAGTAAAACAAGGAGTGGGCCCGGGGTACCAAGAGCAAGTGGGCCCGGAGGGATTCCCATAGGCAATTTAGGGACCCACATCCATACCCTTCGTTTATTTAAAACAAAACTCATGCCCTCGCGAGGTCTCCCAACTACCCGGGACGAGGTCTCGACCTCGTCACCAACTCTACTAACGCACCCGCCCACTCAGACCAATCAAAAGCAACCTCATTCCTGAACCAATCACAAGCGACCTCACTCCCGAACCAATCACAAGCGGCCTCGTCCCCGGACCAATCAAAAACCCCTATTCCGAGCATCCCACATCGAACCTTGGCCTAAACTCGGCTCCCCAATTCTCTATAAATAGAGGAGAACCTCATAGGAAGAGGGGGTCGAAAAACCACTTGAACTCAAGAACTCTCTTGCTTGTTGAAGATCGACGTGATAGAAACATCGTCAAAAGACCTCGCTACAGACAGGAGAAGTCCACAAAAAGAACCCAAGTCGTACAGGGACCTCGCCCACACCAAAGACCTCGCTACAAAACCTCACAAAGCTCTCTACACCACGTACCCAAATCTACCTTGCTTTAGAGTCAACCTCGCCACATTTATGTTTGATCTCGGAACCTCGTAGGAGGTCTAGGTGTAATTCTCAAAGTTGTTCGTCAACCTTGTAGGTTTGTAATCTTGTTACCACGGAGAAAATCATAAATAAAGGAGCAAGTTTTTGCACTCAAATATAATAATCTTGTTTCTTGTCTCGTAGCGTAGCCGTTATTTCGGGTTTCATCACTATGAAATTCCCCTATGATGTTCATTTTTTGTGTTCAATTGATGTGTTAGATACTCTTGTGCAAGATTTCTTTGACATTAATGATCATGATGAATTGCAATCTACACTTGAAAACTCTGTGGTTGATAAAGATGAAGTGAAATTTATGCTTAATGATGATATGCAAGAAATTGTAGCCGAGTTGAACGCTCACTATGAGCGACCACTCTTGCTACCGGGCTCAAAGCCCATTCCACTAACATTGCCAAGCGAGAAGCTTGTTCCCTCTATTGTGCAGGCCCCACAGGTAGAGCTCAAACAACTACCGGACCACTTCAAGTACGCTTTTCTAGGTGATGGAGATACTCTACCGGTGATAATTTCAAACAAGCTGACTCAAGATCAAGAACAACGGTTGATGGATGTTTAAAGGGAGCATAAATCCGCTATAGGATGGACTATTGCCGACATTAGAGGAATAAGCCCCTCTACTTGTATGCATAGAATCCTATTGGAGGATGAAGCAAAACCCTTAAGACAACCACAAAGGAGGTTGAACCCGCCTATGATGGAAGTTGTGAAGAAGGAGGTCCTGAAACTTCTTCAAGCAAGAATGATTTTTCCCATATCGGATAGCAAATGGGTAAATCCTACTCAGGTCGTTCCTAAGAAAGGTGGAATCACGGTGAAGGAGAATCGAGATGGTGAGCTAATTCCAACAAGAATTCAAATCGGGTGGCGTGTATGCATCGATTATCGAAATCTCAACACGGTAACCCGTAAAGACCATTTTCCTTTACCTTTTATTGACCAAATGCTTGAGCGACTTGCGGGTCGTTCCTTATATTGTTTCTTGGATGGGTATTCGGGTTATTTTCAAATAGCAATTGCACCCGAGGATCAAGAGAAGACAACATTTACTTGCCTATTTGGCACATTCGCTTACAGAAGAATGCCATTTGGTCTATGTAATGCACCCGCAACTTTCCAAAGGTGTATGGTCAGTATATTTTCTGAATACATAGAGAACTTCATTGAAGTCTTTATGGATGATTTCACCGTTCATGGCAATGATTTTGATTCTTATTTAACTCACTTGACACTTGTGCTAAAACGTTGTGAAGAAACTAACCTTTGTCTTAATTCTGAAAAATGCCATTTTATGGTAGAGCAGGGCATAGTGTTAGGTCATATAGTGTCATCTACAGGGATTGAATTTGATAAGGCAAAGGTTGAAGTAATTCAATCCTTGCCTTATCCTACTAATGTTCGGGAAGTACGTTCTTTTCTTGGTCATGTAGGTTTTTACCGCAGGTTCATTAAAGACTTCTCCAAGATCGCTTCACCCCTTTGTGAGTTACTCAAGAAGGATGTGACCTTTGACTTTAATGAAGCTTGTAAAAAAGCTTTTGATGAGTTGAAGGCTCGCCTCACCACTGCACCAATAATTCTGCCCCCGGATTGGTCCCTACCTTTTGAGCTGATGTGTGATGCAAGCGACTATGCGGTAGGAGCAGTTTTGGGCCAAAAGATTGGTAAGGCTTCTCATGTTATCCATTATGCTTCTATGACTCTTAATGAAGCACAGAAAAATTATTACACCACCAAGAAGGAACTCTTGGCGGTGGCATTTGCTTTGGAAAAGTTTCGGTCTTATTTGCTAGGTACAAAGGTGATCGTCTACATGGATCATGCAACCCTTCGTTACTTGTTGATGAAGAAAGAGGCAAAGTTCAGGTTGATTAGATGGATCTTATTGTTGAGTGAATTCAACATTGAGATCAAAGACAAAAAGGGGGCGGAAAACGTGGTGGAGGATCATCTTAGTCGCTTAGTTCATGAGGGGGAACGATGTGCTCAAAACACACCGATTAGAGAAGAATTTCCAGATGACACCTTATTTTCGGTACGTGTACTTCAACCTTGGTATGCTCATTCGGTAAATTTTCTTGTTTCGAGTGTGTTTCCTCCTAGCTTTAGCTAGGCTCAAAGGGATAAACTCAAGAGTGAAGCACAGTATTATGTGTGGGACGATCCATATCTTTGGAAACATTGTTCCGATCAGGTATTCCGGCGTTGTCTTCCGGATAATGAGGTAACTTCAGTTTTATCATTTTGTCATTCTTATGCTTGTGGGGGGCATTTAAGTGCTAATAAAACCGCTAGGAAAGTATTGGATGCAGGATTCTTTTGGCCTACTATCTTTCGGGATGCGTATGCCTTTTGCAAATCCTGTGACCGATGCCAAAGGGTCGGAAATATATCCCGAAGGGATGAAATGCCTCAAACTTCAATTATCTTTTGTGAGGTATTTGATGTTTGGGGTATAGATTTCATGGGCCCCTTTCCTAGCTCTTACGGGAATATTTATATTTCATTAGCGGTGGATTACATTTCCAAATGGGTGGAAGCGAAGTCCACCAGGACTGATGATTCCCGAGTTGTGGCAGATTTTTTGAAGGCGCATATATTCTCACGATTTGGGATTCCTAGAGCTTTAATTAGTGACAAGGGATCCCATTTTTGCAACCGAACGGTCAGTGCGCTCTTGAAGAAATATCATGTCACACACATGATTTCTACGGCCTACCACCCACAAACGAATGGCCAAGCTGAGGTATCTAACTGAGAGATCAAAGCCATTCTTGAGAAGACGGTGTTGCCAAACCGGAAGGATTGGAGTACTCGCTTAGACGATGCTTTATGGGCGTACAGGACGACTTACAAAACACCAATTGGAATGTCACCTTTTCGGTTGGTGTTTGGTAATGCTTGTCATCTTCCGGTGGAGATCCAACACCGAGCTTATTGGGCTGTGAAGAATTGTAGTCTGCAGATGGATGAAGCCGGTGAGTTGAGGAAGCTTCAATTGCAAGAGCTTGAGGAATTACGGTTAGAAGCTTATGACAACGCGGCCATATACAAGGAGAAGACCAAAGCTTGGCATGACAAGAAAATATGGAGGAAACGTTTTCAGGTAGGTGATAAAGTTTTGCTATATCAATCTAGACTCAAACTTTTTCCAGGTAAGCTGAGGTCGAGATGAACGGGGTCGTTCGTAGTAGCTCAGACGTATCCTCATGGAGCGGTGGAAATTTATGATGAAGCCACTCATTCGCTACAAAAGGTGAATGGTCAGCGTTTGAAGCCGTATTTTGAAGGATTTAGCAATGCTATTCTTGAAGAAACAGTTTTGAACGAACCAAACACATGAGCGGTAATGCGTCAAGCTAATGACGTTAAACGAGCGCTTCTTTGGAGGCAACCCAAGCTTTGTTTTTGATTTTTTATTTTATTTTCTAGATCTAGTTGTGTTTTTGGTTTGTTTTTGTGTGGTTTTCTGTTTTTTTTTTCTTAGTTGTAGGTAAAGTAGGAAAACAGGTACACGCGGTACGAGGAGGTCACGACGGCCTTGCATTCATGGCTCGGGAATGAGCAAATCGAGGCCGGGTTACTAAGGCCGGAACGCGGTTACACCCGGCCAGAGCGCCCCCGCGCAATGACACTCAAACCGCGCCCCGGAAGGCGAACTTTCTAAGGCCGGAGCGCGGGCAAACCCGGGAGAGCGCGACCGCGCTCTCAGGGGTGCCAAACCGCGCCCCGGCCGGGTTCGGCGCATTAAACCCGAAAACACCCATATTTTTTCCATTCCCTTCTTCTTCCTCATACATCCGCCGCACCTACTCTCCCTTCTCCACCATTGAAGCCCCCCATTCAAGCTCCATTGAAGATCAAAATGCCAAATCAAGCCCGGATTTGCACTCCTAGTCATCAAACAAGTAAGATTTCTCACTTTTCTCTTCAAATTTCATCCAAAAATTGAAGATCTCAACCTAAAATTTTCTTAATTAGGTTTTGCATAAAAACCTCAATTTAAGGGATTTTTAGGCCAAATTTCTTCAATTTGAGTTTAAATTCATCAATATTAGCATGATTATGAGTTAGTTTGATGTCTAGAACTTGAAAATTCCACAATTTCGAAATTAATCAATTTTCATGCTAATTAATCTAGGTTAGTGGGGGAAGAGAGAGTTTTGAGCGTAATTATTGCCTATTATTACTTGTTTGGTGGATTGCTCTTGCCGGGGCAATCGAATTGTGCTTGTTTGTGGTGTTTTTGATTGTTGTGTAGGTGACAAAAATTATGGGTCGTACCAAGGTTCCCGCCAATGCATCTTCATCGGGACCTAGTCGTCTTCAAAGAGCAACTAGAGAAACCCGAGCGACATCAACTAGAGCTCAAAATGTTGCACCCTCTTTCTCTCGATCCCGAGCTCCACCTAGAGCTTCTTCCTCAAGCAATGAGATTACACCGGCAACTTATGGTCTCCAATTCCGGAACATGAGGCATATAGACCGGTTTGATCAATTGAAAGAGCATGAAATCCAAGCTCCGAGATATATTGATTGAGATTTGTTGGAGGAGTTGGGTTTAGCTAGAGAATTGAGGAATATTGAGTTTAATCACAACTTGACTGTGTTGAGCATGAGATTGCCAGTTTACCGTAGCCTTGTGTTGGAGTTCTTGAGCACATTGGAGGCTCATATCTTAGAGGGGCGATTTGCTAATGAAGGGCGATGCAATTTTCAGCTAGGTGGGATGATGAGAAGCATGACTCTTAATGATATCAACAAACTGTTCAGATTTACCACATACCATAAGAATGTTGGTAGATGGGAGTCTAGAGCCACTTTTATGGATGATGAAAAGTGGGCTCTTCTTTCGGGGACTGATGAGTACTTGCCTTCAAGAACCAAGGCGTCTGGAATTTCTCATCTGATAATTCGAATTCTTCAGAGGTTCTTTGCTCACTCTATTACAGGCAGAGGAGAGGGTGAGAATAACTGACCTAGGAAGGATATCTTTTTCCTTCGAGGTATTCTGGAAGGGCAAGAGGTTGATTTCGGTGCCGCTATGATGCATAACATGGAGCTCATGGTTAAGAGAAATACTGGTCGAACCGCTGTGGGTGGTATCATCACAAAGTTTGCACAACACTTTAATATTGATTTGGAGCAGTGTGTGGGTAGGATTGATCCTCTTCCAATGAACTTGCTTTTCTATAACAAGATGAAGGTGTTATATGTGAAGAACAATCGGTACTATTGGGTGCTAGGAAATAGCTCTTTTGCTATGGAGTTACCTAATCCACAACGGGTGAAGATAGAGGTTGGTTTGGACAATGCTGGCACATGGCTCATTCATCCTCAAGATGGTGATTTACCGGTTTCAGAAGTGATTGGAGGGACAAAGAGGAGAAAGAAATCAAGGAGTGAGGTTGAGGAACCTACCACTTCCATGGATGTCGATGAGGAGGACGAGGATGAGGAGTTTGAAGCTACTCCTGAAGATATTGCAGCGGAAGATGATGATGGGGAAAATGATGAAGACGATGATGAGCACAATGAAGTGCCACCAATTCAGGAGTTTGAGCAACAAGGCCTAGGTGGTAACATGTCTACCACCCAATACAACCATTTGGTGGAATTGATGGGAGGCTTATCTACACAAGTGAGTGGCTTGCACACTCGTATGGATGGCATGGCGGCTGATTTCAACCATTTCCGGGGTTATGCTACGAGCCGTTTTGATTATGTTGATGAGCAGACCCGATACCTGCATCAGAGGATGGACACATACACGCCTGAGCAGGGTTATCAGCCGTATGCTTATCAGCCTTATCCTGGATATCCAACTCCTGAGTGGCCATACCCGGGGTACCCACCACCACCATCAGAGTAGTTTCCCGAGTTTGACAAGTTCTTGTGATGAGGTCAGTTTTCTTTTACTCTTATGTTTTTATTACTTTGGGGACAAAGTAATGTTTAAGCATGGGGGAAGGGGATTATTTATTTTGTCATGAGAACTTCGTTTAGTTAGATCATATAGTTGCATGTGCATGTTTATTTTTATTTGTATGCATTGATTAAAAGTTTTGAAAATCCACTAAAAATATGAAAAAATCAGAAAATTTGAAAAAAAAATGGTTTGTTTGCATTTAGGATTCATTTTTCCCCTTGGAACCACTTGTTTCAATAGTGAGCATGATTTCATATCCCATAACTTGTTAAGTTTATGATGGAAGTTCTAAATAAGAATTGCTTAATTATGAAGGAGTATGCATGAAAGTGAAAACTTGAGCTAGTTATGAAGTTCTAACCAAAAATTTGCCTTGTGAGATTTCTTTTGAGCCTTTACATGCCAATTTTGCATGATATTCTTGAGTGTATCACTTTGATTGTTTCAACTCTAGAACTTGCGTTTAGATTCTTTTTCGAGGCCACATTATATGATTTGAATGCATGATGTAAAAGTGATTGAGGCAAATTTTCTTTAGCTCATTTATATCCTTATCCACCCTACATTATACCTTTGTTTTTGTAGCCCCATTGTTTTTTAGCCTTAGCCTTGTTTATTAGCTCCACAAAAATTAATCCTAGCCGAATAAGCTTGACCCTCATCCGGGAATTAGGATTTGACTAGGGGAATTTTGTGGGTTAATTGTTGTACTTTGGGGTTTGTTAGGCAAGTTGAAAAGGTGTAATAGAAGGAAATGTCCAAAATGAAAAGTGTTGGAAAGCTTAAGGATGTTGGGAATGTTTAGTGAAAAATCTCTAAGTAAAGTTGGTTTCAAAGGTTGATTGAGATGAGTTGTATGTGTAAATTGCAAAGTATTCTTGTGAGAGAAGAATGAAAAAGAAAGAACAAATCTCAAATGGGTTTGTGGAAAGAAAAATCAAAAGTTGAGTAAAAGAAAGAAGTGCTTAAAAGAAAGTAATGGAAGAAAGGGAAGTACAAGTTGGGAAGTTGTTGAGAGTGAGTGTTGATGTAATTTGGGTTTTAGTTGATTCTAGTTCCCGGATTTAGCACCACATGGCCATATAATTATCCCTTCCTACTTGTCTATACCTTGACCCCATTACAACCTTGAAAAAAGACCTCATGATTTATGTTGTGCATTTGAACATTCGTGGTGGAGATTTAGTGCACTGATGCAAGCATATGGTAGTTGGCATTCAAAGATGATTTTTGAGCGAAAACACGTCCTTAAACACTTGAGTGTTGAGTGCAAACACATATACCTTGGTGAGGGTTAGAATGGATTAATAGCTTGGTTTGAAACTTTCGATAAATGTATGCAAAGATTTCATGGTTAAGTTTGTGCTTCTTGAAAATGAATTAAGTCATGACTTGCTTGTTTGTGGTGTGATTGATTTCTATGTCTTGCTTGAGGACATGCAAGGTTCAAGCATGGGGGAATTTGATAGAGCATATAGGTATAGGCTTTAGAGCATGTTTTTATTCTCGTTATATGCATTTTCATTCTAAGTTTAGATTAGGTTTTATTTTCGTTTAGTTCGGAATCTACGCGTCTTTGTGCATAATTGCAGGTCGGATGGTGGAAGATGGTATATGGAAAGCTTAGGATGGACCTTGGGACGCATAGGAAGCATTGGACATGAAGATCGAGGCAAAGGATTACAAAGGCAAGAAGTGAAGGCCAAACCGCGGAGTGAAGCCAAGACCGCGCCGAGAGGAGCCGACTTTCTGCGGCGTCAGCGCGGGCGAATTCGGGAGAGCGCGGTCGCGCTCTCATGTGCCACAAACCGCACTCTGGCGCATCAACGTGGCATGGAATTGGGCTTTGCGAGATCTTGTGGGCCGACTTTCTTAATGTTTATTTGGATATTTTTAGATCTTTTGGATATTTTTAGCATGATATAAATACTTTCTCTAGGTTTTATTTTGGATCTTATGCTATCTTTTTGAGTTTTATGCAATTTGGAGATTTGTGGGAGACAAACCCTAATTTTGCAATTGAAGATCAATTTGACTCTAGTAAGTTTTGTTTTTCTTCAATGACAATTTCTAGCTAATTTTCTCATGTCCAACTAGTTAGTTGAAGTTGTATGCATGATTGTTTGTGAGATTTGAATTATTTTAGTGTGCCTTGACTAGATTGAATCTCTCCATGCTTGATTGATTAAATTCACTTAGGATTATAATAGCTTGATCACCTATTTTACTTCTAGGTTGAATTACTACTAGAATAATTAAATAGACGGTGGAATTTGATTATTCATGGATGGATCATTTGATTAAACTTATAGACGGTGGAATAAGGTTAATCAAAGGCGGATAATTTAATCACAAGACTTCATGAATAGACGGTGGAATTCTTGAATATTGTTTCTATTGAATGCTTTAAACTTAATTGCATGATCAATTTGACATAGAAGGTTTTCTAGGTTAATTGGTTAAAAGGTTGTTAAAGACGGTGTATATTAACAACCACAATAAGCTTGAATTCATAAATTCACAATAGATTAGTCAAGGGAAATTGAAATAAGGATAATCGATGATCAAAACTCATGTATGCAATGGATACAAAACTAGTTGGACGCTTTTCTCCATATTTGACTCTTCAATCTTTTTACTTGCTTTGTTTTACTTATTTTTAATTACTTAGATTTTTAGTCTACAACCATAAAATCCCCCTTTAAATTAGTAATATTATTTAAATACAAGTAATCTGAGTCCTTGTGGGTTCGACCCTTGCTTCCACTATACTTAGGTTAGGAAGTTAGGATATTTCTTTGACAGTGCTTTTACCGCGACATAAAAGTGCTCGTCAACAATCTCTGAAGCCTCTTCTTTATGGGAAAATACCTCAAAATCTTAAATGGAATTTGTCGAGGTTTTTCATTTATCTCAGTCCTCTCATCTGATTTCCACCGAGGGGATTTGCAAATATGACCATGTGTCGCCTCTGCTTGATCTTCCCAATAAAGCATACAATCATTGCGGAACGCATCAATCTTTATGTAAGTCAAGCCTTATCTCTTCAAGACACTCTTTGCTTCATTATAAGAAGATGGCAAATTTGCATCAGGTTGCATAGCTTTCAAAAGCTTTAACAAATCATTGAAGGCACTATTACTTAGCTTGTTCTCACACTTAAATATAAACAATCTAATAGTAAACGAAAGCCTTGAGAAGTTCTTGCAGCCCGGATATAATTCTTGTTGGCCCTCTTCAATTAACTTGTAAAATTTTGTTGTGTCCTCAGCTGGATCAGCTCTAAAAGTGTCGTGCAACAATCCATCTATGTCATCATTTCTGAATACTTCATCGGTGAATTCAGCCGTCTCTTCAACATTCACACATGATTGTGATTGTCTCTCTACTCTATGAACAAAATTATTGGATTAAACATGATCTTTCACTACATTCTTTTCACGAAACCAATAACGATAGACACATTTTCCACATGGGCAAGCTATTTGTTCTCCTTGGGCCCTAGTTGCAAATGCATCTTCAAGGTATTCATCTAGACCTTTTTCGAATTCATTACTCCATCTAGGAAACTCATACCAATCAATCATTTCTGTATAAAAAAAATAACTAGACAACTTAGTTGATAGCCTAGTAACTCTAAATCAGACATCATCTTATACTTGATTTTTTGAAATCGAAATTAAGAGTGATCTATCATGACAGCATTTTATAATTGAATTTTCATTACTCCATCTATAAAACTCATGACAATTACTCATTTATGTATTTAACAAAAATAACTAAACAACTTAGTTAGTTGATAGGCTAGTAACTCTATATCAGACAACATCTTATACTTGAATTTTTGAAATCAAAATTAAGATTGATCTATCAAGACAACATTTTATAATTGAATTTTCCAAGACTATATGAGTTTACACAATAAGACATGTTAAAGAGCTTATCAACATTAAATTTTCAATAAGACATGTTAAAGAGCTTATCGGCATTAAATTTTAGTTTTCTAAGAAAATGAAACCATTATTACTATCTAGTTTAATTCAAATTCAGAAGTGAAAATTGACTCACAAGACTCGACAATAAGGTTACTATCATTTCATCAAAACTAAATGATATATTTAAGTTCTAACTAACTTATAATAATACAAATCACTGGAAGACTTGTAGAAGATAACAAATCAGAGGAGTCTATAGTTCTTTCTTTTCACAAAGTATAGCTTAGAAATGTAGAAAGATAGCCAGAAAGTATTAATATAACGCAAATAATAAGTACAATGATGTATATACGCATGTAAGTTAAATAATGGAATATTGAATAAATAAGCATGATCAAGCAAACATTTAGAATATGATATTAAAATGGAGGAGTGATGACTGACCAGAAAGATATCAAGGCTCAATAAGTCAACTTTGAAAAAGAGAGGACCAGAAATGCACTATGAATCAGCTACCATTGATGAAGTATTGAAGGTTTGGAGGCATTTGTACCAAAACCCACATTGCAAGTAGAAGAGAAGTAATAAACAAAAAAATTCAGTAATGAGTAGAAGTGAAGCAACAACCAGAAAAGTGCAAGTATCGAATTCATAAAAACTGGAACAACTAAAAAAAACTTTATAAGATAAATAACAAAATGGAGTTCAAATACCACATGATAACACATTAAGGAACTTCTAACTATGTTTTTCAGAATTACAAATAATTAATAAAATGTACAACTTAGAAAAAAGATGAGAAGTAGTAGGAAAGCCATTTAAACATGAACTCAAGAAAGTAAGCCCACAGTTGGATGGTACAAATGGAATAATTTACAATGCTAGTTCCATTTTTGAATCAGCTGGTTAGTTCATTGAGCCTTTTTTACTGCTGCTTTTCTTTTCATAATAATGCATAATGAAACACTGTGTTTTTTCCACGTGTAGGACTTTCAAGTAAACTTGGGAGTATTATGATGGCTGTTGTTCAGGTCCACGATTCATCATATCATAATCTACTTTCATTTGTGCTAAAACACTCCCCTATATGAGAAATGATAATCTTCCATTTGAGGTGCTAAACAGAAACATTTTGTGATAGATTTTCTGGTAGTACTTTTCTTAATTTAATTAATCCAGTGATTCAGATTTAACATTCTCACATATATTTTCATAGCAACTCAACCTAATATCTCACAGAATAAAACCTAACAACAATCATCGACATCTCTTCTAAACTTCATTCAACGACATTTTATAGTCAACAATTTCATTGAAAGCAAGGGTAATGTAATTTGAAATGAGCAAAACACAAGTTTTGGGAGGTGGTAAGAGGGGACGCAAACCCATTAAGTACATTAATTAATGAAAGTAGCAATTTCATTCAATACGTAGCTTCATTACATTGATTTGTTCTACTCCAAAAACAAGCTTAAGTTTAAAACAGAAACACTAGGATCAATCATGGGATGATAAATAACTAATTATCAGTCAATGCCCAAACACTAGGCTTAGCCATGAGACATGCCGATAAAATAGTTTAGTGCTTAGATAAAAATTAAATGAAGACAGGAATTACCAACACGGCGGGCTGATATGGATGCCCTGCTCATTCAGGTTTCAATTTGCTTCCAATTCAATTCCAATTTCAAAGAAACAGTCCCAAGGGATTAGATTGAAATGAAAATTTTGAGAAAGGGTTAGATTGAATTCCATGTTCATAGTGATTATTGGTCAATATGATGCTTAAAATTAGCAAATTCTTAAAGAATTCTAGATTGAAATTTGGGAAATCAACCACAACAGTCAACATGAATACATTAACATTGTTTATTTTGGAAAATGCAATGAACATGTGGATTAGAGTAGGTATATTACCAAATAAAGCTGAACAATTACTTTTGTTTTAGTGAAAAAAATGTCCTTTATAACTATGTGTATCTAAAGTGCATGAGTCCTCCACTTTGATGAATAACCATATATGGCTACCATTAATTGATGTTTATGAGTGATTTGAGTGAGGCTATAGACAAATATATAGCTGGGTAGGTGATACACTCTATTTAGTATAGGTTAACTCTTGTATTTTAGGTATGATTTGAGTGTGTTTAGGTTAATTTTGAGCATAATTGTCATATGAAGACCGAAGACACGATCTGAAGAATTGCAAGAGTTTTGAAGACAAGTGTTGATTTGGAGTTGTTTCCACACCACTTTCTTGTAATGCTTATTCCAGGAGCTACGGTGATCGGATGAATCTGAATTTGGTATCATTGGAAAGCTAACTCGAAGAGATACAATTTATCTTTTTACAGCGAGTTCAAATTCCAACTCTAAGTAGGTCAGAACTACCTCCGAAGTTGACACCAGAATGCTGAAACGCAGGATCCGCGCCCGCGGAAATATTCCGCGCTCGCGGATCGAAGGGATTCCGCGCCCGCGGAAATATTCCGCGCTCGCTGAAGGAGGAGTATCCGCGCCCTCGGACATCAAGCAGATCCGCGCCCACAAAAATATTCCGCGCTCGCGGATTTTGGTTTTTCAGCGTCGCCTCTATTTCGTTATTTTTTTATCTTTTTAGTATTTTTATATCTTAGGGTTTCGGATTATTTTCTACTATTTAAGCTTAGTTTCGTTTTCAGTTTAGGGTTACACAATAGAGACACAATTTCTAGCATACTTTTACTTTTAGGTTTATATTTTAGTATTATGGAGAACTAATTTCCCTTTGGAGTTTGTTTAATCAAGGAAGCCTTTTTATGTATTTCGTGAGATTCTGGTAACTTTTCTATCCCTTAGTTAATATCAAAACTCTTGGTTTTATTTATATGATCTTTGTTTGATTTGATAAGCCTGATCAACTTGTTTGATTGACTTAGATGTACTGTTTGGATTAGTTTGATTGTTGTCTGTGCAATATTATTTATCCTTGAAACAACTCTTTTCTAGGACCGTGGACTAAAATTGAGAAAGAGTATTTGATTGTTATTTTATGCATGAGACTCGTACCTTGATTGCATGAATTAATATCCTTCTATCCTTAATACTTTTCATGATTTGAATTAAGCGTTCTTGTTCATATCATCCTTTCGCTTGGACCGTGGACAAGCGGATATCTTTTATAAGGATTGGAATTAACTAGGGACTTAATAGAAAAGTGATGAATCAATGATCGGATGATTAAAAAGGTAGATTTGATTGAATGAACTCTGCTTTCCTTCACTTGATTTAATCTCAACAATATTCGTTTGTTTGTTTGTTTGCCTGAACTCCAAAACCCCTGTCTTTACTCTTTGCTGATTGATCAGAGTCCCGATTCTCTTGGGTTCGACCCCTTGCTTGTTTGCTATACTAGTTAGTAGTTTAGGGTTATTTATCTTTGATCTTGGCAACAACGATTTTAGCCGAGTCAAATTTTGGCGTCGTTGCCGGGGAATCGATTTTTAATTTTCTGTTTAATCGGCGTTTCTGACGAATCCGCGCTCTTGGAATTTTTTCGCGCCCGCGGAAAATCCACGCCCTCGGAATTTTTCCGCGCCCACGGAAAATCCGCGCCCTCAGAATTTTTCCGCGCCCGCGGATCGGTTCGTCCAGAAGCCCCGAATCTGTGTAGACCTATCTTACGGTCTACACTTGTATATACTAATGTCTGCGTTTAGTCTTGTTCAGTTGCAGGATGAACCCTTTCATGAGTACTTCACTTGGTGCCAGGAAATCTTGCATGATCTCTCTATTTGGGGACTACACATAGGGCTTGATGATGCTTGCTATCACATCTTTATGGGGATGACTCTTGAGTCCCAACTAAGGATTTACCGCGAGAGCGATGCAAAATACGTCCTTTGGAAACCCATTGACCAATGGGATTTCTTTTGTTACATCCGAGCCAAAGAGATCGAGATGCAGAAATTGGAGAACCAAATTGCTGAACAAAGAAAATTAGAGGAGGTGTTGGCCATCAAGACGGAAATTCTTAAAGAAACAACAGATCTCTCTGAAGAGCCAGTTCCATCTTCTCCAGAGGCATTCAGAGACCCTTCATTGGATGAAGAGATGGATGATCATAGTCATGTAATGACGGAGGAGGAATATTTCCTTAAGTTTGATAGCTCCTGGAGTGATGACGATGAGCCTGATGACTCAAAGAAGGAGCTAGATGATGATATGGAGATTGCCCTTCCACTTGAGGAGATGTCTATGTCTCCTACTGTGGATCCCTTTGTTATGATCGATCATGATCCCTGTATCCTTCCCTCTTCCCCCTTACTTACTCTTGATATTTGTTTGTCTGATGTGTCTGAGAAAGGTCCTGAGCATGATAGATTACCTAGTGATTTCTCTAATTCTAAAGGTGGTAGTGTAGAGATAAACATCATAAATTTTGATAAACTACCTCATCATTTCAACTGGTTCTATCCTAAACCTGCTAATCGTGATTTCTCTAGTGGGTTTGATATACTAAAACGGTGTTTGAATGCTATATTATTTAGTTTCCAAGTATTATTGTGTTATATTTTATGAAACCCGAAATAACGGCTACGCTACGAGACAAGAGACAAGATTATTATATTTGAGTGCAAACACTTGCTCCTTTATTCATGATTTTTCCGTGGTTGCGAGGTTACAAACCTACGAGGTTGATGTACAACTTTGAGAATCACACCTAGACCTCCTACAAGGTTCCGAGATCGCACCTATTGTTGCGAGGTCGATTCTAGGGCGAGGTAGATTTGAGGATATGATGTAGGGAGTTTTGTGAGTTTCTGTAGTGAGGTTTTAGGCGTGAGCGAGGTCCCTGCGCGACTTTGGGGTCTTTCTGTGGGTTTCTCCTATCCGTAGCGAGGTCTTTTGACGATGTTCCTATCACGTCGATCTTTAACAAGCAAGAGAGTTCTTGAGTTCAAGTGGTTTTTCGACCCCTTCATCCTACGAGGTTCTTCTCTATTTAAAGAGAATCGGGGGGCCGAGTTTAGGCCAATGTTCGATGTGGGATGCTCGAAATAAGGGTTTTTGATTGGTCCATGAGTGAGGTCACTTGTGATTGGTTTGGGAGTGAGGTTGCTGGTGATTGGTTCGGGAGTGAGGTCGCTTGTGATTGGTTCGAGCGGGCGGGCGTATTAGTAGAGTCGGTGACGAGGTCGAGACCTCGTCCTGGGATGTTTTGAGAGACCTCGCATCCGTCGAGAGTTTTGTTTTTAAATAACCGAGCATGGACGTGGGTCCCTAATTTGCCTATGGGGGTCCTTCTGGGCCCACTTTTTGCTTTTACTTGTTTTGGACATCATCACAACCCCATGGCCTGGGGGCCTCGCCCCGAGGGCCGCAGGGCATAAGTTCCCTGGATCCGCGAGATGTGGGGTGTTTTTTAGAGGTTATGAAGTTCTCGAGGTTGGGAGGGCGCTTAGCGAGGTGTGAGGCTCTGTACTTAGGTGTTCTTCTTGTTCTGCGCGGATGAAGGTTCTTGGGCCTTTTCGCCATACTTTGCTTAGTGGGCCGTCCAGGTGAGACAGGGTTAAGAAGCCTTTCGGGAGTGGGGGAGGCTCAAATCTGCTCTATATAAGGGCGTATCTCACACGCTTCCCCCTTATCTTCTCTTTCCAACATTTTCGCTCCTTCTCTCTCTTTATCTCTTCGGTTTCTTCTGAGTGGTTTCTCCAGACGGTTTCCGACGAGCTTTTTGCCGTTCGCCAGTTGCGCCACCGCCTTCGTTCGTTGACCTTTAAACAAGTAAATTCTTGATATTCTTCCTCCTGTCTTTTGGTATTTTTTGCCTTCGATTCTTCCTTTGTTCGCTTTTTGCCACGTGTTTTGTAAGGGCGGCAATGTGTCGCCCGGTGTTTCGCGCCGGTGTCACGGTGGCGAAGCGGCGGTGGCAGGGTTGTGTGTTTTTTGGCGTTTGCCTTTGTCATTTTTTCTTTGTTCTTTCTTCGTTCCGCTTTGCATCTGGGTGGGTGTTGGTGATTTCTGGGTGTTTCTTTGTTCTTTCTTCGTTCCGCTTTGCATCTGGGTGGGTGTTGGTGATTTCTGGGTGTTTCTTTGTTCTTTCTTCGTTCCGCTTTTCTCCCCCCTTTTTTCTTTGTGTTACGCTTCGGGGCGCCGTGTTGCGGTGGTGAGACGGTGGGGGGGGGGGGGCGGTTGCCGCCGTGAGGGTACCGCTGGGCTTTTGGGTTTATTGCTTTTCTCTCCCTTCTTTTTTGCTTGGGGTGGCGGTTAAACTTCCGCTTCTCCGTCCACCACTTTTCGAATTTCGAAAACCCTCGGGAGCCCAAACGTCATGATGTCTGATTGACGGGACGTTTGGGCTTCCACCGCTGGCTTCCACCGTTGGTTGGCCTTCCTTCTCTTTCCTTTCTTTTGGCGCTTCAAATTCTTCTTTGCCGTCCTATCCTGTCAGAGTAGCCCGTAGGATGCCACATGGCCTTTCCTTTTACGACCTCGCGTTGCTTTGTCCCTCGAGGTTGCGATCTCGCGCTTTTTCTTTTTCGAGGTTACGACCTCATGCTCTTTTCTTTTCGAGGTTATGATCTTTGAGCTTTGATCTCGGGCTCGACCTCATCCTTCCTTCTTTCCCGGGGTCGTGATCTCGTTCTTCGATCTCGGGCTTGACTTCGTTCTTCCTTCTTTCACGGGGTCGTGATCTCGTTCTTCGATCTCGGGATTGACCTCGTTCTTCCTTCTTTCACGAGGTCATGATCTCGTGTTTTTCTCTTTGGTTGCCTTGCCTTTAGTGTCTTACTGACCTTTTCTTTTCCAGGTGCTAGCTTTTCGCGGCCTGGACGTTGTCTTTTCATGCCTAGGAGAGCCTCTGCGAGCCCACCGCCCGGCTTTGTCTTTAATTTTCAAGAGAGTTTCTATCAGGAGGTCTCCGAGTCCGTAGGAATTGTAGAGCCTAGTGATTCTCAGAACCCAAGTTCCCCTTCGTTGGTCTTCAGCGAGCCCTCATCCAGCGACTCCGCTATTTCGATCAGTTCGTACTTCCCCCGTCTGCGCATATATTCTGGTGTTGAAATGGCTTCCTCTTCTTCTCCTGATGTGATCGCCGCCGAGGTCGAGGCGAGGTTGGACGCGGCAATTGCCTCAGCCTCGGCCGCGTATGTGCCATCGAGCTTCCCCGAGGCTTATATTACTGACGCTGTGTCCGGCACTCCTGTCGTCCTCAAAGAACGGATTCCTATGAGTCCGAGCACTCCCAACGTCTACCTGTCTGAGGGGGTGGCCACCGATTTGACGCTGGACGACCTCGCGGATATAGCTAAGGACTTCCCCTGGCCCGAGGGAGTAGAGCTCGCACTACCAGAGGAGGAGGGGCGACCCCTGGCGTCCTACGAGGGGTGTGCGGTCGTACACCTCGTCAGTCTCCAAGCGGGCTTTAGGCTGCCCTTGGCCCAACACATCGTTGATTTCTTGTGGGCCATGGGCATCTGCCCCGCCTAGTTGTTCCCGAACGCCTGGCGTTTGTTGTGCGCCTACACAATCCGAAGCCGCGAGCTTCTGGACGAGCCGAACCTCAGCGATTTATCAGCGTTAGTCTTGGCGAGGAGAGAACCTCGTTGTTCCCTGGTTAACCTCAGCACGCCGAATGTCAAAATCGTCACGACCCAGTCGAACTTCGGGACGTGGAAACCTAAATGGTTTTTGGTCCGAGACCTCAGCGGGAGATACCTCAATTTCCCTGTGGCACCGGGTAACTATGAGAGATGCGTGTGTCCGTACAAGGTTGCTGAGTTCCAGGCACTCAAGGCTCTGTATGCCACAGCGTAACAGGCGCCATACGAGCGCTACCTTTCTCAGGACCGGCTTGAGCGGGCCGGGCTAAGCCTCAGTTTCCCTCCTCGCGAGGGTGGAGAGGGTATTTTATTGTCATTATTTCTCTGATTGTTTTTTTTCTTCCTCGTAAGGTTGCGAGGTTATAAACCTCGTTATATTTGTTTCTGACCTCGTTTTAACCTGTTTTTTCTTTTTTGCCCCTTCTTTCTTGACAGTGGACTTTCTGCACGCTCTTACTGCGAATTCAAAGGGGAAACAGCCTATGACTTCTAGTTCCAAAACCCCTGCTCCCCGGGTCCTCAAAGGGATTTCCATCAACGAGCCGAGCTCGCAGGCGAGGACAGGTACAACGCAGTCGGGACCTGTTCCGCCAATGGCCGCGACAGGGGGGGCCCTGCCCAACGGGAACGTCACGAGGGCGTCGCAGTGGGACGTCACGGGGCCGCCCCAAGGGGAGAAAAGGCTTGAGGTGGTTCCATCGAAAGGGGCCACCACGAAGGGGACCACCCATCCACCCCGGGCGTCTGACGACAAGGCCGGGCGAAAAAGGAAGGAAGCGGGGTCCCCCCCTGTGGAGAAGAAGAAGAAACCCCGGTCGGGAGACCATCATCGGAGCTCGCGGGATCTGGAACTCATCCCCGCCTTTAACTTCGAGGGGCGAAGTCGCGGGGATACAGGCCCCCATCCCGCCAGGTTCCACTGCCCTAGACCTATCAGAGGGGCCCCGTTGGATTGGGCTCGGACGGATTACAAAGAGGAGGTCGCGTGGGCTAACAACCTCACCGAGGCGGCGGTCGACGACGAGGCCGCTCGGTACTCGGCCATGGTAAGCTTTTTTTTGTTTTTGTGTGTTTAATTCTTGTCTCTTTCTTGTTTCTTTTCTCATCCTCCTGTGAACTTGCAGCACACCTTTTTTGACAATTACAATCGAAGTCGCATCGTCCTACTTCATTCGAGGATGGACAGGATGGAGGCGGCGCTTCAAGCCCGCATCGAGATGTGCGAACGACAGGCCAAGGAGCTGGCCGAGGTCGCGGAGTCGTCCAAAGCTGCGGAGGCTGCGGCCAAGAAGCTGGTTGAGGCCGCGGAGGCCGCGGCGAGGGAGGAGGTAAAGGCGGCGAGGGAGGGAGAGAAGAGGGCGAGGGATGAGGCCGGGGTCCTGCGGGGCGAGGTTGAAGGGCTTCGGGGTAAGCTCTCCGCCGAACACGAGTTCTTCAAGGCGAAGGAGGCGGAGTTACTGAGGGCCGAGGAGGAGATCAGGCGCCTTGAGGGGCGCATTGTTGAGCTTAACGAGGAGGTCGTGGCTGTCGGTCCCAAGTATGTGGACTCGGAAGAGTACAAGGCGGAGCTGGTGGAGAGCGTGAGGAAAATGTTCCACCAAGCAGTCTGCATGGGCGTCAAGCAGGCGGTGGCCAAGTATGGGCACCTCGACCCCCAGATCGTCTTCTTCAACCCTAACTACAATGAAACCATGGGGGAGCTGGGGTCGGAGGATCCCGAGGGGGAATGCGAGTTCTTCCTCAATGAGGACGGGACAGTGTCCAGCACCGCGCCCCCCGAGGTAGAGCTTATTGAAGGGAACCCGGAGTTAACCTCTACGGGACCTCAGCCCGCGGCCGATGCGCCCACGCCTCCTGCCTCCGCTGCCCCTGCTCTTGCTGAAGCCTCGGCTGCCTCTGCCGAAACCCCTAAAACCATCGATCTTACCGGTCCCGAGGCTGAAACCTCGAAAAAATTATGATAATTTTTCTTTGGTGGCCCTACGGGGTTTGTAATCAAAACATCTCTTTCTCTCTTTTTTCTCCTTTTTTTTTGTTTGGGTGACCCTACGGGGTCTGTAATCGAAACACCTAATTTTATATGTATGTCCTTCGTCACTTTTTCCTATGCTTGTTTGCTTTAGACTTTCTTGCATACGTCAGTCCTTATCCGTCCAACCCCATGGTTCGAGTGTCACATCTTTTGTGGGGCTCGGACCACACCGGGCGTTGTAGTCCTGCGACGAGGTCGTGAGCCTCTATTCGGACCTCGTTGTTCTGGAAGTTCGTTCCAACCTAAAAATAGCCATCCTCGAAGCGAGGGGGGGGGGATTCTTCCAAACGAGATTCTCCAACCCCAAGCGTGAAGCGAGGGGTGCGACTTTTCAACGAGATTCTCCAACCCCAAGCGGGAAGCGAGGGGTGGAACTTTTCAACGAGATTCTCCAACCCCAAGCGGGAAGCGAGGGGTGGGAATTCTTCCAAACGAGATTCTCCAACCCCAAGCGTGAAGCGAGGGGTGAATTTTTTTTTTTTCTAAAAACGAGATTCTCCAACCCCAAGCGGGAAGCGAGGGGTGGACCTTTTCACTGAGATTCTCCAACCCCAAGCTGGAAGCGAGGGGTGGGAATTCTTCCAAACGAGATTCTCCAACCCCAAGCGTGAAGCGAGGGGTGGAATTTTTTTTTTTTCAAACGAGATTCTCCAACCCCAAGCGGGAAGCGAGGGGTGGGACTTTTCAACGAGATTCTCCAACCCCAAGCGGGAAGCGAGGGGTGGAACTTTTCAACGAGATTCTCCAACCCCAAGCGGGAAGCGAGGGGTGGGACTTTTCAACGAGATTCTCCAACCCCAAGCGGGAAGCGAGGGGTGGAACTTTTCAACGAGATTCTCCAACCCCAAGCGGGAAGCGAGGGGTGGGAATTCTTCCAAACGAGATTCTCCAACCCCAAGCGGGAAGCGAGGGGTGAATTTTTTTTTTTTTTTAAAACGAGATTCTCCAACCCCAAGCGGGAAGCGAGGGGTGGAATTTTTCAACGAGATTCTCCAACCCCAAGCGGGAAGCGAGGGGTGGACCTTTTCACTGAGATTCTCCAACCCCAAGCGGGAAGCGAGGGATGGGAATTCTTCCAAACGAGATTCTCCAACCCCAAGCGTGAAGCGAGGGGTGAATTTTTTTTTTCAAACGAGATTCTCCAACCCCAAGCGGGAAGCGAGGGGTGGGACTTTTCAACGAGATTCTTCAACCCCAAGCGGGAAGCGAGAGGTGGAACTTTTCAACGAGATTCTCCAACCCCAAGCGGGAAGCGAGGGGTGGGACTTTTCAACGAGATTCTCCAACCCCAAGCGGGAAGCGAGGGGTGGGAATTCTTCCAAACGAGATTCTCCAACCCCAAGCGTGAAGCGAGGGGTGAATTTTTTTTTTTAACGAGATTCTCCAACCCCAAGCGGGAAGCGAGGGGTGGAATTTTTCAACGAGATTCTCCAACCCCAAGCGGGAAGCGAGGGGTGGACCTTTTCACTGAGATTCTCCAACCCCAAGCGTGAAGCGAGGGGTGATTTTTTTTTTTTAACGAGATTCTCCAACCCCAAGCGGGAAGCGAGGGGTGGAATTTTTCAACGAGATTCTCCAACCCCAAGCGGGAAGCGAGGGGTGGACCTTTTCACAGAGATTCTCCAACCCCAAGCGTGAAGCGAGGGGTGGGGATTTTCAGGGAAAGAAGAGTTTTTAGAAAAGCCTGCAATCCTTTATTTACCAACTGTGAGGAACAACGGGGTTTCGAGTTTCTACATGTAATATTTTTTGAGTCGCGCGACGTTCCACGTTTTGCTCAGTGTGCGCCCCTCGTCGTCCCTGAGTTTAAAAGCCCCGGGCGCGACTTCTTCTCCGAGGATGTAGGGTCCTTCCCAATTAGGGTCCAATTTTCCTCCTTCGGTGCGTCTTAGCACGAGGTTTCCCGTGGCCAAGAGGTGAGGTCTGACCTTCTTGTCGTGGTATATGGTGACACGTCGCTTGTATTCTCTAGAGCGCAGGTCCGCTACCTCGCGGATTTCATCTCGGAACTGCAGTTCGACCTTGAGGTTGGCCTCGTTTTCTTTTTCGTCGAAGTTGTACACCCTTGCTGATGGAATTAGGGTTTCTACGGGAACGAGGGCTTCCGCCCCGTAGGTAAGAGCGAATGGGGTCTCGCCCGTTGCGCGGCGCGAGGTCGTGCGATACATCCAGAGGACGAGCGGGAGTAATTCGGCCCAGCGGCCCTGTGCCATGCCCAGGCGCTTTTTGAGGTCTGTCAAGATGCGGGCATTAACGTTTTCTACCTGGCCATTGGACTGGGGGTGAGCCACGGAGGAAAATTTGAGGTCGATGCCCAGCTCAGAGCAGAAAGTCCGAGTTTCTTCGCAGTCGAATTGGGGGCCATGGTCGGTCATGATTGTCATGGGGACACCGAAACGGCAGACGAGGTTCTTCCACAGGAATTCGCAGACCTTTGCCCCGGTGATTTTTGCCATTGCCTGTGCTTCGATCCACTTCGTGAAGTAGTCCACGATGACCAAAAACCCGATCCTGTCCAGGTGGTCTTTAAAAACCCGATCGACGAGGCGTTAGAATGTGGCCCCTGCGTTCTTGAGGCCAAATGGCATGACCTTATAACAGTATATCCCCCGCTGAGTGATAAAGGATGTTTCCTCCTCGTCACGGGGATTCATCGAGATCTGGTTGTACCCCGAGTAGGCGTCGAGGAAACTCAAGACCTCGTGCCCAGCAGTCGAATCTACAAGTGCATCGATCGAGGGCAGGGGGTAGCTGTCTTTGGGGCATGCCTTGTTGAGGTCTTTGAAGTCTACACACATACGCCACTTGCCGCTGGCCTTTTTGACCAACACGACATTGGACAACCATTTCGGATATTGGACTTCGCGTATGAAATCTGCGGCCAGCAGCTTGGCCACCTCTTCATTTGCGGCGGTTGCCCTTTCTTCTTTCATTTTTCTTCGACGTTGCACCACAGGACGAATGGCGACGTCGATGTTCAGGGAGTGCTGGGCCAGGGTCCGAGGCACACCTCGAAGATCTTTTGCAGTCCAGGCGAACACGTCGCGGGACCCAGCAAGCAGGGCCTCTAGTGACGTTGCTGCACCCCCAGTGAGGAAACCCCCGAGGTAGATCTTTTCTGATTTGTTTTCGAAGGGGATAATCACCCTTCTTTCTGTCTCGGGAGTGGGTATTGTGAAATCCCGGACCTCGAGGTCTGCTTCACCCGAAGTCTCTACATGAACACAGAGCATTTTTGCTTAGCCGAGGTCATGTAGCAGACGCGGCCCTCTTCTTGGTTGCCCTTCACCTCTCCGACACCCACGCCGGTGGGGAACTTCATTTTCAGGTGGTAGATGGAGACCACCGCCTGGAATTTCATCAAGGAGACTCTCCCGATGATTGCGTTATAGGCCGAGGGCAGGTGCACCACCGTAAACTCTATCACCTCGGTTCTCGTTGTCGGTCCAGTACCGAGGGTCATCCACAAGTCTATGAGACCAGCGACATCGAACTCGTTTCCCGAGAAGGAGGTGAGCTTCCCAGCATAGGGCCTCAAGGATGTCGCGGAGATCCCTAGCTGCTCGAAAGCGCCAAAATACATGATGTCCACGGAGGAACCCGTGTCCACCAGTATTCGCTTCAATATTTTCGAGCCCAACTGAGCGTGTATCACCAGGGGGTCGGAGTGGGGCATATGGAGCCCTTCGGCGTCTTCTGTCGTGAAGGCCATACCCACGTGGGACCGTGAGGTTTGTGTCATGCTATATACCGAGGGCTCATGGTGACTTGACCTCGCGTATCTTTTTCTTTCCGCCTGGCTCGAGCCCGCCAGCGAGGGTCCGCCCGAGATGGTGTTGATGTACCCATCGGGCGCCGCGGCTTGTCCGGAGCGCGACTGCCTTGCCGGAGCTTGTTGTTCTGTGTTGCTTGGTCGGGATCGGGTTGGTTCCTGCTGCACGAGGTTGGCCCCCGACGCGGGGTTGGCGCGCTTTTTCTCGTTTGGGTTGTAGGCGGGGCCACCTTTGCCTCTGTAACCTCGTGGCTTCCCGCCGAAGCAGCTCCAACCTCCACCGCTATGGTTGTCGTAGCGGTTGTTGCTTCTATTGTCGTTGTTGCCTCTATTATAGTTGTTGCTTTTGTTGTTGTTGTTGCTTTTGTAATCGGCATGCCGGTCGTGAGTTTGCGTCATGTACGCGTCCCTCGTGGCCGGCGCAGCCACCTTAGCTTTTCCCTTAGCCTCGGTCACGATTTCCTTGTCGGTCCTCGGTCGCGAGCTTTGGCTGGCAGCGTCCTCGGCGTAGACCTGTGCCGTGATCCGAGCACACAGGCTCTCATATGTGGTCGGATTTTTGAGAAAAATGCGACATTTGAAATCCCTCTGGCGAAGGTTGCCCATGAGGATGTCGCGGACCGAGGCCTCGTCGATTTGCGCGATCTCAGCGACCGCGGTGGTAAACCTCATAAAAAAGGTATCCAGCTTCTCGTTTTCCCCCTGCTCGATGCCACGGAGATCGCGCATGTTCTTCTTGCGCTTTCTCGAGCCGTTGAAGTGCCCGACGAAGGACTCGTATAGCTGGGAAAACGAGGCTATCGACTCGACCTTAAGGCTGGTGAACCACGTCATTGCCGCTTTGTCCAGAGTGGTCGGAAAGATCCGACAGAAAATGGCGTCATTGTAAGAGTTGACGTTCATCTGGATGGCGTAGTGTTTTATGTGGTCCTCGGGGTCGGCCGTGCCGTCGTAAAGTCCCATTTGTGGCCAATGGCAACCTTTGGGCATGTGTGCCTCTTGGATCTCGGGTATGAAGGGATTCCTGTATCCACTCTCGATGGATGGGCGAGCAGACTTCGACTTTGACCTCGCCAGAGGGCGTGGCGCGCTTGCCGCCGTTTCGGACTGCTCCATGTCACGCCTCTCTACACGTCGCGAACGGGATCGCGAGATCTGCATCGGATCTCGGGAGGGTCTCTCCGTGGTAGATCCGTTCGTGGGCGCCTCCTGCCCCGGCATATAGCCCGGACATATGCGGGCACGTACTCGGAGTGAGGTTGCCCCTGGGAGGGGATCGGGACATATGGGGGAGCTTGGCCCTGTTGGTACTGCCCGTACCCCGGATAGGGATACTGGTTGAAAGGAGCGCCACCCTGTTCATACCCCTGGAACGGGTATGGGTTTTGTGGGATGTTGTATGTCCAGCCTGGCGGGACCACAAAAGGGTATCCTGACGGCCCCGCCGTCGTCCATGGAGGGGTCTCAGCCATATTGTCGGGATGTTGGGGGAAGAAATTGTTTGGACAAGCCATTCTGAGGGGGGTTTAGGAATCAAGGTTTGCACTAAAATGGGAAGCTGCTTAGGATGAAGAGGTTCCCACAGACGGCGCCAGTGATGAAACCCGAAATAACGGCTACGCTACGAGACAAGAGACAAGATTATTATATTTGAGTGCAAACACTTGCTCCTTTATTCATGATTTTTCCGTGGTTGCGAGGTTACAAACCTACGAGGTTGATGTACAACTTTGAGAATCACACCTAGACCTCCTACAAGGTTCCGAGATCGCACCTATTGTTGCGAGGTCGATTCTAGGGCGAGGTAGATTTGAGGATATGATGTAGGGAGTTTTGTGAGTTTCTGTAGTGAGGTTTTAGGCGTGAGCGAGGTCCCTGCGCGACTTTGGGGTCTTTCTGTGGGTTTCTCCTATCCGTAGCGAGGTCTTTTGACGATGTTCCTATCACGTCGATCTTTAACAAGTAAGAGAGTTCTTGAGTTCAAGTGGTTTTTCGACCCCTTCATCCTACGAGGTTCTTCTCTATTTATAGAGAATCGGGGGGCCGAGTTTAGGCCAATGTTCGATGTGGGATGCTCGAAATAAGGGTTTTTTATTGTTCCATGAGTGAGGTCACTTGTGATTGGTTTGGGAGTGAGGTTGCTGGTGATTGGTTCGGGAGTGAGGTCGCTTGTGATTGGTTCGAGCGGGCGGGCGTATTAGTAGAGTCGGTGACGAGGTCGAGACCTCGTCCTGGGATGTTTTGAGAGACCTCGCATCCGTCGGGAGTTTTGTTTTTAAATAACCAAGCATGGACGTGGGTCCCTAATTTGCCTATGGGGGTCCTTCTGGGCCCACTTTTTGCTTTTACTTGTTTTGGACATCATCAATATTTGCTTGCATGAGAGTTGTTCGCAGGATTTTGATAGACTTCTCAGGGCTTTGACGATGTCCGAATTTTGAGACAATAAGGACGTCGGGTCAAACGACGTTAAACAAAGGCGCTGCTTGGGAGGCAACCCGAGGTAAGTTTTTCTTTTTTTTTATTTTTATCTTTTTAGTTTAGTTTTTGTATTAGTTTTGGTTTTGGTTTTGGTTTTGTCGAGCTAACTTGCAGATATAATTTTTCCCATCAAAAGAAGCCAGTTTGAGGCGAGTCCGAGCCCGCGGAAAATCCGCGCCCACGGAAATTTTCTGCGCCCGCGGAAAATCCGCATCCACGAAATTTTTCCGCGCTTGCGGATCGGCTTGGCGGAATTAAAATTTTATTTTAAAAAAAAGGCTTTCAGGTGAAACCCCTGAAATAAAAGGTTTTCGGGTGAAACCCCCGAGATAAGTCAGGAAAAAAAGGAGTGTTCTTCCATATTCTACCATCACCCACCAATCCACTTTTCTAATTCTTTCCATGTCTAGTTCCTTAAAATTCTTCAAGTATGGGGGAATATTCTTTTTCAAGGCTCGTACTACATTAATGCTTAAGGCGAGATGCAGAGTTCGTTTGTGAGTTCGTGTTCAGTTTTGTTGATCGTGTTCTCTAACCATTTTTTCACGATCGGAGCACCACCCGCACCCGCGGCCTGGCCACCGCGCCCGCGGTTTTTCCTGACGACGGATCATCTGGAGATTTCCGAGCTATACATCCAAGCCTTTGAAGAGTTCTTCTATCTCTTCTTTCGTATGTGAGTCTTCTAATTTTCCTCTTCTATGCTTAATTCCTTTCTCTTTACTTCATTGAGGACAATGAAGGATTTAAGTATGGGGGAGGAAGTACTCACTACGCTTATCTTAGTTAGTTGCTTTTCAATTTTTTTTAATTTGTGTTATTTTTATGGGATTTTTGTTCCAAGTTTTGTATAGAGAAAATTTAAAAAAAAAGAAAGAAAAAAAAAATAAAACAAGCCATAATAAAATTCAAAAAAAGGCATAAAAATCCTGGGATGAGTTGAAAATCCGAAAGGGCGACTCAGGTAATAAGCAAGTAACCCGGACCAGCATTAGGCTGGGGTAATATGAGGTTTATGAGAGATGTGAGTATTTGTGAGCACACCTAAGAAAAATGAAAAGAGTGATTAGGTGAAAACCCGAAAGGGCGCCTGAGTAGAATGAGTGGTAAAATCAGAGTGTTTAGGATTCATATTCTACTTTGGGGTCTGGGAATTACATTTTAGATGTTGGGTAGATCCTAGGTTGCTCTACACTTTTTAGAGCTTGAGTGTTATATTTTGTATTGGTGAGGTGTGATTTGAGCTTTCATGTCTTTGCTCATTATTTCTCTATTTTGGGTTCGGGTGGTGAGGTGAGTGATTTTTTGTCTTCCCTTGCACTATGTTGTAAACCTTGATAGGATTTATTGTTAGATTTATTTTGAGCTTACTCGAGGACGAGCAAGGTTTAAGTATGGGGGAATTTGATACACTCTATTTATTATAGGTTAACTCTTGTATTTTAGGTATGATTTGAGTGTGTTTAGGTTAGTTTTGAGCATAATTGTCATATGAAGACCGAAGACACGATTTGAAGAATTGCAAGAGTTTTGAAGACAAGTGTTGATTTGGAGTTGTTTCGACACCACTTTCTTGTAACGCTTATTTCAGGAGCTACGGTGATTGGATGAAGCGGAATTTGGTATCATTGGAAAGCTAACTCGAAGATCTACAATTCATCTTTTTACGGTGAGTTCAAATTCCAAATCTAAGTGGGTCAAAACTACCTCCGAAGTTGACACCAGAATGCTGAAACGCAGGATCCGCGCCCGCGGAAATATTCCGCGCTCGCAGATCGAAGGGATTCCGCGCCCGCGGAAATATTCCGCGCTCGCGGATGGAGGAGTATCCGCGCTCTCGGACATCAAGCAGATCCGCTCCCACGGAAATATTCCGCGCTCGCGGATTTTGGTTTTTCAGCGTCGCCTCTATTTCGTTATTTTTTATCTTTTTAGTATTTTTATATCTTAGGGTTTCAGATTATTTTCTACTATTTAAGCTTAGTTTCGTTTTCAATTTAGGGTTACACAATAGAGACACAATTTCTAGCATACTTTTACTTTTAGGTTTATATTTCAGTATTATGGAGAACTAATTTCCCTTTGGAGTTTGTTTAATCAAGGAAGTCTTTTTATGTATTTCGTGAGATTCTGGTAACTTTTCTATCCCTTAGTTAATATCAAAACTCTTGGTTTTATTTATATGATCTTTGTTTGATTTGATAAGCCTGATCAACTTGTTTTATTGACTTAGATCTACTGTTTGGATTAGTTTGATTGTTGTCTGTGCAATCTTATTTATCCTTGAAACAACTCTTTTCTAGGACCGTAGACTAGAATTGAGAAAGAGTATTTGATTGTTATTTTATGCATGAGACTCGTAGATTGATTACATGAATTAATATCCTTCTATCCTTAATACTTTTCATGATTTGAATTAAGCGTTCTTGTTCATATCATCCTTTCGCTTGGACCGTTGACAAGCGGATATCTTTTATAAGGATTGGAATTAACTAGGGAATTAATAGAAAAGTGATGAATCAATGATCGGATGATTAAAAAGGTGGATTTGATTGAATGGACTCTGCTTTCCTTCACTTGATTGAATCTCAACAATATTCGTTTGTTTGTTTGTTTGCCTGAACTCCAAAACCCCTGTCTTTACTCTTTGCTGATTGATCAGAATCCCGATTCTCTTGGGTTCGACCCCTTGCTTGTTTGCTATACTAGTTAGTAGTTTAGGGTTATTTATCTTTGATCTTGGCAACAACGATTTTAGCCGAGTCAGTAGGGTAGAAATAAATCAAAATCAAATAGATTACACACTCAAACCTATATACTACATTGGCTTTGAAGGGCTTAAACCACATTAATGGTTACTGAGAATAGAAGGGTAAATACACAAGTTTACAAGATCAAATCCAACACCATGTTGTACTCGACCATATATATAGAGTAACCATATAATCAATAATCAAACGGTCCAATACTCCAATGTGATACACATACAGAGATGGAACACAAGACGTTAAAGTAAAACTACTAACCATTAGTACATGTGAAGATGAATTGGAGAAGGCGTGGATGCAAGTTGGGGTAGGGCCGAGCGTCGAATTCTCCGATCGACAAGGATGTGAGGCAAGCCGCCAACGTCGTCACTCGTGTTACAAGTTGAATTGGAGGCGCTAGAAGCTGAGGTTGGGTAGGTCGTTGGTTGATTTCATTGATTGAGCCCTATGTGAAGCTAGAAGATGGATCGCGAAAGGGGGCTATGGTTAATTAGGGTTCATCGATTTGTTCGTGGAATGGCAAAAGTCTAAATGGAAAAAGTCTGAGACTTTAGATAATATTTTTAATTTTTAATTACTATTAACTTTTAACGCCTAAAATTTTTACCCTGCGCGCTTTTTTCCTTGTTTTGCGCCAATTTTTTTAGGGATCCAATAATTCATTACCCTTGTTATATCATCCATTACCTTAGGTTTTACAATATTCTTTTTTCCCTAACTGTTACCTTTGTTATACGCTTGTGTTACACTAAACTCCTTGTGTTACAATAAACTGTTACCTTAGATTACATTTTTACATATAAAAATAAACCATTACCCTAGGATTACCTATTGTAACACTATAAAAAAAATCATTACAAATTTACTGTTACCAAAAGCCAGAGAATTGGTAATGCGTCCAACATTTCGGGATCTCCCACGTGCTCTTGCCTAAGGAATTTTTCGGGGATTTGAAGGGGAGAGGTGTGAATTTGCAGATGAAGAATGCGACTGGTGGCGATCCGGTTTTTGATCCGCCGGGGTTGGTGGAGGGCATGTGGGGTTAAATGCGGATTTAATTCCGCCCTATAATCCATCATTGGGACTCGGGAATGAGATCAGATCGAAAGTTGGTGCTTCAGCGAATAGCTCTGGTGTTTATTTGTGGCGTTATGAAAATTATGAGTTTTTCAACATTTTATTATGATGAATTGTTCAAATTTTGTTTATTTATTTATAATTTGGTGGAGGGTTGGGGTGATTTGAGGGGATTGATATCTCTTGTGGCTGGCTGGTGAAAGTAGCAACCTTGTTCATTGTTTTATTTCTTTCTTTCTTCTGGTATGTTAATGGTGATCATATGGATGATGTTGTGAAATTGGAAGAGGTCAATTTCAAATAGTTCAATTTCCAATCTTGATAATGGGATTTTGACACACTCAATTTGATTTTCTAAAGCCTCAGTTTGTTAAAAAGTAAGAATGGAGAGGAACAAGGTTGAATGAGCTGGTCACATTAAAGGACAAACCTGGTAAAAGTTGTAAATTTTAAAAAAAAATCAAGGAGTAATATGGTAAAAGCGCGCTTTTTAACGGATTCAATGTGCCCATCCGCGCCTGACCTTGAGATGTGGATTATCCAAGGCACATTAGCATGGCGTACTCCTCCTGTTCGGACTGGGGTTTGAAATCAAACTTCTCCTCAGGAGGATAGATGGGGCGATTAAGGTGAGATCCAACTTTCGATTCATCCGTGGGATCCGGGCAGTCCAGGGGGAACATTACGGCTCCTCTCTTCTCGAGAATCCATACACCCCTTATCAGTGTATGGACAACTATCTCTCGAGCACACTGATGGACTTGACAGCTAGGTGGTTCTCCGTAACAAAATGACATTTAAAGGATGTGTCAAAATAAATAGTGGTTTAGCGGGAGGTATTTTGCAATGTCGACCATTTAGCAAGTGGTTGTATGCAAAAACCTCAAGGATTTAAGGAATTTTTTATTACGTAAAGGTTAGGAGGTCTCTTTTTACGGGGGCGTACTAGAGCATCCTCTCGGATGAGAATAAGAAATTATGGATGACTGAAAATGTGTACGATAGAGAGAGTATGGTCTAATTTGGCGATTTTATCAGTCATAGAATTGAATTCCTTACGCACATGCAGAAACCGAACCATCTCAAACCATTAGAGCGAACCCAAATGTCCGAGATAAGCAATACAATTTCCCAGGGGGATTTTTCCATTCTCCTAGAAACATTGACGACTATAAGATTGTCACCATCCACTTCTATTTTTCTAAATCCCATTTGTTTGGCTCTTATGATACCTTCTCGTTGAAAGATTGAGCTAAATCCATATTTAATAGTCTCCATACTCAGTATTCTTCGTGTGTGGTCTTTTTTGACAAACCCATTTGAGGCTGTCTTATTTGTATATTTTGATCCATCAAAATTGATCTTAACAAATCCTACTTCCAAGGTTTCCCAATGTTTTTGTTTTGTGATTCATTTAGAGCTACATTTATTATTTCCATCATCTTTTTCCTCATTAGTCCATGTTCCAGTTTTATTCCATATTTCAAGTTGGGATTTAATGTGTTTCTCTAAATCCGAGATAAAATCATTTGGTTTTTGCTGGAAAGCTAGTGTGTTTCTGTTAAACCATATGCACCACCATATGATTGCTACTTTTGTAAATTCTACTTTTCCTAAGTTTTGATATATTTCACTTAAGATTTTTGCAAGTGTCTTATTCGTGTTGTCATATGTTCTTAGGACTTGTTCCGTTTTGGGGTTAGTTTTCTTTGTGAGTTCAAAGTATGTCTTATTTCAGTTAAGATTTTTTGGAATTTATTTGAACAGCTTATCATAAGATTATTTTGGAAAGAGGAATACGAAACATAATGTATTTTTTGAGCTTTCTCCCCCATGTTGATAAATTAAGGACTAGCAGCGGAAACACGTTGAATTATTTTACTTTTTTTTAGAAAGGTAAAAATTAGGATGAATAGAATTATCCTAGCGCATCATTTCGGAAGACAGCAAAAAGCTCTGAATTTAATCCAATTTGATCGCACGAGCTTGAATATCGCAGTCTAACTATTGCATCAACAACTTAGTTACCTTATCAAGGAACATGAATAATTTTAACGTCCTCAAAAAAAAGCATGTTTAAACGAGTGTTTGTAATCTGCATTTCAATTGGCCAAGGGCATGATCTATCCCCTCCCATCACTTTATCACATTGATGTTGTCTTCATCAATTTCAATCTTGGGAAAATGTCTTTCTCTTGCTTCTTTTATTGCAAGATACAATCCCATCATTTTTGCTTGGAGTGTGCTCCAATTTCAATATTTTTGGACATCTAAGTGGATTGGTCTCCTTGACTGTTTCGCATAATATATCTTGATGTTTCCATTCCATTTTCTAGGTGGAAACACGTTGAATTATAAATAAAAGGCAAAAGGATAAAAGCTAAGGATTTTTTTAATTTTTTTTATTAGGTAAAGATTAGAAGTTTTCTTTTACGGTGGATGTCCTAAAGCATCCTTTCAGATGTGAACAATAAGTTTTTCATGATTAAAAATGTGTACAATAGGGAGACTGTGGCCCAATTTGACAATTTTATTAAGCCACACAGTTGAATTCCCTACGTACCAAAAATTGAACCGTCTCAAACCATTGGAGCAAAACCCAAATGTCTGAGATCAGCTATTCAATCTCCTAGGGGCATTTTCCCATTCCCCTAGAAGCGTTGATAACTATAAGGTTGTCAACTTCCACTTCTATGTTTCTAAATCCTATCTGTTTGGCTCTTATGATACCTTATCGGAGGATGAGCGGCTCCATTGGAAAGATTGAGTTAAAGCCATATTTAGTAGTGTACATACTCAGTATTCTTCTTGTGCGGTCTTTTATGACAAATCCGCTTAAGGTTGTCTCATTTGTATATTTTGATCCATCAAAATTGATCTTAATAAGTCTTACTTCCGAGGTTGCCCATTGTTTTTGTTTTGTGATTCGTTTAGAGCTACGTTTATTATTTCCATCATCTTTTTCCTCATTAGTCCATGTTTTAGTTTATTCCATACTTCAAGTTGGGCCTTGATGAGTTTCTCCAAATCTGGGATAAAATCATTCGATTTGAGCTGGAAAGTGAGTTTGTTTCTTTGAAATCATATGCACCACCATATGACTGCTACTTCTGTAAATTCTATTTTTCCTAGGTTTTATATATTTCAGTTAAGATTTTTGGAGTATTATTTGTGATGTTGTATGCTCTTAGGTCTTGTTCCGTTTTGGGGTAATTTTCTTTGTGATGTTCAAAGTATGTGGGTATTCCACCATCAAATGAGGGAACTGTCATTTGTGCCGAAACGCACAAGGCATCCTATAGGTGTTGATATATGTTTTCTCGTAGCCTATTTTTGGTTGGAAATCCGTTTGTGTCAATTTTCCATAGGAAGTTTTTAACTTTAGGGAATGTGTCAAGTTTCCAAATCTAGTTAATTAGGTTAGGGGTCATAGCGTTTATTTTTGTGATTAGTTCTATTGTTGAGTTTGTTGAGAACCAACCATTTTTTCTCGGTGCCCAATAAGGGCGGTCACTTATCATATTTTTTAGGGTAGGTATGGACTTGATAATTACTACTATATCCAGGGGTAGTACTTGAAGGAGAAGGTCGGTGTTCTATTGGTTTTCTAAAGTTTGAAACTCTTTGACTTTAATCGTTTCCTTAATTACACCTTGATTATTGTCATAATTCTTTAGTGGGTCTTTCAATGCCCATCGATAGTGTCCCCATCTCCTACTTGCCATATCAGTCCTTGTTCAAATTTTGGTTGTAGGTTCATCAGTTTTGTCCATTGCCATGAGATATTGGTTTTCTTTTTGTAGGTCATAACAAATTCATGTTTAAGTATTTCTCATTCATTAGTCTAACCCATCAATCTTCACAGAATTGAATAGTGTCTTCGTCTCCTACTTGTCATATCAGTCCTTGTTCAAATTTTGGTCGTAGGTTCATCAGTTTTGTCCATTGCCATGAAATATTGGTTTTGTTTTTGTAGGTCATAACAAATTCATGTTTTAAGTATTTCTCATTCATTAGTCTAACCCAAATATTGCTTGGTTCGGTTAGAAGTTTCCATAGTAATTTCATTTGCAGGGCTTTGTTAATATTTTCGGTCTTTTTTATTCCTAAGCCCCCAAAAGTTTTTGGTTTGCTTATTTTGTCCCATCCCACCATAGGTTTATGTTTTAGGTTCTTGTTCCATAGGAAACTGTTGGGACGTTGTTGGGACCTCTGGTTCTAAACAACGGATCAACGATGTCATTCTCCGAGTTTTGATAATGACAAACACCGTAGGGAACTAATGTGGTTTGTTCAAGTATTTCTAAGGAACACAGGTACAGCCAAGAACTCCCATGAATGACCAAAAGCCACAAAAGCTCACAATGCAGAGTTTCCATCGAAGGAACTCTGAAGAGGAAAGTTCCCATGAAGTGGGAACTCCCAGAAATGATCAACAGAACACAAGATTACAACGATGAAGAGTTTCCATCAAGGGAACTCTGAACAAGACAGTTCCCATGACATGGGAACTCACATGTGAGGACAACGACCGTTCAGCGCAGATCGCGGGATTCTGTCTCGGACAGCCCGAAGGAACAATCTGAGGATCAGACTGTCACGCTTCATCCAACGGTCCGATTGATCCAAGAAGTTGACCTAGTTTAAACCAAAGTCACATGTGAAGAAAGTACAACTTGGGCATCAAGCAAAGGGCATTTTGGACACAAACGAAAGATGCGACTGCCCAAGCTCACCTGGACTATAAAGCCAAATGAATAGTACTCGGATTGAGTACTTCTCCCAGAACTCACAAACACCCACACCAGAGAAAAGAAAGAAAAGGAAGAGAAGTCCCCGCCGGCGAGTGTGTGATCTCGACGACGGTGAAGCCGAAATTCCCAAGGACAAGGGAACTGAGAAGTCGGTGTAAGGTTTGAGTTATTTGTATTTCGTTGTTGTGAGCTTAGGAACTCAGTTGAGAGGAATTACTAGTGTTGCTAGAGTTAGGAAGAACTCGTAGGAACAAAGAAGTGTGAATCCGGCTATTGTAACTAAGGAACAAAGCAATTAATATAAGTAAGTCATTCAAAATCCTCCAAGTGGAGGTAGAGGTTTACCCATACAACTAGTTGGTTGTAGTGGGGTTCCTCTATAAAGGAACTGTGCTTTTATTGTCTTTCATACTTGCGAACTGTTTACTTCCGCTGCCTTGGGAACAGCTTAATTGCCAGTTCCCAAGCTCTTTTCTAACGGTTTACGATCCAACAGAAACACCTATTAATTTGATTTAGTTCAATGTGGATGTTTGTCGGGAGTATAAAACTTTGCATAAGGAAGTTTGGTTTAGTCGCTAGATTTGAGCAAATAAGAATGGTTCGTGCTTCTTGAGAAAGCGCGCTCACTTTCGATTTTGTTAATTGTGCTTTTTCTTTTCTCACCTTGTCCTTGAAGGTATCTCTGTTAACCTTCCCACTTATAATTAGACATCCTAAATACTTTTCTCGGTTAGTCATTGTTGTAATGTTAAGTACTTGTTAGAATATTTGTTTTTGTTGATTATCTACACATTTAGTGGTTTGGAAGGTTGATGTGTGGTAAAAAATTTGTCTTGAGATGTCGCAATATTCATTGATGATTTGCTTGAAAATTGTGCATGAATTTTGTGCGGCTTTAATGATATCATCGACAAATGATAAAAACGGAATTTTGTTCCTGTTCTTGTTAGAGCAAAACCTACCGAATTTTGAGTTATATCGCTAGTGTGTTGTGGTTTCCTAGCGAGAATTTCAGTTCCTAGAATAAAAAGAAAGGGAGACAAGGGGTCACCTTGATGTAGTCCCCTTTCGCGGAGGAATGGTTCTGTTGGGACATTCTTCACGAGTACAAAGAAAGAGACCGTTGTTGTGTATTCTTTTATCTATTCAATAAACCGTTTGTAGAAACAATATTTAGTCAACACTGCAAACAGAAATTCCCAATCTACCTTGTCACAGGCTTTTTTCATGTCAAGTTTAATTGTTATCCATCCATCTTTTCCTTTTTTTCTACTTAAAAGAGTAGAATATTTCGTGCGCTATAAGTGCATTGTCGTGTATTGCTCGATTAGCAACGAATGTTCCTTGAAGCGGATGAATAAGCTTGTTTCAAAAACTCTTTAATTCTTTCCGTTATTATTTTTGCGATGATTTTATAAACTGTGGAGCACAGACTTATAGGTCAGTAATGGTTTGTGGATTCTGGATTATCCCTTTTGGAATGAGAATTATAAATTTGTGGTTAATTTGTTTAGCTATTTTTCTAGAGTGGAAAAAACTTTTAATTGTTTTTATAAATGTAGAATCGATAATGTCCCAATATTTCTTATAAAATCCAAAAGACATATATGCCATCAGGACTAGGTGATTTGTCTCTTCCTATTTGTTGTAAAGCCGTTTTGATCTCCTCATTTTTATTGGTTTTATCAATTCTTCATTGTCCTCTTTAAAGAATTAGGTGTTTATTAGTTATAGGTATTTCTATAACATTGGTTGGTTGATTTGTTCTTTCCTAAGTCATTTGGTATCTCTTCTCGGATAGTTGCCTCTTTTGTGATTGGAGTACCGTATGAGGTTTGGATTTATTTTATAATTTTCCTATTCCTTCCACCATTTGCAATTTTATGGAAATATCCAACGTTGGTATCCATCAGTTTGATATGTTTAGTTTTCGCCCTTTGTTTCCAGTATATCTTATGGAAGTTAGGGATGCTCTTGTTTTCTTAATTAGTCGGATTTACATTTGGTAGGGGTGTTCACCGGTCCAAAATCGAACTGAACGAAATAAAATCGAACTGAACTGAGAATGAACTCCAAAAATCTGTGAACCGAAGACCGATCCATATATACTCGGTTCGGTTCGGGTTAAGTTCGATTTTAGTTCGGTTTTGGCTCTTGCTCCCAACAAAATTTTATGCTGTTTTGAAACTTTAAAAAGGATAAAATAGGTTGTAACAATGAATTAGTGAGCACAAGTGGGCACGATCAAAACTTGTAGATCTATAAACAAGCAATACAATCATCAAACTTTGTAGATCTAAAAGCCTTAAAATTATCTATTTACCTACATCGACCCCAATTTGTGAGTTTAGTTCACAATTACAAATTGCCCACAACCCATAAAAGCATTAAGAAGATCAAGAAGATGAACAGATTCAAATTTGAAATCTGACCGAAAATCAATTTGTGATGAGGATGGGACTAATTTGGAGAGCCTCCTAGAAGAAAAGACCGGGGAGACGAAGCAATGGAGTCGGAGAAGGGCAAAAGGTAGATGTGAGCAAATTAAAGAGGACGGAAGATAAGAGACGAGATCTGGTAAATCTCTTGAAGATGTTGCGAAGGAGTGTGCTGGAGAAGACTATAGGGATTAGGGACTCGCAGGGGTGGTGAACGAGATCGTTGAAGAAGATGATCGGAGAAGACGATCGAGAATTCGAGATTAGGTCTGGTCGTCAATATAAAGAGATGGGATCAAATAATTTGCAAGGGTAAGTGACGCTACAATCACAATACACGAGAAAAGATGGACTATTAGGGTTTTAAATTTATATATGTGGGAAAGTTCGATTATGCCCAAAGTGGACCGAACTTGACCCGAACTGAACCGAACTCTTGAAAATTAGGAATCGAGGACCAAACCGAACTAGCTAGGTTTGGATTCGGTCCTACTCAGTTCGGTTTTGTTCGGTTTACTCGAATCGATGAACACCCCTAGCTTTTGGACTAGCCCTGGGTTTGGTGTTTGTTGAATGATCCATTGAATATTGATGGAATCAAGTCCTGACCCAAGTCGGGCTCCGACAACTCCGAGGCGCCCTAGGTCATGGCGTTTGATGTTGGACAAAATAACCGCTTATTAATTAAGGGGAAATTAACAAATATAAAGAAGACTGGAGATAAAATGAAGCGTTGCGTGTACTCGCCTAAACATGTTGTCTACGTTTGAATTAGTAAGGCACGATTCTAAACGAGGTTGAGATTGTAAGTACAAAATCCCACGACCCAATAAGTGACGTGGGCTCAATAGCCCAATAAAGCAACGATAATCTAACTTAGATCCTTAGAACAATATGCATATATGTGAATTTCAACTTTATGATTCCCATATGAATTCAATATTACACGTGGGTGCACAATCTCATGCTCTCTCCACCCCAACATCACCATACCCATGCAACTTGGCTCTAAATTGTTATAAAACCCATACCACATCGGATAAATATATACAAGCTAGCAGCTGGACAATCTTATATATAGAGGGAGATGAAATACAATAAAAGGATCCAAAAACCTCTCCGGGTTAGGAATCTTATCCTGTACCTAGATTCGATGTACTTAATCTCCGAGTGAGATAGTGTTATTTACGGTATAAAGTCCAAATGGCTTTAATTGTAACAAGGATTACAAAAGAATCAGCTGAAGGGCAGGAAGGAGGAATAGTCTACGTACGAAAGTTGTTTGGTTGTACAAAATCCCGAGAGTTAGTATCTATTATAATACCGTTTGTAACACGGTTTATTTCGGGTTTCAACACTGTCGTCGTCTGCGGAAAGTGCTCTCCCTATCCGACCTACTCTCGAGTAATAATCAAGTAAGTGCATCCTCTTCCCTCTTTAGTTAGCTACAGTCTTTGTGCGGCGCCATGTGTTAGCTCTGGCGTGCGCGGGCTGCAGTCTTTGTACGATGCCACGGGGTTAGCCCTGGCGTGCACGGGCTTAGTCGTAGTCTCTGTGCGGCGCCAAGAGGTTTGCCCTTGGCGTGCGCGGGCTGGCGATGACAATATAAAGGATGAGGTCCTGACAATCTAAAAGATGAGGTCCTGGCAATCTAAAGGACGAGGTCCTGACAATCTAAAAGGACGAGGTCCTGATAATCTAAAAGGACGAGGTCCTGACAATCTAAAAGGACGAGGTCTTGACAATCTAACGGACGAAGTCCTGACAATCTAAAGGAAGAGGTCTTGACAATCTAAAAGGACAAGGTCCTAACAATCTAAAGGATGAGGTCTTGATAATCTAAAGTACGAGGTCTTGACAATATAAAAGGACCAGATCCGGACAATTTAAAAGAACGAGGTCTTGAGAATCTAAAAGGACGAGGTCTTGACAATCTAAAGTACGAGGTCCTGACAATCTAAAGGACGAGGTCCTGACAATCTAAAGGACGAGGTCCTGACAATCTAAAGGACGAGGTCCTGACAATCTAAAAGGACGAGGTCTTGACAATCTAAAAGGACGAGGTCCTGACAATCTAAAAGGACGAGGTCCTGACATTCTAAAGGACGAGGTCTCGACAATCTAAAGGATGAGGTCCTGACAATCGAAAGGACGAGGTCCTGACAATATAAAGAACGAGGTCTTGACAATCTAAAAGGACGAGGTCCTCACAATCTAAAGGACGAGGTTCTCACAATCTAAAGGATGAGTTCTTGACAATCTAAAAGGACGAGGTCCTGACAATCTAAAAGGACAAGGTATTGACAATCTAAAGGATTAGGTCCTGACAATCTAAAGGACGAGGTCCTAACTCTCTAAGTGAACAAGGTTCTCTAACTCTCAAAAGGACGAGATCCTAACTCTCTAAGCGAACAAGGTTTGCTAACTCTCAAAAGGACGAGGTCCTAAGTCTCTAAGCGAACGATGTTCGCTAAATCTCAAAAGGACGAGATCCTAACTCTCTAAGCGAACGAGGTTCGCTAACTCCCAAAAGGACGAGGTCCTAACTCTCTAAGCAAATGAGGTTCGCTAACTCTCAAAGGACGTGGTCCTGACTCTCTAAGAAAACGAGGTTCGCTAACTCTCAAAGGACGAGGTCCTCACTCTCTAAGCGAAAGAGGTTCGCTAACTCTCAAAAGGACGAGGTCCTAACTCTCTAAGCGAACGAGGTTCGCTAATTCTCAAAAGGACAAGGTCCTAACTCTCTAAGCAAACGAGGTTCGCATCTCTCAAAAGGACGAGGTCCTAACTCTCTAAGCGAACGAGGTTCGGTAACTCTCAAAGGACGTGGTCTTGACTCTCTAAGCGAATGATGTTCGCTAACTCTCAAAAGGACGAGGTCCTAACTCTCTAAGAGAACGAGGTTGGCTAACTCTCAAAAGGACGAGGTCCTAACTCTCTAAGCGAACGAGGTTTCCTAACTCTCAAAGGACGAGGTCCTAACTCTCTAAGCGAACAAGGTTTGCTAACTCTCAAAAGGACGATGTCCTAACTCTCTAAGAGAACGAGGTTCGCTAACTCTCAAAAGGATGAGGTCCTAACTCTATAACCATTATCTAACTCTCAAAGGACGAGGTCCTGACTCTCTAAGCGAACGAGGTTCGCTAACTCTCAAATGATGAGGTCCTGACTCTCTAAGCGAACGAGGTTCGCTAACTCTCACAGGACAAGGTCCTAACTCTCTAAGAGAACGAGTTTCACTAACTCTCAAAAGGACGAGGTCCTAACTCTCCAAAGGACGAAGTTTTCTAACTCTCTAAAGGGACGAGGTCCCAACTCTCGAAAAGTGCGTGAACTGCACCTAATCTCGAGTTTAGATCGTGTCGCACAAGCTGTAAGCCCGGGATTAGCGCACCTGTTTATTGTCTCGTTGCCCTCGTGGAACGAGGGCACCAAGCCAAGAGGTTGTGATGGTGTGCAAAATAACTGCTTATTAATTAAGGAGAAATTAACAAATATAAAGAAGACTGGAGATAAAACGACGTGTTGCGTGTACTCGTCTAAACATGTTTACGTTTGAATTAGTTAGGCACGATTCTAAACGAGGCTGAGATTGCAAGTAAAAAATCCCACAACCCAATAAGTGATGTGGGCTCAATAGCCCAATAAAGCAACGATAATCCAACTTAGATCCTTAGAACAATATGCATATATGTGAATTGAATTTCAACTTTATGATTCCCATTTGAATTCAATATTACACGTGGGTGCACAGTGTCATGCTCTCTCCACCCCAACATCACCATACCCATGCAACTTGGCTCTAAATTGTTATATAACCCATCCCACATCGGATAAATATATACAAGCTAGCAGCTGGACAATCTTGTATATAGAGGGAGATGAAATATAATAAAAGGGTCGAAAAACCTCTCCGGGTTAGGAATCTTTTCCGATACCTAGATTCGATGTGCTTGATCTCCGAGTGAGATAGCACTATTTATGATATAAAGTCCAAATGGCTTTAATTAAAACGAGGATTACAAAACAATCAGCTGAAGAGCGAGAAGGAGGAATAATCTACGTACGAAAACTGTTTGGTTGTATGAAATCCCGAGTGTTAGTATCTATTATAATCCTGTTTATAGCACAGTTTATTTCGGGTTTCAACAGCTGCCACCTAAGCGCGCCCATCCCACGGCGCAATCCTCTTGATTTAGGCAAGCCACATCGGTGTCTATCTATATTATTTATGATATTTATATATTCACATAACTTGACATTATTTATATTATTATTATGTTATTTTATTTATTGGGCGTGTATCTCGGTTTGCATATCGGGATTAGTCCAAGTGTATCTAAGGAAGGAGTGCTCTCTATATAAAGCCCTTCTTCCTCTCTTTGCACTAAGTTTTGGTTAAATGGAAATTGAAATTACTCTTGCCATTGGCCTTTACTCTCTTTGAATCTCATACCTCTCATTATCTTCTCTCTTGCAAATCTCTCATACAAACACAATCAACAATCCTGTTATCGGATTCTTGCTCGAACACAATTCCAATCACACACCTTGATTCGATCCAATGCAAGATCTAAGGAGTCCATCACTCAGCAACACTGTGACATCCAGATCTGGTCGTGGCCAACCACGCTCGGATCTTGCTCTCAAACACTGGCACAATAGAGTACTAGATCCATCTCTTTCGGCACTTGTTGAATCGGATCTTGGGAGGGCTTACTGGATGATCCTTCGGAGCTATCAATTGGTGTCAACAACCACTTGTAAGTAATTCTAGTCTCTCATAGATCCACGTTTAAACCATGCCATATCGTACTTCCATGTTCATTGTTTGAGATCTTTCGACTTTCGATCCATGACCTTGCCTTGTAAGCAAGTCTTACTAGGTGATTTTGGCCTGAATTTTTTTCCTCTATCCGTATTATGATAAGAAGTGATTGATGTATGCATGCTCATTGATTAAAAAATTCCATACGTCAAATTCTTCAATATGAAATTGTTGTCTTGTTCTTCTTTGTTGTGCTGATCTTGCTGCTTGTTATGGCCTAGTCACTTGCTATTTTTTGAGGTGTTAATTAGCTGCAAATCAGCCTCATAATCTGTCCTAACAGTCCCAAAAAATTCGTTCCCAATCAAGCCAAAATTCAGCCAAAAACAACGGGCCATGATTGATCAAACTTGCCTTAAACAAGCTCCTTTAATTTAGGAATTTGTTTACCATTTTGTTGGAGCCATTTATCTGATTTTAAATCATATTAATTATGTCTATTATGTGTGCTAAACTATCGGCTTTCACTGTTGGACATTAAGTCTATAGCAGCCGCACATTCCTAGAACCCAAACCAAGCCGGTTTTGCCTAGTTCGACACATAAAGCTAGTAGTCTTTAAAAAAACAAAGGTGATTAGAAGAACACCCTGAGAGATTTGAAGAACTCTCATTTAATTTAAAAATTATTTGAAGCGGAATAACCAAAATAATGCAAACCGACTTTCTTGTGTCTTGGGCTAGTTTTCGGTTTCTTGACTTTGCTTGCTTACACCTTGCTGTTTGAATTTGAATTCTTGATGTGTGGAGTGCATATTTACTTGCATTATATTAATCATAACATCTCTATTTCATACTTATCCTTAGCCGCCCTCACGACATTCCTAGACAAGCCGTGAGGGCGGCTAGACAAGCCGTGAGGTGTAAGCAATACCAAGGTATCCAAAAGCACAATATAAAGCCCTTGTTCCTCTCTTTGTACTAAGTTTAGGGTGCTTTGATTATATTAATTATATTAATCAAAACTAAGTTTAGGGTGCACCCAAAAGCACAATTATATTAATCATAATCAAGTGTGTCTAAGGAAGGAGTGTTCTCTATATAAAGCCCTTCTTCCTCTCTTTGTACTAAGTTTTAGTTAATTGGCACTACTACACAAGTGGTATTTTATCCCGGGCGTTTTTTCAAATACATCCCTGATATAGGCTAAAACAAGTCAGGGATAAATGCTGAGGGTATAATAGATCAAATATCCCTGATATATAGAAACACGCCAGGGATATTAGGTCTGCTTCATTGGAGAAAAAACCAACCTATTATCCCTGATGTATGGAAACACGCCAGGGATATTAGACCCACTTTATTATTACAAAAAACCAACCTATTATCCCTGATGTATTCAAACAAGCCCGGGATATTAGCATAGATAATATTTTAGTTTTTAAAAAGCATATCGGGGATATTTGATAATTTTAATCCGAGATATATTGCTTTATTTTTTATATTTTTTATTACGTTTTATTTGGTTTCCCAGTACACATGTACTGCTATACACATAAATTGGCTAATTTTCAAACCCATAACAAATTTCTCAATAAAGTTGATTACATTAAACTTCAAGTACATCATCAATACAAACCATACTCATCATCCAAACAACAATGCCAAAACATGTTTGTCTAATGTCCTTAAACTAGTAGACCACACTATTTAAGAGGTCTTAAAGCAACTAGAAAAAAACATTGTGAGGAGTTGCTAAAGTGAAGAGAAAAACTTGCAATTCAAAGTGAAGAGGTTGCCATGATTGTCCCACAACCACGAGCACAAGCGCTGAACATAGCGTAGCAAGGTTGCCTTGAAATCTGCAAGAAGTAGAAGTGAAGCTGGTTTAGACCTCAAAAGTGACTGATCAAGAATAACCTAATCAAAATATGCATTACCGTTCATAATGCTTATTTGCAAGTAATTACTATCTACATCATTTACTTCTGTTGACTTTCAAAAGATAGACACAGAAGTAAAGCCACATGCTTCAAAAATTGTCATGCCTCTTCCTAATCCACTGCTATTGTTTTCATTCAAATATATGTTGAAATTTATCTAGCAGAATTTCCCACGAGTCATCAAATTCAACAGCAGAATCACAGAGGTTGTGATCAAGAGAGAGGAGGAAGATCAGACTTGCATAACAGGAAACCAAGAACTGGGCAGTGGGTAGGGATGAAAGTCAATTTCCTATATAATGGGCAAACAAGATCAGCCAACTAAATAACAAATGGCTTCCCCACCACTTCATCCAAAGAGACAACAAACAAATAAAAACTAGCATAAAAAAAGAGACAAAACACATCCAAATTGAAGAAAAAAATCTCTTGAGTGAGGAATTTAATCAAAAAAATTGCACTGAAATGTTATTACCTGCATGTACTGGAATTATCATAAATAAATACCTGCATGTAATTGAATTATTATTACCAGTTGGTTATTTTTGAAATATGTAATTGTGCATTTGCAGTCATACTAACTATCCAGGGAATCAAACTCTCATCTATCTAACTTAATATAAAGATATTAACTAAACTATAAACTAAAGATGAAGTCCCAAGTGGGTTTATCACTGGGTATATATGATGGGTCAATTTAATTTATTTTTCCAAGGGAAGAAAACCTAGAAAAGTATAGATATGAAACCAATGTTAGAACTAAGGCAAATGAATCTCAAAGTTAGAGATGAAGTCTGCACTAGGCCGGCCAACCATGCATGTATTTAGTTTCATCACTTTTATGTGAATAAGAATTCCTGTCTATTCTTATTACCTTACCTTTTAGTCTATGAGGTATCTATTGCATAATATGGTACAATTCCATATTAGTTTTAATTATTATTTAATTCCATAGTAAGTTCACTCTTGGAGTTCTCTAATTCAGGTGGGTTTTAAACTTTCTAGACAAACAAATTGCACTAAATGTCAAATCATATCTGATTGCACAACTCACATTGCACTGAAAACTTTCTAGACACCCATTAAAATCTCTTATATATCAAGAAGGCAAAACAAGCAATAAAAAATAAAGTACATCTTCAAACTAACTGGTTTTACTTCTACACAGTTTGGAACATGGTTTAAGTCTCTTTCAAGAAGGCAAAACATGCAATAAAGGCGCCAAAAAGATTGAGACCCATACAGAACTTGCAAAGGTTCAATTCAGTGCATATTTATTCTAGTAGAAGTAGTTTGTGTTGATAATTTTGCTGATTAATTATTGATGCAAACACAAGAAACACGTGGAGACTTGTACCTCATTGCTTTTTAGTATGAAAAGAACTCTAAGGAGTATAAAATGAAAATAAAGAAAACATGACAAAAAATTTCAAATCATACTTCATTGCTTTTTGCTAGGAATATTTCACTCAGGCAAATGCAAGGAAAGAAAAAGAAATTCTTAGAGGTAATATTTTCTTATATTTCATAATTCCCTGAAGTAGGAAATCCAAGGGTTCAACAAATGAACTAATTTGTACACTTGTGCAATAATTTTCCAAAGAATCCTTAGTTTTAAAAGGTACAAGGCGCAAAAAGGCGCAAATGGCCCTTGAGCCCAGGCGAAGGGCGCAGGGCGCAGGCGCGCGCCTTTCGTAGGCAAGGCGCATACAAGTGTCAAAAACATGTGAAACCATTTCTAGAGCATATTTTAACTCAAAACAGCATGGCGTTAGCGGACAGGTGGCGGCGTCGGAGGCGTCAGCAGAAGGGTGGCGGCGTCGGAGGTCGGACCATTGGCGGCGTCGGAGGTCGGACTAGTGGCGGCGTCGGACAAGTGGCCGGGAGGGCTGGCGGGCAGCAGGGGCGTTGGGTGATGGGTGGCTAGGGTTTCTAATTCTCCATCTCCTTTATATCGTGAACAGAATGTGTTTTTTTCTTGTTTTAAATTTGTTTTTTTTATTTTTATTAGTTCAAATGGGCTTTAATATGTTTGGGCCAACAGCCCATATTGATAAAAAAATGATAATTGATATTACTTTCAGGGTTTTAACGCAATTCCGCAGCCATAGAACAAAAGGCGCGCCTCGCCTTCAGCGCCCTATGGAAAGGCGCCACAGGCGCGCGCCTTTTGTAAACCGCCTCGCCCGGAACCTTGAAGGCGCTGGACCCTGCGCCCACCGCCCAGGCGCGCCCAGGCGCACTTTTTTAAACTAAGAAAGAATCATTAAAATACCAGATCACTATAAGAATCTTCTTTAATTTCCAGCATTAATTAGAAAATCAGTCTTACACCATCAAACTACAACTAACATCTGAAAAACAAACTTCATTCATTGTTACATCCACAATTTACCCACTTACTAGTTTCAATAGACCATTATTCAGAAACAACCTTGCCTTGGCAACAAAAATATTGTTAAAATCTAAACAAGAAACCCTACAATTGGTTGCCATGCTCAGAGGAGTCAGAGCTCAATCATAGCTCATTGAGAATGAGACCATTCCAACTTAACATTCCATTTGTATCATTCACTTGCCGCAAGATTCCTATCCCTTTTGTTAGATATTTTAATACATCTAGTATTCATGATTTGAGTGCACAACAACATATCTAAGTACTCAACTTCACCAAATATCATTTATGATTCTTTAGGGTGCAAACTATAAAGCACCGGCCATATGGGAATTATATTCAAGCTCCCTCTACTTGGGAATTCTAAAGGACAATAATAAGAAGGAACCCAAAATTTTCCTCCCAAGTGCAGAATTTTAATTTCCAACAGAGCCATAATCCAACGAAAAAATAACACTCACTCACTCTTAAAATTAATATTTCTTCTCAGTAAACAATCCCCATACATGATTAGTGGGTTGACATTATCATTATTTTGCATTAACAGTACAGTTTAGACAAAATTGTTTTCCCAAAAAATATCAGTTGGCTTTGACTAAAGGTTAAATGCTGATTGATAGTTTACAACAACTGCCATTCAATAATAATGAATAAAATACCATAAAAATCATAAATTAGAAAATTTTATCACTAGAGGCTTTTAAACATGTGATTCACTGACCATTTACATAACTATGCATTCAGAGCCCAAGGACCAACAAAGCACTACATTCCTAGCAAAACAAGGACTAACAACATATTGGGCTTGGAGCTCAATATCAGCATATTCTAGCTAAAACAAATCACTACCATTTTCAACAATTGGGCTTGCAGCCTTGCACTCAATATCAACATATTCTAGCATAACAAAGCACTACTATTTTCAACAATTGGCCTTGCAACCTTGCACTCAATATCAGCATATTATTCACCACACAAATTATCACTATTAATGCTCAACCAAATAGGTCCAGAGTTCAGACACTTTACAAAATACTTACTATACATGCAACAATAATTTGAATTAAAAAGAGGTAAACCAGCCAGCCAACTATAAAGAAACAAAGGAAACACATTGAACAGTTAGATGACTCGGCCAAATTGAATATCACCAGTACACTATAGACCACATACTAACCCTAACCCCCAACAAATTGCACAAACATATCTATTCTAGGGATGAACTCATCATATCACATATTCACATCATATCATAGAGATCACTGAGAAAGAATGAAGTGAAACAAAGAAAAAACTAATCACATAACTTTGGTTCTTATCTCCCAATATTGAAAGACTAAGTGTCCAACTAATCTATTTCCCCTTTATAGCTTATGCAAGTTTAAGCAAAGACCTAGCAAACACTTTAATTGAAGATTCAAATACATACCTAAAATCTCACTGTGAGAGCCCTTGAAAAATATCCACGAGCAAAACCGAACCACGACGCCACTCTCGTCAAAGAACTACGTCCCAGAACCAATGCCTCAAGCCTCTCTCGTCCCAGAACCACGATGCCGCGCCCACACCGGACCACCGCAAAATCAGACCCGCGTCGCCGCCCAAACACCAAGTTTCCATTCTCATCTCTGACCCGCCTTGCCGCTCTCCTCCCAGAACCGCGTCGCCGCTCCCACCACCGCACCCACCCCGGACTGATGGTGAGGGAGTCAGATATTGCTGAGGAAAGTTGAATTGATGAGGGAGAAATTGGTTTTCTCCACCGCTGCTCCCACCACGCGGGTCGCCTCTCAGTGTGAATTGATGAGAGCCGAAGTTTCTTAACTTAGAGCATCGCAACAGATTCCCAGATTCTTGAAAATTGAAATTTTGGAGTATTTGGGCCACTTTTTTTTGCCCCAACAGTTTCTCCATCTCATTCTTTATTATAGAGAAATTCTTCAAATATGTAAAGACTTTCTCAAATATAGGGTGATCTCCAAATCCTCAAAATCTTCTTTTTTTTTCTTTTTTCTTTTTAGGGTTAAAATACATTTTCTTCAACCAAACCAATAAGCAATTGCACTTTTTAAAAAAAAATTGAGACAAATATGAAAAAATATTGATTCTTTGAATGAAATGAAAAAAATGTTAATATCTATATGTAAAATTATAAATATTTATTTCCTTATTAGTTAAATAATAAATTATTTATCACTTTATAAATCAAGATTCTAGAATGTTTTTATTTTTTTTTATAAGTGAAATAACAAATAATTTATCATTTATTAGTCTAAGATTCTAGAATACTTTATTTTTATATTAATCAAATAATAAATATATATCATTTATTATTCTAAGATTCTAAAGTATTTTATTTTCTTATTAGTCAAATAACATATAATTTATCATTTATAAGTCTAAGATTTTAAAATATTTTTGTTTTCTTGTTAGTCAAATAATAAATAATTTTTTATTTATTAGGTAGGATTCTATTATATTTTATTTGCCTATAAGTCAAATAAAAAATAATTTATCATTTATTAGTTTAAGATTTTAAAATATTTTTATCAATAAGTAAGATAAAATTTATTAATTATTAATTAAGTAATGTACAATAATTTATATGGTAAAAAAGTATTTTATTCCTTATAATTTATCATTTATTAGGGTATTTGTTGGTGAATGAGAGTAATGATTGTGTAAATGAAATAACAAAAATGTTGATATTTATATGCAAAAATGTAAATATTTTATTTCCTTATTAATCAAATAACAAATGATTTATGATTTATTAAATTAAGATTCTAGAATATTTTTATTCCTTATAAGTTAAATAACAAATAATTTTTCATTTATTAGGTTAAGATTCTAAAATATTTTTATTCCTTATAAGTCAAATAACAAATAAATTATCATTTATTAAATTAAGATTTTAAAATATTTTTTCTTAAAAGTCGAATAATAAATAATTATCATTTATTAGGTTAAGATTCTATAATATTTTATTTTCTTATGTAAGATAATATATACTCAGTTATTGTAATTTATATGGTAAAAAATGAAAGTATTAAATGCAGTGTTCTCCAAAATAGAGAATCTGTTGGAGTTGGGCTGATTTTTTTTTGGAGAATATGACAGTTGGTTCTCCATTTTGGAGAAAATTATGGAAAAGCTGTTGGGCTTGCTCTTAGGGTTTTTACTGAGAAAGGTCGATTTCCCTACTTTTTTTTCAAACAATATATCCCTGATTTCCCATATCAGGGATATTTAATATCATTTTTTATCCCTGGCGTATTATATATTATCACCGCCCGGGATATTTGATGTTGACATATTAAGTACTACACTATTATTTATCCCGGGTGTGTCAACATTTAACCGAGATATTTAGATTTATTGGCTAAAAATAAAAAGTTAAAATATTTTGTCTTATTTTTTATTCCTGACATATAACACCGGTGATATTATATCAAGGGATAAAATACAAACACAAAACTATCAATTGGCCTTTACTCTTTTTGAATCTCAAGGCTCTCATTCTCTTCTCTCTTGCAAATCTCTCATACAAACACAATCAACAATCTTGTTACTGGATTCTTGCTCGAACACAATACCATCGTACACCTTGATTTGGTCCAATGCCGGATCTAAGGAGTCCATCACTCAGTACTACCATGCCATCCAGTCTGTTCGTGGCCAGCCACGCTCAGATCTTGCTCTATTGGCATAATAGAGCATTGGATCCATCTCTTTTGGCACTTGTTGACTCGGATCTCGGGAAAGGCTTACAAGACGATCCTTCAAAACTATCAATTGGTATTAAGAGCCACTTGTAAGTCATTCTAATCTCTCGTAGATCCACGTTTAGACCCTGACATATCATACTTCTATGTTCATTGTTTGAGATCTTCCAACTTTCGATCTGTGTCCTTGCCTTGTAAGCAAGTCTTACTAGGTGATTTTGACTTGAAATTTTTTCTATCCTTATTATGATAAGAAGTGATGTGAATTTGATTGATATATGCATGGTCATTGATTAAAAAAATCCATACGTCAAATTCTTCAATTCGAAATTGTTGCCTTGTTCTTCTTTGTTGTGCCGATCTTGCTTTTTGTTATGGCCTAGTCTGTAACACCTCGATAATTTATAAGTGATTGAGGTGCTCCCCATGTCAACAAGAACTCTTCCTTTTCTGAGTTCGAGTGAGGACAAAGAACTAAGAAGTTAAGCGTGCAAGGGCGAGAGTAGTACCAGGATGGGTGACCTCCTGGGAAGTCCTCGGGTTGGCATGGGATAGCGCTTCTAAAGTCTCGGGCTTTACAAATGGTATCAGAGCCGACTCTAGGTTACGAGTGCACTTGGCCCGGGAGGCAGTGACTCGACCTAGAGGGAGGTTCTTGGGCCTTGACAGGGACGTCAAGTGTTTAAGTGGTGTACGATCCATTTCTCGTACACAATCTATTTATGCTCTTAATTTCATAATCTAATCCCGTTTTTTTTCGCAATTTGTCTTTGAAACGTTTTAGGGATAAAATCAATTAGCTTAAATTGATTGTCAATCAAAGCAATTAAGGCTAGGGAAGGTTTTAATTGATTTTGGGTGTTAATTTTGACCCTTTTCCCCTATAAATACAGACTGAAATCGGTCGCCCTCGTATCACAAAAATTTACCAAACACCTAGGCTTTGTTCGGTGTTCTTCCCGTTCATATCACAGTCGAACCCTTGTACCCATCAGTAAGATCTGCTTTCTTCTTCAATTTTTAGTTGAAACCGTATTCCCATCTTGCATATCTTGTTTTAATTTATCCACGTTCAAAATTTCTGAAATTTAGTGTTGTGTCTTCATCATACGCGTACAAGTAGATATGATGGGCTGAGTTCTTTCTATTTTCAATCTCTGTACATCCACCCATATTTATATTTATAAAACATAAAGCATTCATGTTTTGTTTTGTTTTTCTCAATTGTTTTTGTTTTTGTTTTGGTACTCAAATTAAATGATAACTAATACTAAAAATTAAACTTTTCTTTTCTATGAACTCACTAGAATAATTTAAGATTATATTTATTTTTCTATAATATTATAAGTCAAACTTATACACTAAATATTGAAATATATACTTATGGTATTATGTTTGAAGAATAAAGTTTTAAGAGTACATTTATTGAAAAATCTAATTTCTGAAATTCTAATTAGTAAATTAATTAATAATTTTATGAACAAAATATTGAGTAAGATTATGATTGAAAAATACATTATATGCATGTAAGATAAATGGAGAATATCTTTACGCATAATATAAGGTATTTGTGATCACATTTCATAAAACATGAAAAGTTATAATTTTCATAACCTTAAGATTAATCGGGAATCATCTTATGGAAATTAGAAGTTTATAAATTTATAAACTCCTAATTAGATCGTAATAACTCTTTTAAAGGAGAAAGAGGATCAAAATAAATTAATACAATTTATTTTGTATTTTCGTTTGAAACAGGAACTAGTTGGTTTTCGCGTATTTTCCCATCCGTCGAATCCCAATATCGTTTCGCCTGCTAACAAGGCAAGTGGTGGTTCGCTCTCATATTTTTATCATGAATACTTTTATTCATGTTTGCATGTTGTGTTGGGAACGCTTGTTTGAATAAAATGAACTTAGGTTATTATAGAAATAATGACCATGTCGAAACATATAAATGGATTAGGGTTTATTATGCATAGAAATAATGACCTCATGGTAGCTTATATTTATTATTCTATTATGCGCTAGAGCTTATACTTAGGTTGCAATGTTTGTGCGCCTGTTTGTTTCACGGTCTCATTTTGAGATTCGTTGTTTTGGACTAGCGTAGAATTAGGGGTGGGGGTTCACTAACCCCTGAACACCTCTTTATAATATTTCGCATTAGGATGGACCTAGACCCTAATGTTGGTCATGACCCTGCTCACTCAACCGTTTTGAGGAGTGTTTGGCACCTAGCTAGTGCCTTGTATCGGGACTTAGGAACCCGTTCCTCCCTTTGTGGGATTCTATATCTTATGGCATATCGCATTGCCGTCTTAAAATCTACCAACTTGAATGCAATGTTTTGTAATTAAATAAGATAAGTGCTAGTGCACACCCATTAAAACGTGTTCGGGGTGGTGACTACAGCTTGGAAAACCACTCTGGCTCCCGACTTTGATTAATCTATTTTCCAATCTGAATTTGGACAACACGCATTCGGTGAGGTTGGTTGTAGATTTGATAAGTCGACGGAGGCTTTTCAAAATATTGGTTGATAATTAAAGTTCCCAACATAACCTTTCTCATTCTTAAGGAACTATAGTTTTGTGGTGTCCTAATCTTTTCATCATATTTCCCTTCCCGTGAGATTATTTGGGTTATGTCATCGACCGGCTTTCATTCGGAGTCCGATGGTCATAATGCAACTAAGATCACAAGAACCTCACATAAAATTCCACTTGCGTAGTCTTTCATTAGACTGACCGACCGCTTTATTTCTTTTGCATGGTTGGCTGGTGTCAACCGTCCCTATACGGAACATCAGGGAGTAAAGGAGTGGTGATTCGAGATTGAAGCTGTTGAAGTTGTTGCACGTCACGTTTCTTTTGAATAACTTTTTAGTTTAAGGTCGAGATCCTTGGTCTGTAAGGACCGCCTTCAAGAATTTTACTTCCGCTTTGTTCAAAGACTATTTAATCTCATTTTTCCGCAAGTATTTGGATTATTCAAGATTGTAAAAGTTGGACATTTGTTTTAGTATTTATTGAATTATTATTACTTATTTATATCTTGAATACCGTGAAAGCCTTGGGTGGCTTCGGAGAGTAAATTTCGAGGTCACTGGCGGTAATATCTCCGAGGGAAAAACGGGGGTGTTACATAGTCACTTGCTGTTTTTTAAGGCGTTAATTAGATGCAAATCAAACTCATAACCTGTCCTAACAGTCCCTAAAAATTCGTTCCCAATCAAGCCATATTTCAGCCATAAACAACCAGCCATGATTGAATAAACTTGCCTTAAACAAGGTCCTTTAATTTAGGGATTTGTTTACCATTTTGTTGGAGCCATTTATCTGATTTCAAATCATATTAATTGTGGGTATTATGTGTGCTAATTAACTATCGGCTTTCACTGATGGACATTAAGTCTATAGCAGCCGCACATTCCTAGAACCTAAACCGAACTGGTTTTGCCTAGACCGACGCATAAGGCTAGTAGGCATTTTAAAAAAAAATCAGAACAAGGGTGATTAGAAGAACAACCCGAGAGATTTGAATAACTCTCATTTAATTAAAAAAATTATTTGAAGCGGAATAGCCAAAATAATGCAAACCAACTTTCTTGTGTCTTGGGCTAGTTTTCGGTTTCTTGCGTTGCTTACACCTTGCTGTTTGAATCTGAATTTTTGATGTGTGGAGTGCATATTGACTTGCATTATATTAATCATAACATCTCTCTTTCATACTTATCCTTAGCCGCCGTTACGGCATTCCTAGACAAGCCCATCCTACGTGTCTTTGCTTGAGTTTAGGGTGCTTTGACTGTGCTTTTCGATACTTTGGTATTGTTTACTCCCCATGTCTTCTCTTCATTTCTCAGTTTATCCAGAGGAAGTGTGGGATTATGATGTATGGTTTGGCATGAGGTGAAACGAGGCAGACCCGGATTGGATTCCACCACCACATCACCACAAGGTCCCTCCCCGACGTCGCATCTACTACGACTCGAATTGAATTTTGCCTCCCAATTTTCCAAGACGGATCCACCGCGGCAGAGTACTTACTACTATGAGTCACACCATAGTTCCTATGATCGAGATTAGGATCGTTCCGAGTACCACACCCGCCCTTAAAAGAGGTACCAAGAGCGCTACTTCCATGGCTTCTCTCGATGTGACTCTTAAGTCACCAAATCATCATCACCTCCACCCATATTGGTGCTCACACCAGATAAATTGGAGATTCATGAGCTTCGACAACAATTGGTTGCTGAATGTGCCAAAATACTCATGTTATCCGAGGCTCTTGCTAATAGCGCAACCCGAGACGCGCCTATGGCCAATGGCACCGACACTCTCAAGGCTACTATTAGCCATTCGACCTCAAATTTGGTGGAGCTTCATAATTATGTTTTTGAGGAGCATATGCAAAATCTGGCTGATTTTGGAGGAGTTTTGCCTAGCAAGTGCCCACAACCTACATCGTGTGCCGTTGCGCATTCACCTTCTCCCGACGCTTTTCAGGCCATTGTCGTGCAAACTGAGCCAAAATTGGTGGACACCATGAATACAGTAAACTATGACCTTCCAACAAGTTTCATCCAGATTGGATCTGAATTTAATATTGAAAGCCTTAAGGGAGCCTCTCTCGTGCCTTGTCGAGCTTTTCCCCAGCACTCCCAAGCTCGAAGCGAGGATGCTTCAAATCTAAGGGGGGTAGAATGATGGAATCAAGCCCTGACCCAAGTCGGGCTCCGACGACTCCGAGGCGCCCTAGGCCATGGCGCCCCCCTTGACGAGTCCATGCTACGACACGATCCTCTTGGCCTAGCCGAGCCACATCGATGTCTATCTATTTTATTTATGATATTTATTTATTCACATAACTTGACATTATTTATATTATTATTATTATGTAATTTTATTTTATTGGGCGTGTATCTCGAGTTGCATATCGGGATTAGTCCAAGTGTGTATAGCGAAAGAATGCTCTCTATATAAAGCCCTTCTTATTCCTCTCTTTGTACTAAGTTTTGGTTAATTGAAAATTGAGATTACTCTTTCCATTGGCCTTTACTCTCTTTGAATCCCATGCCTCTCATTCTCTTCTCTCTTGCAAATCTCTCATACAAACACAATCAACAATCGTGTTCTCGGATTAGCACCACATGGCCAAATATATATCCCCACCAAATTATTCTCACCCTAGCCTCAATACAACCCTATGAAAGTCCTCATGATAATTGTTGTGTGCAAAGTCCCATGCGGTGGAGATTTAGAACGCTTATGCAAGCTTATGGTAGTTAAGCTTTCAAGAGATGAGACTTGAGTGAAACACATCCTATTCAAACACTTGAAGGAGAGAGAAAACACAATTTTTCCTATGTGAGGTTTAGAATGAATATGTTGGCTTAATCTCTTTGGTATTACAAATGAATGCTATGATTTTTGTTGTCATTATTTGCTTCTACAATCTCCGTCTAGCCTATTGTCAAAATGGATGCATGACTTGCTTGTTTTATGAGGTGTCAGATTTAATTTCTTACTTGCGGAGAAGTAAGGTTTAATCTTGGGGGATTTTGATACCATGCATTTAAGTAAAGATTTAGGACACGTTACTTTTGTCATTTAGGTTTGTTTTGCTTTTCTTTGGGTAGTTTTATAGTTTTTTTATTTAGTCTCTAGTGTCTGGAGTCTACTCTTGCTTTTCATGATTTCAGGGTATTTTAGAGGCTCGTGAGCTTTGATTTGACTATGTTCGAGTGGATTCGTTTGAAGGGATGATGCTAAACTCAGAAGTGGAAGTGACAAGGAGAAATTGCCTAAGGATTCCACCAAAAAGACCTCGTTTAATCACGTAGCAAAAGGGGTTACATGTGTTGAAGCTAGATGAGAACTCTAGCCAGAACTTGACCGAGTTTTGGACAGAGTTCTTGGCTACGATGAGAACTCGAGCAAGAGCTCGACTGAGTTCTTTCATGTGTTGATTTATTTCACGCCGACTTATGGACTTTTCTCTCTTGTTTTTTGGGCCTTAGTTTAAGTATAGGGAAGTAAAGTTTGATCTTTTATTGTTGGATCAGTGTTTGTTCTTACACTGGAAAAATGGTTTCATCCATTCGAGTATTCAAAGTTTTGATAATGATAAACACTTGGAACTAAGTCCCTATTCAATTGATTTCAAGAAAGATACATATTCACAAGAAGGACAATGGAATCATTTCCCATAACTAAATAGAGTATGTGGCAAATTTATGAAGGGCAAAAGAGTCTATTTACTGATGGTTTGCAATGATGTCTTGCTCCATCAGAAGATTCAGACTCAGGGAACAATCTAGATGATAAACCCTTAGTTCCTAGTACAAGTGCTCAAGATGCCACAACTGTGGCTAGTTCCAGTGCTTACGGGGAACTTCAAACCCCTGATCCCACGTCAATCAGGAACTAGCATCAGAAAAAGGATCACCCCATCGACAACATCATCACCCCATATGGAAAGGGAGTACAAACTCGATCTTCAATTCAAAACTTTTGTGCTTTTAATGCCTTTGTTTCTCTTACTGAACCGAATAACGTGAAGGGAGCGCTACTAGATCCAGATTGGATTCAGGCAAGGCAAGAAGAGCTCAATCAATTCGAAGTGAACAAAGTATGGAAATTGGTTCTAAGTTCTAAGGACAAAAACATTATAGGTGCTCGTTAGGTGTTTCGGAACCAACTTGATGAATCAGGGAATGTGTCCCGGAAGAAAGCTAGACTTGTAGCTCAAGTATATAACTAGGAGGAAGGCATCGACTATGAGGAAACGTTTGATCTAGTTGCCAAAATTGAAGCAATTCATCTACTCATTGCCTTTGCCACTTTAAAAGTGTTCAAACTGTTCCAAATGGATGTAAAGATAGCCTTTCTCAATGGTTATCTTCAAGAAGAAGTCTATGTCAAGAAACCACCTGGATTTGAAGATGAAAGCAAGCCAGATCATGTGTACTTTCTTGAAAGAGCTTTTTATAGACTCAAGCAAGTCCCTCGAGCATGGTATGATAGGTTCGCTTCGTTGCTACTATCCAAAGGCTACCAACGAGGTTCCATTGACAAAATTCTTTTTCTGAAGAAAGAATCAAGTGATATCTTAATAGTTCAAGTTTATGTTGATGATATTGTTTTTGGTTCCACTAACCCTTTGCTTACATAGAACTTTGAAAAACAAATGAGTAGTGAATTCGAAATGAGCATGGTAGGAGAACTAAACTTCTTTCTAGGTCTTCAAATTATATAAACCAAGGAAGGAACCAAGATCCATCAACAAAAATACATCAGGAAAATGCTAGGAAAGTATGGGATGGAACACATCCAGACCCATTGACACTCCCATCTCTCCTAATACTTGACTTGATGCAAATGAAGGAGGAACCAAGGTGAATCAAAAGCTATACAGAGGAATGATCGGTTACCTTCTCTATCTCACTACAAGTAGACCAGGCATCATGTTCTCAGTCTGTCTCTGTGTACGGTTCCAAGCAAATCTCAAGGAGTCACATCTCAAGGAGGTCAAGCGTATCTTTCAATATCTCAAAGGAAGAGACAACTTGTGTATATGGTATCCAAGGAAAAGTTCCTTTGACCTTGTTGTCTTCTCCGATGCCGACTTTGCAGGGCACCTCCTAGATCGAAAGAGTACTTCGGGTATGGCACAATTCCTTGAAGATTGTCTTGTGTCTTGGGGATCGAAGAAGCAGAACTCGGTGACACTATCTACTACTGAAGCAGAATACATAGCCATTGCTGCTTGCTGTTCCCAAGTCCTCTTGCTCAAATATCAACTTCAAGAGTACTATGGTATTTTTGAAACTATCCCTCTTAGATGTGATAATACTAGTGCAATTAACATCTCTAAAAATCATGTGCATCATTCTAGAACATAGCACATTAAGATTAGGAAACATTTCTTGCGTGATCACATAGAGAAAGGTTCCATCGAGATGGAACATTGTAGGACAGAAGAACAAGTTGCAAATATTTTCACAAAAGCTTTGGACAGACAACCCTTTGAGCATCTTTGAATGCTCTTAGGTGTAATTCTCTTACATTAAACAAGTTCTAGTCCATCTTTTCCCTTGATGATTGACTAGTTTAGATATGGCATGACTAGGGAATTGTGTGTTAAGCAACTTTCATCTTAATAATTGCTCTTTGCTTGAATATTGTTTATTATCTTGCTCGGGAACTACAACTTTAGCATAAATATTTCTTTTGGCCCAAAATGATCAACATGATATTTTCTAACCCTCATTACGAGCCGAAATGATGGTTGATCATAAGACTTCTCCCTAAAGCTTGGTCCAAGTAAACGTTTCCTATGAGCTTATTTTGGGTGAAAACCCTTAAACTAGATTCAATTACCTGGACGTTAATTTGTTTTGTCTTGCCTTATTTTTGTTTGGATATCTCTATGATTCATTGTTCCACAAAACATCTTGTGTATCCAAACATAGCCTCCCGTTACTTGTTCATGGAAATAAAGATGGAAAGGAATGTCTATATCACAACAAGGGAACTTCCAAGACTTCTTGCTCCGGATGTTTGAAATCAGTATTGTTGAAAAGAGAATATGGTTGGTAAATGGGTCTTTGAAAGGACATGTTTAGAAAAAGGGAAAAATGCATCCACATTGTGCATATACAACATCTTTTGGATCTATGACACGTGGAGACTACTTGATTGAAACGAATCTAGTTTTGGCAAAGGAAATCTTCTCGATTGTCTTTCAAAGTAATTGAGTTCGATTTTCAAGGAAAGTTGGATCCCTGGTACTCCTCTCTTCCATCCTTTCACCTTCTTTCTCTTACTTAACCCTTTCACCCTTCTCATACACTTTATTGCCTTACTCTTCTTCTCCAAAAATCCTGCAAAATCCTAAATTCTCTCATCTTCAACCTCCCAACAACAATGGCCAACCAGGATCCATTATAAAAATCACCTACTCTCCTCTCCATCCAAATCTCCTCATAGAGCATCTACTTCAAAATGATCTTACCTATCTACAAAAGATGCTTCTTCAGGGTCTTGACACTGAGCATTATTCCCTTGAATACATTTTTTTTATGTCAAGGAATGCCTCTTCTCACTCTTGTGTAAGAAAGATGGTCAACCTCCCCTCACAACACCATCTTCTCCTCCTACAACTCCCATTTCTAAAATCCATGTGGTCACCACTCGCAAAGATGGATCCACAACCCTTATTGTCAACATCGATGGTGTTCCTACCACCATTATTGAACAAGGTCCAATTGTTCCTCTTCTTAAAGATGCATCATGTTCCTCTCCCACACACCACACTCAAATCCATGACAATCTTAGTCCCAAATGGTCAGCACCAGACTCCTCCACTTCCAAGGATCAAAACCTTAATCCTCAACATCAACCTCCCAAAGATCAACACAAAAGAAAGCTCCAAGCATTTCTACCCTTCAATTTCGAGATACCTCTCTCCTTGTTCTCGATGCCACTCTCACGCAGTTCGAGAGGGAAGAGTTCCCCTCTGTTTAGGGAACTTCACAAAAAATCCCTCCACCTCTTCTATTCCTTCCAAGAAATCCTCTTCAAAAGATCCTCTCTCCAATCTTCCAACAAAACCAAGATCCAAGAAGAGAAAGTACAAACTAATTGCTCAAGAAGAATCTGAAGAGGAACTCGAGCCTCTTGCTTTTGAAAACCTCTCCCATCTCAACAAGGAAACATCCATCATCAACATCGATGAAGAAGAATAAGAGTTGGAGGACGACATGGAACCAATGGAGTCACAAGAACCTCTCCTACAACTTGGATTCAAAGAACCAAGTACCAATCGTCCTTCCACTCGAGGCTCCAAGAAACAAGGAAACAAGAAGCAGAAAACTAAGGCCAAGAAGAAGGAAACTGCTATTGTTGGGGATAGAAAGTTGGTATTCCCATTAGTAGTCACACCTGAGTTCCTACAAGAAATGAATTTAAGGAACTCCAAGATCTCTTTCACTTCCAAGAGTGGGACAAGATATGCTCTGTACCGGCTAAGGTAGATCCTACTCAAGTCAAGCTATTCTATTCAAAGTTCCAACTAACTAAAGGAACATAACTAAATCCGATTGTCTTATGCTCTTTTGGAGACGATGAGTTCACCTTCTCCTTTGCTCTCATCAAGAAGCTCCTCCACATTCCAACTGAATGTTTTGATACTCTTCCTCTCAAACCATGGTAAGATATTGATGCAAGAGATTCCAATCTCAAGAGGTTTCTAGGGTCAGTTCCTATCCAAGGGAAGGAAGTCATGATTCCTGGATTGAGTTAGCTAGGGAAAATGGCGCACCAATACATCATCAGGGTGGTGATCCCACGACAGGTGAAATGTACTACACTGAACTCCAACGATGCAAATTCTCCTTGATCTGTTCCTAAGAAAGGAAAAGATCAATCTGTCGAGGATAATGATCATGCACATGTGCAAATGTGTCGCCAAGGAAACTCATGGTCTCCCCTATGCTGCCCTGGTCAAGGAAATCATGATCAAGAATGACGTCTACAATCCTAAGGAAGAAGAGGAACTTAGATAGGAAATGGACATGTCCAACATCCTACGGATGAAGCATTCGCAGGATTTGTCTGAAGAAAAGGAACCTCAGTTGTTCCTAGAACAAGGGGATATCACGAAAATCCTCCGAGCTTTGAACCGTCTATGTGGAATCATCGAAAGAATTCTAGATGTTCTCCTTGATATTCAGCAGAAGCTTCCTTCCTCCTCTAATCCATGAACAAGCTCCCACAAAAATCTCCCTGTTTATTTGGTCCTCCCTTTTAAATCCTTTAAGTTGTTTGTTTCCCATTTCTTGTATGAACTTTTTTCTTTGAATGCAATTGCGGTTATTCTCAGGTTATGATTGTGCTTTACATGTTTTCCCATATTTTGTCTATGTCTAACTCTTTTCGATGATGTCAAGAGGGGGAAAAGTCGAAAAATGCAGAGATGCATTGTGTAGAATACAAAAATAAACGATTCCCATGCTAAGGGGGAACTATCTACTTAAAAAAAACTTGAGAAATTGAACAACATATCCATTTCAAGGGGAACTAAGTATTTTCTAGTATCTCGTTATCTTGCTTTGGTGTCGAATCACTTCTATCTTTCTTGATTCCTTGACTTGCATTATTTAGTTTGTCATCATCAAAAGAGGAAAATTGTTGCATCAATGTTAGTTCCTAACACTGGAACAATGGTTTCATTCATTCGAGTATATATTCAAAGTTTAGATAATGACACACTTGGAACCAAGTCCCCATTTAAGTGATTTTAGGAAAGATATAGATTCACAAGAAAGGCAATGGAATCTTTTCCCATAACAAAGTACGTGGCAAACCAATGAAGGACAAAAGAGTCTATTTACTAATGACTGGAGTGGCAAGCACAAAAGGATAGAAGTGTCCCAAAATGGAAATATTGCTCAAGGGTATGATGGTCATTAGCAACGATGTCTTGCTCCCCAAGAAGAAGAAGAAGAAGGACAAAATCATAATTTGGGAACAAGCCACTACTATAAGTGGAAAGCGATTGAGCTAGGTCAAGTAGCTCTCTAATCCGAATGAATAGTACTCTCTAGAAGGAAGGAAGCAATCTAGAGAGAAAAAATGAGAGCCAAGAGCAACACAAGTGAAGTCAACAATCCAGATTCAAAAAGGAAGCACCAAATCTAATCAATGGGAACGACGTGAAGCTTGCCATCGACTTGGAATAGAGTTCATGTCCCCGGTAACGACGCCAAAAACTTGATATGCCAAATCCTACCCTGCAAGTGTACGGGATCGGTTGTAATACCAAAGTGTCGAACTCTGGGACTATGTAGTATTAATTGTATTCAAAACAGTAGACTAAGTCTGAAAAATAAGAAAAGATTGTATTGTGATTTTTGCTATGAAACTAATTAAAGCAAACAAACAAGTAAATATAGGCAAATCAATGAGAGAAAGGCTTCTAAGATTAAGGATCACCACAATAATGCTTTGGTAGACTATAAAGGATGATTGCACAATCTTAATTATGACTTTGTTTGAAGGCAATTGTCTAATGTATCCGCTAAATTTTTTCGAATGTAAAACAACGTATCTAGACTCAATTATACATCCACTTTCGTGACTTGCAATTTAAAATCTAGACCTTTAAGCACTTAGAATTTAAGATTAAATTGAATCAACATCCGCTTTCGCGACTTGCTAACTCAACCGAACCTTAAGGTTTCTATGACAATTGTAATTCCACAAGAGAATTCAAAATACTTTCATAATAAAGAACACTCAGGTTCAAATCCTAGGGTTCTAACAGGAAAAAGTACCTTTCAGTCTCAATTCCCTGTCTAACTACTTATCAAAGTTTTCACCTTTCAGTCTCAAACTTTGGCAAGTTCCCATTCAAATAAATTACTAGGGCATAAAACATCTAAGATTGAATCAAACAAAGATTCAAACATTGGATTGTGCAATTTAATAAATAAGTCTACCTAGACATCATTGGGTTCACCCCAATCTTAGAATTTGGGGTTTAGTTAGAGATGGAAATAAAAAAAATCAATTCAATAATGAGAGGAAACATACTAGATTGAAGAAACAAGCAAACTTGATTAATGTCCAGCAAATCCGAACTCAAAATCAAAACAAAGTCTTCGAATTCCAACAAATCTCTCTAAACTTGTCTCTCAAGCAATAGAAACTAGGTTAAAAGTCGAACCTTAATCTAGAAGACAAAGTAAAGTATTTATAATAAGGATAAAATAAGAGAGGCGGCCTAAAAACACGTCACACGAAGGATGCACGACCCATGGTGCGCGTCGTGCGCCAAGGCGCGCGACCGTACAAAGCAGCGCACAGCTCATAGATATGCACGGGCTTGAACATGGAGACGCACGATTGTGCGTCTGAAAACGCAGGGCGTTGGCTTTCTCTGAAGGAAAACGCATGATCGTGCATGTATGGCGCACGACCCCCAATTGGCTTGGGCTAATGGCGCACGATCCAATATTCTTCAACACCGCCTACACGACCGTGCACCTTGGTGCACGACCTTAGCCTTGATCGTGTGATTCTCTTTATTTTGGACTCCTCAATTGATCTTTTCCGGTCGCGATGCCTTCTAGACTGAGATCTCCTAGTAATAGGGCAACCATCCCAATCAGAGTTACTAAAAGCTTGTAATCTGACTTGATCCCCTTGTTGAAACATGATTCTGAAATGTGTAGTCCCCTTTACATAACAAATCAGATGAATAAGAGCATCCATATGAGATGTCATAGGTTTCTGCAAGAATTGACTCAAAATCTGAATGGCAAAATAGATGTCAGGTCTGGTATTAGTCAAGTAGTTGAGTTTTCCTACTAGACTTCTGTATAGAGAAGGGTCTTGTAAGAACTCTCCATGTCCTGCATCTCCTATTTTGAAATGTATTGGCAAAGGAGTAGCTCGGTTGTGAAGCTCTTGGACACATGCATCAGCAACAATTTCTTTGGCTAATTTGTTCTTACCATTGGAGAAAATGTCTCAAGAAAGTAATTTAGCTCTCCAAGGTCTTTGATACTGAACATAACATGTAAGGCTTGCTTTAAATGTGAGATAATCTGAAAATCTGATCCAGTGACTATGATGTCATGTACATAAATGGCATGAATGGTCATGCTGGAATCAATTTTCTGAATGAACAAGGAGGAATCATATTTTGACTGAGAGAAATTTAGATTCACCAAGGTAGTGGCCAATTTATGGAACCACTGTCTTGATGCTTGTTTGAGTCCATAAAGACTCTTCTTGAGCAAGCATACTTTGTTATCAGGATTGTTAACACCTTTTGGCATGTTCATGTAGACCTCTTCCATTAAGTCACCATACAAGAATGCATTGTTGACATCAAGTTGATAAATCTTCCACTTCCTATTGAGTGCCAAGGAGAGCAAAGTTATGAATGTGTTCATTCTTACCACTGGAGAAAAGGTCTCCTCAAAATCTAGACCATGTTGTTGAGTGTACCCTTTAGCAACAATTCGTGCTTTGTGCCTTTCAATACTCCCATCAGCTTTAAGTTTGATCTTGTACACCCATTTACAACCTATTGCTCTCTTACCTGCATGCAAATCAACAACTTCCCATGTTTTGTTAGTAGCTAATGCTTCCAATTCTTTCTTCATGGCTAATACCCAATTTGAGTCCTTTGGAGCTTTAAGATAGGTTTTAGGTTCAATATGGTTTAGGGAAGGAGTGGAAGGGGAATTTTGTGGAGCAAAGAAAGAGGCCATGAAACCATCTATTAAAGTGAATTGATCAGTAGCATAACAGAAATTAGTGACATAATCTTGTAAGTAGCTTGGTGGTTGATGTGTTCTCTGAGATCGTCTTATAGGAGGTGCTGGCTCAAGAGAATCTGAAGAAATGGACTCAGGTGGAGATGTGTCAGTAGGAGAAAGCACATCATCAAGTGAAGAAGGCAAATAATGTAAAGGATCTGGTGAAGATGGCATGGGAGTAGTTGGTGTGGTGAAAGTGGTGTTGGAGGGAAGAAAGAAAGGCGAGTAATCAGGACTGATGATAGGAAGTGGCAGAGAGGAGTCTATTTTGATGTTAGGAAGATGCAGTGGGAAAATCAATTCATGAAATTGAATATCCCTTGAAATGTGTGTTTTTTGTGTGGAAAGTTCAAGCACTTTATAACCTTTCGTGCCAGGTGGATATCCAAGAAATATGCAAGGAGAACTTCTTGAATCAAATTTGGATATGTCTCTCTTTAATGTGGAAATGAAGCACAAACAACCAAAGGGTTTAAGTATAGAATAGTCAGGTGTGGTGCCATGAAGTTTTTCATATGGAGTGGCAAAGTTTAGACTAGCTAAAGGAAGTCTGTTAATGACAAATGTAGAAGTTAAGATGCACTCTCCCCAAAAGGTGTTAGGTAGATTGGATTGAAAAAGAAGTGCCTTGGCTGTCTTCAAGAGATGTTTGTGCTTTCGTTCCACCAACCCATTTTGTTGGGGGGTGTCCACACAGGTTGTATGATGTGAAATACCCCGATCTGTAAAGAATTTATTAGCTTCCTCACTACAAAATTCTCTCCCATTGTCTGACCGAATGGTTTTGAGAACACAGTTGAACTGTTTTTCAACATGGACAACAAAATTCTTAAGATGGATGAAGGCATCACTTTTGTGTGCAAGCAAATGAACCCAGGTGGTTCAAGTAAATTCATCTACTATGGTCAAAAAATAATTGAACCCATTGTAAGTTTTCACTTTATAAGGCCCCCAAATGTCAATGTGCAACATCTGAAAAGAGTAAACTGTTTGAATACGACTAACAGGAAAAGATGCTCTTTGTTGTTGAGCTTTAGGGCAGATAGTGCAAACATTATGTTGTTTAACATGCTTAATATCTTTATAGAAGGGAAATTTAGACAAGGTATCAAAAGGGACATGCCCCAATTTGAGATGCAACAACTCAGGTGTCAAAACACCATTAGAAAAAACTAGAGATTCATGGTTTAGCTCCTTATTACAATTGGAAAATTTCTTGGAAAAAGAAGTAGGCAAAAAAGTCTTGGAATCTGGAATTGTCTTGGTAGAGGGATGATCATTTTTGTGAGTGAGATAGAGCCCTCTGGATACTTCACCAAGCACCTGATGCATGCTCGTTGAAGGGTCCTGAAGAAGACAATATGAAGGAGTGAAGAGGACATTAGTTTGGAGATCACTGGTAAGTTGACTGACAAATAAGAGGTTGAAAAAGAAATCTGGAACATGCAACACATTTTTGAGCATGATTTGAGGGGTGAGCTGAATAGTACCCACATTAGATATCTTAGCTTGTTTATTATTAGGAAGAGTCACAAAGCTAGATTCAGTGTATGGTTCATGGATAGAAAATAGGTCTAAATGTGGACAGATATGATGTGTAGCTCCTGTATCAATGACCCAAATATAAGTATTGCCATAAATAGAGAAACGAAAAGCATTACCAGCCATCATACATGTTGTGTTGTGCCCTGCGGAAGAGCCTCCAGCCTGTTGTTGCCCAATCAAAGCAAGAAGTTGATCATATTGTGACTTGGTGAACATCTGGCCTTTGTCTCCATTTTCCTTGTTTTCTTCACCAACATTAGAATTGCCAGCAAATTTCTTCTCTATGTCTTTAGGGTATCCAATAATTTTGTAACATCTACTCAAGGAATGCCCCGGGACTTTACAGTGATCACAATAGTAATTCACTTTCCTCATAGTTGTGCTATTGTTTCCATTGGATGAAGATCCATTTCCTGAAGTAGAATGCAACTAACTCCTATTAGTGTGTTGGCCATTCCCTTTTGGATTGAAATTCTGACCACCAGATTGATGAGAATTGGACGAGCTCGATTTCTGTTTTGAGAAAACACTTAAGGCTGTAGCATCATTCGATCTAGGATTGGAACCAGAATTAGTCCTTACTCGTTGTTTTTCTTCTTATAGTGCCATCTGATACACTTCCCCAATCGAGGGTGTAGGCTTTATCATCAATGCATTTGCTCTAATTGAACTGTAGGATTCATTAAGTCCAACTAGAATTTGCAAGATCTGCTGATTTAACACCATTTGAGGCACCAAATTGATTGACCCACATTTACCACACTTTGGCATCTCAGCTAATACAAAGTACTCATCCTAGTATCTCTTAAATTTCGTGTAATAAGAAGTGATTGAGAGATTACCCTGAGAGATCGTGAATAGCTCCTTCTGAACTTGATACGTTCTCGCAAGACTGGGTTGTCCAAAGTGTTGTCGAAGATCACCCCAAATCTCTGCAGCTGTGTCGTAATAGAGCAAGGTCTCAGCAATATCCTTCTCGACCGAGTGGAGCAACCACGATATCACCATGCTATTGCAGCGACGCCATTGCATCTCACTCGGTGACCCTAATTCCGGCTTCACACACGTTCCCAGCACAAACGAGAGTTTGTTCTTCGCCATCAACGAAACTTCAACGGCCCTCCTCCATTGATGGTAATTGGCGTCGTTCAGCAGCTGTGTGGCCAAGGAATAGTTTGGATGATCGGAATGATGGAGATACAACTCATGATTTGGATCCGTAATCGCCAAGCCCAGATTTCCTTGTAACCCCAGTACAGGGTTGGGATTCTTCTCGTCTGGCATGATCGAGCTCGATTGAAAGATAAAAAAGAGAGGATCAAAGAAATTTTACCGCTCTGGTACCATAATACAAAACACGAATTTGATGAACGAAAGATAGTAGAATGGAAGAAAGAGTTTAGAGCAAATTGAAGAGCAATTTCATTCTCTGATAAATCTGTTATAGAGAGAAAAAAGGGCCTTTATATGTGAGGCCATTTCAGAGCAAAAGGTGCGTGATTAATACAAGTAATCAAAACGTTGTGTTTTGACAGAAGAGTCATAAAGAGCAAAACGTTGCGCTGCATTACATATAATGTCAACAGAAGACGGACTGGACGACACACCCACTCTCCGGTTGGCGGTCGTTAATACGGACCGGGAAACGTTCAAAGCAATTTTTTAATTAAAAAAATACTCTTCATCTTCTCCCCTTTTCAGAATCCGCGACTCTTCTCTCCTCATCTCTCCTCTCCACTCTCCGGTTGGCGGTCGTCATTCTCGTTCCTTTCTCCTCTCCAGTCCAGTCGGCGCCCTTCGTCAGCGTCGGCGGCTCCTATTCCGCAGCCCTAGGTTAATTTGATATGCTGCATACTTCATTGCACTTAGGGCCTGTTTGTTTCTATGCCGGGAATCGGGTTGGAATCGGGAATGGGGTTGGAATAGGTATCACTCATACCCCTTGTTTTTTATTGGGTATGAACTCAAGTGTAATTTGGTGGTATGGGAATCACTCATTCCCATCCCCCTAGTGAAAACAAACACCTCTTTGGGTTTGACTCATTCCTATACCCATTCCCTATACCAAAGGTATAGAAACAAACAAGCCCTTATAGATCTTGCATTTTCTAGATTTTTGGTGGGAATGAGCAACTCAAGAGAAGATTCACCAGACTGGCTTCGAGCTTTTCAGGTGAGGAAACTGTGAAATTGTTCATCCAATGTTATAAAGCTCTTTTGCATTTCACTATTAAGTAAAATTTCTGGACCCACAAAAGAGTACAAGTAAGAAAGCTCTACTCCGTTTCTTACGACTGCGGATGCTGATAATACAAGCCGAAGGGTCTTCTTGCAAAGCTGTTTTGTTGATGGTTTCGTGTCAGTCAGTTATTAGTGGCTCATGTTTCTGAATGACTGCTGTGTATAGGTCTGTGTTAATTACTGAAGTGCTGCTACTCTGGTGTGGTTTTGCAATGTTAGCTAAGATATTTGACCCACTTCAGTGATTAAATAAAGAGTAAATGTTGAAGGGATACTATAAGATGTACGAGATATCCGATTGGCAAGGTCAGATGGTTAGAAAAGATAAAGATACTTCCATCCTGTTTCTCAAAGCCACAATAACTGTCCCTATAATTTGGTAATTCCTAAGAAATGCACCCTTGCACTTCTAGAATGAGAATTGTCACTAGCCTCACAAGTGGAAGATATGGGACATGTAGTGTCTGTGTTAATAAGCTGCATGTCTACAGTTATACTTATGGCAGTCGTTTTACACTGAAAATAGTTTTAAGACAAATGCTGATAGTATGTTCTATATGCTGAACAGGCACCCAAGCATTCAGTTCTGACATTATCTTCAGATTCTGAGGCTTCTCAAAGGAAGACTTCATTGAATGATGATACGGCTGGTCTGAAAAGAGAGGATTCTCCATTTGATGAATCTACACTTGTAGAGAGTGATGAAGATCAAAAGAAAGTTTCAAGCAAGTTTTCTCTTAAGTCAATAAGTAAAAAGACACCACGAAAGCGTCTCAAAGTAGAAGGGACTTCTACAAAACGGAGAAACACAATGGATTTTAATAAAAGAACAGGTAAAACAAAATAGCGTAGTATATGAATGTCTTGTCATTGATTCAAATTTCACAATTTCAGAGCATTTGACCAAGGTTTCTGTAGGGGGGGGGCTGTTTTTTATGACAGTTGCATCTATACATTGAAAGGGCTTTATTATACTTTGCAATGCTGGACCAGATAATGTCTCTGAGGTTGCTGGTTTGAGCCCTGTTAGTCCACTGGAGTTACTTGGGTGTTTACTTCAGGGACCATGGGATTAGTCAGGATAATGGCTCAGATACCCATGCCAAAATGGAGAGGATTCATGGATGAATTGTATTATATTCTTAATTGAAACTGCCGTACTCTCAGAGAGCATTATCGCCCTGACACCAGGATCAGCCTATTATCGATTTCATTTGAGCCTCTCAACTTTTTTGTGTAGCATTCCTGGCAAAGGCAATACTTGGCCTCTATTTGGGAGCAAAACATAAATATCATTTCAATAATCTTGAAAAAAAGTCAGTTCTATGGTTTAACTTTTTCATCAGTTCATTTTATTTTATGCACATAAGTAGACATAACTGAGCTGACATAATGTTTGACAGAACTCAAAAGCTTCAATTTGGACATTGTCATCAGATTCAGAGCCAGATGCTAATTCTGGGAGTGGAGCAGATAAATCGCATGCATCTAATTTGGCTGAGAAAGAGATCGATCATGGCATGGAGCTATTTGATGATAAGAATTTTGTTCCTAAGGTGGCCCTCAAAGGAAAATCCCCAATGAAGAACAAGAAAAAAGCAGATCATATGCCTACAGTTGAGAAGAAAATGGAAACAGAAGGTTTGGGGAGAATTGTTATGTGATTATTTAAGTCTGAACTATGGATTGATTTGGAGTTATTTGAAAACCTTTATTAACATAGGCACATAGCAAAGAACTATTAGGTTTATTGCTCATTTACCCTCTGTCCTTTGAAATTGGTACTTGTAGGAATTTTCCTAATGATGCATTAAACTTTGAATTAAGAAATTGAAGTCTTTCAAATTTAAATCTTGTAGAAGTTTAGGCGTTGTTTGTCCTGATATACTTATTTGATGATGGTAGGTGATCTTGTTGATGTACATGAAGTGGAGAGAACATCTGAGAAGCATGTTGAGTCGTGTGTGAGGATCTTAAGTATACTAGTCCCTTAAAAGATGGTTTTAATAACAACTGATGGACTTATGTTGAATATTATTTTCAGGTTTCATCAAATATGACACCTTTGATTATTTCAGAGAGGATCCAAAGGTCCAAGGTACCCTATCCAATTATTTATCACAAATTGTAGATTTTTTATTCAATTTTTAATTTTTCTTTTGCAATGAATGACATGACTTCAGCTGATAACTGTTCCTTATCCTTAGGGAAAGCCATCTATTAGCTAGTGCTTCGTGTTGGAAGGTTTTTGATCTGTATGAACAATCATTTTTATTCACTGACCATAGCTAGAGAAATACTTCACCATCATTTCCTGTGCAGGTACTTGTTGAGTGTGAAGGTGGCTCCATTGATTTAAGTGGAGATGTGGGTGCTGTTGGACGTGTGATTGTTTCAGGCAACCCACCTGGAGATAGAGAAATGCTTCTAGATTTAAAAGGTTTTAAATCCAACTCACATGGCATCTGAAATCAATGAAAATTCATTGCAAAGTGTGTGCATCTTTTATTTCTTTGGGTAGCTCTTAACCTTTTTTTCATTTAAAACTATATTTCAGGGACCATATACAGAACTACAATCTTTCCTTCAAGGACATTTTGTGTTGTACGTGAATCTCCTTTCCTTTCTTCAAAAATATCATTTATGTACTTTATGCTAGAAATACACTATGTTAGAATAAAAATTTATGCTCTGTAGTAAACCAAATCCATTGCTGAGAAATGACTTCTTTCTTTTTATCCAGGTCAGTGTTGGCCCTTCAGAAGCTAAGGTTTGTAGATTATATGTTTGCATTCCAAAATTTTCCTATCATCCTTCATTTGTTCTCTCTCATGCTGATTTTATTCGTTGATCAGATCTGCACGTATGCTTTGCTTATTTGCTAAGAAGTAATTCTTTCTCTTATAATGATCTATATTTCATCTTGTGAAAGACAGAGTACCTATTCTGTAATTTGTGTTATTTTCTCATCAGATTGAGACTACCATGAATGATTTAATAATTCTTTCCCTTTTATGGTCTAAATTTTATCTCATGAAAGACATCAAGTCCCTAATTGGTAATTTGTTTGGTTATGATAGAGAATGAATTGGAAAATTACACAAACATACTTAAAATATATAAAGGCTTAGGAAAATGTGGAGAAGTCGGATGAAAAAGTCAGCCACATCTATTCCACTAAATACCAGATGAGTATAATGCTCAAAGTAGCCCAAAAGGCTAACACCTTCACACATTAATATTCCTGGATGATTAGGTGATGTGGGCTTAGTAGAAACTCTAGTTGGGTGCGAGTCCCCGCCATATGACTTCAGTTAAACTTGATCACAGCCTATCTGTCTAATTCTAGATTCTTTTTAGCATGGCCTTAGATTCTTCAAGCATTTTCTAACTATATACTTATGATTTTCTTGTCAGATTGAGGCTATCATGAATGATTTTATACAGCTAAAATCTCAATCCAATGTTTATGATACTGAGACCATGGTTGAAGGTATTTCAGCTGATGACCTATTTTGTTTGTTATGCAAGTATCTGCTCTAAATTTTTAGTTTAAACCTCTTTCAGGATCACTAGATGGATTCTCCTTTGGTTCGGACGATGAGGCTGACAAGATGCCCAAAGGTGACAAGAATGAAGGCGCTGATGAGAAAACGAAGGAGAACCCAAAGCAAAATCTGCAAGGAAAATGGTATATACTCACATCCTTGAAGCTCCATTCACTTTTGGTAAAGAGAAAGCATCATATGCACGACTGTCGCCTACTATAAAACAAATAAAAGTAGAAGAGGGGAGAAAAGAGGAAGCATTTGAAAGCCGCCTTGATGTGGGCCTTGTGGGGGTGGCTATGTGAAGATAACAAAGGCATGGATTTGATGTGGTCAAGTATATACACGTATATATGTTGCAAAAGACCAACCAACCAATTCGCGAATGAAAATGTGCTTGTTATGGTTGCAGGTTGGGGCTCAGAAGAAGGGCAAAGCAGCCAGCGGGAAGCCGGTGAAGAAGAGGAAACCTCAGGCTGCCAAGAAAGGCAAGGCCAACAAATGAACCAGTCTTTCCATAGACTTGGGCATGAAAGTCCGCCTACAGAACTAACACTCGATAAAAATCAAGAGCTTCGTGATTCATGATTGTAAAATGAACTTTTGAAACTGATGGCTTTGTGAGCTGAATTTTGATAGATAATTACATTCTAGTCTTCATCATTTCAATAACGACCTTAGGATATAGCCACATAGGTTAAATGTTTTGTTTTTAAAAACTAAAATCTTAAAACAAAATAAAAAAGTCTATACAAAAATTGATTTTTGTAATCTGTCTCAAGGGCATGAATTTATAATCTTGAAATGGAAATCTTTGATTGAATTGAATTTATTTAGTAAAAATTTTCATCGGGTTCATTTACTTTAATAAAGGTTTTAGTTTCTAAAAACAATATACAATCACAACATTGACCCAGTTTAGTACTCCTCAAGGGAGTATTTGGGGTCAAAATGGGGGCACATTTGGCTTAAAGCTTAGGAGTTGCAACCGAGAGACTCAAAGAGACCGAAAACCCACGACAGTTGTAACAAGCAAAGAGCAAAAGCAAAACAAAACAAGAACAAGACCAAAGACAGAACAAAAGGAAGCAAAGCGAAAACAAGGCACAAAAGCAAGCACGAGGAACGGAAAATTAAAGCCACGAAAACAAAAAACCAGGAGGATAAGTCTTTATTGCCCGGAGGATAAAGCAACAATACCCAACTATTACTCCCACATACATACCTCAGTCTACAACTACACATCACCCACTTGGATTGTTATTACACTGTCATATACTCCCTATGTCTCCAAGAATATGTCCATAAAGCAAATTTGCAAAACAATTAAGACACTTCTAATTAATGAATAGAGGCAAAACTGAAGTACAAAGTTACAACTGTTTGCACACAAAGTAAACAAAGTGAATCATTGTGCTTTTATTACAACTAATAGAAAAACTTCTGAATTTTCTGGGAACCAATCACAACTCATTACACATTTTTACAAGGATTGTTGACTTGGCACATTTCTTCTTTAAAAGACAGAGAATAAGCCAACATTTACTGAGCTACTGTAAAACATACAGAATTTACAACTACACGAGTGCATTCAATTGTGAAGGTCTGAAATATTCTCTGCATCATTGTTTCTCATTGATGGCTTCAACATTTGATCTTAATGAAGACCCTCCACCTGATGATGAAGCCCCACCTCACCATCAACCTTTTCTCTTTGATTTAAATGAGCCAATAGTGGACACAGCGGAGGTGGCAGGGCAACAACAGCAGGGCCAGGGAATCTCATGCCAGCATCTTCACATCACCAGCCATCAAAGTCAAAGCTCAGCTTTGAGAAACGGTTTCACATTCTGTTGAGGCTTCTACAAGTTCACACAACAACAAGTCAATTGTATAGGAGACATATGCAAGCATCAGAGTTTGGTGTTTCGGCAAGGACAACATCAAGGATATGGAATGTAACACCCCGTCTTTCAACGAGGCACTACTAGGGAATAGACCTTACAAGGTACTATTTATTTAGGTTGACAACTACACTGTAGGACCTTACAACTCGGGCACGACGAGAAAACATAATAAAACATCCAACCTTTATTTAATAAAACTTAGAAAACGTAATAATGCATGAATCCCCGAAAATCATAAATAATCAAATCCGTCATAACGCCTACTGGAACTGAACTATCTGATCCAAAAGACAATAACTGAAACAAAATACCAACTGCGTCTAACAAATATCAAAATCAACATCCTAACTATTATAAATAACTAATAAAAACCAATCCCACTATGACACGCGCTCTTTACCGCTCCGGCCCGCCATCTTGCCTCGGTTCCTGCACGGTTCCCTGATTCATACCTGGAACTGAAAAATGTTCCCCGAAGGGTCAGCGTCTAATCTACCAAGCTAGAAAGAATATGGAAACTGTAGAACGCTTTGAAAATCGGTTATCTATAGTCAGCATACAAATCCACAACCGCAATCATAACTCTAAAGGCCAATACCTAAATTAGTTATATCAGTCACACAAGTCACATACGCATTCACAATCACAATCACACACCAATGAAATTCTTCCTTTGTCCACAATCCGTCTTCCAAGGCGCTCATCACCGCGCCGAGTGCAGAGGCAGGCCCTCCCACTCCACTTCCCAATCTCCCTTCTAACTCCGGGCTAAGCCTCCACTGGAGCGCTTGCCAAAAACACACAGATAATAATTTTCATTTGAAGGGGTACGATTTTTCCAGTCACACGGGTCAAAGTAGCCAACTCTTCCTCAACACCAGCTACAATGGGCCATGTCGGAAACGGTACCAACACAGAGAAAACGTTCCAAAGTAATTTCCGATAAATCACATTTAAAATCATTAACGCACACAACACACAAGGAGTTCAAAACAATTTAAAAGGTATTCGGGACTAGTTCCCAAAACCCGTCCTACAATAACGATACGCAATCTAACAAGGGAGAAAAGAACCGAGCAAGTCGAAAAACGACTTACCTCAATTGAAGGATTGTTTGACAAAGACGGAAAACTAAGAGCTTGAGAAAAAGTGATTCCCTAAACAAAATAAAGAGATCAACTTAGTACGACACTCCCCTAATATTAGGAATTATAGCAACACATAACCCGCTATTTGCAACCTTAACCGATTAAACCAATTAATTCAACTATCCTAATTACTAGCTAGTCCAACCGGACCCTTAATTAACATAGACTTAGTATGGCAAACTGTAACACACCCAACCTTCCGCACAAAACATACTCGAACCCCACCAGGAACTATATATATATGTATGAAATAAGCTAATTTAAACAATCTCTTATGTAAATAATTAATCTAACCATTAGCTAATCTAACTCCACAATTACGTACCCACCTTTCTAATATACTCCAAACTGGTAACTAAAGATCAACACCCTAATCCCACCTCTAACCTTCAACCACCCTAAACCTAACTCCACTGCCACACTAACCAAATATTACTTAGCTTGTTAAGTCAGCCGTACCCAAAAATACCTACGCCTATACTCGACCCGATCACACAAAGAGGCCACCACTCAAATTAAAATCCGCACCCAACGTGAAAAGGAGAAAGAGGAGACGAAGAAGAGGACTCACGAACAACAATGGAATGGTGTTCCTCGCGAGTGTCTCACCGACAAAGACCTCGAACAAAAGCGGTGAAGGCTCAGATCGATCGGCGATGACGAAACCGATCGGTGATGACAGGGCCGATCGGCGTACAACTATTGAAGGCGGAACAGAGGGGTGTGGCACATGTGAGGAAGCTTACCGGAAAACACGAACCTGGCGAAGAGGGTGATCGGCGTCGATCTTCTGGGAAGCGTCGACGATCGAACTCGCACTGGCGTAAGAGGACGAGCACAAAGATCGTTTCTTTCTTCCGCTTGGAATCGCACGCGAAGGGAGAGAAGAAGCAAGGTCTGCTGGTGGTGATTTAATTGGAAGGCAACGAGGGAGAGAGATTGATTCTTGGTTTTATAGAAGATTGGTTTCCAGAGGGTTATAAGATCGGTGACAAGGATATAAAGCTCAACCCAATCTTCTAACGTAATTATGCGATAAAATTATTTGCTTAGATAGATTTGGATAGATTTGGCCAACTAATTATCCAAGGTTCATTTAGATAGATTTGGATAGATTTGGCCAACCATTAAAAAGAATTAGATTTAATTAGATAGAACTAGGGTTAGATACGATAAATCAAACGAATTATTCAAACGAATTATTAAATGTTTGTAAGCGGAGAAAACCCGTTTCCCGACTTACGGGACCTAAAACGAATACGGATATTACATACTACCCCCCTTAAGGAAGTTTCGTCCCGAAACTTGATTACGAATAAAAGATATTCGAGGTGAAGAAAAGATATTCGAGGTTTTCACAAACCTCTCCCCCTTAGAGAGGTTCGTCCTCGAACCAGAATTGATTGATGACAATAATACTACTCAATACTGGTCGTCAAAATACGCACACTCCAAACAAAAATTAAGCAGTCAAACAACAAGTCAAGCAAACAAGGATCACGAAGCAAACATCGAATACGAAAATAAACAAGCTAATTGCTAACCTTTCCCTCAAATGCCTCTACTAAACCCGGGTAGATCTCTGGGTAACTCTCCCTCATCCGGGATTCCGTCTCCCAAGTGGCCTCCTCGACTCCCCGTCGAGACCACTGAATCAACACCAGAGGAATCTCCTTATTCCGCAGCTTCTTCATTCGTCGATCTAAAATCTTCAGCGGTTGCTCTCGGAAAGTGTGATCTGGTTCTACCACCAAATCCTCATAATTCAGTCTGTGACTAGGATCCGGAACATACTGTCTCAGTTGTGAGACGTGGAATACAGGGTGCACTCCTTCCAAAGCAGGCGGCAACGCTAGCCTGTACGCCACCTCGCCTACTCTCTCCAAAATCTCGAATGGACCGATATATCGGGGACTCAGCTTCCCTTTTACCCCGAATCTTCTTACCCCGCGGGTAGGCGATACTCTCAACCAAACATGGGCTCCGACCTCAAACTCCAACGGTCTACGCCTCTTGTCTGCATAGGACTTCTGGCGACTCTGAGCGGCTAACATTCTCTCTCTAATTAAGGCTACTTTCCCGATCGTCTCCTCAACCATCTGTGGCCTCTCTCCTACTACGTCCGAGGGATCATCCCAACACAGTGGTGTCCTACACTTCCGACCATATAAGGCCTCATAAGGAGCCATCTGAATCGACGAATGCCAGCTGTTGTTATAGGCAAACTCCACCAAAGCCAAGTGATCAGACCACTGACCTCCCCAGTCTAAAACGCAGGATCTCAGCATATCCTCTAGCGTCTGAATCGTCCTCTCTGTCTGACCGTCTGACTGCGGATGGTAAGCAGTCGTGAACTGTAATCTCGTCCCCAATGCCTCATGCACTTGCTGCCAATATCTGGAAGTGAAACGCCCATCTCGGTCCGACACAATCGTCTTAGGCACTCCGTGCAGCCTAACTATCTGATTAATAAACACCTCCACTAACTTGCTCACTTGCCACGTTTCTCGGATAGGCAAAAAGCGAGCAGTCTTCGTCAATCTATCCACCACTACCCAAATGGCATCATGGCCTCTGCTGAGTCTCAAACTGGTGACAAAATCCATGGAGATGTCCTCCCATTTCCACTCTGGGATAGGAAGCGACTGAAGCATTCCTCCGGGTCTCTGATGCTCTATCTTCACCTGCTGGCAGACCTGACATTTAGCGACGAATCTTGCTACATCCGGCTTCATGCCATCCCACCAATAAAATTGTCGCAAATCCTTGTACATCTTACTCGCCCCGGGGTGGATTGAGTAAGGTGTAGCATGAGCCTCCTGCAAAATCTTCTGCCTCAACTCTGCATCTCGAGGTACACAAATCCGACCGCGTAAACACAAAATACCATCTGCCCTCTCCGCAAAGTCGGGTGCCTCTCCACGGCTCAATCTCTGCCTCAAATCCTGAATCATTGGACAATCTTCCTGCTTCTGCCTTACTTCCTCAAGTAAAGACGGCCGACATTCTAGGGTTTTCAGACTACCCTGATAACGCTGAATCTGCACTTCGATGCCGTATCTCATTAGCTCCCTTTGTAACTCTGGTTGAGCCGTCAGATGAGCCAACATACTCTCCTGAGGCGTCTTTCTGCTAAGGGCATCAGCGACCACATTCGCCTTCCCTGGATGATAAAGGATCTCAAGATCGTAATCCTTCAGTAACTCAAGCCATCTCCTCTGTCGCATATTCAACTCCCTCTGAGTGAAGATGTATTTGAGGCTCTTATGATCTGTCATCACTTTGCAGGTACCCCCATATAAGTAATGACGCCAAATCTTCAGAGCGTGTACCACAGCTGCCAACTCCAAATCATGAGTAGGGTAATTCTGCTCGTTCGGCTTCAACTGTCTAGAAGCATAAGCAATCACTCTGTCCCTCTGCATCAGCACACAACCCAGGCCTATCTTGGAGGCGTCACTGTAAATCACAAAATCCTCATTTCCCTGAGGAAGAGCTAATATAGGAGCCGAAGTTAACCTTCTCTTCAGCTCATCAAAACTCCGCTGGCAAGCTTCGTTCCATTCGAAACGAGTAGTCTTCTTAAGCAAGTTGGTAAGTGGTTGGGCTATCCGAGAAAACCCTTCCACAAACCTCCTGTAATACCCTGCCAATCCTAGAAAACTCCGCACCTCCTTCACATTCTTCGGAGGTTCCCATGCCTTGACAGCTTCAATCTTTGCAGGATCTACCATGACTCCCTGAGCTGATACGACATGCCCTAAAAAGGTAACTTCAGGCAACCAGAACTCACACTTGGACAGCTTAGCAAACAATCGGTGCTGCCTCAATACTCCCAACACCAGCCTAAGATGCTCAGCGTGCTCCTCCTTACTCCGAGAGTAGATCAGGATGTCGTCAATGAACACTACTACGAATCTGTCCAAGTAGTCTATAAACACCCGGTTCATCAACTCCATAAATACAGCGGGTGCATTCGTCAGTCCGAACGGCATCACTACAAACTCATAATGTCCATATCTCGTTCGGAAAGCCGTCTTAGGTATATCTTCCTCCCGAATCCTCAGCTGGTGATAACCTGACCTCAAATCCACTTTGGAGAACACAGTAGCCCCCTGCAACTGATCCAACAAATCATCAATACGCGACAGCGGATACTTATTCTTGATGGTAACGCGGTTCAACTCCCGATAATCGATACACAGGCGGAGAGAACCATCCTTCTTCTTCACAAACAGAACTGGAGCTCCCCATGGCGACGCACTCGGTCGTACGTAACCCTTCTCCAACAACTCCTCCAATTGTGCCTTCAGTTCCTGCATCTCCATCGGGGCCATGCGATATGGGGCTCTCGAAATCGGCCTCGTTCCCGGCTCCAACTCAATCCCAAAATCCACCTCTCTCTGAGGAGGTAATCCTGGGAGTTCATCGGGAAAAACGTCCTCAAACTCGCACACTACTGGAATGTCCTGAATGTGCGGTCCCGCCTTGTCCCCCTGAAGGACATAACACCAATAGCCTACACATCCGTCATTGAGCAATTTGGCGGCCTTCACCATACTAATCACCGATCCGGGCCCCTCCTGCTCTACCTCCTGACACACATGTCTGGTCCCATCATCTGCGGTCACTGTAACCGTACCTCTGTGTGTATCTAAAACTGCTCGATAACGCCTCATCTAGTCCATCCCCAGAATCACATCATCTTCTGGCGACAACTGCATTACTATAAAATCTGCATACCAATCTCTATTCCCTATTCTAATAGGGCACTGTAAAATCTCCTTATTCCCCCTTACTTTACTGCCGTCAGGCAGCCCCACAACAAAAGATACCCCCTCAGTGCAAGTCAGTCCTAGTCTAGCCACGCAAGCAGAAGACATAAAAGAATGGGTAGCACCCGTATCAAACAGTATGTGAACAGGTCTAGACTGAATCCAAATCGTACCTGTAGCAGTCGGCGCGTGTAGGGCATCGGCCCTCCTCATCTCAAATACTCGGGGTTGATTGGCCCCGGTGTTGCTAACTCCTGCGCCGCGTCCTCTGCCCTGACTCGGTGTCTGCTGAAACTGCTGAGGCTGGCGACGAGGCATCTGGTTCACCGTTCCCGGTGAAGATCCTTGTGACGGTGCCCCCACCGTACAATACTGCTGCAAATGGCCAGGCTTCCCACAACTGAAACAATTCCTGACCGGCTTCGGACACTGACTCCTCAAATGAGCAGTACTTCCACAGTTGAAGCACTCTCTCTGTCCCCCAATGGGCTGACTCAGACGACGATGGTCCTGACGACCCTGTGGCTGAAACCCTGATCGTTGCGGCTGAGAAGAGCCGGGCCGACTGTCTCTCCTAGATTCTGCCGGGGCAGACAACTTCTGCCTCTTGCTTCCCGTGGTATGTACCTCCAGCTGACTCTGTCGGGTCGTGGCCATAGCATAAGCCAAAGCAGACTGCTGAACGTCTCCCAATGTCGTAAGTCGGAGACCAGACACATAAGCACGTAGATGAGGTTGCAACCTCTTCAGAAAGGTCGCAATCTTCAACTCCTCAGTCGGGGCAGCATTTGGCACCGCTGCCAACTCCTGCTGAAACTTCAGAATAGTCTCAGATACTGTGATGTTTTCGGGTCCAGCATCCCGAAAAGCAGCCTCTCGTGCCGCCCTTACTACCGGAGGACAATACCGATCTCGAATCTGCCTCTCAAACTCCTCGAAAGTAACCTCAGTCCGGTGGTCCCTACACAGCTCCCACCAGTCAAAAGCGCTCTCCTGTAGCAGACTCTGTACTAAAGACATCTTCCGCTCCTCCGGTGCCTTAATAGAATCCAATGCAGATTTTACTCTCCTCAACCACTGCTCTACGTCAGAACCCTGAGCTCCAGCAAAGTTCGGTACTCCAGTCTTCCTAAACTCTGCGAGCCACTTATCAGGCTGAGGCTCACGATACTGTCTCCTCGGTTCGACCACCTGATCAACTATCACTGGTCCTCCAGAAGCTGGCGCTGCTCCCAGCTGGGCAGCCAAAATAGAATCTGGTCCAGGTGCCCTCCTCTCAGCTCCTTGTTGCCCTGCAGCTGCGTTCAGATTCGGTGTAGCTCCCGCACCCATCAACGTCTGCAATAACAGCTGAATCGCAGCAGTCACCTCTGGGGCCAATCCTGCTGGTGGTACTCCTCCTCTCACCTGAGCCCCGTTTGCTGGGAGACCTCCTCCAGCGACAGAGGCACTGTCCTCTCGATGAACAGCAGCAGCCACATCCTGACTCTCAGCAACCTCCTCCTGATGGTTATCCTGTTGTACCTCTGGCTCAGCAGCTACAGGGATCTCTCCTCTACCCCTGCCACGACCTCCTACTCTGCCTCTACCGCGGCCTCCTCCGCGGCCTCTTCCGTTAGCTGCAGCAGCTCTAGCTCTGATTGGTGGGGCCATCTATAATAGAAAGTCCCACAGTCAATACTTAAACATTCTATTTTTCAACCTAATTCTTACTATTCTACGTGAGGTTCTTCGGCTGTTGGGGCGGAGTCGCGACGTGTCACCTACCCCCCTATATGCAACATGTCTACCCCAGTAAAAACATTTGAAAACACCGGCCGGTTTTGGTTTTAAGTTGGACCTCGGGTACTCTTTGTCGGTAAGTTCCATGTGCCCTGTTGTCAACCTGGCTCTAATACCAATTTGTAACACCCCGTCTTTCAACGAGGCACTACTAGGGAATAGACCTTACAAGGTACTATTTATTTAGGTTGACAACTACACTGTAGGACCTTACAACTCGGGCACGACGAGAAAACATAATAAAACATCCAACCTTTATTTAATAAAACTTAGAAAACGTAATAATGCATGAATCCCCGAAAATCATAAATAATCAAATCCGTCATAACGCCTACTGGAACTGAACTATCTGATCCAAAAGACAATAACTGAAACAAAATACCAACTGCGTCTAACAAATATCAAAATCAACATCCTAACTATTATAAATAACTAATAAAAACCAATCCCACTATGACACGCGCTCTTTACCGCTCCGGCCCGCCATCTTGCCTCGGTTCCTGCACGGTTCCCTGATTCATACCTGGAACTGAAAAATGTTCCCCGAAGGGTCAGCGTCTAATCTACCAAGCTAGAAAGAATATGGAAACTGTAGAACGCTTTGAAAATCGGTTATCTATAGTCAGCATACAAATCCACAACCGCAATCATAACTCTAAAGGCCAATACCTAAATTAGTTATATCAGTCACACAAGTCACATACGCATTCACAATCACAATCACACACCAATGAAATTCTTCCTTTGTCCACAATCCGTCTTCCAAGGCGCTCATCACCGCGCCGAGTGCAGAGGCAGGCCCTCCCACTCCACTTCCCAATCTCCCTTCTAACTCCGGGCTAAGCCTCCACTGGAGCGCTTGCCAAAAACACACAGATAATAATTTTCATTTGAAGGGGTACGATTTTTCCAGTCACACGGGTCAAAGTAGCCAACTCTTCCTCAACACCAGCTACAATGGGCCATGTCGGAAACGGTACCAACACAGAGAAAACGTTCCAAAGTAATTTCCGATAAATCACATTTAAAATCATTAACGCACACAACACACAAGGAGTTCAAAACAATTTAAAAGGTATTCGGGACTAGTTCCCAAAACCCGTCCTACAATAACGATACGCAATCTAACAAGGGAGAAAAGAACCGAGCAAGTCGAAAAACGACTTACCTCAATTGAAGGATTGTTTGACAAAGACGGAAAACTAAGAGCTTGAGAAAAAGTGATTCCCTAAACAAAATAAAGAGATCAACTTAGTACGACACTCCCCTAATATTAGGAATTATAGCAACACATAACCCGCTATTTGCAACCTTAACCGATTAAACCAATTAATTCAACTATCCTAATTACTAGCTAGTCCAACCGGACCCTTAATTAACATAGACTTAGTATGGCAAACTGTAACACACCCAACCTTCCGCACAAAACATACTCGAACCCCACCAGGAACTATATATATATGTATGAAATAAGCTAATTTAAACAATCTCTTATGTAAATAATTAATCTAACCATTAGCTAATCTAACTCCACAATTACGTACCCACCTTTCTAATATACTCCAAACTGGTAACTAAAGATCAACACCCTAATCCCACCTCTAACCTTCAACCACCCTAAACCTAACTCCACTGCCACACTAACCAAATATTACTTAGCTTGTTAAGTCAGCCGTACCCAAAAATACCTACGCCTATACTCGACCCGATCACACAAAGAGGCCACCACTCAAATTAAAATCCGCACCCAACGTGAAAAGGAGAAAGAGGAGACGAAGAAGAGGACTCACGAACAACAATGGAATGGTGTTCCTCGCGAGTGTCTCACCGACAAAGACCTCGAACAAAAGCGGTGAAGGCTCAGATCGATCGGCGATGACGAAACCGATCGGTGATGACAGGGCCGATCGGCGTACAACTATTGAAGGCGGAACAGAGGGGCGTGGCACATGTGAGGAAGCTTACCGGAAAACACGAACCTGGCGAAGAGGGTGATCGGCGTCGATCTTCTGGGAAGCGTCGACGATCGAACTCGCACTGGCGTAAGAGGACGAGCACAAAGATCGTTTCTTTCTTCCGCTTGGAATCGCACGCGAAGGGAGAGAAGAAGCAAGGTCTGCTGGTGGTGATTTAATTGGAAGGCAACGAGGGAGAGAGATTGATTCTTGGTTTTATAGAAGATTGGTTTCCAGAGGGTTATAAGATCGGTGACAAGGATATAAAGCTCAACCCAATCTTCTAACGTAATTATGCGATAAAATTATTTGCTTAGATAGATTTGGATAGATTTGGCCAACTAATTATCCAAGGTTCATTTAGATAGATTTGGATAGATTTGGCCAACCATTAAAAAGAATTAGATTTAATTAGATAGAACTAGGGTTAGATACGATAAATCAAACGAATTATTCAAACGAATTATTAAATGTTTGTAAGCGGAGAAAACCCGTTTCCCGACTTACGGGACCTAAAACGAATACGGATATTACATGGAACATAGCCAAGGCACAAATGGTTGCAGGGCAGAGGCCAAATGTAAGCAACAGATATCACAACAGTGGAAGAAAGAGGCAAGAGGTGAGTCAGGAAGCCATCACAGCACTTACCATGGGAGACAGGACATGCATAAGAGATTTAGCAGCCAAATTAGGAATGTCAAAGAGTGCAACACATAGACTCATTAAAAGGGGACATATCAGACCTCACACAAATGCATTGAAACCGGGATTAAAAGAAGCAAGCAAAACAACGAGGTTGGAATGAATTCTACGCCTACTACAAGGGGGCACACCAAAGACAAAGAAGCTATACTATGCAATGTATGACTTTGTTCACATTGATGAGAAATGGTTCCGACTAAGCAAAAAGACTCAAATATGTTATCTATCACAAAATGAGAGGGGACAGTACAGAGCTGCTGCTTCAAGCAAATTCATACCCAAAGTGATGTTTACATCAGCAGTAGCAAGACCAAGGTATGATGCACAAGGAGAATGCACATTTGAGGGTAAAATAGGAATATTTTCATTTACTTATCAAGAAGCAGCAAAGAGGAAATCCAAGAATAGAGAAAAGAGGACAATGGTTACAAAGCTAGTTGAATCAGTCAATCAGAGAGTGATAAGAGAAATGCTCATAAATCAAATTGTGCCAGCAATCGAGGCCAAATGGCCTACACATGGAGGAGCACATCAAGTGATATTCATTCAACAGGACAATGCAAAAGCACACATATCACAAGAAGATGCAGAGTGGCAACAGGTGTATCAACAAGATGGTTTTACTTTCATCCCAACACATCAACCACCAAACAGTCCCGACCTCAACATCTTACACTTAGGATTTTTCAGAAGCATTCAATCATTGATACACAAAATGATGCCAAAGAATGTTGATGCAATGATGGAAGCAGTAAATCAAGCATTTTATGAGCTAGATCCTAAGACACTAGGCAATGTGTGGATGTCTTTGCAATATGTAATGAATAAAATACTCAAATGTAAAGGGTCAAATGACTATGACTTGCCACATGTAAATAAGAATAGACTACAACTCCTAGGCACACTACCAATCCAAGTAGAAGCCCCTATGTGGGCTGTGCTACAAGTGATGTCTCTTTATTTGGTGGTGTTTCCATATGTGATTTCCTTTGTAAATATGTTTCTTTTTTCCCTTTTCTTGTGTGTTTTGTTCCTTTTTAGCTTAGTTCCCGTATTTCTATGAGATTCGGAGACTATGCGCATTTTATGTGTTTTGTAGGTAAATTGGCATGAGTCGAGGATCGATTTGAAGGAGGGTCGAGACATGGAGCAAGGCCCGAGCTAAAGCGGGAAAGAGAGGAGCAAGCTATGAAGAAGAACAAGAGAAGCCAACAAGAAGAAGGTGGAACGAGGTTCGGACCGAGTTGCAACAACCTCGGGCCCGACTTGGAAGTTTTCAACCTCGGACCGACATACACAGTACCTCGGGCCCGATGTCCTCCGTGTCGGTCCGAGTCGGTCACCGGACTACTTGGGCTCCAAGGCACGAAATTGTGGACTTCCACTTTTGCCCCTCATCTAATCTATAAAAGGCCCTCTTGTCTTCTAATTTAGGGGTTCCAAAGGGGGGTTCCAACACTTGGCAAGGAACCAAGAGGATACTTGGAGAGCAAGGAGGAAGAAGAGGAGAAGGAGAAGAGAGAGAATCGGCCAAGGGAGAAGAAGGTTTTGTTGATAGATTAGCTTTGCTTTGTTTGATCTTGTGGATTTGGAAACACTTGATTGGAATTTGTGGATTGCTTTTGATTTGAATGAAACTTTGCTTGGTTTTGAGATTGATGATGTTGATTGCTTTCCCTTTTGATTTGTTTGCTTTCTTTGATTGCCACATGGAGTAGATCTCCTTGATCTTTGGTTATGGGGGAAAACCCTAGCTAGGTTGGGCTAGAAACCCCAATTCCATAGCCTTGAGTGTTTGATCTAAGGAACCCACTCTACATAGAGCTACAATTCCTTGCGAAAGTTGGGAATCAAGGCTTGTGATTGGCAAAGTAGCGAAAGTGAACATGTGCCAATCTCAAGATCTTGCTTCGAAGAGGATTTCCCCAATGATCGAGGTGTAGAAGTGGTTGGAACGAGGGCGAAAGCACTCGATCCTAGTCCGATCATCACTCATTGCTTGAATTGGGGTGGAAAAGCCTTAATCTACTAGAGAAGGAACCCAAAAGCCCAAGATCTACTTTTAATCTTTGAAATTCGACAACCCCAGCTACCTCAGGCCCGACTTACCCAATGTCGGTCCCGACTTCCTCTTGTCACCAACATCGGGTCCGACGTGACCTCAGTGTCGGTCCCGACTGTTCTCTCGATTTCCTTTGTTTTACGCTCTCCTTTATAGCTTTCTAGTATCTAGGCACATCGATCGAGTAGACTTCCCGAGTGTTCGACACCCACCACGTGCTACAACGGGGTCGGGTTATAAATTGTATCTCTAGACCCTCGCATTCCCGAGCGATCAAAAGATTGGCGTCGTTGCCGGGGAAGTCTAAGTGCATTGAGTGCCAATTTGGTGAGTTTCTTGTGTTTTGGTAGTGATTTGGGTGAGGGAATAGCCCAAACCCTTTGTTTGTTTTTGATTTGTTTTGGTTTGTGTCTTTGTTTCGTAGGTGTATGCTAACTCGTTCCTCCCGAGGAACACTTGAGCTTGAGTTTGTGAGTGATCCGGAAAATATTCTCAAAGAAGCCCGAAGAAGGAAAAGAATGGCGAACCAAGCTCTCCATGTTGATGAGGAGTTGGCTCAACTTAGGGCCGAAATGGCTAGATTGCAACTTGAGAAGGACAATCAAGAGGAGGTGGCAAGAAGAGAACGGGAGCAACGGATGAGAGATGAGGCTCAACTCAACGCTCTACCCCGGAATGCACGCAAATACATGCATCCGGAGTTGAGGGTACCCGAACCGGCTATTGTGCTTCCCGAGGTTGCCAAGAATTTTGAGATCAAGACGCAATTCATCTCCCTCATCAAGCGTGATCAATTCGAGGGCCGTCCATATGAGTGTCCCATAGAGCACGTCAAACGCTTTGTGGACATGTGTGAGACGATCTCTACCGACCAGGAGACATTGGAGTATGTGCTTCTAAAGGCGTTCAAATGGTCACTTGGGGGCAAGGCCACGCATTGGCTCGAGATCCAAGCTCCTAGGTCAATCACAACTTGGAAGACACTCTATGATGCTTTCTTGATGAAGTTCTTCCCGCCCTCAAAGACAACCGAGCTAAGAAGGAAGATTGCAAGCTTTCAACAAGGTCCGAATGAGCCTCTCTTCAAAGCATGGGACCGTTTCAAGGAGATGTTGCGCCAATGTCCTACTCATGGCCAACAACCATATGTGCTTCAAGACATCTTTTTCCAAGGTATCAATCCGGTAACGAAGGACAAGCTCAATCTCGACACCGATTGTGGGTTCATAGACTTGACACCGGATCAAGCTTGGGAGCTACTTGACAAGCTATCCGATTATGAGGCCATGTATGGGGTGAGTCAAGCTAGCAAAGAGGTGAAAGTTCAAGGTGAAGGTGCAAGGAAGTTATATGATCCAAAGGGAGAAGACATTGATAGGGATGTGAAGCTCCGATTCCTTGAAGGTGAAGTGAGCAAGCTTAAGAGGCAAGTCCACTACTACAAGCAAAATTCTAGAGCTTGTGAGGAGTGTGGATCCTTTGCACATGCTACACAAGTTTGTCCGAATGAGAGCCAAGTGCGCTTGGCCGAGCGAATTGAGGAGGCAAACTATGTTCGAGGAAATTTCGGTGGAAGAGGCAACTTCAACAATAGTGGTAATGGCCGGTGGAACAACGGTCAAGCTCAAGGTTACAACAACAACTTCAACCAAAACGAGCCAAGGGCGCCACCACCACCATATAGACCACCGGGATTCAATGAGCTACAATCATTTGCTCAAGAGATGAGAGACGGGTTCAAGGAGATGAGGACCCAATTCAACGAGTTTGGTGCATGGAGGAGGCAAGTCGACAATCAATTTGCCGAAATCGCAACTCAAGCCCCGAGAGAGAATGGGAGACTTCCGGGCCGAACCGAGGAGAACCCTCGAGCTGAAAACAATCAAAATGAAGTCTGGGCAATTGGATTGAGAAGTGGCCGAAACCTACCCAAGCCACACATGCCTAAGAAGAATGAAGAGAGTCGGACCAACTTACCCATCAAGTCGGGTTCGACGTTCCCCGAAGTCGACCCAGCAAGAAGATCGACCCCTTTACCTCGGACCGAGGTTGAGAGCAACTCGGGACCGACGTACCCAGACCTCGATCCAACTCCTCTGCCCAGGACCGAGATTCACAACATCGGGCCCGACATGGTGCCTAAGTCGGTCCAACCAGGAAATGTTGCAAGTGAAGTGGGGAAGTCCAAAGAGGTTGATCCAAGCAAGATTCAAGGTGCAACAATTCTTCCATATCCCTCGAAGAAGCCGAAAGATGTAGTTGAGAACAAGTTCAAGAGGTTTCTCAAACTCTTGCAAGGCTTGAACATCTCTATCCCGTTCACCGATGCATTGAGCGAGATGCCATCTTATGCCAAGTTTTTAAAGGAGATTTTGAGCAAGAAGAGATCCATAGTTGAAATGCAAGATGAGGTCAAGACCTTGGAGTTACCGCAAAAGCTAGGAGATCCCGGTCGTTTTGCTATAACCATTGGTGTGGGGTCTCAAAACTTCCAAGCCTTGTGTGATCTTGGAGAAAGCACGAGCATCATTCCTTACACCATATGGAAATCCACATCCATGGGTCTCATAGCTCCGGTCAACATGAGGTTAACGATAGCGGATGGGTCGTCCATCGAGCCAATTGGTATCGTCGAGGATTATCCCGTTTGCATTGAAGGCCACTATGTCCCAATCGACTTTGTTGTGGTGGACATGATAGAAGTGCCGGGTGAACCGATTATACTAGGGAGACCTTTCCTTGCTACGGTTGGGGCAATCATTGATGTAAAAAAGGGCCACTTGTCTCTTGACATTGGAGGAAGAGAGATTGAGTTTTTCTTTAGGCCAACTTCAAAAGGGACCGTACATAAGGAAGCTAAGATGATCCAAGTTCCTCTTGGATTGCAATGGGAAGCCGTTTCTAAGAAGTCAAGGCCAAGGGAGCTTAGGTTGAAAGCCACCCCACCACCTAGAGAAATTGAGATAGAGCGCCAAGGTCTAGCCCTCAATATGATTGAGCATGAGCAATTGGAGGAAAGGATGTCTTATTTGGAGGTGTTCAAGGCCGAGAAAGAAGAAGTTCAAGCACCACCGGAACCATCTCAAGAACTCAAGGAGCTTCCAAAAGATTTGAGGTACGCATTTCTTGGTCCCAACTCTTCTTTACCCGTAATCATAAATGCCAACTTGAATGATGAGGAGGAGTCTAAGTTGTTAGAGGTTCTAAGAAAACATAGAGGAGCTTTAGGGTATTCACTAGAGGAACTAAAGGGAATCTCTCCGTCAATTTGCATGCATAGGATTTATATGGAGGATAACCATAAACCCACTATTGAACCCCAAAGAAGATTAAATCCTAACATGAAAGAAGTGATAAAGAGTGAAATACTTAGGAAGTTGGATGCGGGAATCATCTTCCCAATTTCCGATAGCAAGTATGTGAGTCCCGTGCATGTAGTTCCTAAGAAAGGAGGTCTCACCGTTGTGCAAAATGAAAAGGGAGAAATGATACCTATGAGAACCACAACAAAATGGCGTATGTGTATTGATTACCATAATCTTAATAGTGGCACTCGCAAAGACCATTTTCCTCTTCGTTTCATAGACCAAGTCCTAGAAAGATTAGCACAACATAAATATTTTTGCTACCTTGACGGGTATAGCGGGTCTTGGCAAATCCCTATTCATCCCGATGATCAAGAGAAGACGACATTCACATGTCCTTATGGGACTTTTGCCTATAGACGCATGCCTTTTGGTTTATGTAATGCGCCGACAACGTTTCAAAGATGCATGATGTCCATCTTCTCCGATATGGTTGAGGATATAGTAGAAGTGTTTATGGATGATTTCTCCGTCTATGGTTCCTCATTTGATGTTTGCTTAGCTAACTTAGACAAGGTTTTGACTAGATGTGAGGAGACTAGCTTGGTGCTTAATTGGGAAAAATGCCACTTCATGGTGAAGGAGGGCATAGTACTAGGACACCTAGTTTCTAGTAGGGGGATAGAAGTAGATAAAGCTAAAGTTGAAATAATTGAAAAACTACCTCCTCCCTCTTGTGTTCGTGATGTTAGGAGTTTCTTAGGTCATGCGGGATTTTATAGACGGTTCATCAAGGATTTTTCTAAGATTGCAAAACCATTGTCTAACCTCTTGATGAAGGATGTGCCCTTTGAATTTTCCGAGGATTGCATGAGTTCTTTTTGTAGGTTGAGAGATGCCTTGATTTCGGCTCCAATAATGGCGGCATCCGATTGGAATCTTCCGTTCGAGGTGATGTGTGATGCTAGTGATTTCGCCGTAGGGGCCGTCCTTGGGCAAAGGAAGGATGGAAAGTTGCATGCCATCTACTATGCAAGCAAAAATTTGGATGAAACTCAGTGCAATTACACAACGACGGAGAAAGAGTTTCTTGCGATAGTGTTTGCATTTGAGAAATTCCGTTCATATCTTATGGGATCAAAGGTGGTAGTCTTCACGGACCATGCGGCAATCAAATACCTCATGAAGAAGAAAGATGCAAAGCCGAGGCTTCTAAGGTGGATGCTCCTTCTCCAAGAGTTTGACCATGAGATCAAGGACAAAACCGGTGCGGAAAATGTGGTAGCTGATCATCTATCCCGTTTGCCCATTGAGTACATGTTGGAGATGGAGGATGGTTTGACTATAGATGATTCAAGAGCGGATGAAGTTCTCATGAGCGGAAAGGAGGAAAGGAAAGGTGGATCGACGAACCAAGTAAGTCGGGCCCGAGGTCCAGAACATCGAACCAAAGGCAGGGCAGGTACAAGTGAGTCGGGACCGAGGTCTTCAACATCGGGCCCGAGTTACCTGTGTGTCTGCGAAGCTAGACCGGCGTCCAACCATGTCGGGCTCGGTACACTTCAATGTCGATCCGTGGAACAAAGTAAGTTTCCTAACTCGATTTCCATTCCTTTTCGTTCTCAATTGATTAATTCTTTCTCCCCCACTTGCCTTCTTTCTATTAGTGCCGTAAGACGAGGGGTTTCCCCTTGGTTTGTGGATTTTGCTAACTTTGCCGTAGGGGGAGTGATCCCACCAAATTTGTCCTATCAAGCTAGGAAGAAATTCTTACATGATGCTAGACAATATTTTTGGGATGATCCATATCTATACAAGGAAGGGCGTGATCAAATCTATAGACGGTGTGTGTCAAGTGAAGAGGTTGAGAGCATAATTCACCATTGCCATTCCTTGCCTACGGGGGGTCATGCTAAGAGTTCCAAAACCACTTCAAAAATTCTTCAATGTGGTTATTATTGGCCAACCATGTTCAAGGATGTGCATGATTATGTGAGGAAGTGTAGGAGTGCCAAAGAGAGGGGAACCTATCAAGGAGGAATGATACTCCTCAAACTGGCATTCTAGAAGTTGAGTTATTTGATGTATGGGGTATTGATTTCATGGGACCATTTCCCACATCAGGGCCTTACAAGTACATCTTGGTAGCCGTGGACTATGTCTCAAAATGGGTGGAGGACATACCAACAAGAACCAATGATGCTAGGGTGGTGATGAAGTTCTTGAAAAGCAACATTTTTGCAAGGTTTGGTGTGCCTAGGGTTCTCATAAGTGATGGCGGACCTCATTTCATTGAGAGGTGCTTCGAGAATGTGTTGATCAAGTATGGCGTGTCTCATCGAGTTGCTACTCCTTATCATCCTCAAACAAGCGGGCAAGTCGAGGTGTCAAACCGTCAAATCAAGGCTATCTTGGAGAAGACCGTATCTCGATCAAGGAAAGATTGGGCCTCTAAGCTCGATGATGCACTTTGGGCTTATAGAACCGCCTTTAAGACACCTCTAGGAACTACACCCTTCAATCTAGTTTATGGCAAGGCATGCCATCTTCCGGTAGAGCTTGAGCACAAGGCAAAATGGACACTCAAAGAGATGAATTGGGATATCAACTTGGCCGGTGAGAAAAGGTTTCTAGAGCTTCATGAGTTGGGAGAATTGAGGTTGAAAGCCTATGAGAACTCCAAGTTGTACAAGGAGAAGACCAAGAAGTGGCATGATAGGAAGTTAATTCCAAAGACCTATCAAACCGGTGACAAGGTTCTCCTTTTCAATTCAAGGCTTAAACTTTTCCCGGGGAAGTTAAGGACTAGGTGGAGTGGACCATTTGTGGTCCACCGTATCTATGCTCATGGTGCGGTGGACTTGGTTGATGAACGAGGTCATATTTTCAAAGTGAATGGTCATCGAGTGAAGAAGTTCTATGACAAGGCCGGTCCAAGCTAAGAAGTTAGAGCCTCATGGTTCGTCCTCGCCGATTGATCCTAAACATGTCATTGAAGAATAAGAAATTGTGAGCTCTTCATACTCTTCTCTCTTGCTTTTAAGTTTTGGTTTCCTTGTTTGATGGGGACATCAAAATTTTAAGTATGGGGTGGGGGTAAGTGTGTTCATGATTTCACTTGTTTATGTTTGTTTGTTATTTTGAGGATATTTGTCTTTTGTTTCTAGTTTGTGTTTGGGATGTTTGCTTATTGGTTTGTGGTTTGATGAAAGACATGGATGGTTAATTTGGTCTTGAATGGATGAGTTTTTGGTTTTAGAGAAATTTTTGCAAAAATCCATAAAAAATTGAAAAATTGTGTTAAAAACAACAAAAAGATTTTGTGTTTTGAGGTTTTGGACTAGAAATTCCCATCTTAGATTGCCAAAATAAAAGCTAATGATGATGTGAGCATGTAAATTCCTTTGCATATTTTTGGATAGTTTAGCCTCTAAAATGATGTTGCTTTTGATGTGATCATGATATCTTGCTTGTTTTATTGAACATGTGAGTTCTAGGATGAGTTCTTATGCAACTAAGTATGAGTGACCCTTGTGAGATTGATTTTTGGCCATTTTAGGGATGCTTGTTCATATTTGCATATCCCCCATGTTTCTTGTGTGATTAGCTCATTCATGCTTAGTAAAACTTGCTATTGCGGTGTTTATCTATTTTCCAAGACCGTGATGTTCGCATTTTTGGTATAGTTTTTTGATAGGTTTTCTTTGTTTATTAGGATTAATTTTGTCTAGTTTAGGTTTCGTTTTAAGTGTTTTTAGTTAGTTTTGTATAAATCTGCGAAAAGAGTGGAATCTACGCTATTTTGTGTATTTTGCAGGTTTTAGCTAGGAAAGGAGCTAAATGGAGCTAAATTTGGAGCATCACAGTGAAGGACGGAAAAGTGCAAGATTTAAGAAGTCGAAGCTCAAGAGATCGAGAGGAGGTGTTGAAGAAAACATAACCCCAGGCTCGTTAACGAGGCTGTGAAGGGTCGTTAACGAGGTCACGAAGAAGAAGATTTCGGAGTATTATTTTATTATTCACCGATCCTGAGCGGGAATTTATTTCCGTATCGGTTGAGTATCTTTTTAGAATCTTTATGGGTGATCAGAATATGTATTTTAGGGTTTATATCTTTCTAGATTTTATTTCTATCTTTTAGAGATTGTTTCTATCTTTTTAGGAAAGTTTTTATCTTTTAGCCTTTTTTAGTTTTTTAGGATTTTCTAGTATAAATACCCTTCTATCTAGCATAGAAGAGGGGGGACTTAATTTTGGAGTAGATTTAGAGAGCTAGATTTGGAGGAGAAGGAAGGCCGAAGGAGAGGCTGCCGGATCGGAAGTCGGTGACGAGGTTCGGTGACGACGGTTTCCGAGGTTCGTTGATCGAGTTTGTGGTTCGGTGATTGTTTTCTTTTGGTTTTTCTCTGATTCTCTGTAAGACAATATTTTTGTTATTAATTTAAGTTTGAGTTTTTGTTTCAATGTTTATTTTTATTGAAGTTTTTAATTTCTTAATCATGAGTAGTGAGTAGTCTATTTTTCTAGGGTCGGGGTTGAGCCCGGCATAGTTGATCATGTTTGATGAAGTAAGATAGTGTTTTGAATGCCTTTTATTTTTATTGAGATTGTTTGTTGTGCTTAATACCGAAACGGGAGTTGAGGTGATTTGAGTTTTAACTTGATTGAAAGAGAAAGTTAGTAACTTGAAGGTTGATATTGTTTGAAAATGAAAGTTTCAAGCTTTAGATCCAAAACAAGCAATTGAGTGAGTTAGTTTATGAAAATAGATTAATTTACTTGTCTAGTCAATGAAAGTTGAAGACTCTATCTATTTAAAGGCATGATTTATCTTCTTACGAATTCTTATGCTTGGCTATGTTGTGGTGTCCCTTATCCTAGATATTTGTTTTTATTGAATTATTTCTGATAAATCTTCGTTGCTGAATGCTTGCTTCGGTACCGAGTGTTAGTTAGAATTTTATTAGTTCGTTAATTGATGTTTTTGTGTTCGGTGGTTCGGTAACGATCCTGACAAGGTCGTTAACGAGGCATCTCGTGAGTGATTGTGTTTGATTTTGTTTGATTTTTATTAGATTGATAGACAAACAACCTTGCTTCCTGTGGAATGATCCTGACTCCACTGTACTCAGTGGGGTCTTGACTTACAAATTTATTTGTTGGCCGAGAAACCCTATCAACAAATTGGCGCCGTTGCCGGGGAAGCAACGAGTTGTTAGTTTATCTTTGGGATCGGGACTAGCCCGACCCCGTTTTTGTTTTTAATTTTTGTTTTCTTTGTTTGTTTTCTCAGTGTATGCCGGTAGGACGAAGAAGGCTTCAGTTTGATAGCTCCAGTTATTACTCAGAACCCGAACGTTCCCTGCACCGACGACTCCGAGCCATGGCCACAGCTGAAGAGATGGCTCGAGAGCTAGAGATCCTCCGGACCCAGATGGAGGCACTGAGAGCCGAGAAGGACGGCGCTGATGCAGACAAGGCTCGACTGTAAGAAGAGCTAAACGCCTATCCAAGGAATGCCAAGCAATACATGCATCCGGAACTGAGGGTGCCAGAATCTCCTATTGTGCTTCCTGCGATAGAGAAACCTTTTGAGATCAAGTCTCAATTTATATCCTTGATTAAACGGGCTCAGTTTGAAGGGAAACCTGCTGAGTGCCCTATGGAACATATTAGAAATTTTCTTGATTTATGTGACACCATAGCTGCTGAAGGTGTCTCACTAGAATATGTTCTGTTAAAAGCTTTTAGATGGTCACTTACTGGAAAGGCCCTGAACTGGTTAGAGAGCCTACCTTCTAAGTCTATCAGGACTTGGAAAGCTTTGTATGATCAATTTCTTACAAAGTTTTTCCCTCTTGCTAAGACAACGGAGTTAAGGAAACGTATCACCTCTTATCACCAGTTGCCTAATGAGACATTTGTTGAAACATGGGAAAGATTTAAAGAGATGCTTAGACAATGCCCTACTCATGGGCAACCATTATATGTATTGCAAGAAATCTTTTTCCAGGGTATCAACGTGGAGACCAAGAACCGCATCAACACGCATACTGCGTGCGGTTTTATAGAGATGAACCCGACAGAGGCGTGGGAACTGTTGGACAAGCTGGCGAATTACGATGCTATGTACGGAACCCAGCAGGCTCCACAAACTCAAAAACGTCTCTATGTGCCCAATCGAGATGAAGTTGACACCGATGTTAAAAATCAATTCCTACAAGATGAGGTCAACCGTTTGAGGAAACAGGTAAGTTTTCTGAAATCCTCTCAATCATGTCAAGAATGTGGTTCTTCTGCGCATAGTACTTCTGCTTGCACTAACATTGAGCAGGTTAGAACCGCTGAGACGATAGCTGAGATGAATTACATGAGAGGACCCTACAGGAACCAACCTAATTACAATGACAGGTCGAACAACTATCAATCATGGGGCAATCAGAATGCAAATCATAATTACACAGGGCCCCCGCAAGATAGACGACCTGCACCATATCGACCTCCAGGCCATCAGGAGACACCATCATGGGCTCAAGAGATTAAAGAGGGCATCAATGGATTGGATAAAAGATGGGGAGAGTTCGATATTTGGAAGAAGAGTGTTGATTCCCAACTAGGAGACCTTGCTGCACGGATTCCAAGACCACAAGGGCAACTCCCGGGTCGTACCGAAGAGAACCCTAGAGGCCAAATAGCAGCAGTACACCTTAGAAGCGGGAAGACACTACCGGAGAGAGTTCAAGCTGAAGAGAAGGAGGAACAAGATCTCGCCAGCCAGCTCTTTAACGAGCCAGCGAGAGCTAGTACCGAGCCTACAAGCCAGGATGATGAGGCTCCGAGGATTCCTGGCGAGCCCAACCCAGGTAAGTTTTCTAAACCGAGTCCTCCTCTCAATCCCAGGGTAGTTAACGACCTCACCAGGGTCGGTAACGACCCGCCGAGGACACCGAACGACCCCAGTGTCGACCCGGTACTCTCACCTTTCGAGCCTAACTTGGTTCCGAGAATGGTGAAAACTCTTCCATTCCCAGTTAAGAAATCTATGGACTCTACTGAGAGTAAGTTCAAGCGTTTCGTTAAGATTCTTCAGGGCATTAATATTTCCATCCCATTCACTGAGGCCCTAAGCGAAATGCCGGCTTACACAAAATTCTTGAAAGATATTCTTAGCAGGAAAAGATCTATCAAAGAGCTGCAGGACGAGGTCAGATCCATAGCTCTTCCAGAAAAGCTTGGAGATCTTGGGAGGTTTGCAATCACAATCGGCATAGGCAACCACAAGTTCAAAGCTTTATGCGATCTTGGTGCCAATGCTAGTCTTGTTCCACTCTCAATCTGGTCTAAAGCCAATATGGGACCACTGGAACCTGTGGACATGAATCTGTACATGGCAGATGGGTCAAGTGTCAAAGCAACAGGAGTAGTGGACGATTACCCTATTCAAGTCGGGAAATTCTTTATACCGAATGATTTTATTGTCCTTGATATGCCTGAAGACCCTCATGTCCCCATAATTCTCGGGCGACCATTCTTAGCCACAGCAGGAGCAAGAGTGGATGTATGTAAGGGACTCCTCACTTTTGATATAGGAGAGGAACGGGTGGAATTCAATTTAGATCAGAAAGCTAACGACCCAATTGGAGTGGCACAACTAGAGTTGACTCAACCCGAACCAGACACCACAGTCCCTACCGAGCCACATCTACCGATCAATGATGCTCCCATACACAAGGGCCCTACTACAGAGGTTTCAGAAAAGTCCAAACCACCTTGGCTTTCGGACTATACCAATAACCCAGGGATATCGAGCTTACTGATAGAAGAAGAAGGTCCTAATTTAGCAATTCAAATGCACAGAGGCAGTAAAGCTACAGGCAAGGTATCTCAAGACCCTAACATGGCCAGACATGAACCACCATGAGACTAGCGAAGAGAGCTCGTCGGGCTAACGACGTTAAACATAGCGCTTACGGGAGGCAACCCGCTTTTTAGAATAGGTTTAGTTTATTTTATTTTTATTTTTCTTTTAGATTACTTCCTAGCTTTCTTTTATTTTTCTTTTTTAGTTTAAATAGGATAGAAATAAGATTTTTTGAGCTAACAAGATTTCAGGAAAAAAGGGGTCGAAATGCACTCAAGGAGGTTACGATGGCTCGTTAACGACCCACCCAGGGTCGTTAACGACCCAGTTCGGACGACTCGATTCGTCACAATACGGGGCAGGTAAGTAACTCTAACCTAGTTAAATTTTCTAACCCTATCCGCCACCCCCTCTATCTTTACCCCTCCTATAAAAACCCTTCTACCCCTCCCAAAATTCTACCACAATCTCTCCCGCATTCACTCTCAAACCCAAAACTCTCTCAAACCCCTTTCCCTTTTCTCCTACCGAGTCGGAAATCCCACGCTAACGACCACCGGAGACGCCATCGTTACCGGAGTTCGAAGGCCCTTTCACCGTCGACGACGAGCTCGTTAACCTACCCCGATTCCGACCCTTGTCCTTTTAATTCTCGGTTCTCCGGTATGATTTCTAAACCCTTGCTTGAATTTTCATGATTGATTATCTATAGGGTTAAATTTCATATCTTGAATCATGATTTTTAGGGAGATCGATGAGCATGCCTAAATTCCGTTCTAAAATTCTTGATTGTGCTTAGTTGTTCATGTTTAGGAAAGACGATTCATGTTAGATTAGCTATTGTAATCCTTTACTTAAGAAAGCATGAATTTTTCTTGTTCTAGATCTAAAAATTCGAACTTTGCATGTCAAAATTCCGGGAAATTTGTAGCATGTTCGGGATGGGTAATTGAGTAAGTATGGGGTGCTTTTACCCAATGAGGGAATTATGGAGAATAATAGAAGATTGCATGCTTGATTTGTGTTGAATTAGAGGTAGATTTAATTTCGGAAATTACTGGTTTTGCTCTCGGCGGGTCGTTAACGACCCACCAAGGCTCGTTAACGACCCTGCACTTCATTAATGCTTGATCCAAGGCCAGCTTCATGAACAACCCAATTGGGTAGTTTATGAATAATTCCGAGGTTAATTTTGAGACCAAGTATGGGGTCTCGTACCTATTATTTTTGAATGGATCTTATCTTGGAAAATTTTCGATTATTTTGTAGGATCCATGGCTAGTTCAAGCAGACCCGCTACCCGAGCCCAGAAGAAGAGGAGGAACCACAGGTCTCCATCTCCACCCCGGGTGGACGATGTGATTTTGAGCAGTCAAAGCCAAGTACGGCGCTACCGGGATTTCTTGGAGAAGGACCACTACACCCGATGGTTCTCGAAGTCTAGCGCCGTCTCTACGGGCATCTACACGGATGTCAAGGACGCCTTCGTCATCCTTGGGGCCGCACACTTATTGAAGAAAGAGAGCTTGCCACATTATCCGGCCCTCACATCCGAGTTCTTGGCCACCTTGGAGACCAACTTCTCGTCGAAAATCTCGGCGGGACGCATTCGGTTCCGGCTCGGTAACGAGGACCGTGACTTCACCATGGCGGAGTTCAATGCAATCTTGGAGCTCCCGAACCCGTCTAGAGACTATAGCTTGAAGGACTACCGAGTGACCCGGACTTGGAGCTACATCACCGGAGAGGTTCAATCCTCCACCGCGGCGCTATCCGGGGCAACCATAGTCAACCCCATCTTCCGGATCATCTTGAGAGTCCTCGCCACACTATTCTGGCCGAAGAAGGAGTTGAACCGGTCTACAAGGACGGAGGTCGCTTGCTTCCGCACCATCCTCTTCGAGGAGCCCGACCCCTTGAATTTAGGGTACGAATGGCTCTACTACGTCGAGAAGTCCCACAAGTCCAAGGAGGTGTGGTGTGGCAATTTGGTTAGCCTCTTGGCTAAAAATCTTGGAGTGGATCTCACACGCTACACACCGGCCCACGTATAGTGCTGGGATTTTCGTGCAAGCCGAGGGAGGCTACAAAGTGAAGGTTCGAGATCAAGTCGTCATACCTTCCCTCGACATGTACGAGCTACTCTACGTACCAAATTGGTACGAAGCGTGGACGGGCCAGCCTTACCCATTGGAGCCAAAACCGGAAGATGAGCTCTCACTTAGGCCATGTCACACCCGGTTTGAGCGGGATGATGTGGACGAGTATGAAGAAGAAGATGAGCAAGAGGATACCGAGGTCGTAGGCAATGATACCGAGGAAGCCGACACCGAGGGCGGCACTGAGGAGCTCAACTTTATAGAAGAAGACATGGAGACGGAGGAATTAGGAGGCAACATCTTCGTCAACGAGCCAACCAGGGTCGTTAACGACCATTTCCAGCCACCACCCAACACTGTTAACGAGGCAACCAGCTTCGTTAACGAGGTGCCGCAAGCTCCTATCGACCCTCCACCAGCTCCTATCGACCCTCATACATATAGTTTAATGCCTTACAACCCGGTGATGTATCAAGACCATTTCCAACCTCACTACCCACCACCTCCTCAGCCCGAGTACGCAGGATCGAGCATACCACCACCATGGGCCGAGGATCTTTTTGCACGGATGCAGCAGCTTCACCTCCAGACCGATCAAATTCATCGGAGGATGGATAGATGGGAAACCGTCTACTCCGCATGCATGTCGAGGGAGGACGAGCGGCAACGTCTAAGAGAGGCGGAGGATGCTGAGCGTTGGAGGACGATGTATGACTTCATGGGGAACTTTGAGCACTATTTTCCTCCACAGAACCGTTGATCAAGCTCAAGATGAAGTTTCCTTTCCTTGTTTCCACTTTTGTAAGTTTTATGTCTTTCTTTTTCTTTTTAATTTTTTGTGGAGTTTTTATTTCTTTTCCCTCTTCTTGTTATTTTTCTTACAGTGGGAACACTGTAATTTTAAGTATGGGGTGGGAAGAAAGTAGAAAAATTATGTCCTAGGTGTTTTTATGTTTTATGTAGTTGTTACTTTTGTTAAATCGAAAAAACCAAAAATTCAAAAAAAAAAAATTTGAAAAATTTGAAAAATTCAAAAAAGAGTTTAGAATTGATAGATATTCCTTCTTAAAAGTTCTATGATAGCAATCACTAGCTTGACCATATAATTCCTTACAAACATGTCTTGAAAGTATAGCCGGATTCTTAAAAATTGAAATTATTATTTTATTAGAAAGGAATAGCATTAGATGAAATTGAGCACATATACTTTATAGCATAGATGATGCAATCCAACAAAACTTACCTTGTGAGAAATTTTTGACCTTATAGGGAGAACATTTATGAATCCCTCTTCTTTTTTGTGTGATTTACTCCCCTTATGCATATTATCTCTTGGAATTGTGATGGTTATCTATTTCTTGAGACCCTTATAGGATTTTTAGTGCATTACTTGTAAAGATCATATGATAGAGAACTTATTTTTATGAGCCCTATTATCCCCTATCTACCTTTACATTATTCCTTCTTTTGATAACCAATTCTGGCCTGAAACCTTTTATTTTTAGCTCCACTGAAATTATTCCCTAGCCGAGATAAGCTTGACCCTATCCGGGAATTAGGACTTAGATTGGAGAGGTGAAGTCTTGTGTTTTGTTGAAAAGAAAAGAGTTTCTATTCGCTTGAATTAAAGGGTATTTGGGAAGGGTAGATTGGAAGTCTCTTGTTATTTTATGTGAGAAAGGTCTCTTGTTATTTAAAGATGCACAAAATAAAGCTTGAAGGGAAGAAATGTATACGGTGGATCATTAACGACCCGGATGTGGGTTCGTTAACGAGGCAGCGAACGGAAAAAGAAAAAAAAGAGAAAAAAAATGAAATAAAAAAAGAGAAAGAGGAATAGTTGCAGTGCATTTGTGTTTAAAGATAATATCAAGAGATTCTTTTATTTTTGGTTATGAGACTTTCTAGGTTGATAAATGGGTGAGTGAAAATAAGTGTGCATAATATGAGAGTGAGTTTGGTTATTTTATATGAGAGTTTTGATGTTATGTGTGAGTTTTTAGGAGTCTTTGATTTCCGGATATTATTAGCACCACATGACCAAAATATTTCCATGCCTTATTGTTATTACCAAGCCCCATTACAACCCGGCCGAATGGAAGCTTCTATGAAGTTTTTCATTGAGCCTAAGCTCTCTTGATGATTCTTTGCTTGTTTTGACAAATCTTGGGTGGAGAGTATTGGTGATATAAGTTCCAATTTCTATGAGTTTTTGTATATAGGATGAGTTGAGAGATTGAAATTATAAGCCCAAACACATGAGAGTGGAGTGAAACACATTATATCCCTTGAGAGGTTGGATTGTATTATTTTATGTCTATTTAAGTGCATATATATGTGAGGATGTTAATAGTCTTTTGCTATAATTTTCTTATATATAGATGTTGCTTTTTGAAGATGGCTATGTCTTGATAAGCATGATTTGTTTTGGTTTTGGTTAATATCTTGGTTATTGCTTGAGGACAAGCAAGTCTAAGTATGGGGTATTTTGATGTTCGCATTTTTGGTATAGTTTTTTGATAGGTTTTCTTTGTTTATTAGGATTAATTTTGTCTAGTTTAGGTTTCGTTTTAAGTGTTTTTAGTTAGTTTTGTATAAATCTGCGAAAAGAGTGGAATCTACGCTATTTTGTGTATTTTGCAGGTTTTAGCTAGGAAAGGAGCTAAATGGAGCTAAATTTGGAGCATCACAGTGAAGGACGGAAAAGTGCAAGATTTAAGAAGTCGAAGCTCAAGAGATCGAGAGGAGGTGTTGAAGAAAACATAACCCCAGGCTCATTAACGAGGCTGTGAAGGGTCGTTAACGAGGCCATGAAGAAGAAGATTTCGGAGTATTATTTTATTATTCACCGATCCTGAGCGGGAATTTATTTCCGTATGGGTTGAGTATCTTTTTAGAATCTTTATGGGTGATCAGAATATGTATTTTAGGGTTTATATCTTTCTAGATTTTATTTCTATCTTTTAGAGATTGTTTCTATCTTTTTAGGAAAGTTTTTATCTTTTAGCCTTTTTTAGTTTTTTAGGATTTTCTAGTATAAATACCCTTCTATCTAGCATAGAAGAGGGGGGGGGGCTTAATTTTGGAGTAGATTTAGAGAGCTAGATTTGGAGGAGAAGGAAGGCCGAAGGAGAGGCTGCCGGATCGGAAGTCGGTGACGAGGTTCGGTGACGACGGTTTCCGAGGTTCGTTGATTGAGTTTGTGGTTCGGTGATTGTTTTGTTTTGGTTTTTCTCTGATTCTCTGTAAGACAATATTTTTGTTATTAATTTAAGTTTGAGTTTTTGTTTCAATGTTTATTTTTATTGAAGTTTTTAATTTCTTAATCATGAGTAGTGAGTAGTCTATTTTTCTAGGGGCGGGGTTGAGCCCGGCATAGTTGAGCATGTTTGATGAAGTAAGATATTGTTTTGAATGCATTTTATTTTTATTGAGATTGTTTGTTGTGCTTAATACCGAAACGGGAGTTGAGGTAATTTGAGTTTTAACTTGATTGAAAGAGAAAGTTAGTAACTTGAAGGTTGATATTGTTTGAAAATGAAAGTTTCAAGCTTTAGATCCAAAACAAGCAATGAGTGAGTTAGTTTATGAAAATAGATTAATTTACTTGTCTAGTCAATGAAAGTTGAAGACTCTATCTATTTAAAGGCATGATTTATCTTCTTACGAATTCTTATGCTTGGCTATGTTGTGGTGTCCCTTATCCTAGATATTTGTTTTTATTGAATTATTTCTGATAAATCTTCGTTGTTGAATGCTTGCTTCGGTACCGAGTGTTAGTTAGAATTTTATTAGTTCGTTAATTGGTGTTTTTGTGTTCGGTGGTTCGGTAACGATCCTGACAAGGTCGTTAACGAGGCATCTCGTGAGTGATTTTGTTTGATTTTTATTAGATTGATAGACAAACAACCTTGCTTCCTGTGGAACGATCCTGACTCCACTGTACTCAGCGGGGTCTTGACTTACAAATTTATTTGTTGGCCGAGAAACCCTATCAACAGACCATCATGAGAATTGTCCTAGCATTGTCACATTGATTTTGAACTTTATTCTTCTAGTCACATAAATGTTCCATATCCTACCATGAAGTTAATCCTTTGTTTGTAGCCCCGTTCTAGCCTAAGCCTTTGTTTGAAACTCCTCAAAAATATTATTCCTAGCCTTATATGACTTGACCCTTATGGGATTGGACTTTAGAAGAGAGGTTTGCATTGTATTTGAAGAGTTGAGATTCTCTTGGGTTTAAGGGCAAAGAATGGTGTTATGAATCATATGGGTAGTGCATCTTTGTTGTACAAAAAAAAAAAAAAAAAAGAAAGAAAGAAAATGTTGGAAATATAAAGTGGAACGAAGGCAAAGGGCTTAAGTGAAGAAAAATGGTCCGACCGAGTTACACGCAACATCGGGCCCGATGTCATAAGAAAGTCAGTCCAAAATGTAGAAAGTGTGGAAAATCCAACAAAAAGCCTAAGAGCAAAGATGAAGTGGAATGTTAAGTGAAATTTTGGGTTGAAAGGAAAAATGTTAAGTCTTTTGGGTGAGTGTGAAAGTGATTGTGGAATTTTGGTGAAGTTGGTGAGAGTTTAGGTTGTTCAATCCCCATTGTAAGCACCACAAGACCAAATAATTTCCACCTTGAGAAATACCAAAAGCCCCATTACAACCCGGCCGAATGGAACCTCTTTGAGGACCTCCATTGAGCCAAGTTCGAAATTCTTTGTGTACATTGTATTAGGCATCTCTAGGTGGAGGAATTGGTGATATTAGCTTCAATAGTAAAGTCCTTACTTGCATGAATTTTGAGCTTGAGTGTTCATTGCTAAACCCAAACACATGATGAGTGATACACATTCACATATCCCTAAAGTGAGGCTTAGTTGCATTGACTCTATTCCTTGGAACACTAAATCATGTGTGATGATGTAATCTTGCTTGAATATCAATCACTTGTGCTAAAATGTGTTTTCATACGAGGCTTTACTTGAAGATTATGTTTCGGTCTTGCTTACATTGTTATTGCTTGAGGACAAGCAAGTTTAAGTATGAGGTATTTTGATGTCTCTTTATTTGGTGGTGTTTTCATATGTGATTTCCTTTGTAAATATGTTTCTTTTTTCCCTTTTCTTGTGTGTTTTGTTCCTTTTTAGCTTAGTTCCCGTATTTCTATGAGATTCGGAGACTATGCGCATTTTATGTGTTTTGTAGGTAAATTGGCATGAGTCGAGGATCGATTTGAAGGAGGGTCGAGACATGGAGCAAGGCCCGAGCTAAAGCGGGAAAGAGAGGAGCAAGCTATGAAGAAGAACAAGAGAAGCCAACAAGAAGAAGGTGGAACGAGGTTCGGACCGAGTTGCAACAACCTCGGGCCCGACTTGGAAGTTTTCAACCTCGGACCGACATACACAGTACCTCGGGCCCGATGTCCTCCGTGTCGGTCTGAGTCGGTCACCGGACTACTTGGGCTCCAAGGCACGAAATTGTGGACTTCCACTTTTGCCCCTCATCTAATCTATAAAAGGCCCTCTTGTCTTCTAATTTAGGGGTTCCAAAGGGGGGTTCCCACACTTGGCAAGGAACCAAGAAGATACTTGGAGAGCAAGGAGGAAGAAGAGGAGAAGGAGAAGAGAGAGAATCGGCCAAGGGAGAAGAAGGTTTTGTTGATAGATTAGCTTTGCTTTGTTTGATCTTGTGGATTTGGAAACACTTGATTGGAATTTGTGGATTGCTTTTGATTTGAATGAAACTTTGCTTGGTTTTGAGATTGATGATGTTGATTGCTTTCCCTTTTGATTTGTTTGCTTTCTTTGATTGCCACATGGAGTAGATCTCCTTGATCTTGGGTTATGGGGGAAAACCCTAGCTAGGTTGGGCTAGAAACCCCAATTCCATAGCCTTGAGTGTTTGATCTAAGGAACCCACTCTACATAGAGCTACAATTCCTTGCGAAAGTTGGGAATCAAAGCTTGTGATTGGCAAAGTAGCGAAAGTGAACATGTGCCAATCTCAAGATCTTGCTTCGAAGGGGATTTCCCCAATGATCGAGGTGTAGAAGTGGTTGGAACGAGGGCGAAAGCACTCGATCCTAGTCCGATCATCACTCATTGCTTGAATTGGGGTGGAAAAGCCTTAATCTACTAGAGAAGGAACCCAAAAGCCCAAGATCTACTTTTAATCTTTGAAGTTCGACAACCCCAGCTACCTCGGGTCCCACTTACCCAGTGTCGGTCCCGACTTCCTCTTGTCGCCAACATCGGGCCCGACGTGACCTCAGTGTCGGTCCCGACTGTTCTCTCGATTTCCTTTGTTTTACGCTCTCCTTTCTAGCTTTCTAGTATCTAGGCACATCGATCGAGTAGACTTCCCGAGTGTTCGACACCCACCACGTGCTACAACGGGGTCGGGTTATAAATTGTATCTCTAGACCCTCGCATTCCCGAGCGATCAACAAGCATGGGAGATAGTGTATGGAAAACAAGTACAACATGCAACTGAACAACCAACAATGCAAGGAAGTCAACCAACTCAAGAGACACAAGAAAGCAATGCAGAAAACAATCAGGCAGAAGCATTTGAAGTCAGTCACTATCTCTAATGGAATGATGCAAGTACAAATCATGTTTTTTGAATGCAGAAACAATGTATTTTTGTAAGTATGAAATTGTAAATTGTAACTAAACTAGTGGCATGTATCCACACTTTTGGGTATGAATGAATAGCATCAAGCTAAATTGACAGAGTGCATTTTAGTTTATATAAAGGTTGGAAAAAAAAAAAAGAAAAGCAACCTCATACATCTCCAATCCTTCATTGATGCAATCCACCTACTCAAACTTGATGTACAATGGCATGCCAAAGTCCATAAAGAGACTGGCTTCCAATTGCATATCAAGTTCAAATGGGAATGTAGAGGAAATGCATCTCAGATAAGTATCATCGTTGATAAAAAAATAAATGGAAAAAATAAGCTCAGGTGTCTCCATTCCATCATTAGAGCAACCCACCCACATCACCTTGGCATACATTGGTGTGCCATAGCCTGCGTAACAAGCTAGCTTCCTTATATATGCCACATCGGTGGAATGTAGAGGAATTGCCCCTCAGGTTTGCTAGCATCATCATTGGTAAAAAAGGGAAAAAGTAAAACAAAGAAAGCATGACATGCATGTATGCAGCATAACAAGAAAAAATAAAAACAACATTCAAACATCACAAGTGTAAGCACGGAAGCCAGAAGAATCAAACTCACATATGCATATTCAACAACAAGCAAGGAGATAAACACAAAGCAAGCATGGAATGTATCAGATCCGACAGTGGGATTGCCACCACAAGATGGTACCCGGCCTATCGAGGATTTCAAACAAAAAAAACATGGACAGAAAGACATGCATTCACAACTGAATTACACAACACAGAAGTCAGGAGAATCAAAATCACACAAGCATATTCAACAACAAGCAAGGAGATAAGCACAAATTAAACATGCAATCTCTCAGATGCGATAGTGGGATGCCACCACAGGATGGTACCCGTCCTATCGAGGTTCTCAAACAAAAAAACAGGGGATAAAAGATGCAATCACAAAACAGAGAACGAGACAAGCCAATCGGAGACAAATACACAAAGTATTCATGTCACAAATGTGTCTATATTCAACATGCAACTCAACATGACTAAGAAAGAAACACCAGATTCGACATGCAAGTGAACAAGAGCAAACAACTTCATCACATTCAACATGCAACTCAACAGAAGGGATAAAAGACAGAAATAGGAGAGATTTGAAGATTAGAGGGGACTTAGCTACTCAGATTCGTAAGCATCTGGGATGGTTTCACTGTCGTCGGAGTTGATGACAACCGTCTCCTTGGATTCCACCGCCGACTCCTCCACCTTACTTGACACCGCCTCCCTCTTGTCGTAGTTACTAACCGAAGGGTCCGATCTACAGTTGTGACTATACGAATGGATGCCTTTGCAATCGGAACCCCATTCGCACCGCCCATAATCGGAGCAAGGGTGCTCCATCATAGAATCGAGGGAAGGATGGGGTGAATCAGACTCATCGGCGAAGTAATCGAGACTGGAAGCTCCTCCGGTCGGCGGCTTAGAGGCCATGGGTTTCCAGCAAAAGTAAGGAAGGAGACAACAATTGAGCATGTGAGGGAGGAGGGTAGGATGAGCGAAGAAAGCACAAAGAAAGCTCACTCCAATTGAAGAGCAAAGCAATGGAGATCGATTTAGGGTTTTCGATTGGGAGCGAAAAAGAGAGATCTCAGATGTAAAGTTGCGCAAATGAAGGGGTGGAGTAGGGTTTGCCAGCATGATGGAGATATATGTATGTGGATCGAGAAAGCAGATCAACAATTGCAGCCCAAACCAAGCTTCAATTCTCACACACAAATGCACAAACACACACATAAACCAAAAATGAACATGGAATTGGGTTGCCAGCCTTTGTACTCGGTCGTTTTGTAGCAGAAATGAACATGGAATTGGGTTGGGCCATTAATAAAGGATTAAGCCCCTAATCAAGCTTAATTTTTTTTGGCCCATCACTGATCTTGTTTTGTAGAGAGAAAAAAAATTAAAATTATGCATTAATTAAGTTCAATGTAATTTTAATTATTTGTTGGCTATACACATTTTTTTTTGATTGAATTATTGTAATGTAAGGAATTGAAGAGAGAGGAATGAGGAAGAAAAGGTTGATGAAAAGGGTAGAAGTGTTTGTAATTGTTTGTTTTGTAAGGGTAAAAAGTGTAAATGTTGCGTGATATAAATGGAAAGAAAATAGAGTTGGACAAACGAAAAGGAAAGGCGGACAAATTCTCGGGGACGGAGGGAGTACTAATTAATCCCAATTAGGTTGTTATTGTTTTGTTATACTTATTGTTGTAATCTCTGGATTGTCTCTTAAGGATAATTGAGATTAGTTACTCTAGGCTAATTTAAACTCACCTCCTCTCAGTAATATTTCACTGATTTCTACACAATCTTATACTCCCTCCGTTCTATTCTACTTGTTTTTCTAACCTTAAAACTTTGTTCAACAAAATTTGTTCATTTAGGATTTTTATTTAATTAATATATTTGAAAGTGTTCATAATGACTTTTTTCTCTCTATCTATTGGCTATAAAGGGTAGTTAGTAATTAATTTGTGATTACATTTAGAAAATTTTGGATTTTCAATGATATTTTTAATATTTTCAATGAGTTTCTTAATATATATGAAAAAATCTAAAAAAACAAGTAGAATGGAAGGGATGGAGTATATATATGAACACATATCCTGCATTTAAACCCGTTTGAAGTTTTATAGGGATTTAGTCTTCATTCCTTGATTTATGGATAAATTATAATTTTGCTATAATTTTTCTTATAGCATGAATTTCTAAGAATGAGAGAGGCACTTGTATTTTGAAAGATGGAAAATGTGGAGGTGGTAAGACGAATTCCGGAGGAGAATCCTACACGCATACACCACTCGTAAACCTACAAAACACTCAACACTGGTCCAGCGCCAAAAATATCCTTTAGTGTCCTCCCTAAATATCTTATCCCTAATCAAACTCCGTTATTTCCTTGGAGGATTATCACTCACAAACCCAAAAGCAAACACTTAACAATGCCTTGTTCGTTAGTATCTCCTTCAGCCATGGCTACAGGAATCATCAATCCCCACATAAGTATATCCGTATCATCAAAGCCCTCTAACTCTGGCACTCTAATCTCAACTATTAGCAGAGGAAGAAGAAGAGGAAGATTGATCACATCCAAGGCTAGGCCTCCTTCTCCGTCCTCTCCGATAACCGAGTTTGATCTCTACGAGCTGCTCGGGATCGACAGATCGTCAGGGCAGCCGGAGATCAAGAAGGCGTACAGAAGTATGCAGAAGCGGTGCCACCCGGATATTGCCGGATCGGTTGGCCATGATATGGCGATTATACTCAATGAAGCCTATGCTCTTCTATCTGATCCCATATCTCGCTCTGCTTACGACAAGGTTTGTTTTTGAATCCTAAAATTCTGCACTCACAGTTGAGTTGGATTTAGTTTGATAGATCTCGTATTCGGATAATAATTACATACTCGATTGTGTCATGTCGGGATTGGGTTGAATTATTACAGCTCTTGCATTCGGATCATTTCAGGAACTATCAAAGATGGTGGACGTACGAGGCTACACAGGGAAGCCATTGTACTCAACATGGCTGGGCCCAGAAACCGAGCAACGAGCAACCTTTGTGGACGAAGTGAAGTGCGTGGGGTGCCTCAAATGCGCCCTTTTTGCAAGCAAAACGTTCGCTATCGAGGCGGTCTACGGGAGAGCACGGGTGGTGGCACAATGGGCTGACCCTGAACACGTCATTCAAGAAGCCATTGATGCTTGTCCTGTTAACTGCATCTCGTAAGGCCGCCGCCGTCTTTTTATTCAATGATGCATTAATTCTTGCTTCTTTAATGTTGGATTTGATTATTTTTTTACAGCACGGTTGAGAGATCTGATCTCCCGGCTTTGGAATTTGTAATGTCAAAGCAGCCTCGAGGGAGCGTCAGGATCGGTGTAGGCAACACAGTGGGCGTGCGTGTAACGGATGTTTTCACCGAGGCTCAGTTGTTTCTGAGAAAGTTGGAGAGTAAGAACAAAAAAGATTCACCAGGACATTCCACGGTAATTAACATACTTTGTTTGTTTGGATTGATTTGTGAAACTTATTCACACAAACACACTTTTAATTAATCTTCAGGAGCAAGACATACAGAGAAACAGGACAATGTCAGCCATCCAAGCCATATTATCAATCTCAAACTGGCTATACCAGCGACCACGAGCACAACAAGGAGTAGTATCCTTAACCCGCCTTCGATTGAAGCCTCCTTCTCAACCAAACCTCGACAAGCTCAAAGCGGCTGCTGATGCAAGGAGAAAAGGCACGTCCACACCAAACCCCGTTTACGGGGACGAGTATTGGGTTCCGTCGACTCCAATCCTTCCACCAGGAGGGTCAGACACGGATGAGGATGCCCCGAGGGCGAACGCTTCCAGCTTGGCAGAGTCGAGTTTCACTGGTTCAAAGAGGCCAAGCAATGCGAAGGAAAAGAGGCGCCGTGAGAGACAATGGCCGATGGTGTGGGGAATTCCAGCGGGAGCTTCAGCAATAGGAGCCATAGCGGTTGTTTTGCAAGGAGGCAGGGCTGGAGGGATCACCCAACACGTAGCGGGGCCTCTTGCATTGGAGATAGTCAACAGTTTGTGGTTACAAGTTGCACTCGCTGGGGCTACTTGGTACATTGCTGGCTTCATAATCGTACGTACAGTACAAGCCTTGGGAAGACACGACGAGACAAACCCAAATGCATGAGTTGAGAGTGATTAATTATTAATGTTGCATATAACTACAAAGTCCACTACTGATCGATATATCGGTGTATGTATATATAACCTTATGAACCATTCATGGAGATTCAAATACTAAAATACTCCAACAAATAAAAGATTGATTCTGTTTTTAAAATGCATCACAAAACTTAACACATGAAAGATTATGCTTCACTGCCAAAAATTAAGAATGATCGATTCCTACCTAGCTCCGTAAATGGCTACAAAGTACTAATTAAGTTTGAAAATAGTGGAAGATGCTCAATGTTGTTTATTCCCTTCTTAAATGGGACAAGACTTTTTCGACTGGGTCATCTTCTAGGGGCCTTTAAATTAATACATTAACAAGTATAAAGACATTATTTGTGTCATAAAGAGAGAGAAAGCAAGAGAGTGGAAAAAAAAACGTGTTAAATCAACTAGATAATTAAACGATTTTTAATTATGTAAATATTTTTCATTCATTCTTAAAACACCTCTTACATAGGGAGTTCTCTAGTCTATTTATAAAGCATGGCTAAGGAGTAGAATTCTCTAAATAAAGTACAAAAAATTTAATACATATTATCATAGACGGATTTGGGGGAGGGCATGCATGAGTGGGCCAATGCCCTCCCTTCACTCCTGAGAAATTTATAGATGGGCAGTACTGGCAGTAGTATATCGAACTAATTGAAGGTGCACAGTTAAAAAATACTTCGTAATGAAAAGTAGGCTGATTTTGGTATTGCTAATTAGGTTTAATTTGATTATTAATTTGATATAGTAGCCTGATTTTGGTATTGCTAATTAGGTTTAATTTAATTATTAATTTGATATAGTAGGCTGATTTTGGGATTAATTAAAAAATCATGAAAATTTGATCAACATGGAGACCACAACTACCCATTAGTCTATTGTAATCGATAAATAACAAAACTTTGCTTGATATTTGACAATGATGTGAATCATGAAATGATTTATTAGTTAATTAAATTTTATATAGTTTATTTTCTCTATTAGTTAATTTAACTAATTGAAAATCGGTTCAATTTGTTGAAATAATTTTGTTCAAATCGATTGTTTGTTTATTTGTTCAGAATTATGGACAAATTATATTACTCGATCGGGATAGCAATTCGTCAATTTTTAAGTATTGAAACTCCCTTTCAATTTAATATTTAGGATGAATTGTGCCCCCTTCAATTTAGTTCTGCATTCGTCACTACATATTATCCTAAAGAATATTCTAGAGAAGAATTCTCTAGATTAACAAAAGTAGAGAATATACAGTAGAACCTCTCTAAATTAATATTCGGTCAATTAATAAACTCTCTAAATTAATATTTTTCTACGGTCCCGACTTAGGCCAATGCAAAATTTAACAAATTTCGATACGATAATAAGATAATATATTTTTAAAAAACCACTATATAAATATAAGGTCCCATTAATATCATAAATTAATAATTATATAAGAACTTACATAGTCATAACTAAGAAAATCTAATGAAATATTATTGTAGTGTTGTTTATATTTTCTTAGTTCTATTTGGAGTTAATATCTAACTTTTCTTATTGGATCCAACATTTCTAGCGTTGTTTTGAAAACAAATTTTGCAATGTCAACTATAATCATTCCTTGAGACTTCATCTCATGATCGAATTTTATAGTGTCTAAAACAATTGCTATTACATCTTGCTCAACATTAACTATCCAAACCGAGACTACAAGATTGATAGCAACCAAAACATTAATCTTACATGGATCATATTATCCCAACTCATAGCATTCTAAAATCCTACAATAAAACCTTGTATGATAATGCATTTTGAAACCTCTTATTACAAAAATCTCTCTAAATTAATAAATATTAATTTATCGGTTAATTAATATCTCTATAAAATAATAAAATATCATGGTCCCAACACTATTAATTTATACAGGTTTTACTGTATAAGAATACTCTAGATAATAAAATACCTAGAACTAAGAGAAATATCTAGAGTAAGAGGTTTCTAGAACTAATATTTTGATAAATATAGATATTGCTTTTAAGGAACATTCTAGAAATAAATACTAAATATGTGAATAAGTAAGAATTATTTAGAGCTAGTAATTTATTAATAGTTGTGGTGTTGTATCAGACAGAGAAGAGTGGTAGAAGATCGAATCTTGTAGGTTTTGAAACCTCCGATTTGATCTTCTCCGATCGACGACCAAACAACCTCCAAGTGGAATAAAATTTTAGAGTGTTGTTCCCAACATCCTAGACCACTCATTCAACGGTTGTGTTTCGTAGTCTCCCAAGTCAGGTTATGCAAAATTTATTTTTCATTTGTTCTCTTGAATGTTATCCACCTTCTAACCTGAAAATGTATATTGTTGTGAGCCAAGGTTGAACCTTGATGATATATATTTCTCTAGTTTTATGTAGAGAAGGTGTACCCATTTGTTATCTTGTTGAAAATGAAAGATTTAGTACCTATAAAGGTCTCATGGTTTTTCTCCACTTTGGAGTTTCCACATAAAAAATCCTTGTGTGCTTTGTTGTTCATTTTGGTATCTTGTCTGAGTACTTCTTGGTAAACCGCTTGATCCATCATCAGTCCTTATTTTCGCACAACAAACAAGTATTAGAACATGGCTTTGATAGAAGAGAAATTCGGTTTTTAGGGAATGATTGTGTTGAACTCTAGCAGCTACTCATATTAGAAGATTAAAACGGAAGAGCTCTTGTTTGCGAAAGATCTTTATAAGCCATTCTTGGGGAAAGATATACCGACAAGAGTAGTGTAATCTAAATGGAAGATTTTTAACATAAAATTCATCACTACAGTTAGAATATATGTTGATATAAGTATACTTCAACATGTGGCCAATGACATAAATGCTTATTAGATGTGGGATAAGTTAGCAGACATGTATGAGTAGAAGAACACTTAGACAACTTGTAAGATTACAGTATAAGGATGGAGAAAGCATTGTTGTTGACATGATCACATTCATGGTCTTAGTAAATTAGTTGACCTCAACCACGATGAAGCTTATGATGAGTTGCTGACATTATTGCTACTTTTTGCATTGTCGAATAGTTGGGAAACTCTTGTTATGTCACTACGTAATTCATCCCTAGATGGCAAGATATCTTTAGAAAAGGTGAAAATGAACCTCTTGAATGAAGGGACAAGACGAAAGGAGATGGGATCCTCCTCATAGTCTTAGTTAGAAGTGAATGTGGTACAAGACTCCAACAACAAATATTGTAAGAAGCCATGGCACATTCAAAAAGATTGTTGAACGTTCAAGAGGGGCAAAGGTAAAGAAAAGGGTGGAAAGACAAGATGTCAAATAAACCTTCAGAGGAGAAAGATACCACTACTATCGCAACCAGTGAAGAGGAGTTGTTTCTTATTGGTGACCAAGGTTGTTTGAACCTATCCAATTATGAGTGCACTTGGGTGATTGATTTTGACATATCATATCACTTGACTCCACACAAAGAGTACTTCTCGTCCTATACCTCAGATGACTATGACTATGTTAGGATGGGAAATGATGGCCTATTCAAAATTGTTGGCATGGGTATTATTTGCTTGATGACGTATATGGGTTGTAAGTTGATATTGAGAGATGTTCATGATGTCAGATTGAATCTGATATCTATTGGCAGACTTGACGATGAGAGCTACCATGGTGGCCTTAAAGGTGGTAAATTAAATGGAAAGTCTCCAATGAAAGTTTAATTCTTGCCCATGTAGAAAAACAAAATTCCTTATATGTGACGCAATTAAGGTTTATAGAGATGAAGCCAATATGACCGCCGACTCAAATGGAAAGTTGTAGCACCAAAGAATTGAGCACATGAGCAAGAGATGTATACAAATGCTTGCCAAGAAAGGAATCCCCCTGAGATAAAAACTTAACTTGCACTCGAAGAACTTAACTTGCAAGAGATCTAAGAATCCGATATCAATTGATACGTGACTGCTCGATCCTTACTCGTCTAGTATGAGTTGTGTCCTGACCTTGCACTCGAAGTTCCGTTGAGATTGATTTGGAATGAAGAACGATTGTAAACAAACCAAATTGAATTGAATTTCCAAACAAGAGAATATAAATAGTGTTCGACTTGAAATTGGGGAGCGCTTTAATTTAATGACCTAGAAAGTTATGATCCCCTCTAGGTCCCATAATTTTAATTTTATTAGTGTTTTTTTAATGTTACTTTTTTATTGTTTGGTTTCACGGTTAACAATAAACTTTTTGGTTTTTGTTTAGTACTTAATTTTTTTCCAACTTTAGTTACTCTTTTGAATTAAATAATTTTTGGAATGTTGAAATCAATTGAATTATGCTTTTTTAAGATTTGAATAATAATTAACTATGCATATTCTGAATTCTATAATTAAGTAAGCAATCTTTTTTTATGATGCCACAAGGGGAAATTAACCGGGGGGGGATAGATTTATAAGGGAGGGATCTAAAAACTGAAAAACATGTGGATATTAAGCTTAGGGGGGACTTCTTTATGATTTTTGCGTTTTCTCTTTATGTTATGATGTTTCTTGTGTGCTTTAAGGATCTTATCAAGATAGGTTGTTTGTCAATATCAAAAAGGGGAAATTTGTTAGATATTTTGAGTTTTGATGGTTCCAAGAAGTCAAGGACTTAGCAGTTGCATGTCAAGTTGGTAACTCGGCAAAGTCATTGACACGACTAGTTGGCAGGAAAACTATATTTGTAAGGAATGCGCAGATAGTGTTTGATCATTACAGGACAACCAGAGTATTTAATTATGGAGTAAGTCATCACAAAAGAGTGAAAAAATCATAAGAATATGTATTGATTCTCTTGTGATATTTTATATTTGGTTACATGATATTTTAGGATTAATTTGTAAGGACTGAGTGTGCGTCATTTCCCTAATCGAATGGAAATGACATCACACGAGATCTCACTTCCTCTAGCTTAAATACTTAACTGTTTAGGATAGAAGGTAAGACGATTGATTATAAGTTGTATCTTGTGAGAAAGAAAGAGAGAACTTGTGCGTGGGACTCGTGCAAGTGGTGTGGTCGAGTGTTCTTAGGCATAGCGTGAGATTGAGAGTGCAGGGACAAAGGTATAAAGTGGTTCAAGGTTGTGAGATTCAACTTGTACATGGGAGAGCTTTGTAACACTCAAGAAATCAATAGAGCGAGTCCATGGACTCTTGAAATCTGACCAAGTGAGAAGCTTGAAAGGGAGTGGATTTTCCCTAAGTAAAGTAGTTGGTTTACGAAGAGTTTCCACTATACATCTCGTGTCATTTATTGTTTAGTAACGTTCTTCCTTTTTTATTATTCCGTTGCATTGTTACTCAAAGTTGACGAGTTCGCAAGAGTCTCCGACTCGTTTAAGTACTAACGATCCCTTAGTCAAGATATATAGTTTATAATATATATTGTTTATTTTTTTAGGGCTTATGATTTAGGATATGCTTTGGACAAAGGGTTTAAGGCAAGGCTTAAAACTAGGCTTTTGGGTAAGATCTAGGATTTAGGGTAGGATTTGAGAAAAGGATTTAAGATAAGCCTGGGTAAGGTTTAATGCTTTTGGTAGGGTTAAAGTTTATGTTTAAGGTATGACTTTAGGAACGGATATGACTTGGGATAAGAGTTAGGATTTGTGGTAAGTGTAGGGGTGTGCAAACCTAGTTAACCGCGATTTCAGTTTTTTGAAATTATTAACCATGTATTAAACGAAGATCTTTTTTTTTGGTCTTGGGCACTGCCCGTAGGAGTCGAAACGAAAACCTCATTTTACTACCATGTAGTCTTAACCGTTGGAATAGATACCCAATCTTCAGAGATCTTTTTTTTGATAGGGTAAGGAATTAGGCTCGCCACAAGTACTACTTTGGCTTGTCTAGTTAGAACATCCACAAGGAATGAGAAATGGTTACTAAGCAATTCTAAAGAGCGGGCAAACCACCGCCCATGAGTAGAGGTGTGTCCGATTTCAAAAGAACCGGTTCGGAATTGTCGGATTCGAAACCGAAACTGAACCGGAATCGACGGAACTAGTATACCCCCGGTTCCGGTTCCTCCCTTCTTAGAAACGGAAAAGAGGAGGTTCCTCCGGTTCGGAACGCGGGTTCTCGGAAAATGACAGGGAAACCGTGATTGCTGTTTTGGTTTTAAAATAGAATGTCTTAAGACATTCTATTTTAGCTACCCGCGATCGCGGTTTGCAAAACTGTGATCGCGGGTAGCTAGCCGTTGTGGTCGTGATCGCGGTTTTAACTATTGTGATCGCGGTTGCTTTTGCTTTTCCAATGGCTATTTTCCTTCCATTGACCATTATAAACACTATATTTCACCTTCAATTTCATTCAAACCAATCTCATACTCTCATATCTCTCTCTACTACTCTCATAATCCTACAAGCTTCCAAAGTTCCAAGTTGCAAATCTCTTCTTAAATTTCTTATCTAGTCACTTACTACTCTCCTTCCTAATATGTTAAAAAAAATGGAAAACCAAGGCCAATCATTTGTTGATTTCTTGGTCGAGCAATGCTATGGTGGTGTTGGTAGTTCACAAGAAAGTGAAATGAATTCTAATCCTTATCAACCACAACCACCTTATCCTCCTATGCCTATTTCGCCACAATTTCCCCCTTCCGCTCCTATTCATAACCAAAGTCCACAAGAGAATGAGGAGGGCGATGAGGAGGACAATGACGAGGATGATGATGATGATGAGGGGGCATCTACGGCCAACCAAAGAGAAAAGGAGTTGAAATCCGACATTTTCACAAAGCACTTCACCGAAGGCAATGTGTTGGATGCACTTGACTGATATGTTGTCAAGTGCAACTATTGTAAGTCGAAGTACAATTAAAGGCGCAATTGAGGTTATGACACCTTGAAAACGCATTTGAAGGCAAAATACAAGGACAAGTTGGGAATGATGCAAGGACAAACACAAATTTCGACTTCGGGGTTAGCAAGTTCTTCCTCTCAATCTCATTTATTTAGTTATAATCATGAACGTAGTGTTTATGCTTTGTCCGATTTCAATTTGCAGAAAGTGTGGTATAAATGATTGGGTTTCCAACCATTTGCAACTCGCTTTTAAACTAACTAAAAAAAATTAGGAAAAATTTGTTTAAAGCATATAAGATTCGTAAAAATGATTTGTCTCGGTTTTTTTCTCAAAATGATATTTGTGTTTCTATTTGTAGTGATATTTAGAGTGATAACGATCAATCTCATTCATACATGAGCATTACATGTCATTATGTTGATGATCATTTCACATGCAAAAACGAGTTTTGGCTTTTCCGGAATTTGATGGGGGCACATACCGGTTCAAATATTTGTAACATTATACACACTATTTTACATTAGTATAGACTATTTCATAGAGTTTTTACTATTTCATTTGATAAAGCATCTAACAAGTCCGCTTTTATTATTGAATTGATTCAAGTTTGTCAACCCCCGGTTTTTGGAAACAAATTCTTTCATGTAAGATGTTCTTGTCATATTTTAAACTTATGTGTTCAAGATGGTTTGACACTTTTAATGTCATATCTTGAACCTATTAAGTATGTTGTTAGCTATATTTTGTTAAAAAAAGAAGACTAAAATGGAGTGGAAGAAGTTTTTGTGAATTGAATGGTGTTAAACCATACTTTTTTCAAAAGATATCGGTCATCGCTGAATTTCTACTTTCAAATTTCTTCTCAATGTTTAAGTTACAAATAACATTTAGCTTCCTTTGCCGCTCAACATGTTTCGGGTTCACAAACAACTGAATCTTCTTGGGACAAATGCTATAAGAACGTGGAAATTTTAAAGGTTTTTAATGATGTAACTTATACGTTTAGTCAAGCCTATACACCAAGTGCTCATATGTTTGTTGTTGAAGCCAATACATCGAACTGTGATCGCGATTTTAACTACCGCGATCGCGGTTCCTTTTCCAACGACAATATTTCTAACGATCACATTGCGTCCAACGGCTATTTCCATCCTAATTCTTATCCGTTTACCCATATAAATATTATATATCACCTTCAATTTCATTTACACCAATCTCATACTCTCTTATTTCTCTCTAATACTTCATTCCTAATCTTTTTCAAAAATGGAAAACTAAGGCCAAGTAGCCATTCCGGGTTCCATATCGAAGGTAAGAGAACTACGTGGACTTTGATTCCTCTATTACCCCGAGAGGATACGTATGCAACTTAATATCAAGTTCAAGCCCTTCTTCAGTTCTTCTTCCAACTTCTCTCATCCCAAACCGGGTGGAATCGGCAAAGAATAGCCGCCGTTAGAATCACCAAACGCTATCGCGGTATTTCTTTTTTCAAATTTGGCTGGAACCGAACCAGAACATGACAAAGAATCGGTTGGAACCATGGGGTTCCCCGTTCCCGATTCCAGTTACATAGTGCGGTGAAACCGGAACCGGACACACCTCTACCCGCAGGTTTGGAAACAGTGACCTTGAGGTACTATTTCAAAGGTACAATTAACGAACCAAATGTTCCTAAGGGCCGATCTTTGGAGATTTGTTAATAATAGATGATTGGTGGTAGCCGGTAGGTATGTTGTGTAATTAATAGTGGACAAAGATTAATACTACCTGTGTGAATCAACATAAACGGCCTTTTTCGATAGAGAATCCTCGAGAACAGTAATGAGCGTATTGTTGTTTTGTATGGGTAACCCACACGGTCTTAAACCTAAAAGGTTTTTCCCAGAAAATTAAACGGTCTCTACTCTCTACGAAGTAGAAGCAGAAGTAGAAGTAGAAGTAGAGGAGTCGGGAGTTTGACTTGGGCATAGACTGATCGACTGCACACATTTCACTATTTAAAATAGTGATCCACATCTCTCATTCTCATGTCATCTCTGAATCTGCGATCACAACAATGGCGGAATCCAAAACAGTCCACTCGCCATTAGTCACATATTTCTCCATGCTCTCTCTCCTTTCTCTCTGCCCTCCTTTCGTCATCCTCGTGTAAGTAGTTTTTTCCCCTATCAAGCAATTAATTGTACAAGTGATTGTAACTACTAAAGTACTAATGCTGTATGATGGGATCATTGGTGATAAGTACAAGTGAACGCTTTCAATATATATGCATATGGTCGCAGATGGTACACAATGGTACATGCTGATGGGTCTGTAGTAGCAACATTCGAGTATTTGAGGCAGAATGGGATGGAGGGCTTCTTCCAGATCTGGCCGACGCCCTCTGCCGTTGCTTGCAAAATCATACTAGTGTATGCTGCATTCGAAGCGGCCCTCCAGCTTCTCCTGCCTGGCGAAGCCGTCCAGGGCCCCATATCTCCCGCTGGAAATCGCCCCCTCTACAAGGTACTCACTGCTCTTCTTAATCAATTTAATAGACCCCAATCTCAATCGCAATCTCAATCTCAATTATTCTTCTATTAATTGTATGTTGTTGTTGTAGGCAAATGGTATGGCAGCATATTTTGTGATTTTGGCTACTTATATCGGCCTCTGGTGGTAAGGCATGTGTGTTTTGTTTTGATTCATCCGCATCCGCTTGCTGCTGTTCATCTCTGATCTTTCTCCCTGCTGCCTTTGTTAATTAGGTTGGGCATTTTCAATCCATCTGTTGTGTATGACCATCTGGGAGAAATCTATTCCACCCTTGTCTTTGGAAGCCTCATCTTTTGTTTCTTGTTATACATAAAAGTGAGTTAGTTGGTTTATGTATAATGATTGATTGGTATCATTTTTCATTGCCGTGCTGATGCTACTGTTTTAATCCTCTTCTAAGGGTCACGTGGCGCCCTCTTCCACTGATTCTGGATCTTCAGGAAACGTGATCATTGATTTCTACTGGGTGAGTAATTTTCCTGTGGGAATCGTGACCATTATGTTTCGGCTTTCTCAAACTCTTTTGATGCTCTTGATGTTGTAGGGAATGGAACTTTACCCTCGAATTGGCAAGAGCTTTGACATCAAGGTTTTTACCAACTGTAGATTCGGGATGATGTCTTGGGCTGTTCTTGCTGTGACCTACTGCATAAAGCAGGTACACAGATTGAGATAATTATGATACTCATGTTTTGTATGCTCATTTGATCTCTGATGTTGTTGTTTAAACTTGCAGTATGAAATGTACGGGAAAATTGCCGATTCCATGCTGGTGAACACTATACTAATGCTAGTATACATTACAAAGTTCTTTTGGTGGGAAGCTGGATACTGGAATTCCATGGACATTGCCCATGATCGAGGTGTGTTGGTCTTCACTCTTCAATTGGTATTGTGCATGTTATCTTCAATCTTCATTGAGAACTCTTGTTTTAGTTATATCTCAATTATTATGAAATGTAGTTAAAACATACTAAAATTGCTAATTTGTTATAATTAATTTGGTTTGTATGCAGCTGGATTCTACATCTGTTGGGGTTGCTTGGTATGGGTTCCCTCCATATACACATCTCCTGGCATGTACCTCGTTAACCACCCTGTAAACCTCGGCTTCCAGGTATATAAACAACCAACCACAAATTAAATGTGTTTTGAACTCTAGCCTTGGAACGTAGTGAGTCTCACGTATTTATGTACGTGATTGTTCAGCTTGCAAGTTGTATTCTTATTGCTGGAATCCTATGCATCTACATCAACTATGACTGTGATAGGCAAAGGCAAGAGTTCCGCACAACCAATGGCAAATGCTTGGTTTGGGGGAAGGCTCCATCAAAGGTAGATACTTTTTATGATATACTGTCATTACTCAATTGGAAGTTGATGGTGTAATTTGAATTTGGTAAATTTCAATTGCATTGGCAGATTGTAGCATCATATATCACGGGGTCTGGCGAAACAAAAACCAGCATTCTACTGACCTCAGGATGGTAAGTAATAGTATCAACCCTTTGGTGAATTCAATAACTTTGTGGTACAATTTTTCACCGTATCAGCTAATGGGTAATGTAACTGAGCAGGTGGGGGTTGGCTCGGCATTTTCATTATGTCCCAGAAATAATGGCTTCCTTTTTCTGGACTGTCCCGGCTTTGTTCAATCATGTAAGAATCAAATATTATGCTTTTTCTCTTTTGGTTAATTTGGATCCTAATTTGTTTGTTGTGCAGTTTCTGCCTTACTTCTATGTCATCTTTCTGACTATCCTTTTGGTTGACCGGGCCAAAAGAGACGACGATCGGTGTCAATCCAAGTAAGCAAGCTTATCAATATCAACATGTATCATAACTGTGTATCTGTCTCTCACCCTGGCTCTAAGCATTGATATTGATTTTCAATGAATGCACAGATATGGCAAGTACTGGAAGTTGTACAGCAACAAGGTCCCAAATAGGATCTTACCTGGAATCTACTGATGCACTCACTTGTTGTTATTGTTATCGTATCTAGTCTCTATATCAGTGAATGCATTTTGTCTGGTGGGTGGCGTTCATTGGTATTGAATTTTTTTTAGCATCTTTTCATTGCTATGTCCTAGTCTCTGTATCAGCTCATTAACTCATTAGGCTTGAGATATGTAATTCACATTATCCTTAAAATAAAGATTTCTCGTTGTTGGTTTCAGACAAATTTTCTTCTATAGATGTGTTTGTGTTTGAGTGTTCTTGATCTCATTGAATTCGATCTGTATAGTTTGTCTGAGTGCTCGTACCATAGGTAGTACTAAACATCATCCAGGACTGTTGGATAGATGCATGCTAGGTGTCTTTTGTTATCAAGCATAAGAGGAATTCAGCTTTTTTTATCCATGGGGAATATAGAGGAAATCGGGATAAGTGAGTTGACCCATCACTATTATTGTTAGCTACTATACCCACAAGGCCACAATATGTGAATTGGACAGATTTGCCCCGTAAGAACAAAATTAACATGAACTTGAATCATTCTAAAAATGCATCACTAATTTCTTGTAGGCATATGTAAGTGGTTCAAAAATTAGTACAAGATAAATGTACATCAATATGATTTTGCACAATAAAATAAACCATCATTAAATGTACAAGTTTTGCCCCTTGCCCAAGTCTGTACAAAAGCCTCCCAGTGTTGTGAGAGCTCGGTGTAATTTTCTGATCTGAAAAATCTAATCAAATATCTCTTTGGCCTCTCTAAAATTGTCTCTTCAATCTTCCAAATTGTGATACAATCACCAATAACGATATTCTCTACAAGAGAAACTTCCAATATGTCTACAAGAAACCAACCATTGCAAGAATTAAATTCATACAAGAAAAACAAAGTTCTAAGAGATATGAACCATCATAGTTGGTCCACCATTGAACCATCATAGTTTTAGATCATGATCGATTAAGTATAGTATACTCCAAGAGTGATTTGTTTATTTTTTTAATCAGGAAACGAATTCGAAAAACTAGACAAGCCTGGAAGATCGAGAGACCGACATCTCGGTAGCTGTAGACCGACAACAAAGCGACAACCAAAACAAAAGCAACAACAAAGCTACAACAAAGGTAATAAAAAAACAACAAAAGTAAAGAACAAGTAAACAAGCAACAAACATCCTGCAAGAAATCCGAAGAAACATGAGTCCAGGCAGGGGATGCGTGAATTAGTAGAGGACTAACACAGGTGTACGGAACCGTGAGAGCTTGCGCTTAGTAAAAGGTATCTAGATTGTTTTTTCGATCAACATGGACTGTTTCATTACATAAATAATACAGAACTCGCACGGTTATTATCTCATTAAACAAGCGACAATACAAAATTCTTACACTAGACACCATTATTTGCTTGACTAATTGCAAACATGCATGCCAATCCAATTAATCATTCAAACGTGCAAATTAAAACCCAAAAATATTACATACAGAAGAAAAAACGTACTAGAACAAATATAAAGCCATGTCACAAAGCATTCAATACTGAATGGGTTGTTTAATTAGCATCTCCTCTCAAGGTATCTTTGGAGGTCAAACTTGGGGCGCTTGATTAGGCGCACCCGCAAGCCATGCTTCATGTACATGGTGAGAGCAAGCTTGGGCGCGACGGTTTGGCCGGCGACCACCTTGACGTGGTACCGGGAAATGATGGAGGCCGCCACGAACTTCATTTGGTAATACGCAAAGTCTCTTCCAAGGCAGAGCCTGGGGCCGCCGTTGAAGGCGCTGAATTTGTAGGCGGACTCGCTCATGAAACGCCCGTCTCGTAGCCATCTCTCGGGCTTGAACTCTCTGCAATCCTTTCCCCAAATGGCCTCCATTCGACCCATGGCATATATGGCGTAGATCACCTTCGTTCCTTTCCTAAGTACGGTTCCGTCCGGGAATACTTCATCTTCAGCAACCTGTTATTATCGTACGTACGTCCATCTTATTAAGAATATGCATAACAGCTATATATAATATTAGTCCAAAAACAATTTTCAGTAGAATGGATACAAATCAAACCCATATAGACTATTTTGTACATATTAGTACGAATTTTTTTTCTTTTCAAAAGTGTTTCGGTCAACACGTTTAACATGCGAATTAGAGAATATAGTTAACCTAAGTGGGTGCTAAAAGTCGTTTGTGCAGATAATAAAAATTGAAATTGATGTTAACGTTTCACTTTACTGTTTTGACGCAAACATAGCAAACTTTTTGTTGACGCAAACATGTACAGATATACTAATAAATTATATAATTCTCTAAATATTTTTGATAAAAAACAGATAAGGGAATACGGAGAGCACCGGTGGGGCCCTCCAACCCCATGTACGTAGCTTAACTACCTTATCTCCTGCGGCCAAATGTCTAGTGTTCTGTTTTTTTTTTGGAAGATTATATATTTATAAATAAGTGAAACTATATACAAATCCAAGTATTTACGAAACTACCTTGTTCAAGGAATAATATATATAGGGTGCAGTAGCTTAACTACCTTATACATGAAACTAGATATATAGATTTTTTTGGTAGAAGAAACTAGCTAGAAATATATAATTGCCTACTAATATTGATATATAATACTAATCTAATTGAAGAGCATACGCTACGTATTATATTTTACGAATCGTGGACTGTGTAGGTGTGAAAAATCTCAATCCTATTGGACCAACTAATTAATTGCTTGAAATGCATTATGATAACTTGGCGTGCGTGCGTGCGTACCTCTTTGTGATCAACCGGGACAGAAGGGTAGAGCCTAAGCGCCTCGGATATGGCCGCCTGCAAGTAGTCCATCCTCTTGACCTCCTCCGGCCTCAGCTGGTCCAGCTGATCAGCGCCTTCCTTCCTGTCCCTGAGAACCCCGCCGATCTCCTCCAGAACCCTCTCCTCCACGGCCGGATGCCCGTCCAGCAGCCAAAAGAACCACGTGAGCGCCACGGACGACGTGTCCCGCCCCGCCAGTATGAAGTTCACGCAAATGTCCCTCAGGAACCTGTCCGAATAATAGGGCTCCCCGTCCCCCCTCACCATCCTCGTGAACACCGTCAGCAGGTCCGACCTCTGCTCCCTGCTGGCCTCATCAGCTGACGCCACCTCCGCCCTCCTCGTCCGGATCACGTCCTCCGCGAACTCGTCCACGCCCTTGATGGCCTCCCGGAGCCTCCGCTCTGGCCCCACGTTCGCCCGCCGCATCGCCTTCCACACGCACGTCGGCGTCACGAACCGCAGCACCGTCGCCTCCGTCGCCTCCTCGAACGCCCGGGCGAACGGGATCTCCGGCAGCCCCACCTCCAGGCAACCCGGGTCCACCCCGAACGCCATCATGCATACGTTGTCGAACGTCAGCCTCAGCAACACGTCCTGCGCGCAATTTAATTACTTACTTGCATATCGATCAATAAATCCATTTGCCACATATAAATAAATGAATAAATCTATTGTTCATCTTTTGTTTTCTGTCGTAATTAAGTGATTACTTGAATTAATGTCAATCATAATTCTCTTTTTACTCAAACGTACGTAACCTTCGTCTAAAGAATTGAATACCTACTTATAGTAGATTTTACATTATTTATATTTATAGTTTCTATTTCTTCATTAAAACGTGAAATATTCCATTTCTTGCATATAAGCATGTCAAAATAAATGGAAAAAAAACTAAAACTTACTGTAATTTTAACCAGGCGTTAAAACCCCTTGTCAAATAACTATGCTATATATGTCGAATACATGAACTTTAAAACTCTACCAAAAAAATATATGAACTTTAAAATTTACGCAATAATATTAAAATATACTCCGTAATATATATATAGAGAGAGTGTGTGTTATTCGTAAGAAATCTATTTGAAAAATAGAGTTAGGTATAATAATTGTATCTATCTGGTTGGTGAACAATCGAGTGTGTAATTAATTTTCTCGCAAATCGAAATGAAAAGTGATAATTAAGTGAAGAATAAAAATAACGTTAGTAATAGTAGTATTAATAATACCTGCAAATCAAAAGAAACAGCCTTGGCGATAGAATCCTCGAGCACAGGGATGAGCCTATTGTGGACGAGGTCGAGCAGGGAGTGCGTGGTAAGCTGGCGGAACTTGGCCGAATGAAACTCAATGCTGGCGACCTTCCTCTGGCGCTGCCACGTGTCGCTGTCGGCATTAAAGATCCCGTGGCCGAGCAGGTCCGCGACGGTGCTTCGGAAATAGTCGCCCTTGGGAAAGCTGCTGAACTTGGTCTTGAGCAAGTACTCCAGATTCCGCGGGTCGGCCGTGACGACGCAGTTCAGGCTGCTAAACGACGGGCCCTTGAACCAAAACGTGCCGTTTTGGTGGATCAGGACATCCGAGATCCACTCGTAGATGTTCCGCCGGAGCCCCAGGAGGAGCGACGGCAGCATCCCGAGGACCGGCCAGACCGGTAGCCCTTCGCGCCGCCCGCGGGCTAGTGAACGGATCACCACGTAGACGGCCAGGGCCAGGAGGATTTCGAGGAGCTGGAGGCGGAAGGAAACGACGGCGTCTGGGATCGGCGAATTCATGGCGGCGCGCGTTTTAGATGATTCAGAGAATGATCGAATTAAGATTTGGGTTTCAATGGCGCGCTGGGATGATGGATAATGGATTACGGAAGCAGAGTGTACGTATATATAATTATAAGGGACGAGGAGAGGGTCGATCGGTTAACTTGGCGTGCGGGGGTGTTTTGAGTTATGCCCAAACACGTAGAAAAGGGGATTTGATTTGGTGAGCTAATACTTATGGGAGAGAAACTTGGGATTGCAGGGGATACAAGAAACCTATGCTATTGCTATTATGCTATTGCTATTATGCTATATATGTGTGCAAATTGCAAAGCACGCAGAAGAAAACAGGGAGTTTTGGTTGTGACTTTTCAAGGACACATGGAAGGCTGGGGGTATTCAGTATTGGGGGTTTTAAGGTTCTTGGGTAGGAAAAGGAAGTGGGTGCAACAGTTAACCTAAAGCTCCCACGATTAGTCTCTTACAAAATACTACTCCCTCTGTCCCGTTTTGTTTGTCATGAAGGACAAACTGCACAGGTTTTAAGAAGGGATAAAATTGCAGAGATATGTACTGTGCATGCATCAGAGGGTGCAGTGTAAGAATTGCTTTTTAAATCTCTTGATCCACCACTTTATATTTGGACCAATCAGAAATGAGCATACAATTTCAATTAGCCAATAGAAAATCAGCATACATACATACACAGATCCACAACAAAATAGAGGTTCCAAGACCTTTAAATACAACCACTTAATCCCAACCACCATTACAGCCTTACATTAAAACTCAAAACAGAGAATTTACAGAGAAAGTTAAGGGAAAAAAACAGAGCATATTTCTGCATCACTGCCTGGAGCTATGGCTTCAGTTTTTGATCTCAATGAAGCCCCACTTTTAGAGGAAGATGCCTTAAATGCACAGGGACACGCATTTAATCTCAATGATGCCCCAGATTCTGAAGGTGAGGACATTAATGAGCATTTAAGTCAGCATCAAACAGAAGCAGGGCAAAGCACATCAGGAGCCACACATCATCAACCATATACAACCAGGCTCAGCACTGAAAGAAAAATGCAAATCATAATGCAACTGCTACACATGGCAAATGGGGGGCATCTACCAAGGAATGCACTACAAGCTGTTGCAAGCCAATTTAATGTGTCCTCAAGGACCATTTCCAGGCTATGGAAGACAACCCAACAACAAGAACAAGGGGGACAGATTAGGGTGAGTACAAGTTATCACAAGTGTGGAAGGAAGAAGATTCAAATTCAAAGCAGTTCAATCACACAAATCAGCATGGGGGACAGAACATGCATTAGATTTGCATCATTGAAACAACTCCATCCTCAAGACCTAATGCAAGCTAAGGCATGGATACATTGAAATTGCATCTCAGCATCAAACAAGACTTCATCATTGATTTTAAAAAAAAAAAATCTCAGATGTCCCCAGGCATCATTGAAACAACTCCATCCTCAAGACCTTAACATGCAATGGCCTCATTCAGCAACAATTAAGGCTGGTGGCCTAATGCAAGCTAAGGCATGGATACATTGAAATTGCATCTCAGCATCAAACAAGACTTCATCATTGATTTTTAAAAAAATAAGTAATCTCAGATGTCTCCAAAGCATCATTGAAACAAAATCAAAGCATCATTGACACAAAAGCAAAGTGCATAACTGAATTTGCATCTCAGTTTTAATGGAGAGTTCATCATTGAAAAACTATAAATGCAACAGAACAAATAAGGGTTTTGCAGCAACAACATCAGGGGACACACACCAGCAACAGAGAGAAATTGAGAGATCGAAAGCAAAACAGGGAGAGGAAATAAGAGTACGAGAGATCTTGAGCAAAAAACAGAGAGATGGGGACATGAACAACATCAAGGGGACTCACACCAGCAACAACAATCAACATGCCATAGCAACAACAGAGCATCATCAACACTCTCAAAAAATTCACACATCACAGCAAAGCAAGCACACATCACAGCAAAGCAAGCATTCCCATTCTCATAAATGTAATAAGGATAAGGAGAAGGGGGCATATCTTATTTACTCTTCCTCATTTTCAGAGGGGACATTTTCAGAGGCATCATCTTCAACATTAGGCAACACAGCATTCCCAGGGGGTGCAGGATGAGACTCAACACAAGCATGATCAACATCATTCTCATTATCACACTCAACTGTAGATTCAGACCTGCGGGGACTGTAGGTGTGGTTGCCAAGGCATTCATTTCCCCACTCACAATTCGGCTGGTCAGAGCATTCATAGGACTCAGTTTCATCAGACGACAAGGGACCATCATACTCATCGTTATTTGATTCCCAACTCATCTTAGCAAAAAGATCTCTCGTACTCAGGGGACCTGCATTACACAAAAAAAATAGAGAGGTGATGAGAGATCATAAGCAAAACACAGAGATGAAATAATACAGTACCAAAGCAAAAAAACAGAGAGAGGAAAAACAAAGAGGAAAAACAGAAAGGAAATAAGAGATCGAAGAGGGGAAAAACTGAGAGAGGAATTGAGAGATCGAAATCAGGAAAAAACAAAGAGAGGAAATGAGAGATCGATGAGAGGAAAAACAGAGAGAGGAAACGTGATATCGTTTAGGGAAAACGAGAGGCAAAAAAACAGAGAGTACGAGAGATCTTCAGGCAAAAAACAGAGAGTACGAGAGATCTTGAGTAAAAAACAGAGAGTACGCGAGATCTTTAGCAAATAAACAGAGAGAGGAAAAATCAAAGTGACAAAATGAGAGATCGAAGGAAAAAATGAGCGGTTGAAAACAAAAAACGAAAAGGAGAGATCGAGAGGGAAAAATCATGTATAGATCTCGAGATTCAAACCAAGAAAATAGTGATTCAAAGCAAGGGGAAAAATTGACATAGCGATCTCAATCGAGATCCAAAAAGTTCATCCACAAAGCGATCGAAGATCCGAAAACGAAAGAGTTAGAGATCGAGAAAAAATCGAGATCCAGTGACAAATCGAGAGAGTAAAAGCAATAATGAGAGAGGAAAATTCGAGATCTACAGAGATCGATAAATCATTGTGAGGAACAACTAGATCGAGAGAGATTGACATACCTTTATTCGAGATCGAGAGATTGAAAGCAAGGATCGAACACCACCAGCAAAAAACAAAGACGGATCTCAAGATAGCTCCACAGAAATCAAAAGCGCGCTCCAATAACGGGGATACTTCGAGCAATCCAGAGCAAGAAGAGAGAAATCTATCGCTCAATCGAAAGTGGGATGAGAGAATCGAGATCCAAACGAGAGAAATCGAGATAAACAACGAGAGATCGAGAGGGAGACGGCTCAACTGCCATTAGGGTTTTAGAGAGATCGAGAGAGCTCGAGAGAGTGGCGGCGAAAGCAACAGAAGCATCGTCTATATGGAGAGCTCTAGAGCTTTTTTAGGGTTGCAAATGGATCAAGCATTTGGGCCCGAGAGAGAGTGGCGGCCATATCATGAAAATGGAGCATTCTCTATCCATTTTTAGGGTTTTCAGAAATGGATCACCAATTGGGCTCGATTCAATCCACAAAAATGGATCACCAATTGAGCTTTTTCAGTCCAAAAAAATGGAACATTGAAAAACCATAAAAGGTGTGCAAAAATGGAAAAAAAAATGGAAAATGTGGAAAAAATTAAAAATTGGATTAAAAATGCACTTTGTATTTTTAGTGTTACCAAATTTGCATAAAAAATTGGATTAAAAAAATTCACTTCTTAAAAATGATGGATTAAAAAAATTATGGGTTGTGTATGATGGATTTTAATGGAGGTAGGAGAAGATGAATAGTTGATGGGATGGAAAGAGAAAAAGTGGGTAAAAGGTGAAAAAGTGTGTAAAAAGTGAAATTGATTGAGGGTATTTTTGTAAAAAACGATGGCTAAAAAAGGAAAGGTGTGAAAGGACGACAAACATTTCGGGACGCCCGAAATGGAATACTGGACAAACAAAAGGGGACGGAGGGAGTACTAGCTAGGCAGGCCGTATTTTTGAATTTTGACTCGTTATTCTGCAAAACTTGCGTGCTAAACATATTTATTCATTTAATAATATATAGGGTACTACTTTTTCTTGGTCGGAAATAATAAGATAGTACTAATATTCATATTGATGCATGTTGGCTCCTGTACCACCTCAAAAGATTGCATGCTTCTCCCTCGGTGCTGTGTGTCTACCCTCTCTCTCTCCAATTTACATTCTCTTCTTCGCCCATTCCAGTGTCGAGTTCTTCATAGTTCAGAGGGGTGGAATTCACTGTAGGCTCTTTAGAGAGGGAAAACTTCAGTTTAGGATTTTTAAGTTGGGCGAAAAATTGAAGGAGGAATTAAGGTTCTTCAAAGTTGGGCAAAAATTTGGACATAATTGAGCAAAGAGTTGCTTCTTTTTAGAAGGTAAGCAATTGGTTTTATACGGATTTCTAATGTTGTTTCATTGTATGAATGCGTTAATGTTGTAAAGCAATTGGTTTTAAATGGATTGTAATCCGGATTCAAGAGCAAAGACATGCATGTCTAGGGCTTGACATTATTCGTGGGTGATCGACCCACCCGTTTCACCCGACTCAATTATACGGGTGAAAAACTATAATAAAGTCGGTGATGAGTAGGTCGGGTGACGAGTCGGATATCGGTGAAATTTTACACCCGTTTAACCCGACCCATCACCCACCACCCATTTCACCCGTCTACCACCAGTAAAAATTTATCCTAAATTTACCAGTATAGCTTAGTCCTTATCTCGCTCATACCAAGAAAGAGGAATACGACGCTTTTCCTAAAATAGTATGGGACTTTGGGGCTTTTTTTAAAAAAAGTTTGAGATTTTTTAAGATATTAAGACTATAATGGAATGCTACCCTATTCCAGACCAAATTCTCGTCTCAATTATGTGAATGTAAACGTTTTTGGCTTTTTACTAAGGAGTTTGAATGATGATATTTTTGCAACATATGTGAATCTTGGATATAAAATGTTTGAGAATATCCTAGGTATCACTTCAGGAAGCATATTGTTACATTAACTTTTTTGTATATTAATTCTGAAATTTTATAAAATTTTATTGTAATTTTAGAATTCCCGGGTGACGGGTCACCTGCCTCACTCGCGGGTGACGGGTGGGACGAATATGGGTGAAAGGTTTTACGGGTGATGGGTGGGTCAGATGATACAATTTATTTCGTGGGTCGGATGGTGGAAGTGCTCCACCCACCCATAACCCGACCCATGACCAGCCCTAAACATGTCAAACAAAAACCAGAAATCCAAAGATGGAGATATTGGTATCAACCTGCAAACACGAGATGAACAAAGGGCAACAAATAACCAAGTCAACCAAATTACACATAAGCTCTTGAAAAAGTGCAATTTTTTAGGTATAAAAATCAACAAAACAAGAATAAGGAAGGATAGACATATACTTTTCGAACTTGTGCTCCAACTGTTCGTGATGATGTCCAAAACAAGTAAAAGCAAAAAGTGGGCCCAGAAGGACCCCCATAGGCAAATTAGGGACCCACGTCCATGCTCGGTTATTTAAAAACAAAACTCCCGACGGATGCGAGGTCTCTCAAAACATCCCAGGACGAGGTCTCGACCTCGTCACCGACTCTACTAATACGCCCGCCCGCTCGAACCAATCACAAGCGACCTCACTTCCGAACCAATCACCAGCAACCTCACTCCCAAACCAATCACAAGTGACCTCACTCATGGACCAATCAAAAACCCTTATTTCGAGCATCCCACATCGAACATTAGCCTAAACTCGGCCCCCCGATTCTCTATAAATAGAGAAGAACCTCGTAGGATGAAGGGGTCGAAAAACCACTTGAACTCAAGAACTCTCTTGCTTGTTAAAGATCGACGTGATAGGAACATCGTCAAAAGACCTCGCTACGGATAGGAGAAACCCACAGAAAGACCCCAAAGTCGCGCAGGGACCTCGCCCACGCCTAAAACCTCACTACAAAAACTCACAAAACTCCCTACATCATATCCTCAAATCTACCTCGCCCTAGAATCGACCTCGCAACAATAGGTGCGATCTCGGAACCTTGTAGGAGATCTAGGTGTGATTCTCAAAGTTGTACATCAACCTCGTAGGTTTGTAACCTCGCAACCACGGAAAATCATGAATAAAGGAGCAAGTGTTTGCACTCAAATATAATAATCTTGTTTCTTGTCTCGTAGCGTAGACGTTATTTCGGGTTTCATCACTGGCGCCGTCTGTGGGAAACCTCTTCATCCTAAGCAGCTTCCCATTTTAGTGCAAACCTTGATTCCTAAAACCCCCTCAGAATGGCTTGTCCAAACAATTTCTTCCCCCAACATCCCGACAATATGGCTGAGACCCCTCCATGGACGACGGCGGGGCCGTCAGGATACCCTTTTGTGGTCCCTCCAGGCTGGACATACAACATCCCACAAAACCCATACCCGTTCCAAGGGTATGAACAGGGTGGCGCTCCTTTCAACCAGTATCCCTATCCGGGGTACGGGCAGTACCAACAAGGCCAAGCTCCCTCATACGTCCCGATCCCCTCCCAGGGGCAACCTCACTCCGAGTACGTGCCCGCATATGTCCCGGGCTATATGCCGAGACAGGAGGCTCCCACGAACGGATCTACCACGGAGAGACCCTCCCGAGATCCGATGCAGATCTCGCGATCCCGTTCGCGACGTGCAGAGAGGCGTGACATGGAGTTGTCCGAAACGGCGACAAGCGCGCCACGCCCTCTGGCGAGGTCAAAGTCGAAGTCTGCTCGCCCATCCGTCGAGAGTGGATACTGGAATCCCTTCATACCCGAGATCCAAGAGGCACACATGCCCAAAGGTTTCCATTGGCCACAAATGGGACTTTACGACGGCACGGCCGACCCCGAGGACCACATAAAACACTACGCCGTCCAGATGAACGTCAACTCTTACAATGACGCCATTTTCTGTCGGATCTTTCCGACCACTCTGGACAAAGCGGCAATGACGTGGTTCACCAGCCTTAAGGTCGAGTCGATAGCCTCGTTTTCCCAGCTATGCGAGTCCTTCGTCGGGCACTTCAACGGCTCGAGAAAGCGCAAGAAGAACATGCGCGATCTCCGTGGCATCGAGCAGGGGGAAAACGAGAAGTTGGGTACCTTTTTTACGAGGTTCACCACCGCGGTCGCTGAGATCGCGCAAATCGATGAGGCCTCGGTCCGCGACATCCTCATGGGCAACCTTCGCCAGGGGGATTTCAAATGTCGCATTTTTGTCAAAAATCCGACCACATATGAGAGCCTATGTGCTCGGATCACGGCACAGGTCTACGCCGAGGACGCTGCCAGCCAGAGCTCGCGACCGAGGACCGACAAGGAAATCGTGACCGAGGCTAAGGGAAAAGCTAAGGTGGCTACGCCGGCCGCGAGGGACGCGTACATGACGCAAACTCACGATCGGCGTGCCGATTACAAAAGCAACAACAACAACAATAACAGAGGCAACAACGACAATAGAAGCAACAACCGCTACGACAACCGTGGCGGTGGAGGTTGGAGCTGCTTCGGCGGGAAGCCACGAGGTTATAGAGGCAAAGGTGGCCCCGCCTACAACCCAAACGAGAAAAAGCGCGCCAACCACGCGTCGGGGGCCAACCTCGTACAACAGGAACCAACCCGATCCCGACCAAGCAACACAGAACAACAAGCTCCGGCAAGGCAGTCGCGCTCCGGACAAGCCGCGGCGCCCGATGGGTACATCAACACCATCTCGAGCGGACCCTCGCTAGCGGGCTCGAGCCAGGCGGAAAGAAAAAGATACGCGAGGGCAAGTCACCATGAGCCCTCGGTATACAGCGTGACACAAACCTCACGGTCCCACGTGGGTATGGCCTTCACGACAGAAGACGCCGAAGGGCTCCATATGCCCCACTTCGACCCCCTAGTGATACACGCTCAGTTGGGCTCGAAAATAGTGAAGCGAATACTGGTGGACACGGGTTCCTCCGTGGACATCATGTATTTTGGCGCTTTCAAGCAGCTAGGGATCTCCGCGACATCCTTGAGGCCCTACGCTGGGAAGCTCACCTCCTTCTCAAGAAACGAGGTCGATATCGCTGGTCTCATAGACCTGTGGATGACCCTCGGTACTGGCCCGACAACGAGAACCGAGGTGATAGAGTTTACGGTGGTGCACTTGCCCTCGGCCTATAACGCAATCATCGGGAGAGTCTCCTTGATGAAATTCCAGGCAGTGGTCTCCATCTACCACCTGAAATGAAGTTCCCCACCAGCGTGGGTGTCGGAGAGGTGAAGGGCAACCAAGAAGAGGGCCGCGTCTGCTACATGACCTCGGCTAAGCAAAAATGCTCTGTGTTCATGGTAGAGACTTCGGGTGAAGCAGACCTCGAGGTCCGGGATTTCACAATACCCACTCCCGAGACAGAAAGAAGGGTGATTACCCCCTTCGAAAACAAATCAGAAAAGATCTACCTCGGGGGTTGCCTCACTGGGGGTGCAGCAGCGTCACTAGAGGCCCTGCTTGTTGGGTCCCGCGACGTGTTCGCCTGGACTGCAAAAGATCTCCGAGGTGTGCCTCGGACCCTGGCCCAGCACTCCCTGAACATCGACGTCGCCATTCGTCCTGTGGTGCAGCGTCGAAGAAAAATGAACGAAGAAAGGGCAACCGCCGCAAATGAAGAGGTGGCCAAGCTGCTGGCCGCAGATTTCATACGCGAAGTCTAGTATCCGAAATGGCTGTCCAATGTCGTGTTGGTCAAGAAGGCCAGCGGCAAGTGGCGGATGTGTGTAGACTTCAAAGACCTCAACAAGGCATGCCCCAAAGACAGCTACCCCCTGCCCTCGATCGATGCACTTGTAGATTCGACTGCTGGGCACGAGGTCTTGAGTTTCCTCGACGCCTACTCGGGATACAACCAAATCTCGATGAATCCCCGTGACGAGGAGGAAACATCCTTTATCACTCAGCGGGGGACATACTGTTATAAGGTCATGCCGTTTAGCCTCAAGAACGCAGGGGCCACATTCCAACGCCTCGTCGATTGGGTTTTTAAAGACCACCTGGACAGGAACGTATCCGCCTATGTCGACGACATCGTGGTACGGAGCAAGGGCCCCGAGGAGCACCTGGCTGACCTCGCCGAGGTTTTCACCACCCTCGGACACCACCAGCTCAGCCTGAACCCCGAGAAGTGCGTTTTTGGCGTGTCCTCGGGGAAGTTTTTGGGATTCATGATCAGCGAGTGCGGGATCGACGTCAACCCCGCCAAAATAGAATCCATCCTCACAATGAGGTCTCCCCGATCTCGTACCGAGGTATAGAGACTCAACGGCACTGTAAATTACTTAGGGAGGTTTTGCTCCCGCCTAGCAGACAAGTCCCTCCCATTTTTTGCCGCCCTCAAAAAGAATGACAAGTTCGTCTGGGACGAGAGACTCGAGACATCCTTCTCCGAGTTAAAGACCTTCCTCACCAAGCTCCCCACCTTGTCACCTCCACACGCGGGCGAAGATTTGCAACTATATGTGGCGGTGAGTCCTGAGACCGTCAGTGCGGTGCTCACAAGAGAGGCCATGCACCCGGTATACTTTGTGAGTCGCGTGCTCCAGCTTGTGGAGCAGAGATACTCCCCGGCAGAAAAGATGGCGCTGGTTGTAGTGACCGCCGCAAGGCGCCTACGCCCATACTTCCACGCACATCCCATCCAGGTTCTTTCGGACCTCCCACTTCGTCAGATTCTGCATCAGCCCGGTCTCTCCGGACATATGAACAAGTGGGCCGTCGAGCTCTACGAGTTCGACATCAATTATCTTCCGAGAACCGCAATGAAGGGACAAGCCCTCGCCGAATTTATGGTGGAGGTCACCTTCCCCGAGACAGACACAAGCTCGGACGAATGGAAAGTGTTCGTTGATGGCTCACGATGTGACGCCGGTGGCGGGGCCGGGGTGTTCCTCGCTGGCCCCTCAATCGAGACGGAGTATGCTCTCAACTTCGCCTTTGATGCCACCAGCAACGACGCCGAGTATGAGGCCATGATCGCCGGGATCGAGATGGCGCTACTCAACGGAGCCCGCAAAATCTGGGTCTACACAGATTCCGAATTGGTGGCACGACAACTCAACGGCCAATACGACACCAGGACAGGTTTTCTGCCCGCTTACCGAGCAAAAGTCAAGGCCTTGGTTTCATGCCTAGAAACCTTCGCGGTGGAGTCAATCCCGCGGACCTCAAACACAAAGGCGGATGCCCTCGCCAGGTTAGGCTCCGCGCTTCCCTTGGATGTGGGAAACCGCGTAATGGTGGAAAGAAAGCTCTCACGAAGCGTCGATAGCGAGGTCATGTCCATAAGGACCGAGGACTGGAGGTTCCCGGTGACGAGGTACATACAAAGCGGCATCCTCCCAAAGGACCCCGCGCTGGCCAGAAAACTAAAAATGCAAGTTGCCCGCTACTGCGTCGTTGGCGACCAGCTTTATCGTCGGGGCTACGCTGAACCCAACCTGCTGTGCATACCGCACGAGGCAACGGACCATGTCCTCTACGAGGCCCACGAGGGAGTTTGTGGGGGACACCCGGGGTGGAGGTCTTTGGCACACAAAATCGTCCATTTGGGGTACTTCTGGCCCGCTCTCCGACAAGACGCAAGAGCTTACGTCCAAAAATGCGTCGGATGCCAGAAACACGAGAACGTCCAGCACACCCCGACGGCTCCCCTCCGCAGCATTCACGCGCCATGCCCATTCGCAATGTGGGGAATGGACATTTTAGTCCCTTTTCCTAAAGCTGTTGGCCAAGTGCGACACATTTTGGTCATCGTGGACTACTTCACGAAGTGGATCGAAGCACAGGCAATGGCAAAAATCACCGGGGCAAAGGTCTGCGAATTCCTGTGGAAGAACCTCGTCTGCCGTTTCGGTGTCCCCATGACAATCATGACCGACCATGGCCCCTAATTCGACTGCGAAGAAACTCGGACTTTCTGCTCTGAGCTGGGCATCGACCTCAAATTTTCCTCCGTGGCTCACCCCCAGTCCAATGGCCAGGTAGAAAACGTTAATGCCCGCATCTTGACAGACCTCAAAAAGCGCTTGGGCATGGCACAAGGCCGAATTAATCCCACTCGTCCTCTGGACGTACCGCACGACCTCGCGCCGCGCAACGGGCGAGACCCCCTTCGCTCTTACCTACGGGGCGGAAGCCCTCGTTCCCGTAGAAACCCTAATTCCATCAGCAAGGGTGTACAACTTCGACGAAAAAGAAAACGAGGCCAACCTCAAGGTCGAACTGCAGTTCCGAGATGAAATCCGCGAGGTAGCGGATCTGCGCTCTAGAGAATACAAGCGACGTGTCGCCATATACCACGACAAGAAGGTCAGACCTCGCCTCTTGGCCACGGGAAACCTCGTGCTAAGACGCACCGAAGGAGGAAAATTGGACCCTAACTGGGAAGGACCCTACATCCTCGGAGAAGAAGTCGTGCCCAGGGCTTTCAAACTCAGGGACGACGAGGGGCGCACACTGAGCAAAACGTGGAACGTCGCGCGAATCAAAAAATATTACATGTAGAAACTCGAAACCCCGTTGTTCCTCACAGTTGGTAAATAAAGGATTGCAGGCTTTTCTAAAAACTCTTCTCTCCCTGAAAAGCCCCACCCCTCGCTTCCCGCTTGGGGTTGGAGAATCTCGTTGAAAAGTTCCACCCCTCGCTTCCCGCTTGGGGTTGGAGAATCTCGTTGAAAAGTCCCACCCCTCGCTTCCCGCTTGGGGTTGGAGAATCTCGTTTGAAAAAAAAAAATTCCACCCCTCGCTTCACGCTTGGGGTTGGAGAATCTCGTTTGGAAGAATTCCCACCCCTCGCTTCCCGCTTGGGGTTGGAGAATCTCGTTGAAAAGTTCCACCCCTCGCTTCCCGCTTGGGGTTGGAGAATCTCGTTGAAAAGTCCCACCCCTCGCTTCTCGCTTGGTGTTGGAGAATCTCGTTTGAAAAAAAAAAATTCCACCCCTCGCTTCACGCTTGGGGTTGGAGAATCTCGTTTGGAAGAATTCCCACCCCTCGCTTCCCGCTTGGGGTTGGAGAATCTCAGTGAAAAGGTCCACCCCTCGCTTCCCGCTTGGGGTTGGAGAATCTCGTTGAAAAATTCCACCCCTCGCTTCCCGCTTGGGGTTGGAGAATCTCGTTTTTTTTTTAAAAAAAAAAAAAATTCACCCCTCGCTTTACGCTTGGGGTTGGAGAATCTCGTTTGGAAGAATTCCCACCCCTTGCTTCTCGCTTGGGGTTGGAGAATCTCGTTGAAAAGTTCCACCCCTCGCTTCCCGCTTGGGGTTGGAGAATCTCGTTGAAAAGTCCCACCCCTCGCTTCACGCTTGGGGTTGGAGAATCTCGTTTGGAAGAATTCCCACCCCTCGCTTCACGCTTGGGGTTGGAGAACCTCGTTTGGAAGAATTCCCACCCCTCGCTTCGCGGACGGCTATTTTTAGGTTGGAACGAACTTCCAGAACAACGAGGTCCGAACAGAGGCTCACGTCGCGAACTACAACGCCCGGTGTGGTCCGAGCCCCACAAAAGATGTGACACTCGAACCATGGGGTTGGACGGATAAGGACTGACGTATGCAAGAAAGTCTAAAGCAAACAAGCATAGGAAAAAGTGACGAAGGGCATACATATAAAAGCAGGTGTTTCGATTACAGACCTCGTAGGGTCACCCAAACAAAAAAAAAGAAAAAAGAGAGAAAGAGATGTTTTGATTACAAACCCCGTAGGGCCACCAAAGAAAAATTATCATCATTTTTTCGAGGTTTCAGCCTCGGGACCGGTAAGATCGATGGTTTTAGGGGTTTCGGAAGAGGCAGCCGAGGCTTCAGCAGGAGCAGGGGCAGCGGAGGCAGGAGGCGCGGGCGCATCGGCCACGGGCTGAGGTCCCGTGGAGGTTAACTCCGGGTTCCCTCCAATAAGCTCTACCTCGGGGGGCGCGGTGCTGGACACAGTCCCGTCCTCGTTGAGGAAGAACTCGCATTCCCCCTCGGGATCCTCCGACCCCAGCTCCCCCATGGTTTCATTGTAGTTAGGGTTGAAGAAGACGATCTGGGGGTCGAGGTGCCCATACTTGGCCACCGCCTGCTTGACGCCCATGCGGACTGCCTGGTGGAACATTTTCCTCACGCTCTCCACCAGCTCCGCCTTGTACTCTTCCGAGTCCACATATTTGGGACCCGCGGCCACGACCTCCTCGTTAAGCTCAACAATGCGCCCCTCAAGGCGCCTGCTCTCCTCCTCGGCCCTCAGGAACTCCGCCTCCTTCGCCTTGAAGAACTCGTGTTCGGCGGAGAGCTTACCCCGAAGCCCTTCAACCTCGCCCCGCAGGACCCCGGCCTCATCCCTCGCCCTCTTCTCTCCCTCCCTCGCCGCCTTTACCTCCTCCCTCGCCACGGCCTCAACCCGCTTCTTGGCCGCAGCCTCCGCAGCTTTGGACGACTCCGCGACCTCGGCCAGCTCCTTGGCCTGTCGTTCACACATCTCGATGCGGGCTTGAAGCGCCGCCTCCATCCTGTCCATCCTCGAATGAAGTAGGACGATGCGACTTCGGTTGTAATTGTCAAAAAAGGTGTGCTGCAAGTTCACAGGAGGGTGAGAAAAGAAACAAGAAAGAGACAAGAATTAAACACACAAAAACAAAAAAATAAGCTTACCATGGCCGAGTACCGAGCGGCCTCGTCGTCGAGCGCCGCCTCGGTGAGGTTGTTGGCCCACGCGACCTCCTCCTTGTAATCCCCCCGAGCCCAATCCAACGGGGTCCCTCTGATAGGTCCAGGGCAGTGGAACCTGGCGGGATGGGGGCCTGTATCCCCGCGACTTCGCCCCTCGAAGTTAAAGGCGGAGATGAGTTCCAGATCCCGCGAGCTCCGATGATGGTCTCCCGACCGGGGTTTCTTCTTCTTCTCCACAGGGGGGACCCCACTTCCTTCCTTTTTCTCCCGGTCTTGTCGTCAGACGCCCGGGGTGGATGGGTGGTCCCCTACGTGGTGGCCCCTTTCGATGGAACCACCTCAGGCCTTTTCTCCCCTTGGGGCGGCCCCGTGACGTCCCACTGCGACGCCCTCGTGACGTTCCCCTTGGGCAGGGGCCCCCCTGTCGCGGCCGTTGGCGGAACAGGTCCCGGCTGCATTGTACCTGTCCTCGCCTGCGAGCTCGGCTCGTTGATGGAAATCCCTTTGAGGACCCGGGGAGCAGGGGTTTTGGAACTAGAACTCATAGGTTGTTTCCCCTTTGACTTCGCAGTAAGAGCGTGCAGAAAGTCCACTGTCAAGAAAGAAGGGGCAAAAAAAAAAAAAGAAGAAAAAACCAACAGGTTAAAATGAGGTTAGAAACAAATATAACGAGGTTTATAACCTTGCAACCTTACGAGGAAGAAAAAAAAACAATCAGAGAAATAATGACAATAAAATACCCTCTCCACCCTCGCGAAGAGGGAAACTGAGGCTCAGCCCGGCCCGCTCAAGCCGGTCCTGAGAAAGGTAGCGCTCGTATGGCGCCTGGTACGTTGTGGCATACCGAGCCTTGAGTGCCTGGAACTCAGCAACCTTGTACGGACACACGCATCTCTCATAGTTACCCGGTGCCATAAGGAAATTGAGGTATCTCCCGCTGAGGTCTCGGACCAAAAACCATTTAGGTTTCCACGTCCCGACGTTCGACTGGGTCGTGACGATTTTGACATTCGGCGTGCTGAGGTTAACCAGGGAACAGCGAGGTTCTCTCCTCGCCAAGACTAACGCCGACAAATCGCTGAGGTTCGGCTCGTCCAGAAGCTCGCGGCTTCGGATTGTGTAGGCGCACAACAAACGCCAGGCGTTCGGGAACAACTGGGCGGGGCAGACGTCCATGGCCCACAAGAAATCAACGATGTGCTGGGCCAAGGGCAGCCTAAAGCCCGCTTGGAGACTGACGAGGTGTACGACAGCACACCCCTCGTAGGACGCCAGGGGTCACCCCTCCTCCTCTGGCAGTGCCAGCTCTACTCCCTCGGGCCAGGGGAAGTCCTTAGCTATATCCGCGAGGTCGTCCAGCGTCAAATCGGTGGCCACCCCCTCGGACAGGTAGACCTCGGGAGTGCTCGGACTCATAGGAATCTGTTCTTTGAGGACGACAGGAGTGCCGAACACAGCGTCGGTAATATAAGCCTCGGGGAAGCTCGATGGCACATACGCGGCCGAGGCTGAGGCAATTGCCACGTCCAACCTCGCCTCGACCTCGGCGACGATCACATCAAGAGAAGAAGAGGAAGCCATTTCAACACCAGAATATATGCGCAGACGGGGGAAGTACGAACTGATCGAAACATCGGAGTCGTTGGATGAGGGCTCGCTGAAGACCAACGAAGGGGAACTTGGGTTCTGAGAATCACTAGGCTCTACACTTCCTACGGACTCGGAGACCTCCTGATAGAAACTCTCTTGAAAATTAAAGACAAAGCCGGGCAGTGGGCTCGCAGCGGCTCTCCTAGGCATGAAAAGACAACGCCCAGGCCGCGAAAAGCTAGCACCTGGAAAAGAGAAGGTCAGTAAGACACTAAAGGCAAGGCAACCAAAGAGAAAAACACGAGATCATGACCCCATGAAAGAAGGAAGAACGAGGTCAAGCCCGAGATCGAAGAACGAGATCACGACCCCGTGAAAGAAGGAAGAACGAAGTCAAGCCCGAGATCGAAGAACGAGATCACGACCCCGGGAAAGAAGGAAGGACGAGGTCGAGCCCGAGATCAAAGCACAAAGATCATAACCTCGAAAAGAAAAGAGCACGAGGTCATAACCTCGAAAAAGAAAAAGTGCGAGATCGCAACCTCGAGGGACAAAGCAACGCGAGGTCGTAAAAGGAAAGGCCACGTGGCATCCTACGGGCTACTCTGACAGGATAGGACGGCAAAGAAGAATTTGAAGCGCCAAAAGAAAGGAAAGAGAAGGAAGGCCAACCAACGGTGGAAGCCAGCGGTGGAAGCCCAAACGTCCCGTCAATCAGACATCATGACGTTTGGGCTCCCGAGGGTTTTCGAAATTCGAAAAGTGGTGGGCGGAGAAGCGGAAGTTTAACCGCCACCCCAAGCAAAAAAGAAGGGAGAGAAAAGCAATAAACCCAAAAGCCCAGCGGTACCCTCACGGCGGCAACCGCCCCCCCCCCCCCCCACCGTCTCACCACCGCAACACCGCCCCCCGAAGCGGAACGAAGAAAGAACAAAGAAATACCCAGAAATCACCAACACCCACCCAGATGCAAAACGGAACGAAGAAAGAACAAAGAAACACCCAGAAATCACCAACACCCACCCAGATGCAAAGCGGAACGAAGAAAGAACAAAGAAACACCCAGAAATCACCAACACCCATCCAGATGCAAAGCGGAACGAAGAAAGAACAAAGAAACACCCAGAAATCACCAACACCCACCCAAATGCAAAGCAGAACGAAGAAAGAACAAAGAAAAAATGACAAAGGCAAACGCCAAAAAACACACAACCCTGCCACCGCCGCTTCGCCACCGTGACACCGGTGCGAAACACCGGGCGACACACCGTCGCCCTTACAAAACACGGGGCACGAACAAAGGAAGAATCGAAGGCAAAAAATACCAAAAGACAGGAGGAAGAAGATCAAGAACTTACTTGTTTAAAGGTCAGCGAACGAAAGGCGGTGGCGCAATTGGCGAACGACAAAAAGCTCGTCGGAAACCGTCTGGAGAAACCGCTCAGAAGAAATCGAAGAGATAAAGAGAGAGAAGGAGCAAAAATGTTGGAAAGAGAAGATAAGGGGGAAGCGTGTGAGATACGCCCTTATATAGTGCAGATTTGAGCCTCCCCCACTCCCGAAAGGCTTCTTAAGCCTGTCTCACCTGGACGGCCCACTAAGGAAAGTATGGCAAAAAGGCCCAAGAACCTTCATCCGCGCAGAACAAGAAGATAACCTAAGTACAGAGCCTCACACCTCGCTAAGCGCCCTCCCAACCTCGAGAAACTTCATAACCTCGAGAAACTTCTTAAGCCTGCGACCCTCGGGGCGAGGCCCCCAGGCCATGGGGTTGTGATGATGTCCAAAACAAGTAAAAGCAAAAAGTGGGCCCAGAAGGACCCCCATAGGCAAATTAGGGACCCACGTCCATGCTCGGTTATTTAAAAACAAAACTCCCGACGGATGCGAGGTCTCTCAAAACATCCCAGGACGAGGTCTCGACCTCGTCACCGACTCTACTAATACGCCCGCCCGCTCGAACCAATCACAAGCGACCTCACTTCCGAACCAATCACCAGCAACCTCACTCCCAAACCAATCACAAGTGACCTCACTCATGGACCAATCAAAAACCCTTATTTCGAGCATCCCACATCGAACATTAGCCTAAACTCGGCCCCCCGATTCTCTATAAATAGAGAAGAACCTCGTAGGATGAAGGGGTCGAAAAACCACTTGAACTCAAGAACTCTCTTGCTTGTTAAAGATCGACGTGATAGGAACATCGTCAAAAGACCTCGCTACGGATAGGAGAAACCCACAGAAAGACCCCAAAGTCGCGCAGGGACCTCGCCCACGCCTAAAACCTCACTACAAAAACTCACAAAACTCCCTACATCATATCCTCAAATCTACCTCGCCCTAGAATCGACCTCGCAACAATAGGTGCGATCTCGGAACCTTGTAGGAGATCTAGGTGTGATTCTCAAAGTTGTACATCAACCTCGTAGGTTTGTAACCTCGCAACCACGGAAAAATCATGAATAAAGGAGCAAGTGTTTGCACTCAAATATAATAATCTTGTTTCTTGTCTCGTAGTGTAGACGTTATTTCGGGTGTCATCAGTTCGAACTTCTTGCTCCAACTAAGGTTATAGCACTTGCACTACCCCTTTCGAAATTCCCATAATTCACAAGCTTGAAATTATATTCTGTATCCCTAGATCCCAATCCCGCAACCCTAAATCATCTTTTGCGGGACTCGATTATGCCCAGATTTGCAACCCTAAAGAGAGAGACGAGACCGGAAATTCAGCGTCCATGAGGTAGAGGCTCGAATATGCCCAATTTTTCGCCCCTAATTTGAAGAACCATAATTACTTTGGTTTCATTTAATCGAGAGAGAGAGAGAGAGAGCGAGAGAGAGAGAGAGAGAGAGAGAGAGAGAGAGAGAGAGAGAGATTGATGCCCTAAATTGAATTTTGCCCTAAACTGAAGTTCCGACCTTTGAACTCTGAAGAAATTGACACTGGAATTGGCGAGGGAGAGAAATCAGAGAATGAAGTTCACAAGAGCTGAAGAAATCGACGTTGAAATTCTTTTTCTTTTTTTTTTTTATTTTTATTTTAGAAAAATATGCAAATAAGGATTTGTATCACGTTCTTAACGGGAGCAGTAGCGGAGAATGAGTATGGGTGGTTTAAATTTGACAGATTTCTTCGTAAGGGTGATTTGGGGCAATTAATAATTAAACGGGTGGCTTTTTGGAATATTGGCTATCATAAGGGTGGTTTCCGGTAATTGACTCTATTCTTTATTTTGATTTTTCATAATAATAATAATAATAATAATAATAATAATAATAATAATAATAATAATAATAATAATAATAATAATAATAATAATAATAATAATAATAATAATAATTTTGGTTAAAATTTAACTTGATAGAAAATAAAAATTAATATAATTAATCATAAATAATATTATTTTCCGTCAACTTAAGATTTTAATAAAAAAAACTGAAGGAATTTGATTGAGAATAAAAATGCTAGAGGTGGGACTCAAACCCTCGACCTCTTGCACTCTTCACACCCAACACTCCTTTCTTTCAGCGATGCTATCAAGAGCTTGTTGTCACTAAAGGAAAACTATTCCTTTTTTTCTTTCTTTTTCAAGAACCTGCAAAAAAGCCTTCTATGGTGAGATTTTGATTTGAAGTAAGATCAATTCATACCATTCCACCTCCCTTCTCCTCCAATTATTCCTCTTCCTCTCCACCTCCATTTTCACCAATCTCTTCTTCCCTTCCATTACAAGCAACATAGCATGCAACCATTCATAAAAGACCTCTTTCTCCATGAGAGGTCCATTCTTGTGATGGTGGATTGAAGACATCTCCTCTTTCACTATAAATGGGGGTGGGATCAAGAGGGGAACCAGACACCATCTCCTCTCTTCTTCCTCTTCAAATTCATTCAAGTTTCAAGTCAAAATTCACAAATTCAATTGAAAACTAAATATGTTTTTTTCTCAAAAAAAATCCACAAAAATCACTTATTCTTTCTACTTTGGCCGTCGGAGAAGCCGTCGCCGCCTACCTCCACCACCACTGGCCACCGCGCGCAACCGCCTACCCTCGTCGAAGCTCCGCCACCGTCCGCCTCCTCCTCTCCAGCCTGTCGTCATCGTTTTCCTGTTCACTGGTTCCTTCCTTTGACGTGAAAGAAGAAGAAGAAAGAAGATATAAAGAAAGAGGTGGGCTTGGTAATTTTGGGTATTTTAGACTAATTTTTGGGCTGAATAAATTAGGCACATATACCTAATTACTAAATCAAATTTTTGCTTCTAGGAAAGGAAGAGAAGCAAGGCCCATCTCGTCTATCTCGATATTCGTGCCCTTTCCGTCTCGTTCTCTCGGTGTAAATTCCCGACTCGTATTTTAAATAATATCTCTTTTATAAAATAATTTACATATATATATAATATTTATTTAAATTAATCGGATAAATATTACACGTGGGCTATTAAAAAGAAATTTATGTAATTAAATTAATTTGCATGCCAATCTAGCTAGTTTATAATTTTTATAAAATATTTAAGACTTCACCTTATTATAATAATAAAGGAATATTATTATTGGGTTAGTCTAACTAAATTATAAAAATAAATAATTTAGAATAAATACCTTCTCTTACAGAAAAGAAAATAAGACAAGATTGTTCTAAGAAATGAAATAAAGATTTTAATATAATTCTTCTTTATATTATCTCAGATTGCTAGGTCAAGCTTTTGAAAATGCTAAATCATCTTAAATTCCGAGCCTTCCTTTAAGTTCAAGCGAAATACAAGAAAATTGGATATTCTCCGTGTAACCTTTTCGATATCTCGATTCCATTATCTCCTCTATTTATGTTGGGAACATACTTGTTTGTTTAAATAAATGAACATAGGATATATCTATTGCTAGAAATAACGATATTTTATTATTTTTATTATTATTCGTATGCTAGAATTGAACTTAGGTCCGTTTGTTGTGGCTTTGCTTGTTTCAATCTCTTTTTGAGATTCGTAATGGATTTAAGATAGAATAAGGGATGCAGGTTTTTCCCCCGAACGTCTCTCTATAATATGTCGAGTGGTACGGCTTTACGCTTGATAACGGTGAATTTGGTCGCGCAAATCACGGCTATGCTAAAGAATCCAAACTAATTAAGAATCGTAGTCTTTAGGAAGTCCGGGTTGAATCCATCGGGAGACATATTTATCATTTTGTATGAGTTTTGTGTCAAATAAGTAACTAAGACGTTTTTGTATTTTAACTAAGAATGCAAAACTAACAAATTAACAAGTTTGTGAATAACAATATTTGAGAAGATAGCTTAGGCAAACAAATATCGACAATCGTGTGACAAGTTGATCATTGCTTTCACCTCAATATCACATGTAATGGATTTTTCAATTCCTTTTCAATTCTAACTAACAACACAACCAGATACTATTAGATCTAACTAATTAAACAACCATGAAATCAAATCAATCAAATCATCAATAATTTAGTGTAATAGTAGCATTAAGGATAGGAATATAATAGGATACAATTCTAGCATAAAACAACCGGCTTTTATCCTAGAATGTAAATCAAATCTCTTCTGCATAAGACTACCACAACCAGATACTAGTACGATGCAGTTGCTAGTTCAATCTAGAGAATGCTCAACCAGTAACACTCTTAGATCTAGCAATAAATCCAATAACAACAAACCCTAGTTGATCAGGCTAGAAACATGTTAAAATGAATCATAGAAACTCAAGCAAGAGAGAAGATTAAATCCATACAATAGATAATGAATTAGAAATCTCACAACTTTATTCAAAACGATGCTTCAATGGTCTGACTAAGAAAAGAGACTTAGTACTCCATATAAAAGTATGAAAAATATGAGAATGAGAATTAGATACATAGATGAGAGTTTCTTCTCCCCAAAACCCTAATATAATAAACTAGGTCCCCAAAAGTATATCCAAAAATACATAAGTCTTAATAAAGCTGATATAAGTCAGACCAATTAGAATAGAACACGTGGTGAACTAGAGATCTCGCGCTGTTATAGGCGGCGGGCGCGCCGGCCATGCGGCGGGTGCTGCCAGGAACTCTGAGTTCAGAATTCAGCTGACACTTCGGGGGTTGTTTTGAGTCCCTTCGAGTTAGAATTTGGACTCGGAGTAAAAACATGAATTGTAGATCTTTGAATTAGCTTTTCAATGATAACAAATTCAACTTTGTCAACTCTAGCTCCCAAATGAGCCCTCATAAGACAAAGGTGTCGAATCCACAACTCCAATGGATGACACGAATTCAATCATTCTTTCACCGGTTTCCATTCCTTTCACACTTGTTCACTTTAAGACCTATAAAACAACATAGAACAAGTGTAAAAAACCAAAACTCCTAGACACTCTAATAACTTAAAGAAACTAAGTAAAACTACCTAAAAACAAAGCAAACGAGACAGAAACATGCATCCTAAATACTACCTATATGCAAGCTATCAACGCCCTCTCTTCCCGCGACATAAGGATCATGATCTATGTCCTCTCTTATTCGTTGGAGGGATGTTACACCCTAGCTACGTGTTGGAGGGATGTTCCATATGTGGATCAGACTCTTTCATAGCTTCCACCCCCTAAAAATCATAATTGATATGAAATATTTTGACACGTAATAAAGATAAGTGCTAGTGCACATTAATTAAAATAAACCGGGTTGGATTAGTACATCTTGGAAGACCAACCTGGCTCTTGGCTTTTCAACGATCGTCTTTCCAATCTAAATGCTTATTCAGGCTTGTCTAGGTGGACTTGGTACTTAAGCGCCTTCGGGCCACCTCCTTGATCTGGAACTCCGAATTTGATGAGGTTGGTTGATGTCCGAAAAGAATACGAGAGGCTTTCTAAAACTCTACTTTTGAAATTCACTAGTTGCTCTGCTTTCGGCAATGGTTTTGTCACTGGGAATAAACTACGGCCAGATAAAAACAAGTGCAGTTCCAGTGAGCGATTCAAAGTCGGCGTTGATTTTGATGGTAAGATTAGAGACTCACTTGGCTATTTGCTACTTGCTCCACAACACTTTCGATATCGCCTTCCAACACCATCAAAAAACACGAGAGATGGAGAAGTGAGGAAAAGGGGGAAGCGAACTCAGAAAATTGCATTAGGTTGAAGGGATATTTGACGGAAAATTGGAAGGAAAATGCATAAAAGGGCGACGAGACGAACTAATATTAAAGCTCAAGGGTATTACACAAAATAATTTTGTTTCTAGTCACCATCCGAAAAATTAAAAACCTAAGGAGTACCATCCTGAATTTCCCAAAAAAAAGAGATTAAATTTTTAAAGTGTAAGGTGGGCCTAGATGAAAAAATCGTCTATTTTAAATAAATAAAATAAAAAAGAAACTAAAAATAGATAAGAAACATAAAAAATAAATAAAAAATTTATATCAAAATTCATGAATATAGAATAAAAATTTATATGCTATGTGGGAGAAACAAAAGTTTAAAAAAAATTGTATTAAAACTAAAAGGAGAAAATTTAATTTAAACAATAAACTGTGTTTGTTAGCAAAATCTAGTTTTTTTTGTTTTTAACATACTGTTAATTTAAAAAATTCTTCTCCCCCACTACCTTCTCTCTCCTCTCCACTACTTTCTATCTCATCTTTTTAGCTAGAAATTTCTTTTTTCTTTTTCTTTATTCAAATAAACTAACATAAACTAGGTAGTAAGCTAATTTTTTTTAGCTTATCATTTAAACTAATTTATTAACCAATTACTAGTTTATTTATGCAAAATAAACACAATTTATAATTTTTTTTAAAATTAATTCATATTTATTAACTAATTTATAATTTATTAAGTTTGACAAACACAGCTTTTCTCATCTAAAAAAATTTCATGCCCAATTGAGGCCAAACGGATAAGGCGAGGATAGAAAAAGCCAGAACAAGAGAGTGAGGAGGAACGTCCGAAAACGAGCGGAAGAGAGCTCCAAAAGACCATCAATGGCGACGATTCAGTTCGTCGACATCTCTAATTCAGCCGTCCTTTCCACCGTCCGCCGAGCTATCCTCCACCGCCACTCTCGAAGCCGCCGCCTGGTAGTTACTCGAGCATGTTCTCAGCGGCCGCCGGAGCTCCCTGGCCGGAGAGAATTCGTCACTTCGCTTTCGCTGTCTCTCCCTCTCTTAGGCATGTCTCCATCGCTGGAGGCGAAGGCGGAGGAGCCACTGTCGGAGTGGGAGCGAGTGTATCTTCCGATCGATCCTGGCGTTGTCCTCCTCGACATTGCATTCGTTCCCGACGATCCAAAGCACGGTACATTTTTCTTCTGTTAATGCTGCAAAGTTTTTTATTCTTCCAAGTCACAATGGATATATGAAATACTTTTTTTTTTTTCGTAATTCTTGTAACTCCAGTCCTGATTTTCTTAACTTTTGAGGAAATGAGGTTTGTGTTTCGGTTCAGTCTTTTTGATTAATTCCGTTACAGCTTAAACTACTTATAGGCTTGATTATACAGAAAAAAATGAAGTTAATTGATTTGAATTGAATAATCTTTTAGTTTATGTTTTTTTTTGGTAGAAATCTTTTGATTTATGTTAATGATACATGTCTATATTGTCCTAGATGACCCTCAAAACATACTATGTCACACTTGGTGTCTTTTGTGACTTTATCATATTTGTATTTCTGTAATATCATCTCTTGTTGGGAGGCTTCCTAGCGTTTTCTCCCAATAAAAAGTGGGAGCAGCCTTTGAAAAATCACAAAGGATAAAACAAACTCTGAAATTGACACTTGAATATATATTGGACGGTCGATAATCATGAATGTAAGAGAATTTATCTGTTATATATGACTACTGACTATAGGGTTTGAATATCTGCGAGAGATTGAATGTTAGTCAGCCAGCGTCTTGTAATTTCGTTATTTAATAATTTTGATTAGTTTCTTCGTTTCCTAACCTGATATATGTAAGCCTGACAATAGGAGGCAACCAACTTATATACTAAGTTTGTTTAATACCCAATCCTTATATGGGACTTTATATTCTCAAGAAGGTGCTATTGTCTTTACATTTTTCTCTTTCATTCTCAGTTTTCATGGAGAGCAAGGTAGGGATTGTATTCTTGTTCTTGTTGATTCAATTCATTGTGTGAGTTTTGTGAACCAATAATATTACAAGATGAGCACTTTGTAATCATCCACTTTTAATTTGAAAGACAGGCAGAAAAATTGAACAAGGAAGTTTTTGATTATTATGCAGATAAAAACAACCTCTAGTTATTAACTTTTTTTTTTCATGATCTGCTGGGTTTAGTGCTTGTTGACAAGCTATTCAATTACATAGGCTGAGACAGAATGGTGTGGTTTGCAGGATTTCTTTTGGGGACAAGACAAACTATCTTGGAGACAAAGGATGGAGGAAATACTTGGGTTCCACGGTCAATAGCATCGGCCGAAGAAGAAGATTTTAACTACAGATTTAATTCCATTAGTTTCAAGGGAAAGGAAGGATGGATAGTTGGGAAGCCCGCAATTTTGCTGTACACCTCAGATGCTGGAGAAACCTGGGAAAGGATACCATTGAGTGCTGAACTTCCAGGGGATATGGTAAGATGGTATTTCAGAAGTCGTTGCTCTAATTTTATGTCCAATACCACATTTCTATTGCATTTTTATGAACGCAATTCATAAACTCAACTAACATTCTGTATTAGATCATCTTCAGCGCATGTCCTAGCATTGAAAATCACAATTTTTGTTTTGGCAACAATTGCCCAACTTAAATAGTATATACAATCAAGTTTAGAATTGTTTATTAGTGTTCTTCTAGTTTAACATATTTGTTTTCCGAATTCCAAAATCAGGTCTACATAAAGGCAACTGGGGAAGAAAGTGCAGAGATGGTGACTGACGAAGGTGCTATATATGTTACGGCTAATAAGGGTTACAACTGGAGGGCGGCAGTTCAGGAAACCGTTTCAGCCACACTTAATAGGTAATTATGCATGGTAAAGCTAGGCTGTTTAATTGTGAAAAACTCTATGCTGAAATCACAGTTTTGGGCACAGAGTAATTTGATGCAGATACCATTCAAACTATATTATTATACGTGTTAGCCACGTAATCCCACATATGGCTTAATCATTATGCTTGGCGGTTTTCTCGTTGATTTTAGCTTTTTGTACTTCTATTTCAACTTGTTCATCTGCTCAGCTGGATCTCGGATTCTATCAAAGCAATAGATAGAAAAAGTCAGAGGATAACCTGAAATAAATAAAGATTATCAAACAAATTGTTTGTAGTTATGCATTTACAATATTAAAAATAGTCGAAAGATGTGCATAGATGATATATGCATCCTATGACGTGCATTTTCTGCATTTCAGAACAGTATCAAGTGGAATAAGTGGTGCAAGTTACTATACTGGTACTTTCAACACTGTTAATCGTTCTCCTGATGGGCGCTATGTTGCTGTTTCGAGCCGTGGAAACTTCTATCTGACATGGGAGCCTGGTCAGGTGAGCATGACTCAATTGATTAATTGAAATACATAATACAAAAAGCCAGTGTAAGAGAGTGCATTCTCAAACAGCTTTTTGTGCCTTTGGCATGTGCAATTTTAATCTTCAAAAGCTGGGTAACTTTATTGATGCATTTTTAGAATTAACAAAATATCCTGAAGCATGGTGCTATAATGCTGCAAACATGATTCAAGTTGGAGGTGTTAAACCGTTGCTTGTTTCATAATTAAGTCCTGACATTTTCAGATTGAGCAGAAATGTCTTGTTTTTGGTTATTTTAGTTATGAATTCGCCTTCTTTTTTGCTTTTAAATAAAAACCTAGCCTTCATTTCTGCTATAAGCTCTACTTTCATATGACTTCCCTCTACTCTATCCCATATAGTCCTAAAATGCAGGACTTGTTTCTCTTGCCTTGGAGGCTAAGGATGTACCTTACAAGTATCCCTTTTCCTACATGTTTTATTCTATTTCTTTATTGTCTGAACTTGTGACCTTTTGAAGAAGATCAAAATGTGTAAGAACAGTTTCCTTTCTTGTATGATTCAAATGAACCACAATTTTATATATTCTGGTGGTTTATTTCCTCTCTTAGTCCCTCTTAATCCCAGAAGCGTATTTTTCGAGTGATTTTGCTAAGAAAGCTTACAAAAACTATAAATTTGTAGAGGAGTGTCAATGTATCAAATGTTTTTATTAAAAGTACATTTTAATCCAATACAAAGCAGATCCAAGGTATGAAAGACAGATCCCAAAGTCTAAAACCAACTTCACAGGCTTGAGACAGGTAAATTGATAGACCATCTATTCAGTCAGCGAAAGTTAATGATACGGTATCACTATAAATAGGGTACTTTTAATAAATATAACTTGGATCTGCTTTGTATTGGATTAAAATGTACTAAACTTCTGTGGGGGGTACGTGACTAATTTATCCTAAAAATATAACTTCAATTTAATCTAAGAAATTTCTCTACTAAACTTCTGTGTCCTACTTTAACATGTTTAAATTATCCGTAATTATATAAACTCTTTTCAGCATCCAATTATCATATGCAGGCTTTCTGGCAGCCACATAACCGAGCAGTTGCAAGGAGAATCCAAAACATGGGATGGAGGGCAGATGGTGGTCTGTGGCTGCTTGTTCGTGGTGGGGGGTTATATCTCAGCAAAGGCACTGGGGTATGGTTATTTATCCTTTCCATTTCAATCCGATTGTACTAATTGTCTGCTTGGAACTAAGACATTTGACATAATATTTCACGTTTGAATTTTTCATATACTTGAACTTAAAAATGCCTTAAATTCTTGTAATTTTACTTTTCTTATTGATTATGTTCCTTGTATTGACCTTTGGACATCGATTGTGGAACATTTTCATAATATCGCCAGTGAGTGAGAAATCTGCACTCTTCTGGATCTCAAATTTGTTTCTCAATCAATCCCTTTGTTTGCTTACGTAACGTAGTAATATAAGATAGCTGAAAATAACAATTCAAAACCATGTCAAATGTAGTATTTGAACTCAGGTTTTACATTGTATAAACAACATATAGAACAAGTAGATGAGAATGTGTACTTATGAGTACTTAAGATGATTTTTGCTGTTTCCATTGGCAGTTGCTTTTGATACACTGAGAAAAGCTTCTTTTTTTATCAACTACTGAAGGCAACATTCATTTTCTATTGCAGTTAACAGAGGAATTTGAAGAAGTGTCGGTACAGAGTCGGGGTTTTGGCCTTCTTGATGTCGGATTTCGTTCACAGGTACTACATGAATAATTGATTCGTTAATTAAACTCATTTCTAAGCAATCAGATGACGGATGACCTTCTACGTAGATGATTCTTCTCCCATGGGAAACAGGTGGAAATGAAAAAGTAGTAGGATCATTTGTCTTGAAGATAAATATGATTTCGCAAGTTTCATCAGGATATATGAACCATGAAACAAACTGGCACCTAATTGTATTCATGCTCCACAAGGGAAGTGTTTTACAAGTAGCATGCACACACTATCATTCCAATCCTATTAGTTGATTCCACTTGACAAACTAATAGAAAATTTTCTTTGCACTGTAGTCTCTGATCTCACCATCTTGAGTTTCTTCTTAAGCACCAGAAGATCAATGATTCATTTTTCTGCTTGCTCTAGTCACAATATACAAAAGGACATTTAATTGAGCGGTAACTTGATCCTTTCGCTGTTTAATGTTATTGATATACAAAAACGAATTGCATTGAATACTTAAGAATGCAAGTATAACTAACATGGAAGGTAAGATCAGTAATTAAAGTATTGAATGAAGTATGTCAGGCATCAGGAGTAAGCAAAATGTATGAAGAGATTTACGATAGAAACCCTGGACAATCAGTTGGTAAACAATGCAGTCTATAGGATCCTATATGTTTTTTATTTGGGTTGGTATTCTTAAATTACTGTAGTTACATGAATAATAAATAATAATTGATGCAAGTTTGATCTAAGTTATCATGTACATCAAAGAGGTGCACTCTTGTGTTATCATGTGCATCTGATGCAAGTTCTTTCTAAGATCAATCTTGTGTCATCATGTACATCTCTGTGTAAGACGATTTCCCAGAACTGGTAGTTGGCAATGAAGTTTCTCATTAAAGTTTTGAACTTCCAATTCAGTTTATATTAGTTGTTTTTTGAAAAAGTTTCAATGACATCAGCTGGATTAAACTTTATTGTTTTAGGAAGAAGCTTGGGCAGCTGGAGGAAGTGGGATCTTGTTGAGAACCAACAATGGTGGCAGGACATGGATACGTGACAAAGCAGCTGATAACATTGCAGCAAATCTTTATTCAGTAAAGTAAGATTCATCAGCTCATCTGTTCAACTGTTATCTACATAATTCCATTCAAATATCTTATTTTTACTCCTCTTTTTGAATGGCTCTTTCTTTCTTTTTCAATTTTTTTTGACCTGATTCAAATGCTACATCTTTCATAATTGTCTCTTCAATTGCCTTTGGCTATCCCTGCATACCTTTTGATTCTAATTAGGAATCAGTTGACATGATTATGAACCTTATGGTGATTAGGGGTAATCTGTTTAAGTGGAAAAGGGAAATAGAAATTTATAGCTTTTTTAGGAGATAATTAATAAACTATGACTCAAGTAGTAACAATAATCACCATTTTGATCCTTCTTGTTGGTGGATAGGGAAGGAGAAAGGGATTGAAGCTAATGGGAATCAAACTAATGAAAAGACAAGGTCAAATATAAGTTACATCAGTACACTTTCCCAAGAAAGTAGGGTGTAAACATTATAATGTAAAGGCTTCTGATATGGTAGTTGATAAGGTCTAACAAGGTACTTGATATGGTGATAATATGCTGCAATGGATGGCTTATATCTTGGAAGGCAAGTTTATGTATGCTGGACACACCCTGAGTTATCCCATTTTCCCTCTCCCATTTTTCCAACAGGCAACAACAGCTTATAGGTTTTTGTTCTCCTTACTGTTCAAAGAGAATTTGTTGTGTGGATGCTTCAAATGAAATACTTAAGAGGCTTACTAATTTTGAAAACATGTATATGAGCTAAAATGAAGGAATAAAACCAAGCCATACAAAACAAACTGAACCCGAGTGAGTTTTCTCTTAGCCCTTCTCTAACTACATCATTTATTTGCCTGTTAAGCTCTTTCTGGAGACATCCTCTGGCAAGTTTTAGAGAATTATATGAACATCACAATTTCTGACTTTCCTTTAGTCTAGTGTTTTGCGCTGCTCAAGTTATGACTTTTTTGTAGTACATACATGCACCAAACCTGTGACACATGGAAAAAGAAAACACCTTGGCCTTCATTGTTCTTGATTATAGTCTGCTGCCATCAACTTTTTATAGAAACATGAGTAACATTAAGGAAATATATTCTTCTAAAGGAAGACAGATATCCTCCAAAATAGTAACACAAAATTTACACAAAAGTACCATATAGTACACCCTGAAGCCCTGAATGCTTACAAGTTTACAATCAACCCTTTGGAGGCATCAGTTTCCTGTGTTCAGTAGACACCAATATCATCGCCCAGTATAGTCCCGCTCAAGTGGGATCTGGGGGGTGAAGATGGCGGCACCCATAACCTGAGTGTACAACTCTGTGATAATAACAATTTCATTTTTAGCCAACTACACGAACCAAACTGATTGTACAACTCTATAAAAACTGTCTTACCACATAATCTTGATTCTTGGTCCCTATTAACCTTCTATTTCTATCTGACAAGAAGCATTGATATTTGCTTGTTGACTTGATTGCATTTATGTTGTTAATACTCTGTATTATCGTATCAGTTTTGAACTTATATTGACTTCTTAATTTTGTTTTTAGGTTTATTGATGACAAGAAGGGGTTTGTTTTGGGAAACGATGGGGTATTGCTCCGGTATCTTGGATAAGCATAGAGCAGATCGGTAAGTCAATGAATGATCTCTTTCCAAGCATTGTGTAGCATTGATCATTTAATGCACCGTTTCCTTTTTCATGATTCTTGGAATCTCTGAAAACACACGTATTGCATCATGGATGAAGATAAAAAAAGGCTGAAATTGCCTTTTCCTTTCAACGCACTGAAACTTGTCCGTTCAATTTCTAGTCCCTGAGTGAATAAAGCTGTCTCTTATATAGGGTAAAGATCTCATCATCATCATCATCATTGACCTAGTGAGGCTCCACTACAGCGGAATCTGACCCAAGGGAAAGGGGTACACTCGATAGACCCAAGAAAAATAGAAATTCAGCTATGTGACAATAATAACTGAATTTAGTTAGAACGCACCAAAATTGATATAGGGACCAAAATTGATATAGGGACTAAAGGCAGTGTATAAATGCCAATGAGCATGAGGATGACTTTCCGTTAGTAAACTACAATGAAGCAAATGGACTGCTAAAGAGTACTTTGCTTCCTCTTCCTCTAATAGTTTAGGGACTGTACAACTAACCTTCATCAAACCCCTAAATAGATCCATAAGGCATTAGGTGGTATTGCAACTGCTATGCTCTGTGATTATTTGTTAAATTTGTTAGTAGAATAATCTTGACGCCACTGAACCCTCGCAATTTTCAACGAGTCATTCTGGAGATCCAATAAAAAAAATTAAAAAATGATAAAAACCTCATATTACTTGGGTCAAGAATGCCTTTAAACTCGTAGAGCTTCCTGTGATCGACAATCCTTGCATTGCTTTCTTTCTCTAATAAGCCCTGCTGGAGAACATAGAAGTTGATCTCCACTAGTCTGCGGTGATTTGTAATCCATAATGATGAATTAGATTTTAAGTTTCTACTGTTCTGTGCAGTGCTGTGTGAGATTGATTACAACTAGCGACTTAAATTAGTAAGGAGACAATGCCTCAATATACTAACAATATTCAGAAAATACAATTTTAATATTTAAGCGCACACAAATTGTCAGCAATTTTAAGCTGGCCGAATTCGGGTTGTGTAGATCTAGGATCAAGTTTCAGTTAAATTTGAAACGATTTGGATTGATTTTGTCCCTTCCAGATTATGAATATTTCAGGTTTGGTTTTGTTCTGGCTTTGGGCTTAACGTTTCTTGCCAGAACCGAATTCTTCAATTAATTAGGTCTGCTAATTCCGCTCTAGGTTAAGCAACTTTTGCTGCTTGTTGAATACCATCTTTTGTGCATCTGATATAATTTCAAATCCCAACCACTGTATATCATCTGCCGTTTCTAATGTATGTGTATCAAAGAGCTAACTACATTCATCTTTACATTTGATTCTGCAGGTTCTTCGCGATGATTTTGCAATTTTTGTATGTCTATGTAAGAGTGGTTTATACTGGTTTGACCTCATATCATTCATTTTGATGTTATATAACATGTAATTATTCCCTACTTTTCTCCAGAAACGACTTCTAACTATAACAATATGCTTATATGCCGTATTGTATGTATCATATATTTGCTATATAATCTGTAATGGACATATCTTTTAGCAAAGTTTTGTCAGTTTAAAGGTGCAGTACCTTGCTATAACTAAGATATATGAGTAAAATTAAACTTAATACTCATTTGATTTGGTCAATGATTCATATTTTGAGTTTGAGTTTAATAAGGTAAGACCTCTCAAGTTATAAAGGTGTTTCATTCATAAGGCTCGAACCCATCACTGAAGGGGACACTTTCTTTTTGTAAATAAAAGGGTGCAAAGTTAAGTTTTTGGTAAATCCAACAATGAAAGAATCTATGTTTGGCTGGCTCGAGACCTTGGCATTTGAAAAGCCATTATTGTAGGGAAAATTGATGTTCCAAACACTATCCACTTATCGTAAATGGTTTTGTTAGAATTATACAGTAAAACTTGTAGTCATGCTTATTGGAAAGTACTCCCTCCGTCCCATTAAGTTTGTCCAAAAGGACAAAAATTACACATATTAAGAAAGTGTATAAAGTGTATTGGAGTGTGTAGAAATTGTATTGGGAAAGTAAAAAGGTAAGAAAGAGGATAAAATTAAATTAATTTTACAGTTAAATCAACCAATAGAAATAAATGGAGGAGTATTGGAATTTGAGATTGTAATGAAGTTTGCAAAATTTGGACAAACATTTTGGGACAAAAAATTGTGCTTTTGGACAAACTTAATGAGACGGAGGGAGTACTAAATTGAGTTAAATTATCTGATCTATGAATACGGTTGAATATGTCATTTCCCATTTTCTATCTACATGATTAATTGATGGTTTTGTTTATTACTACATGCTATTGTGATATGCTTAATGCATGATTTTGTACATGAAGGAATACAAGCTTTGCATGATTAGATTTTATTCCGGTTATTCCTTATTTAGGTCTATTTTGAGAGCATGCCATATCTTTTCTTCTTCATCTTCTTTTTTTTTTTGATTATGTGAGGATTAGGATACACTTCTTTACGGAGGGCATCTTAGAGCATCCTTTCGGATGAAAACCTTAAGTTTTGAGTGAGTCTTTATACACTCAATAGGGAGATTGTGACCTAGTTTAGCAATATTGTCGGCCACATCATTACACTTTCTAGGAATATAGCTAACAATGATATCTTGGTTCCATGCAGGAATGCTAAGATATTTAAGATTATTAATTCTATCTCCCAAGGGCAGTTATTTTTCTCATTAGCAGTGTTGATGACTTGTAGCTTATCTCCTTCGATTTCCACCTTGCCCAAGTTCATTTTCCTCACCTCTCTAATCGCCTCCCTAAGTGCAAGGGCTTCAACTTTAAGTATTGAAACTCGCCCAAAATTCCGCACCATAATATTAGTTACTTGCCCTCTTTGGTCCTTGATAATGATCCCTTCTGATGCCTGCTCATTTAAAAGTCGAGATGCATCAAAATTGATTTTTATAAAACCTCTCTTAGGTCTTTTCCATTTTTGATGTGATTGTGTTCTCTGTTTCTTTACCTGGTAGTGCAATATAAACATCCAACATATTATCGTCTAAGTACTCCTCCTCAATATCTAAAGTACTCAGCAGACTTTTGACGCATTCTTAACACTTTTGTCTCTCGTGATGTATTTCACAATTACAACATAATAATAAAGGAAGATTGCATTTAACCACCCCTTATTTTACACATATTGCATTTAACCATACTTTATATTTTTTTTACACTTAAACACCACTTATTTGCAAATATATGACATTTAGCCACCCATTTGACAGAAAATGTTTATCGTCAATTAACTCAAGTATTTCCCTTATATTTAATTTTATTTATAAGAAATCATATAAACCCTAACTCAATTCCCCATCTTCTTCACCAAGATTTCTTTGCGATCTAATTTCCTGGTACAAATGGTGTCTTTCATTGTCTTTTCCAATCGGCATTTTTGAATTTGACTCTACGAAGTTGTGAATTATAGCTTCAATCACTATTCTAAAAATCTCTTATATGCCTCGCCTAGGTGCTGGAAGGTCCTAGCCCGCCTAGCCGTCCAGAGTAAGGAGGGGTGTCCAGGCCACCTTTCAGGCCGTCTAGGCGCTAGGCGGTCCCTATTCGCCCAACGCCCGCCTAGTGTTTTTAGAACATTGGCTTCAATTAGTGCAATTTTGTTGAGAAGTAGTTGTAATTTGAGGTTTTGTTTTTTAATTTGGAAAGCAGAACAATGCGTCCAATGTCTTTGATAGATCTCCGTCGTTGTGGTCGACGTGTTCTGGAAGGAACGATTTTTTTTTTTGCGGTGAAGTTTCTATATGGCAGAATGTTTGATCCATGATACTTTAATCGATTGCTCTCGTTGCATGTTATTTATTTTGGTCTCGTGTTCAAGGCAAGCGTTGTTCCTTTTGATTTAAAATCGTGGAAACTAGATTAATTTAAGGTGTAAATGATGGTGACAATCCAGGTTAGGAGTTGAGTCCACAAATTCTTATCTCCTTGTCTTCAGTTCTGTGAAGGATAAGCAAGACGAGTCCAGAACTTGGGTGAGAGGTGCCTCAAAAAATCCAATTTATGTTCTACCTAGCGTGCTTTGGAATGTGATCAAGTGCTCGTCCTTCTTGTTGAACCATGATCGAGTTTGCTATAATACACCTAATGCAACTGAAAACTCCAATAATGTCCTACCACCGTCATTTCTGCCCTTGAACCCAAAACCTCTATGGACCTCATCATACCCATCTCTCTCCTTGTCGATGTGACCATTGAAGTCACCCCTGACCACCACCTTCTTAGACACGGGGACGTCCCTCATCAATCCATCCAAATCTTCCCAAAAATGTCTCTTCTCTTCCATACTAAGCCCTACATGTGATGCTTAGGCACTCGTAATATTAAAGGTGTCTCCTCATGCACAATTTTCACCATCAGATCACTTCTACGTACCACCTGCACCACTTGATCTCTGAACTTCCTATCCACTAAGATACCAACTCCATTTTTACTACTAGAATCTCCTGAGTACCATTGCTTCCAACCGTCGATCTCCTAATATTTCTTTCCCTTCCACTTAGTCTCTTTAATGAAAGCAACGTCCACTCTACGTTGTCGAAGGATCTTTACCAATTCAAACAATTTTCCAGTTAGTGAACTCAGATCCCAAGAACCCAATCTCAAACCAACTTTATTTCTTTTGCCCTATCCAGAATCACTATGCTTGGGTAAAATCATAGCATAATGCCACAACAAAGCCCTCAAAGCTAAGCGAAAAAAATAGCCTACACCACAACACAACAAGCAAAAACCAAAAAAGACAACACCAAAAGGGAAAAAATAGAGAAAAAATAACCAACGAACACAAGACACACAAGGGCACAAACCAGCACAACCACCAGCTATCCTATAGGCTGCAAAATGTACAAAAGAGACCCTAACTAAGTAAGAATGAGGAGGGGTGGTCTAGCAAGAAGAAACAAACAACATGCAAGAGAAAACAAAACTGCCACTATGAGCAAGAAATAGAACAAAGCTAACAACAAATTGAAACACGCTGCGAAACGACAAAGCACAACGTGAAACGGAGGCCCAAAAACACAAGGAAAAACCAAGAAAACAAATAAAAGCACCTCTACCAAGCAAAGATAAACACAAGGCAAAAAAGAGGTAGAAAATATCGAGCTTTTTAGAGCAAAGAAGAGCCGGATGCAGAGGCGAGCGAGATGGTGGCAGAAATGGTTTCCCTTGGACTTTTCAGCGGGGTAGAAGCTGGGTTTGGGTTGTGGGGTCATGGTGAAGGGCGCTACGAGGGGGAGGTGTGGGAAAAAATGGGTTTGGCGGGGTAGTCGAGTGGTGGTGGTGTTAGGAGAGTGGGGGTTAGGTCGCTTGTGTGGGCGGTGGATGCGGTGTCGGCATGCGGGCGAGATCCAAAAATGGTTAGGGTTAGAAACTGTCTACGACCTAGATTAGATGGAGGCGCAAAAGGGGTTGGATCTCAAGTGTGTAGATCCTATCGAGGTGGAGATTGAGGGGCGACGGGCGGTCGCCGACAAGGCTCACAGTGGAAATTTTTATTCGAGCATGTGGGTCTAGAGAGAGAGAGAGAGAGAGAGAGAGTGATGATGTCAGAGCAAGATAAACTTAACAATGAGCAAATAAAAATATGCCAAGCAAATTAATTTCAATAAACTCTATGCAAACTTCAAGAACTTGTATTTAGGAAAAACAATCACTTGAGTCCACCTATAAAGTTGTCCATTTTATGGTCCAAAAATTAGTAACATGATTTCGGGAAGGTTTTCCATTTTATAGTCCAACACTTGAATTTGCTTCTTTATGTAGTGAATGGAAGCATGACTGATTTTTTTTTGAGTCAAAAACATGTGGATAAGATTCCTAATCCACACAAGCAATAGCAATCAAACAAATTAACAAGGCAACTATGGAAAGATCAAGTAATATTGTATGAATCCAGTGAATAGTTATTTCAATCCACTTGCGAGCAAATAAATTGAACAAAATTAGATTATAAGAAATCAAAATCAAAACATGTATGACTAAACTAGACAAAAGAAGAGAGAGTTAGTAAGGAGTAGTGGTCTTTCTTGCAAGACAAGGGTTAAAGGTGAAGGTTTGGGCGGCAAGGAAGGGGAGAGCATGGTTGGGGATTTGTGCGCCAAGGTTGGTATGGATGTCTTGAGGGGAAAGGTTGGTATGAATCCAGAAACAAGGTTCGATTGAGTCCACAACCGATGGGAGCAAATGCAAGAATGACATGACATTTAATGCTTGCTTGGAACATTGCTTTTCTTGCTAAAACTTGACTTAATTGATTAAAAGGAATTATAAGAGTTTAAATAGAAAATAACTAGATCTATTACTTGGAAAATAAGCTATCTTATATCTAATATCTTAATGGCTCACAAGCCCTAATAAGCTTAACCTAATCTGATTTATAATACTTAAGTAATGCAATAATATAATAAAAGTGACTAGAGTAGCTAGTTTAAGGCCCATAAAGTCCACTTATCTAAGCCTTGTCCACGTCCTACATAACCTCTTAAAAAGGAAGAAACTTGGCCTAGTGCTCTGGCTGGTGCTCAGTGAAGCATGTGCCCACGCACTGGCAACAGAGGATTCTGCGCCTTGGTGCTCCATGGAGATCTTGCCAACGCATTGGCTTCCAAGCTGAATTCAATGTTGGTGATGGCTTCGTCAATGCTTCATACTTACATCCGTCTTGGATTGGAAATGGCCGAGTGAATGAGTTTTGAATTGTCCTTGGTTGCTATCAATCAGGAGATCTAAAAATTGCCCCCACCCCCAGTGTGAGGAGGATTCGACCACCGTGCACCAACACGTGACTCTTTGTTAAAGTTTCAAAAGTGCCCCCACCCCCGGTGTGAACAGTTGGATAATTACTAAAGCATTGTGTTAAAAGTTCAAAAGCGGAATATGATTATGGTTCTTCAATTTCGACTTATGGAATTAAAACAGTTCGCTGATTACTCAAGCATGATGTAAAAGTGGAATATGATTATGGTTCTTCAATTTCGACTTGTGCAATTAAAACAGTTGGCTGATTATAGAATTAAACAGTTGAACACTAAGCAGAGGAAGGAACGACAATGATGCAGCCGATCATTGCTATACAGCACATCAAACTTCATGCATCTGTTAAATGCATGCATGCACGACTACTTTTTTGTCTGGACTCGTTTGAAATCTCAAACCATCAGGCGTTGAAACTTCACCTATCTATATACTACGACATAGGATATGTTTTGCAAGACATCTATAGTTACTGAACCATACTATATCATGTACATGCTGTCCTCCATCTCCAATGTGCAGCTTCCAACAAGTGTGAAGGGCGTTTGTGCAATCCATTAAGCTGTTAGTAAAGCAATCTCCATCTGGCCTACGGGTCAATTGCGGAAGTTGTCTCTCCTAGAGTTCGGAATTGGTTCATCTGAAAACCAGAGTCCCAAAGAATGAACATTTTAGATAACAGTCTATAGTTATTGAGAGCACACTGTCACGTTAATCAAATTGCACAAAGCTATGTGCTACCTACTATCATTAGAATTTGTCATTTTAGCATTTAATCTTGTTCATAAATATTAGTCTTTCTACATGGTTACAGGACAAAATCTTCCAATTTTATCCCTTACTTTCAATGAAGATGGAAATTAAATTTAGTTTATTTCCATTCCCAATGTGAAAACTTAAACATTTAATTAGGAGTATTTTGCTATAATTTGAAACTTAATATGTGTGCCCAATCCCATAAAGGACAAACATAAATGAACAAAGGGAGTAAAATGCAGGGTGTCCTCAAGTTGCCAAATGTGGAAGCTTTAGAATTAACATCAGACATGATGAGAAAATTAACACTTGGAACACTTCTTACCTTCTTCGTCGTCTGAGTTCTGTGTCGTGAAGAAGGGGGTCAAGTAGTTTCTGTCCAGTGTTGTAAAAGATGACGTGCTGCACAAGAACAAGAATTCATTTGTTACATGTAAAGGTAGATACCAAGGGGATATGCTGAAGTATGAATACCTTTGAGAAAATAGTACCTGTTGCGAAATTCTTTTAATCTCATCTTGAATCTGCTACCAGAAGATGACATGTCATCTTCTTCTTGGGAAGTTGATGGAATGTAGCCATTGTTCATGTCATAGACCTAGGAATGGAACCTCATGTCAGCAACAACCATAAATGCTAAAGGCTAATAAGAGACAAGAGAAGTGAAAGCTTAAATGGTGAAGGAGATATAAAACACGAAGAAAGGCAAGCAAGAACAAGAGCAGCAGGAAAAAATTATTTACTAGCATGCTATCAGAATATGATTATGCATTGATACAGCACGCTGTTAAGAATCCAAGACCTTGTATTCAATTATGATTTCAGCCATTAAAAAGATAAAAGAAATTTTACAAAGATTAGAACTTACTTCTTCGCCCAAGCGGACCTCATGGTCATCACCTACAACATCCAAGGCTTCCAGCATTGTACCTGTTGATCCTCCGATGAGTAAGACCTGAACAGATCTCGTAAGGATGTTACATCAAATGAAAAAGCATGAATACACACATGAAAGAACAAAAATACTGGTTGAAGGGAAAAAAAAATATTGAGAATGTAATGCATTTCGGCAATTTTTGAGGATGCAATGGATCTCATCTGTAAAAAGCATACAATATCACAAACTGTTCTTCTTAAGAAAATTAGGAGTAAGCCAAAAGTAAACAATAAGAGAGGTGTAGAAGGCCATTATCGCATGGGCAGAAACTACATCACAAGATGTCATGCATTTGTATCTTGTAGAAGACTGTCATAGAAAAAGGTTGGGGTCAAAAACAATCTATGTAATTAAACAAAGGTTCAAGAAGAATTGTCTTTAGATTTAGTTGAAGTGATCAGTATCCCATCCATCTATTGGGTCAGAAAAGTCTCTTACTGCTTCTTCAGCTTAAACCTACTTCCCACGAGCACCTACACAACCAGCTTTCAAACATGGTGGGAGAACACTCACGAGTCAAAACATATGACCTAATCACAATTAATAAACCATAAGCATACCAAACAGTACAAACAACCTCTTTAAAGTACAAGCCAATTGCGGATCATGTCCATGCTATTTCATGAAATAAATAATAGTAATAAAATCAATCAGTTCTCACTGCATTCATCCTAAACAACTTCAAAAACATCTGGGAAATTGAACATGATGTCCTCTAATCAAGGACCATAGCCTTATTTTTTATGAAATACAAGATCTTTGTTTTGAAAATAAGAACTAATACTCATTCAAAGAATTTCACGTAATGCATATTCTAACTAAATTCAGTTATTATTGTCACATAGCTGAATTTCAGTTTTTCTTGGGCCTATAGGGCGTACCCCTTTCCGTTGGGCAGGGGTATCCCGATCTTGACCCCCCAGATTCCACTGTAGCGGAACATCACTCGGTCAATGTTGTTGTTGTTGCATATTATGTATCTATATACTTATAGGCCTATTTCTACAATATGTTCTAAACTATAAGTGGTGACTAAAAGTGCAAAGTTGGTCAGAATCGTGATTTGCTAACACATACTATTGTGAAAAGGGTTTTTCAATGTTCACTGCTGCCAGTAAAACAGGAAATATTTAAACTTAATGCTCAAAAGCACTTGATCATCATTGCTGACACCTAGGCAAAAGCATCCCTGTTATGAAGTCGTTAGTCCATTGAACGGTTACAGTACATGCTCGTTTGGCATGCATTTTATTTTTGCATTTACTGATATCATCCAAGATGAATCAATTTACGGTATCAGTACAAGAAATGGAAACCACAAGGACTATATTGCCAATGGAACCAAGATCCACAACACAGCTTAATCATAAGAAAAAGGTTATTAACAGTCTCTACACATAAATGACTAAAAGTAACAAAAAGGTATCCAGTGATAACGAACTTTCTCAAACAACAACATACAAGAGCCAAGATTCTTACTGTCAGGACTACAATTGCTGTAGTTGCCGTAAATATTGTCTGACCATGACCTTCTTGTAAATCATGAAGTGATTGAAGCGCCAGGGCAAAAGCCATAGCACCTCTCAGCCCTGCATATCAAACAATAATCATATAAGAAAATTTTAGAAAAGAGTAAGAATAACTTCATTTTTTATGCAAAAGAAACCAAAATACCAAAACAGATCATAAACAAACTCATACCACTATACCAAAGTGCTTTCTGATGTTTCATTGGTATTTTCCGATTTGCAGGTCGAACCAAATTAACCAGATATCCACAAGAAAACACATTTGCAGCCCTAAATTACACAATAATGTAATTCGGTTAATGCTGGAACGCACAAAAGCATATATTTTATATGCATCACTGCATATGCCGCAGCTGTGTGATGGAAAACTTTTGCAAAAAGATAAAAGAAATGAAAAAATGCATGAATACAATAATAATCAGGATTGACCATTATCACAGTAATGGAGCATGAAACGAATCTACTACCTGGCAACAACAATGAATATCTGGTAAGGTGGATCACGTCAAGGAACAGCAAAATAAGCAAGAGACACAAGGATGGTATTAAATTGTATTAAAATTCATCAATGACAAAGGATACAATTGAGAAAAAGATGAATCCAATGTGAGACCAGTTATGCTGCTCCATAACAATATCAAGACCCATGTAGATAAATCTGCATGATCATATAATATGAATCAGAACTAACAAAAATGCTAATGAATTAGGACCCGTTAACTAGAAAAAGAGAGTTTCTTACATGAATGTCTCCGCCAAAGATGATATTAAATGGAAAAACTCAGACACAAATTGTTGGGATCTTTCAGACAAATTAGAGTAAGCATAGTGTTTCATAACCTGAAATACAATAATTTGTAGCATTCAAGATATTGATTTATATTTGACTACAAAAAGTACATTTCATAGATAAAAGCTTAGCTACTCACAATGCCCGTGAACAAAATCGATACAATACCAGAGAGACCAAGGCCTTCTGTCAGCATGTACCTGCAAGTAAAAAAAACCAAATTTTAAATGGACTCAGTCCAGACTTAAGCTCAGTCTTAAGAGGCAAACCCCAGCATGAGGCGCGCTGAGGCATTACGCATGGATCTTCTGGGAGGGTAGGCGTAGTGGTACAAGAAGCCCGCAAAGGAGCGTGTCTTTTCTTGTTAGGGTTTAATATGGGTAAGAATAGGAAAAAAATTAAGTTTGTTTTAATTTTTTAAAAATCACGTGCAACTGCGTCAGGGTTTAAATGAAATGTGACTTGAAAAGACAAACAATGGCCAAGCCCATAGCCTGCCAGTCTACCGCACGCTGCATGAAGAACTACTATGTTTTCTTTGCTTTCTACCTATTTATTCTTTTTATGTTTCCATGTTGATTGCATTGTAGCAATGCAGCAGTACCTAGTAACAAATAATGGATCCCTTTATCAATATATGCATTTATAATAAGTAACAAGTGATGTGTTGTTTTGAGTACAAAATATGTTCCAGAAATGATTTTTTAAGGTTTTCGGCATTTTTGGTGCCCGTCGCCTATGAAAGGCGCACGCCTTCACTTCGCGCCTCGCGCCTAGACTTCAAGGCCATTTGCGGCTCACGCCTTTTAAAGCTAAGGACTTGTGGAATGCTGAAGCCACTTAAATAGAAAAAGTGCTTACGAGAAATAGGGGAATAAGACAAATAGGCAGCATTCCAAGTTCTGCAGGCTGCACGGATAATGGAAAAATTGAAGTTTGATTAGATGAATGTTGCTTTTAGTAGAAGGGAAAAAAAAACTACACATGGGTCGATAATACATACTTGTCGATGTTTAGACCTGCATACTTGAAAAGGTTCAAGGAGTCAAGGTTGACAAGTGCATTTTAAAAACCTAGAGTTCTGCCTACTAGCAATGGAAGCATCAACTATAAAAACCAACACTTCCCAATCATTATAACAAATAAAAGGATATCAGAGCAGAAATGAATCCAACACCAACCCCTGCAAATCAAGAGTTAAACGTGTTCAGTAACTGTAGGACACAACCAGATAGAATTGATAGAAGAAAAGAAAATCCATCAAGAACATACAAAAGAAGATTCCAAGTCAGTGATGCAGAAGTATACTAAGGATATGTATACAGCAAATTAGTGAGCATGTAGAGCACATTATTATATGATCACGCCCCTTAAAATACACTTTTTTATAGAGTTAGGAATCGACAAACCAGTACAATATTTGCAAGAAGAAAACAAATCATACACAGCATAGCCACAAGAAACCTAACCTGCAGACAAAGAGCCAATGAAAGTCTCAAGAAACCCAAGGATGAACATGAAAATGTTTTGTCCTGATGATCCGCTACTATTCAGCGATGATATCGTCCTGATAAAATTTGCGCAATTCATCATATTAAAATATTTGGGTGCCATTTTTTTTTTTGTAAAGATATTCTTTACATTTACAACAAAATTGCAACGAAATAACAAACTTATGTTGCTTATGCACCTGTACAAGGAAATTGCAACCTTCCAGTTGGGAAACACAGAGATACGGAAAAAAGTTAAACCAAGAGAACAAGTTAGCAGATGTTATACAAAAAATAACAACAATAATTATTCAAATCCAGTAAAAGCTTACTGCATCATTTAAAACAGATTCCCCAAACACCAAGGCATAGAGATTAACATCTGTACCAAGCTCCTGCAAAACAATGTTCAAAAGTCATAAAAGCAGAAGGAAAAATTTACAAGCTTGAAGTATATTTACCGAAGAATTATGGAGCAACAAAAGATGCAGAGATGGCTGAAAGAGTGGTTTAGTGATCACAACAAATAAAATGTGACGTGGTGTATCTTAGAAAATGGATACCACTCCAATATAAGGGTATTCTCTCATAATGGAAATTTAAAATTACTTCCCACCAACTCTCTTGTACAAAATTTGAAGCTAGATTCTAAAGCTGTAACAATTTTCTGAAACATCACAGTTGCAACTAGTTAAACTTTCCAAGTTTAAGCTTGAAATATAAACAGAATGAATGTACATTCAAAACTTCACAATTAATAATCGGGCAAAGATTCATTCGTCAACATGTTAGGGAATCTGGCCCAGTTCATCAATGCATTATAGTTTCTTTCCATTTTAGAGGAAAAGAAAAGGTTTTCACCTTTTTAAATTCCTCTTCAAGCAAAAAAAAATAAAATCTTTCTGAATGTTCTCAGTGCTCCAAATTTACACTTAGAGTTTTTGTTTAACTTATGGGGATGGTTCTATAACCTCTAAGAAAAAACTCACAGGTGCCAAATGCCATTAGTATCATTGCTACTTGTTAGGATCTAACAAGATGGGGTTTGATTTGTAAGAATCTCACAAATCAAAATATAATTGAAGGATCTTCAATTATGTAATATTTTTCATTCATTATAAAACACACCCCTTACAAGAGAGTCCTCTAGCCTATTTATAGAGAATGGCTAGGGAGAATAAGAAGGGAATTCTCTAGTAGAGAATTCTCTAGATTAAGTACAAAATATCTAGTACTAAGAGAACTCTCTAGATTTACAAAAGTGAGACATATCTAGGAGAATTCTCTAGATACAATTATAAAGTAACCTAGGGATTAGCAAAAGTAAAAAATATCCTAGAGATTATTCTAGAGAAGAGTTCTCTAGATTTACAAAATATCTTATCTAGGATATTTCTAGATACATATTCAAAAGGGTAAATTATCTAGAATGTTCTCTAGAATACATAATATGTAAGATGTCTTAAGATTATTCTAGAAGATTCCTAAGTAGGATTTTTAGGTTTCATTCTATAATATTATTTTAGGGGAATTGTATCACTACTACACTAATTTTGTGGCAAATTTTGGACTATTTTATAAGATCCAAAGGTCTAAATTTGCACAGAAAAACATCTCTCTTTCTGTTGGGAGTTCAGAGCAAATCACACAAAATCGCAACAGCACACCAGAGAGTGATCACATTCCCAGGAGCAGTCCGTGTTCCACTCATTCCACTCTATTGCTTTACCACTAGAGAAAACTCTGAACAGCCGAATGGAATATGCATAATATCCTAACTAGAGGTATCCCATATGTCATGTACCTATAACCCTTGGCCTAACCCGTATATCAGAAAGCATTTCTACTCCACTGGGCATTGCTCCTAAGTTCCTAAAGTAAGCTATCAGTGGTTACCCATCCCTATCCCCACAAACAAACAATTTTCCTTAAGAAGACATCCTCACTCTTATCCTTGAAAAGTTGTTTCTGGTAAACAACTTTCAGAGTTATTGATTGCTATAAACATATAAATCACCCATCTCTCTAGCTCTCTTCTTTAACTGCTAGGATCCTGAAATATTTCTTCTTCCCTTCATCGTTATTTCTACTAGAGGTTTCAGAACATTAGAATGCAGAAGATTACGAGGGGTGAAAGGGAATGAAACACCATAAGTGTAAATTTTGTTCAACGACAACAAGAAAGGGCAGTTTAGCTTTTCCCGTCTTTTTTATGTCATTTAAATCGAATGGTGCCCCCATTGCGTTAAGCCAGGGGTGCCCCCATCCTGACCCCCCAGATTTCCCGTAAGGGGCACTGGGTCATTGTTGCTGTTGTTGTTGTTGTTAAATCGAATGGTGCATCAGGTAGTATTTGTAAACAAAGCCCATAAACAGGCGGTTTTTATTTCAATTTCGAGGGTGGTTGTATTAAATTTAACATAAAAATAGACTTCACCAGGCAACTAAGCCATATGTCCAAGCTACTATAGGGTATGAAATCAAGCTATTGGAATACTTAGTTATAATGCTATGTAGTGCTGAAAATAACCTGAAATATGGACAAGACTGTGACAGGATCCGTTGATGATATTAAAGCACCAAACATCATACACTCAAGGAACGGAAGCCTGTACATAAGGAACACAAGTCCACCGAGATACCTGCAAAAGGACAGCTTAAGTAGTTTATGGAAAGTGGCAGACATACTAAAAGAGGGGAAGAAGGGAGGATAGATTATACTTACACTAGAACACCTGTCAAAATTGAAGCTATAAAGGTTCCAAGTACAGAGAATGTAACAATGGCTCCAAAGTTCGAGAAGAATGGCTTCTGAGCAACACACACAAAAAAAAAGGAGGATTCTTTCAGGAACATGGTGAGGATTTTAGTGTTACAAGTGAAGTATAGGCAAGGTTATGAAAACTTACAGGCGAAAGACTGAATCCTGATTGGGTAACAAAAAGGTCAAGGAAACAAACTAGAAGGAAGTCACATTACAACAATAGCTTAAATGAAAATAACAGGTAAGATATCCTAATTGCCAACATTGACATTAAATTCTGTGAAAAAGGATATAATATGATAGGAGGTAACAAGAAAAGGAAGAAAAATTCTTCATGGAAGTTGAACCAGGCCCTGCCAAATGATCATGAGCATAATATCAAAGATACAATATACAAAATAAGAGTACCATATTTAACAAACTATTGAATGTCAGGTATTTGAAATGTAACAGAGATATTTCAATATTTAGAGGAAATAAACCTGATGCTGGTTTCTGTATTTGAAATATTAGCAAGTCCACCAACAACTAAGCCTATCAAAATAATAAAAATCTGAGTTAAGAAAGAATCCAAGGTTTTGTTCAACTAATTCCAAAACGTAGAAAGTTTAATGACAGTGTCTCTCACTAGAAAGTTTCAGTTCATCCAAAATACAGCATTTTGCAAATTCAAATCAATGAGATAGTAGACTGATGGGACTTTCAAACTACACTTCTAGCAGACTTTTTGGATTCATAGCAATTCCATCAGTATATCCATACACAGGACCTAAATAATAAGTAATAACAACTTAGGACAAAATGAGAATATTTTGGAATGTATACTAGTGCCCTATAGCTGAAGCTAGAGTCAAACAGGTTGTAGAAGCGATTTGTGATACAATGAAAAAAACATCAAGCCACGTAGCTCAAAGTCAACAATACTCGCACCTAATGATAGCAACTTGACATCAAACAACAGCTCAAAGCGATCAAAGTGCGAAGGCAGAATTTGCAGGAAATATTGATTAAGAGAACAAAACTCGCAATTACCAGTCAATTCCATGAAAGAAAAGAGAGACAAAAACCTATGAGAAGAGAAGCGCTTGCTTCGGGGAGGTAATAAAATTTGTGGCGACGGAGAACGTGGCCAATGACGAAGGAGAGAACGAGCATCATAATCTGGAGAAGAATTCCGACGCCAGCAGCCTGCTGCTCCATGCCAGGGGTGCTCCCGCGCGGATCGGCCGGAGGGATCAGCTGTCCATCCATGGTGGCCGATCACTAGAACTCCGAAAAAATTGATGCGATTTGATGGCTACTAAACCAAGATATTGATCAAAATTTATGGATTCTTCTACTTGAATTGTAAAACTAGGTTTTCTCTGTTCTTTGCTGATGGGAGAAGAGAACGCGATATACAGGAGGGAAGACTTCAGTTGCTAGTATTTTTGTGTTTTACACTTTGGAAGAAGGAAATGAGTAAATTATACTTTTGGTCCCTACTCTTTCATTGTTGCTCAATGATAGTCCCTAATCTTTAAAACGTTTCAAATTAATCCCTAATTTTATATAAATCTTTTATTTTCTAGTCCTTTGTTTAATTTTCTAACTACACCACTTATATGGCAATGTGAATTGTCATTTTATAAATCCACATAGGATTTTCTTTTAATTTTAATTTGACAATTGAAAAATTTAAAATTAACGGTTTTTAATTGTTTTACAAGGATTGAAATTTTGGAATACGCTAGGGCTTGTATTTGCGACTTGCGAGAGGTCAAGCGTTGCACAAGGGTTAGGCAAAGGTTCGAAAGGGATCAACAAGAGCTTGTGTGAGGAATCAACAAGAGCTCGAGAGAGGGTTGCGTGAGGGTTCAATAAGGACTGGAGAAGAGGTTGTGTGAGGGTTCAAAAAGGGCTCGAGAGGGATCTTCTTCGAAAGATGTGCCACTACGTTATTGATAAATTCTATCCTAGTCTTGTACGTTGAAGATTGGTGATGGTCAAGGGGTCAGGATAACTACTGAACTTGTGTATTATTATTTGGGGGTACTTTATACACCCGAGAAGATATTTGTCCCTAAATCAGTGAAGAAGAAAATGTTGCATAATAATTTTATAGAACAGTTTGTAGAATTAGTTGTAGATGTGAAGACGAGGAAGAAGACGGGGAGACAAAGGCGATTGAGTTCTCTACAATTAAGTTGTCCCATCTAAGCGACTTATTTCGTGTTTTTTATAATGGTTGGACATGGTTTAGTAGGTGATGATGTCCAAAACAGTAAAATAAGAAGTGGGCCCGGGGTACCGAGAACAGGTGGGCCCGAAGAGATTCCCAAGGGCGACTCAGGGACCCACATTCATACTTTTCATTTATTTGAGCAAAGTTTATACCCTCGCGAGGTCTCCCAAATCCCCGGGACGAGGTCTAGACCTCGCCACCGACTCTACTAACACACCCGCCCACCCAGACCAATCACAAGCGCCCTCATCCCCGAACCAATCACAAGCGGCCTAATCCCCGAACCAATCACAAGCGGCCTCGTCCCCGAACCAATCAAAAGCCCCTATTTCGGGCGTCCCACATCGGACCTTGGCCTAAACTCGACTCCCCAATTCTCTATAAATAGAGGAGAACCTCGTAGGAGGAGGGGGTCGAAAAACCCCTTGAACTCAAGAACTCTCTTGCTTGTTAAAGATCGACGTGATAGAAACATCGTCAAAAGACCTCGCTACAAACAGGAGAAGTCCACAAAAAGACTTCAAGTCATACAAAGACCTCGCCCACACTAAAGACCTCGCTACAAAATCTCACAAAGCTCTCTACACCACGAACCCAAATCTACCTCGCCCTAGAGTCAACCTCGCAACATTTAGGTGTGATCTCGGGACTTCGTAGGAGGTCTAGGTGTAATTCTCAAAGTTGTTCACCAGCCTCGTAGGTTTGTAACCTCGTTATTGAGAGAAAATCATAAATAAAGGAGCAAGTGTTTGCACTCTCAAATATAATAATCTTGTTCCTTGTCTCGTAGCGTAGCCGTTATTTCGGGTTTCATCACTGGCGCCGTCTGTGGGAACTTCTTCATCCTAAGCAGTCTCCCGTTTAGTGCGAACCTTGACTCCTTAAAACCCCTCAAAATGGCTTGCCCAAACAATTTCTTTCCCCAACATCCCGACAACATGGCCGAGACCCCTCCATGGATGACGGCAGGTCCCCCGGGGTACCCTTTTGTGGTTCCGCCAGGTTGGACGTACAACGCTCCACCACACCCATACCCGTTCCAAGGGTATGAACAGGGTGGCGCACCTCCTAACCCGTATCCGTACCCGGGTTACGGGCAGTACCAACAGGGCCAAGCTCCCCCATATGTCCCGATTCCCACCCAGGGCCAACCTCACTCCGAGTACGTGCCCGCGTATGTCCCCAGATATATGCCGGGGCAGGAGGCGCCCACCAACGGCTCCACCACAGAAAGACCCTCCCGAGATCCGATGCAGATCTCGCGATCCCGTTCGCGACGTGAAGGGAGGCGTGACACGGAGTTGTCTGAAACGGCGGCAAGCGCGGCACGCCCTCTGGCAAAGTCAAAATCAAAATCTGCCCGCCCTTCCGTCGAGAATGGATACAAGAATCCCTTTGTGCCTGAGATCCAGGATGCACACATGCCCAAGGGTTTCCATTGGCCGCAAATGGGGCTCTACGACGGCACGGCCGACCCCGAGGACCACATAAAACACTACACCGTCCAGATGAACGTCAACTCCTACAATGACGCCATTTTCTGCCGCATCTTCCCGACCACTCTGGACAAGGCGGCAATGACGTGGTTCACCAACCTTAAGGTCGAGTCGATAGCCTCGTTTTCTCAGCTATGCGAGTCCTTCGTTGGGCACTTCAACGGCTCAAGGAAGCGCAAGAAGAACATGCGCGATCTCCGCGACATTGAGCAGGGAGAAAACGAGAAGTTGGGTACCTTTTTTATGAGGTTCACGACCGCAGTCGCAGAGATCGCACAAATCGACGAGTCATCGGTGCGAGATATCCTCATGGGCAACCTTCGTCAAGGGGATTTTAAGTGTCACATTTTTCTTAAGAACCCGACGACGTATGAGAGTCTGTGTTCTCGGATCACGGCGCAGGTCTACGCCGAGGACGCTACCAGCCAGAGCTCGCGACCTAGGAACGATAAGGAAATCGTGACCGAGGCTAAGGAGAAGGCTAAAGTGGCTGCACCGGCCGCGAGGGATGCATACATGACGCAAACTCACGACCGGCGCGCCGATTACAAGAGCAACAACAACAGAAGCAACAACAACAATAACAGAGGCAACAACAACAACGACAATAGAAACATTAACCGCTACGACAACCGCGGGAGTGGAGGTGGGGTTTGGAGCTGCTTTGGCGGGAGGCCACGAGGTTACAAGGGCAAAGGTGGCCCCGCCTACAACCCAAATGAAAAAAGGCGCGCCAACTCCGCGTCAGGAGCCAACCTCGTGCAGCAGGGACCAACCCAGTCTCGACCAAGCAACGCGGAGCAAAACGATCCGGCGAGGCAGTCGCGTTCCGGACAAGCCGCGGCGCCTGATGGATACATCAATACCATCTCGGACGGGCCCTCGCTGGCGGGTTCGAGCCAGGCGGAAAGAAAGAGATACGCGAGGGCAAGTCACCATGAGCCCTCGGTATACAGCGTGACGCAGACCTCACGGTCCCACGTAGGTATGGCTTTCACTTCCGAGGACGCCGAGGGACTCCACATGCCCCACTCCGACCCCCTGGTGATACACGCTCAACTGGGCTCGATGATAGTGAAGCGGATACTGGTGGACACGGGTTCTTCCGTGGACATCATGTATTTCGGCGCTTTCGAGCAGTTAGGGATCTCCGCGACATCTTTGAAGCCCTACGCTGGGAAGCTCACCTCCTTCTCGGGAAACGAGGTCGATGTCGCTGGTCTCATAGACTTGTGGATGACACTCGGTGTTGGCTCCACAACGAGAACCGAGGTGATAGAATTTACGGTGGTGCACCTACCTTCAGCCTACAACGCAATCATCGGGAGAGTCTCCTTGATGAAGTTCCAGGCAGTGGTCTCCATCTACCACCTCAAAATGAAGTTCCCCACCAATGGTGGTGTCGGAGAGGTGAAGGGCAACCAAGAAGAGGACTGCGTCTGCTACATCACCTCGGCAAAACAAAAATGCTCCGTGTTCATGGTAGAGGCCTCCGGCAAAGCGGATCTCGAGGACCGGGATTTCACAATACCCACCCCCGAGGCAGAAAGAAGGGTGATCACCCCCTTCAAAAACAACTCCGAGAAAATCTACCTCGGGGGGTGCCTCGCCGGAGATGCAGCGAAGTCACTAGAGGCCTTGCTTGCTGGATCCCGCGACGTGTTCGCCTGGACTGCAAAAGATCTCCGAGGTGTGCCTCGGACATTGGCCCAGCACTCCCTGAACACCGACGTCGCCATTCGCCCTGTGGTGCAGCGTCGAAGAAAAATGAACGAAGAAAGAGCGACCGCCGCGAACGAGGAGGTGGCCAAGCTGCTAGCCGCGGATTTCATCCGCGAGGTCCAATATCCGAGGTGGCTGTCCAATGTCGTATTGGTAAAAAAGGTCAGCGGCAAGTGGCGGATGTGTGTAGATTTCAAGGACCTCAACAAAGCATGTCCCAAAGACAATTACCCTCTGCCCTCGATTGATGCGCTCGTAGAATCAACTGCGGGGCACGAGGTCTTGAGCTTCCTCGACGGTTATTCGGGATACAATCAGATCTCGATGAATCCGCGTGACGAGGAAGAGACGTCCTTTATCACCCAGCGTGGAACATACTGTTACAAGGTCATGCCATTTGGCCTCAAAAACGTCGGGGCCACATTCCAACGCCTTATTGATCGGGTCTTCAAGGACCACCTGGGAAGAAATGTGTCGGCTTACGTCGATGACATCGTGGTGAGAAGCAAGAACCCCGAGGAACACCTGGCCGATCTCGCCGAGGTCTTCACCATCCTCAAGCATCACCAGCTCAGCCTGAACCCCGAGAAATGCGTTTTCGGCGTATCATCGGGGAAGTTTTTGGGATTCATGATCAGCGAGCGCGGGATCGACGTCAACCCCGCCAAAATAGAATCGATCCTCTCGATGAGGTCTCCCGGATCTCGAACCGAGGTGCAGCGACTCAATGGCTCTGTAAATTACTTGGGGCGATTGTGCTCCCATTTAGCGGACAAATCTCTCCCTTTCTTTGCCGCCCTAAAAAAGAATGACAAGTTCGTCTGGGACGAGAGCCTCGAGACTGCCTTCTCCGAGTTAAAGATCTTCCTCACAAAGCTCCCCACCTTGTCACTTCCGCATGCGGGCGAAGACCTGTAACTGTATGTAGTGGTGAGCCCCGAGACAGTCAACGCAGTGCTCACTAGAGAGGCCATGCACCCGGTTTACATTGTGAGTCGCGTGCTCCAGCCTTCGGAGCAGCAGTACTCCCCAACAGAGAAAATGGCGCTAGCAGTAGTGACCGCCGCAGTGGGCCGTCCAGGTCCTCTACGCCCGTACTTCCATGAACATCCCATCCAGGTCCTCTCGGACCTCCCACTCCGTCAAATCCTACATCAGCCCGCCCTCTCCGGGCGTATGACGAAGTGGGCCGTCGAGCTCTCCGAGTTTGACATCAGTTACCTCCCGAGGACCGCAATGAAGGGACAGGCCCTCGCCGATTTCATGGTAGAGGTCACCTTCCCCGAAACCGACACAAGCTCGGACGAGTGGAAGGTGTTCGTTGATGGCTCACGACGTGACGCCGGTGGCGGAGCCGGCCTATTCCTCGTTGGCCCCTCAATCGAGACGGAGTACGCTCTCAACTTCGCCTTTGATGCTACCAATAACGACGCCGAATACGAGGCCATGATCGTCGGGATCGAGATGGCGCTACTTAGCGGAGCCCGCAAGATCTGGGTCTACACAGATTCCGAGTTGGTGGCACGACAACTCAACGGCCAGTACGACACCATGACATGTTTTCTGCCCGCCTACCGAGCAAAGGTGAAGGCCTTGGTTTCATGCTTGGAGACCTTCGCGGTAGAGTCGATTCCACGAGCCTCAAACACAAAGGCGGATGCTCTCGCCAGGTTAGGCTCCGCACTTCCCTTGGATGTGGGGAACCGCGTGATGGTAGAGAGAAAACTCTCACGAAGCGTTAATGGTGAGGTCCTGTCCATAAGGACCGAGGACTGGAGGTTCCCAGTGACGCGGTATATACAAAGCGGCGTCCTCCTAGAGGACCCCGAGCTAGCCAGGAAACTAAAGATGCAAGCTGCCCGCTACTGCGTCATCGGTGACCAGCTCTACCGCCGAGGCTACGCTGAACCCAACTTGCTATACATACCGCCCGAGGCCACGGACCACGTCCTCTACGAGGCCCACGAGGGAGTTTGTGGAGGGCACCCGGGGTGGAGGTCTTTGGCACACAAGATCGTCCACTTGGGGTACTTCTGGCCCACTCTCCGACAAGATGCAAAGGCTTACGTCCAAAGATGCGTCGGATGCCAGAAACAAGGGAACCTCCAACACACCCCGACGGCCCCCCTCCACAGCATCCACGCACCGTGTCCATTCGCGATGTGGGGAATGGACATCTTAGGTCCTTTCCCCAAAGCAGCTGGCCAGGTGCAATACATTTTGGTCATTGTCGACTACTTCACGAAGTGGATCGAAGCGCATGCCATGGCAAAAATCACCGAGGTGAAGGTCTGCGAATTCTTGTGGAAGAACCTTGTTTGCCGTTTCGGTGTCCCCATGACAATCATGACCGATCATGGCCCCCAATTCGACTGCGAAGAGACTCGGGCTTTCTGCTCTGAGCTGGGCATCGACCTCAAATTTTCCTCCGTGGCCCATCCCCAGTCCAATGGTCAGGTAGAAAACGTCAACGCCCGCATCTTGACAGACCTAAAGAAGCGCCTGGGCGTGGCACAAGGCCGCTGGGCCTAGTTACTCCCACTCGTCCTCTGGACGTATCGCACGACATCGCGTCGCGCAACGGGCGAAACACCCTTCGCTCTAACCTACGGGGCGGAGGCACTCGTTCCCGTAGAAACCCTGATCCCATCGGCAAGGGTGTACAACTTCGACGAAAAAGAAAACGAAGCCAACCTCAAGGTCGAACTGCAATTCCGAGACGAAATCCGCGAGGTGGCAGACCTACGCTCCAGAGAATACAAGCGACGTGTCGCCGTATACCACGACAAGAAGGTCAGACCTCGCCTCTTGGCCACAAGAAACCTCGTTCTGAGACGCACCGAAGGAGGAAAATTGGACCCTAACTGGGAAGTACCCTACCTCCTCGAGGAGGAAGTCGCGCCCGGAGCTTTTAAGCTCAAGGACAACGAGGGGCGTACACTGAGCAAGACATGGAACGTCGCGCGGCTCAAAAAATATTACATGTAAATTCTCGAAACTCCGTTGTTCCTCGCAATTTTGATGAATAAAGGATTGTAGGCTTTTCAAAAAAAAAATCTCCCTCGAAAATCAGAACCTCGTTTGGTCCACCCCTCGCTTCCCGCTTGGGGTTGGAGAACCTCGTTTGGTCCACCCCTCGCTTCCCGCTTGGGGTTGGAGAATCTCGCTAAGGTCCACCCCTTGCTTCCCTCTTGGGGTTGGAGAACCTCGTTCGAAAGAAAAAGTCCACCGCTCGCTTCCCGCTTGGGGTGGAGAGCCTCTTTTGGTCCACCCCTCGCTTCCCGCTTGGGGTTGGAGAATCTCGCTAAGGTCCACGCCTTGCTTCCCGCTTGGGGTTGGAGAACCTCGTTCGAAAGAAAAAATCCACCCCTCGCTTCCCGCTTGGGGTTGGAGAGCCTCGTTTGGTCCACCCCTTGCTTCCCGCTTGGGGTCGGAGAATCTCGTTAAGTCCACCCCTCGCTTCTTGCTTGGGGTTGGAGAATCTAGTTAAGTCCACCCCTCGCTTCCCGCTTGGGGTTGGAGAATCTCGTTAAGTCTACCCCTTGCTTCCCGCTTGGGGTTGGAGAATCTCGTTAAGTCCACCCCTCGCTTCCCGCTTGGGGTTGGAGAATCTCGTTAAGTCCACCCCTCGCTTCCCGCTTGGGGTTGGAGAATCTCGTTAAGTCCACCCCTCGCTTCCCGCTTGGGGTTGGAGAATCTCGTGAAGTCCACCCCTGCTTCCCGCTTGGGGTTGGAGAATCTCGTCGAGTCCACCCCTCGCTTCCCGCTTGGGGTTGGAGAATCTCGTCGAGTCCACCCCTCGCTTCCCGCTTGAGGTTGGAGAATCTCGTTAAGTCCACCCCTTGCTTTCCGCTTGGGGTTGGAGAATCTCGTTAAGTCCACCCCTCGCTTCCCGCTTGGGGTTCGAAAATCTCGCGTTTAAACACACCCTGGGGCAAACGAGGTTCGTGGACTCCCTAAGAAGGCAGGGTTCGCTAATTCGCTAAAAGAGTCGAGGGCAAAACGATCCTGCCGGATTTGTTGGACCAAATCTCAGGATATTTCTCCAGGTCAAAAACATCTATTCGGTGAGCAGTAATCGCACCCCGTAGGAGTCAAGGGGGTGAAACGGTAAGATTGGAAGCACAACCAAAGGATGCGGCTAAACACGATGAGAACGAGAAGTCGCCTTCGCCAACAAACAGGATCTTGTGGAAGTCGTTGCAATACCCCATCCAAGCCTCACTGACACCAGAATCGGAATCGTAAACGGACGAGTTTGATCAAGGTGCGTGTAATAAGTTGTCTCCATACTAGTTCTAACTAGCACTTGTATGGAGTTGCGTGAATCTCGTACGTCTGACTCAGGATCGTCGCGCGAGATCATCACGCGAGATCCGGGCAAGGCTCAGGATCTTGGCATAACAATTGTTTAGGTTGGTACGAACTTTCGGAACAGCGAAGCCGAATTTAGAGAAAGGCGAGGTCCGACAGAAGCTCATGACCTCGGTGCGGAACTAAAACGCCTGATGTGGCCCGAGTTCCACAAAAGATATGGCACTCGAACCATGGGGTTGGATGGATAAAGATAGACGTATGCAAGAAAGACTAAGGCAAAACAAAAAAACAAACATAGGAAAAGAAAGTGACATAAGGCATAAGGTAAAAAGGCCGCGAGGGCCAAGATGTTTAATTACAGACCCCGTAGGGCCCCCAACAAAAAAAAAAGAAGAACGAAAAATCACCCTCTACTTCTTCAGGGCTTCAGCGGCTGGAGTGGCGGAATCCGGGGCGGCTTCCGAGGCGTTGACGGCAGACCCCGCGGTAGCCTCAGGACCAGGGTCAGTAACAGCAGGGGGCTGGGAGCTGGACACATCCGCCGTAGGATGAGGGTCTAGAACTATGACCTCCGGTTCCCCTGGGCGGGATCTACCTCGGGATCTACCTTCTCCTTAAAGAACTTGTGCTCAGCGGAGAGCTTACCCCGAAGCTCCTCGATCTCACCCCGCAAGGCCTCGGCTTCGTCCCTCGCCTGTTTCTCCCCTCCTTCGCCACCGCCGCCGCTCGAGCCTCGTCCCTCGCCGAAGCCTCCGCGACCTCAACCCGTTTCTTGGCCGCAGCCTCCGCGGTTTCGGAACGTTTCGTGACCTCGGTCAATTCCTTGGCCCGTCTCTCGCATTCCTCGCCACGGGCTCGAAGCGCTGACTCAAGTTTGTCTATTCTTGCGTGGGCGAGGATGATGCGGCTTCGGTTGTACTTCTCAAAAAAGTTGTGCTACAGATTTGCAAAAAACGTAAGAAAAGAAATAATAGGGAAACAGGAGTAAAACGCAGGAAAATAAAAGAAGCTTACCATGACCGAGTATCGAGCGGACTCGTCGTCAAGCGCCGCATCAGTAAGGTTGTTGGCCCCCGCAACCTCCTCCTTCCATTCCCCCTGGCCCATTCCAACGAGGCCCCCCTGACCGGACCCGGACAGTGAAACTTGGCAGGATGGGGACCAGCAGCCTCGATGGCTCGCCCCTCATAGTTAAAGGCAGGGATGATGTCCCCCACGGACGTACCTGGCTGCTGGTCGTCTGCCCGAGGTTTCTTTTTCCTCTCCCTAGAGGGGGACCCCGCGTTTTTCCTCTTATGGCCGGCTTTGTCGCCGGTCCCTCGAGAAGAATGGGACGATGTCTTCGCTGTTTCCCCTGGTGGCAAAGCCACCTCGGACTTCTTCCCCCCTTTGGGCGGCCCCGCGACGTCCCATTGGGACGTCTTCGCGACGCTCCCCCTAGGCGGAACCCCCCAGCAGCCTTCGCCCCAGTCGCGGTCGTCGGCGGAGGTACGGGTTTAGGCTGCGTTATGCTCGGCCTCGCCTGCGGTCTCGGCTCATTGATGCTTATCCCCTTTGGAGACCGGGGAGTCGGGGCCTTGGAACTAGAAGTCAGGGGCTATTTCCCCTTCGACTTTGAGGTAAGAGCGTGCAGAAGATCCACTGTCAGGAGAAAAAGCATAAAAAGCAAGTTAGGAAGAAGTCAAAAACAAATATAACGAGGTTTATAACCTCGTAACCTTACAAAGAAAAGAATAGCAATCAGAAAGAGAATAAAATACCCTCTCCACCCTCACGGGGAGGGAGACTGAGGCTCAGCCCGGCCCGCTCAAGCCGGTCCTGAGAAAGGTATATCTCATATGGCGCCTGGTACGTTGTAGCATATCGAGCCTTGATTGCCTGAAACTCGGCGACCTTGTACGGGCACACGCACCTCTCGAAGGTACCCGGCACCACAGGAAAATTGAGATATCTCCCGCTGAGATCTCGAACCAAAAACCACTTAGGTTTCCACGTCCCGACATTCGATTGGGTCGTGGTGATCTTGACGTTCGGTGTGCTGAGATTGATAAGGGAACACTGAGGTTCCCTCCTCGCTAAAACCAACGCCGACAAATCATCACAATTCGGTTCGTCCATGAGTTCGCGACTTCGAATCGTGTAGGCACACAGCAGCCGCCAGGCATTCGGAAACAGCTGGGTGGGACAGACACCCATAGCCCACAAGTAATCCACGATGTGCTGGGACAAAGGTAGCCTGAAGCCTGCTTGAAGACTCAAGAGGTGCACGACCGCGCACCTCTCATAGGACGCCAACGGCCGTCCCTCCTCCTCGGGGAGTGCCAGCTCGACTCCCTCAGGCCAGGGGAAGTCCCTAGCTATCTTCGTGAGGTCTTCCAACTTGAGGTCGGTTCCCATTCCCTCAGACAGATAAGCCTCGGAGGTGCTCGGGCTCATAGGGATTCGTTCTTCAAGAACAGCAGGGACGCCAGACACGGCGTCAGTAATGTAGGCCTCGGGAAAGCTCGGGGGCACGTAGGAGGCAGAGGCTGAGGCAATTGCCGCGTCCAACCGCGCCTCAACCTCGGCGACGATCACATCGGGAGAAGAAGAGGAAGCCATTTCAACGCCGGAGTAAACACGAAGACGAGGGAAGAGTGAGTTGATCGAAGCAGCGGAGTCGCTAAAAGAGGGGTCGCTAAAGACCAGTGAAGGAGAACTCGGGTTCTGAGAATCACTAGGCTCTACGCTCCCTACAGACTCGGAAACCTCCTGGTAAAAACTCTCTTGAACTATGAAAACAAAACCAGGCGGCGGGCTCACAAAAGCTCTCCTAGGCATGAAAGGGCGACGTCCAGGCCGCGAAAGGCTAGCACCTGGAAAAGAAACGGTCAGTAAGAAACTGGGCAAGGTAGCCAAAAGGAAAAAGCACGAGATCGTAACCTCGGAAGAAAAAAGCACGAGATTGTAACCTCGGAAGAAAAAAGCACGGGACCGTAACCTCCGAAGAAAAAACACGAGGTCGTGACCTCGGAAGAAAAAACACGAGATCATAACCTCGGAAGAAAAAAAAGCACGAGATCATAACCTCGGAGGGAGAAACTAAGCGAGGCCATGAGGGAGGAAAGCCACATGGCACCCTAGAGGCTACTCCGACAAGATAGGACGGCGAAGAAGAATTTGAAGCGCCAAAGGAAAGGAAAGAGAAAGGAGAAGGCCAGCCAGCGGTGGAAGCCCAAACGTCCCGTCATTCAGACATCATGACGTTTGGGCTCCCAAGGGTTTCGAAATTCAAAAAGTGGTAGACGGAGGAGCGGAAGTTCAACCGCCACCCAAACAAGCAATAACCCCAAAAACACAGCGGTGACCTCACGGTGGCAACTGCCCGCCACCACCGTCCCACCGCCACAACGCGGAGGAGAAACACCCGGCAAAGCATCGTGTCCCACCAAAAAAGGGGGAGAGAAAGTAAAAAGAAAAAAACCAACAACAAACAAACGAAAAACAAAACGGGAAAAAAGCCAGGCGACACAAAGAAACACCCGCCTCCTCACCACCGCCGTTCCACCACCGTGATACCGGCGCGAAGCGCCGGGCGACACACCGTCGCCCATCCAGAGCACGAAACAAAAACAGACGGAAGAGAATCTGAAGCAAAAAGCACCAAAATGCGAGAAAAAGAGAGTCGATAACTTACTTGTTTAGAATCGGCGTGGAAGGAGCGGTGATACGGCTGGAAAGCGGTGGAAGTTCGTCGGAAACCATCTCGAAAACCGTTCGTAGTAGACTGAGAAGACAAGGAGAAAGGAAGTGAAAAGGTTGAAGGAGAAGATGAAGGGGAAGCATGTGAGGTACGCCCTTATAAAGAGCAGGTTTGGGTCTCCCCTCACCCCCGAAAGGCTTATTGGGCCTACCCCACCTAGACGGCCCATTAGTCTAAAAACACGAAGGACAAGCCCCCGAAAACCCCATCCAGAAGTGCAAAGCCTCGCAAAGAAAGAACCTCGCGAAAAGAACAACCTCGCGGAGTCCCCTCCGCGTACCCCGTGGCCCCAAGGAACTTATGACCCGTGGACCTCGGAGCGAGACCCCCAGGCCATGGGGTTGTGATAATGTCCAAAACAGTAAAATAAGAAGTGGGCCCGGGGTACCAAGAACAGGTGGGCCCGAAGAGATTCCCAAGGGCGACTCAGGGACCCACATTCATACTTTTCATTTATTTGAGCAAAGTTTATACCCTCGCGAGGTCTCCCAAATCCCCGGGACGAGGTCTAGACCTCGCCACCGACTCTACTAACACACCCGCCCACCCAGACCAATCACAAGAGCCCTCATCCCCGAACAAATCACAAGCAGCCTCATCCCCGAACCAATCAGAAGCGGCCTCGTCCCCGAACCAATCAAAAGCCCCTATTTCGGGCATCCCACATCGGACCTTGGCCTAAACTTGGCTCCCCAATTCTCTATAAATAGAGGAGAACCTCGTAGGATGAGGGGGTCGAAAAACCCCTTGAACTCAAGAACTCTCTTGCTTGTTAAAGATCGATGTGATAGAAACATCGTCAAAAGACCTCGCTACAGACAAGAGAAGTCCACAAAAAGACTTCAAGTCATACAAAGACCTCGCCCACACTAAAGACCTCGCTACAAAATCTCACAAAGCTCTCTACACCACGAACCCAAATCTACCTCGCCCTAGAGTCAACCTCGCAACATTTAGGTGTGATCTCGGGACTTCGTAGGAGGTCTAGGTGTAATTCTCAAAGTTCTTCATCAACCTCGTAGGTTTGAAACCTCGTTATTGGGAGAAAATCATAAATAAAGGAGCAAGTGTTTGCACTCTCAAATATAATAATCTTGTTCCTTGTCTCGTAGCGTACCCCGTTATTTCGGGTTTCATCAATAGGAATTTAATAAAACATTTTGCAACCTTTGCATGGATAATGGAGGTGTGACTTTGAAGTTCTTGGAGTATCTTAATGATATGAGGCGGATTAGTGAATATAACTGGTGTTCTCCTCTTGTTGACTTGTTGATAAGTTGGTTGAGAGTGTTGATGCCTGGAAGAAAACTGATAATGGTTTCTTTAAAGGCCCTGTTTTGTTGTTGCTTGTAAGCTACACTACACCATATGCAGATTTAGCGACCATAATTTAGCGACCACAATATATAGTCTCTACTTAGCGACCATATGGACGCCAATGGTCGCTAATGTGGACGTCAAAACGGGGAAAAAAAATAAAATCCACGTAGCGACCACGTGGTCGCTAATTTGGGCATCCATGTGGTCGCCAACAATATATAGTCGCAATAAATGCGCGAGCAATTTTCCCGCCAGTCATCAGCGACCAAATGGTCGTTGAATGTCGCGACTATATGGTCGTTGTTTACGGTACCTATATCTGCGACCATTTGGTAGCTATATGTAGCGACCATGTGGTCTCCAGCACTCCAACGAGTACATTGTCGCTACATATAGAGACCACATGGTCGCTGATATGGATGAGATGTTTTGGAAGGCAACATCGATTTTGGCGGGTAATTTCTCGCGTTTTTGGCGACCACTTGGTCACTAAAAACAGTATTTGGTAAAATTGTCGCCATTTCAGCATATATACCTAGGTTGTAAAAAATTCACTCTCATTCCGCTACATTCACACAACCTCATACATACATAGCTCTCTCCCAAAATATTCACAAAAGAAAGACACAATCATTCACAAATGTGAATTGATTCTAGGAAGGAATTCCGTCAATTTTTACCGACAACTTTATTAAAGGTATGTATTTAAAACTTAATCGTAATATTTCATTTCGTCATTATATTGTTTAGACAAATATTGTTGATAGAAAGTTTTCGTTTGTATAATTATAAGAGATTGTGTTATATAATCGTTAAATTCATATAGCATATAGCAATTGGTTATAGAGAGTGTTTGTTATGATATAATGTATGGGACGACCATATGCACACTAAGTTGCGACCATATGGTTGCTAGCTCCAATAGCGCGATTAGCGTTCATATGGTCGCCAAAGCAGGCACGTGGTCACCCGAATTCAATTAATTATACTCTTAAATTGAATTGTAGGAAGGAAAAATGCGTGAATGGATGTATGTTCATAATATAGATGGTTTTTTGAACAAAGAGTTTTTAGCTGGCGTATAGCAATATCTCGACTTCTGTAAATCTATGCCAACCTATTACCCATTCGAATTAAGGTGTCCATGTCGGAGGTGCAAGAATAAGAAACTGATTTGTGTAGATGATGTGCATTATTTCTTGTTAAGGAAGGTTTTGTTCCTAACTATTACCATTGGGTTTCGTATGGGGAGACAGATGAAATGTTCGCTGCATTGTTGGTCGAGTCTAGACAACATGAAGGTTGTAGCAGTACTGATCCAGCACCACCAATATATGGTGGGAATGATAATCGAATGGAACAGATGGTATATGATGGTTTTAATGCCCGAAGTCATTACATTGTTGAGGATCCCATGCAGAATGAGGATATAAGGCATGAGCAACGGGAGCAATATTATAATGAAGTGCCCAATCCCGATGCACAATGTATGTACGACATGTTGTCGGCCGCAAATAGGTTGTTCTGGCCTGGATGTGATATGACCCAATTGGAGGCTGCGACTGAGCTACTTAGCCTAAAGTCTAAGCTAAGGATGACGGAGCGCGGATATGACATGATCTCGGATTTCTGCGGACGCGTTTCTCACCCGGAGACGACATTACCAACCACATTTTACGACATAAAAAAACTGGTTGAGGGTCTCGGTCTTCCGTACGAGGCCATTGATTGTTGCCCAAACTCTTGCATGATATATTGGGGTGCAGATGCATAATACGCGGCATGCAAGATATGTGACTATCCTAGATGGAGACAAGGCAAGTCAAAGCTCATTCCCTATTCTCGTATGTTTTACTTGCCAATAACTCCACGGTTGCAGAGGTTGTACACATAAGTGGTGAATAGAAAATAGTGAAGCTCATTCCCTATTCTTGGAGGAAGCAGAGGTTGTACGCATAGATGGAGGCAAGGCGAGTCAAAGCTCATTCCCTATTCTTGGAGGAAGCAGAATTTTGTCTTGCGTGCAGCTGTAATATGGACTATTAGTGACTTCCCGACATATTCGATGTTTTCAGGTATGTTGTTTTACATATGCTTAATGAATTTGAAACTATTATATATAATAATCATGCATATATGATTTGTGAAATTTAATGCGTGATACAAAATATATGTTTGTGTAGGCTGGAGCACTTTTGGGAAATACGCGTGTCCTTATTGCATGGAGGACACCGATGCATTTTATCTAACACATGGACACAAAATGTGCTGGTTCGATTGTCACAGGAGGTTTACAGAACATGATCATCGCTTCCGAAACAATAAGACCGATTTCAAGAAAGGTAGAAGGGAACATCGTGGTCCCCCCGGTACTCCGTGACGGATACAAGATATTAGACCAGATAAACAATATGGGGTTGATGAAGATAACTGAAGTGGGAGCTGAGGAGCACAATGTCGCGGTCAGTAGAGGTTCAGGTTGGAAGAAGAAAAGCATTTTCTGAGATCTACCTTACTCGCCCAGTCTGCTGGTGATGAAACCCGAAATAACGGCTACGCTACGAGACAAGAAATAAGATTATTATATTTGAGTGCAAACACTTGCTCCTTTATTTATGATTCTTCCGTGGTAGCGAGGTTACAAACCTACGAGGTTGATGTACAACTCTGAGAATCACACCTAGACCTCCTACAAGGTTCCGAGATCGCACCTAATATTACGAGGTCGATTCTAGGGCGAGGTAGATTTGAGAATATGATGTAGGGAGTTTTGTGAGTTTCTGTAGTGAGGTTTTAGGCGTGAGCGAGATCCCTGCGCGACTTTGGGGTCTTTCTGTGGGTTTCTCTTATCTGTAGCGAGGTCTTCTGACGATGTTCCTATCACGTCGATCTTTAACAAGCAAGAGAGTTCTTGAGTTCAAGTGGTTTTTCGACCTCTTCTTCCTACGAGGTTCTTCTCTATTTATAGAGAATTGGGGGGCTGAGTTTAGGCCAATGTTCGATGTGGGATACTCGAAATAAGGGCTTTTGATTGGTCCATGAGTGAGGTCACTTGTGATTGGTTTGGGAGTGAGGTTGCTGGTGATTGGTTCGAGCGGGCGGGCGCATTAGTAGAGTCGGTGACGAGGTCGAGACCTCGTCCCGGGATGTTTGAGAGACCTCGCATCCGTCGGGAGTTTTGTTTTTAAATAACCGAGCATGGACGTGGGTCCCTAACTTGCCTATGGGGGTCCTCCTGGGCCCACTTTTTGCTTTTACTGTTTTGGACATAATCACAACCCCATGGCCTGGGGGCCTCGCCCCGAGGTTCGCAGGGCATAAGTTTCCTGGATTCGCGAGATGCGGGGTGTTTTTTAGAGGTTTATGAAGTTCTTGAGGTTGGGAGGGCGCTTTGCGAGGTGTGAGGCCCTGTTCTGCGCGGATGAAGATCCTTGGGCCTTTTCGCCGTACTTTGCTTAGTGGGCCGTCCAGGTGAGACAGGCCCAAGAAGCCTTTCGGGAGTGGGGGGAGGCTCAAATCTGCTCTATATAAGGGCGTATCCCACACGCCTCCCCCTCATCTTCTCTCTCCAAAATTTTCGCTCCTTCTCTCTCTTTATCTCTTCGGTTTCTTCTGATCGGTTTCTCCAGACGGTTTCCGACGAGCTTTTCACCGTTCGCTAGTTGCGCCACCGCCTCTCGTTTGCCAACCTTTAAACAAGTAAGTTCTTGATCTTCTTCCTCCTGTCTTTTGGTATTTTTTGCCTTTGATTCTTCCTTTGTTCATTTTTTGCCCCGCGTTTCGTAAGGGCGACGGTGTGTCGCCCGGTGTTTCGCGCCGGTGTCACGGTGGCGAAGCGGCGGTGGCAGGGTTGTGTGGTTTTTGGCGTTTGCCTTTGCTATTTTTCTTTGTTCTTTCTTCGTTCCGTTTTGCATCTAGGTGGGTGTTTGTGATTTCTGGGTGTTTCTTTGTTCTTTCTTCGTTCCGTTTTGCATCTGGGTGGGTGTTTGTGATTTCTGGGTGTTTCTTTGTTGGTTGCGCGGCGGCGTTGTTGGTGGTTTTTGTTCCGTAGAGCCCTTGTCTCCCCTTGGTTTTTCGTCTTCTCTCCTTTCTTTTCGTTCTGCTTTTCTCCCCTCTTTTTTCTTTGCGTTACGCTCCGGGGGGCGGTGTTGCGGTGGTGAGACGGTGGTGAGACGGTGGTGGGGGGCGGTTGCCGCCGTGAAGGTATCGCTGGGCTTTTGGGTTTATCGCTTTTCTCTCTCTCTTTTTGCTTGGGGTGACGGTTGAACTTCCGTTTCTCCGCCCACTATTTTTCGAACTTCGAAAACCCTCGGGAGCCCAAACGTCATGATGTCTGATTGACGGGACGTTTGGGCTTCCGCCGCTGGCTTCCACCGTTGGTTGGCCTTTTTTCTCTTTCCTTTCTTTTGGCACTTCAAATTCTTCTTTGTCGTCCTATCTTGTCAGAGTAGCCCATAGGATGCCACGTGGCCTTTTCCTCTACGACCTCGCGTTGCTTTGTCCCCCGAGGTTGCGACCTCGTGCCCATTTTCTCCCGAGGTTATGATCTCGTGCTTTTTCCTTTTCGAGGTTATGACCTCGTGCTCTTTTCTTTTCGAGGTTACGATCTTTGTGCTTTGATCTCGGGCTCGACCTCGTCCTTCCTTCTTTCCCGGGGTCATGATCTCGTTCTTCGATCTCGGGCTTGACCTCGTTCTTCCTTCATTCACGGGGTCATGATCTCGTGTTTTTCTCTTTGTTTGCCTTGCCTTTAGTGCCTTACTGACCTTTTCTTTTCCAGGTGCTAGCTTTTCGCGGCCTGGACGTTGTCTTTTCATGCCTAGGAGAGCCTCTGCGAGCCCACCGCCCGGCTTTGTCTTTAATTTCGAAGAGAATTTCTATCAGGAGGTCTCCGAGTCCGTAGGAAGTGTAGAGCCTAGTGATTCTCGAAACCAAAGTTCCCCTTCGTTGGTCTTCAGCGAGCCCTCATCCAGCGACTCCGCTGTTTCGATCAATTCGTACTTCCCCCGTCTGCGCATATATTCTGGTGTTGAAATGGCTTCCTCTTCTTCTCCTGATGTGATCGCCGCCGAGGTCGAGGCGAGGTTGGACGCGGCAATTGCCTCAGCTTCGGCCGCGTATGTGCCATCGAGCTTCCCCGAGGCCTATATTACCGACACTGTGTCCGGTATTCCCGTCGTCCTCAAAGAAAGGATTCCTATGAGTCCGAGCACTCCCGAGGCCTTCCTGTCCGAGGGGGTGGCCACCGATTTGACGCTGGACGACCTCGCGGACATAGCTAAAGATTTTCCCTGGCCCGAGGGAGTCGAGATGGCACTGCCAGAGGAAGAGGGGCGACCCCTGGCGTCCTACGAGGGGTGTGCGGTCGTGAACCTCGTCAGTCTCCAAGCGGGCTTTAGGCTGCCCTTGGCCCAACACATCGTTGATTTTTTGTGGGCCATGGGTGTGTGCCCCGCTCAGTTGTTCCCGAACGCTTGGCGGTTGTTATGTGCTTACACAATTCGAAGCCGGGAGCTTCTGGACGAGCCGAATCTCAGTGACTTGTCGGCGTTAGTCTTGGCGAGGAGAGAACCTCGCTGTTCCCTGGTCAACCTTAGCACACCGAACGTTAAAATTATTACGACCCAGTCGAATGTCGGGACGTGGAAACCTAGATGGTTTTTGGTCCGAGACCTCAGCAGGAGATATCTTAATTTCCCTGTGGCACCGGGTAACTACGAGAGATGCGTGTGCCCGTACAAGGTCGCCGAGTTCCAGGCGCTCAAGGCCAAGTACGCCACAGCGTACCAGGCGCCATACGAGCGCTACCTTTCTCAGGACCGGCTGGATCGGGCCGGGCTGAGCCTCAATTTCCCTCCTCGCGAGGGCGGAGAGGGTATTTTATTATCACTATTTCCCTGATTGTTTTCTTTTTCTTTGTATGTTTGCGGGGTTATACACCTCGTTACATTCGTTTCTGACCTCGTCCTAACCTGCTTTTTTCTTTTTACTCCTTTCTTGACAGTGGATTTTCTGCACGCTCTTACCACGACGTCGAAGGGGAAACAGCCTATGACGTCTACTTCTAAGACCCCTGCTCCCCGGGTCCCCAAGGGGATTTCAATCAACGAGCCGAGCTCGCAGGCGAGGACAGGTACAACGCAGCCGGGACCTGTCCCGCCAACGGCCGCGGCAGGGGGAGCCCTGCCCAAGGGGAACGTCACGAGGGCGTCGCAGTGGGACGTCACGGGGCCGCCCCAAGGGGAAAAAAGGCCTGATGTGGTTCCGTCAAAAGGGGCCACCACGAAGGGGACCACCCATCCACCCCGGGCGTCCGACGACAAGGCCGGGCGAAAGAGGAAGGAAGCGGGGTCTTCCCCCGAGAAGAAGAAGAAACCCCGATCGGGCGACCACCAACGAAGCTCGCGGGATCTGGAACTCATTCCTGCTTTCAACTTCGAGGGGCGAAGCCGCGGGGATACAGGCCCCCATCCTGCCAGGTTTTACTGCCCTGGACCCATCAGAGGGGCCCCGTTGGATTGGGCCCGGGGAGATTACAAGGAGGATGTCGCGTGGGCCAACAACCTCACCGAGGCGGCGCTTGACGACGAGGCCGCTCGGTATTCGGCCATGGTAAGCCTCTTCTTTTTTTTTGTTTTTGTGTGTTTAATTCTTGTCTCTTTCTTGTTTCTTTTCTCATCCTTCTGTGAACCTGCATCACACCTTTTTTGATAATTACAACCGAAGTCGCATCGTCCTCCTTCATTCGAGGATGGACAAGATGGAGGCGGCGCTTCGGGCCCGCAACGAGGTGTACGAGCGACAGGCCAAGGAGCTGGTCGAGGTCGCAGAGTCGTCCAAAGCCGCGGAGGCTGCGACCAAGAAGCGGGTCGAGGCCGCGGAGGCCGCGGCAAGGGAGGAGGTGAAGGCGGCGAGGGAAGGGGAGAAGAGGGCGAGGGGCGAGGCCGAGGTTCTGCGGGGCGAGGTTGAAGGACTTCGAGGCAAGCTCTCCTCCGAACATGAGTTCTTCAAGGCGAAGGAAGCGGAGTTCCTGAGGGCCGAGGAGGAGATCAGGCGCCTCGAGGGGCGCATTGTTGAGCTTAACGAGGAGGTCGTGGCCGCGGGTCCCAGGTATGTGGACTCGGAGGAGTACAAGGCGGAGCTGGTGGAGAGTGTGAGGACAATGTTCCACCAGGCAGTCCGCATGGGCGTAAAACAGGCGGTGGCTAAGTATGGGCACCTCAACCCCCAGATCGTCTTCTTCAACCCCAACTACAATGAAACCATGGGGGAGCTGGGGTCGAAGGATCCCGAGGGGGAATGCGAGTTCTTCCTCAACGAGGACGGGACTGTGTCCAGCACTGCGCCCCCCGAGGTAGATCTTATTGGAGGGAACCCGGAGTTAACCTCCACGGGACCTCAGCCCGCGACCAGTGCGCCCGCGCCTCTTGCCTCCGCTGCCCCTGCTCCTGCTCCTGCTGAAGCCTTGGCTGCCTCCGCCGAAACCCCTAAAACCATTGATCTTACCGGTCCCGAGGTTGAAACCTCGAAGAAATGATGATAACTTTTTTCTGGTGGCCCTACGGGGTTTGTAATTAAAACATCTTTTTCTTTTTTTTTGTTTGGGTGACCCTACGGGGTCTGTAATCGAAACACCTGCTTTTGATTTTGTGCCCTTCGTCACTTTCTTTTCCTATGCTTGTTTGATTTAGACTTTCTTTGCATACGTCAGTCCTTATCCGTCCAACCCCATGGTTCGAGTGTCACATCTTTTGTGGGGCTCGGACCACACCGGGCGTTGTAGTCCTGCGACGAGGTCGTGAGCCTCTGTTCGGACCTCAATTTTCTGAAAGTTCGTTCCATCCTAAAAATAGCCGTCCACGAACCTCGTTCGTGTCCCAAGCGGGAAGCGAGGGGTGGAACTTTTCACCGAGATTCTCCAACCCTAAGCGGGGAGCGAGGGGTGGGAATTCTTCCAAACGAGTTTCTCCAACCCCAAGCGTGGAGCGAGGGGTGGGACTTTTCACCGAGATTCTCCAACCCCAAGCGCGAAGCGAGGGGTGGAACTTTTCAACGAGACTCTCCAACCCCAAGCGGGGAGCGAGGGGTGGGAATTCTTCCAAACGAGTTTCTCCAACCCCAAGCGTGGAGCGAGGGGTGGGACTTTTCACCGAGATTCTCCAACCCCAAGCGCGAAGCGAGGGGTGGAACTTTTCAACGAGACTCTCCAACCCCAAGCGGGGAGCGAGGGGTGGGAATTCTTCCAAACGAGTTTCTCCAACCTCAAGCGTGGAGCGAGGGGTGGAATTTCTTTCAAACGAGATTCTCCAACCCCAAGCGGGAAGCGAGGGGTGGAATTTCTTTCAAACGAGATTCTCCAACCCCAAGCGGGAAGCGAGGGGTGGAATTTCTTTCAAACGAGATTCTCCAACCCCAAGCGGAAAGCGAGGGGTGGAATTTCTTTCTTTTTTTTTTCAAACGAGATTCTCCAACCCCAAGCGGGAAGCGAGGGGTGGAATTTTTCAGCGAGATTCTCCAACCCCAAGCGGGAAGCGAGGGGTGGGAATTCTTCCAAACGAGTTTCTCCAACCCCAAGCGTGCAGCGAGGGGTGGAATTTCTTTCAAACGAGATTCTCCAACCCCAAGCGGAAAGCGAGGGGTGGAATTTCTTTCAAACGAGATTCTCCAACCCCAAGCGGGAAGCGAGGGGTGGAATTTCTTTCTTTTTTTTTTCAAACGAGATTCTCCAAACCCAAGCGGGAAGCGAGAGGTGGAATTTTTCAGCGAGATTCTCCAACCCCAAGCGGGAAGCGAGGGGTAGAATTTTTTTTCAAACGAGATTCTCCAACCCCAAGCGTGAAGCGAGGGGTGGAATTTCTTTCAAACAAGATTCTCCAACCCCAAGCGGGAAGCGAGGGGTGGAATTTCTTTTTTTTTTTCAAACGAGATTCTCCAACCCCAAGTGGGAAGCGAGGGGTGGAATTTCTTTCAAACGAGATTCTCCAACCCCAAGCGGGAAGCGAGGGGTGGAATTTTTCAGCGAGATTCTCCAACCCCAAGCGGGAAGCAAGGGATGGGAATTCTTCCAAACGAGTTTCTCCAACCCCAAGCGTGGAGCGAGGGGCGGAATTTCTTTCAAACGAGATTCTCCAACCCCAAGCGGGAAGCGAGGGGTGGAATTTCTTTCAAACGAGATTCTCCAACCCCAAGCGGTAAGCGAGGGGTGGAATTTCTTTCTTTTTTTTCAAACGAGATTCTCCAACCCCAAGCGGGAAGCGAGGGGTGGAATTTTTCAGCGAGATTCTCCAACCCCAAGCGGGAAGCGAGGGGTGGAATTTTTTTTCAAACGAGATTCTCCAACCCCAAGCGTGAAGCGAGGGGTGGATCTTCTTTCAAACGAGATTCTCCAACCCCAAGCAGGAAGCGAGGGGTGGAATTTTTCAACGAGATTCTCCAACCCCAAGCGGGAAGCGAGGGGTGGAATTTTTCAACGAGGGAGCATTTTTAGAAAAGCCTGCAATCCTTTATTTACCAACTGTGAGGAACAACGGGGTTTCGAGTTTCTACATGTAAGATTTTTTGAGTCGTGCGACGTTCCACGTTTTGCTCAGTGTGCGCCCCTCGTCGTCCCTGAGTTTGAAAGCCCCGGGCGCGACTTCTTCTCCGAGGATGTAGGTTCCTTCCCAGTTAGGGTCCAATTTTCCTCCTTCGGTGCGTCTTAGCATGAGGTTTCCCGTGGCCAAGAGGCGAGGTCTGACCTGGTATACGGCGACACGTCGCTTGTATTCTCTAGAGCGCAGGTCCGCTACCTCGCGGATTTCATCTCGGAACTGCAGTTCGACTTTGAGGTTGGCCTTGTTTTCTTTTTCGTCGAAGTTGTACACCCTTGCTGATGGAATTAGGGTTTCTACGGGAACGAGGGCTTCCGCCCTGTAGGTAAGAGCGAAGGGGGTCTCGCCCGTTGCGCGGCGCGAGGTCGTGCGATACGTCCAGAGGACGAGTGGAAGTAATTCGGCCCAGCGGCCCTGTGCCATGCCCAGGCGCTTTTTGAGGTCTGTCAAGATGCGGGCATTAACGTTTTCTACCTGGCCATTGGACTGGGGATGAGCCACGGAGGAAATTTTGAGGTTGATGCCCAGCTCAGAGCAAAAAGTCCGGGTTTCTTCGCAGTCGAATTGGGGGCCATGGTCGGTCATGATTGTCATGGGGACACCGAAACGGCAGACGAGGTTCTTCCACAGGAATTCGCAGACCTTTGCCCCGGTGATTTTTGCCATTGCCTGTGCTTCGATCTACTTCGTGAAGTAGTCCACGATGACCAAAATGTATTGCACTTGGCCTGCAGCTTTAGGAAAAGGGCCTAGAATGTCCATTCCCCACATTGCGAATGGGAATGGCGCGTGGATGCTGCGAAGGGGAGCCATCGGGGTGTGCTGGACGTTCCCGTGTTTCTGGCATCCGACGCATTTTTGGACGTAAGCTCTCGCGTCTTGTCGGAGAGTGGGCCAGAAGTACCCCAAATGGACGATTTTGTGTGCCAAAGACCTCCACCCCGGGTGTCCCACACAAACTCCCTCATGGGCCTCGTAGAGGACGTGGTCCGTGGCCTCGGGCGGTATGCACAACAGGTTGGGTTCAGCGTAGCCCCGACGATATAGCTGGTCGCCGACGACGCAGTAGCGGGCGACTTGCATTTTTAGTTTTCTGGCCAGCGCGGGGTCCTCTGGGAGGATGCCGCTTTGTATGTACCTCGTCACCGGGAACCTCCAGTCCTCGGTCCTTATGGACATGACCTCGCTATCGACGCTTCGTGAGAGCTTTCTCTCCACCATTACGGGGTTTCCCACATCCAAGGGAAGTGCGGAGTCTAACCTGGCGAGGGCATCCACCTTGGCGTTTGAGGTCCGCGGGATTGACTCCACCGCGAAGGTTTCGAGGCATGAAACCAAGGCCTTGACTTTTGCTCGGTAGGCGGGCAGAAAACTTGTCCTGGTGTCGTATTGACCGTTGAGTTGTCGTGCTACCAATTCGGAATCTGTGTAGACCCTGATTTTGCGGGCTCCGTTGAGTAGCGCCATCTCGATCCCAGCGATCATGGCCTCGTACTCGACGTCGTTGTTGGTAGCATCAAAGGCGAAGTTGAGAGCATACTCCGTCTCGATTGAGAGGCCAGCGAGGAACACCCCGGCCCCACCACCGGCGTCACATCGTGAGCCATCAACGAACACCTTCCATTCGTCCGAGCTTGTGTCTGTCTCGGGGAAGGTGACGTCCACCACAAAGTCGGCGAGGGCTTGTCCCTTCATCGCGGTTCTCGGAAGATAATTGATATCGAACTCGGAGAGCTCGACGGCCCACTTGGTCATACGTCCGGAGAGGGCGGGCTGATGCAGAATCTGACGAAGTGGGAGGTCCGAAAGAACCTGAATGGGATGTGCGTGGAAGTATGGGCGTAGGCGCCTTGCGGCGGTCACTACAGCCAACGCCATCTTTTCTGCCGGGGAGTATCTCTGCTCCGCAGGCTGGAGCACGCGACTCACAAAGTATACCGGGTGCATGGCCTCTCTTGTGAGCATCGCGCTGACGGTCTCGGGACTCACCGCCACATATAGTTGCAAATCTTCGCCCACGTGTGGAGGTGACAAAGTGGGGAGCTTGGTGAGGAAGGTTTTCAACTCGGAGAAGGCTGTCTCGAGCTTCTCGTCCCAGACGAACTTGTCATTCTTTTTGAGGGCGGCAAAGAATGGGAGGGACTTGTCTGCTAGGCGGGAGCAAAACCTCCCCAAGTAATTTACAGCGCCGTTGAGTCTCTGTACCTCGGTACGAGATCGAGGAGACCTCATTGCGAGGATAGATTCTATTTTGGCGGGGTTGACGTCGATCCCGCGCTCGCTGATCATGAATCCCAAAAACTTCCCCGATGACACGCCAAAAACGCACTTCTCGGGGTTCAGGTTGAGCTGGTGGTGTCCGAGGGTGGTGAAAACCTCGGGGAGGTCAGCCAGGTGCTCTTCGGGGCCTTTGCTCCGTACCACGATGTCGTCGACGTAGGCGGATACGTTCCTGTCCAGGTGGTCTTTGAAGACCCGATCGACGAGGCGTTGGAATGTGGCCCCTGCGTTCTTGAGGCCAAATGGCATGACCTTATAACAGTATGTCCCCCGTTGAGTGATAAAGGATTTCTCCTCTTTGCCACGGGGATTCATCGAGATCTGGTTGTACCCCGAGTAGGCGTCGAGGAAACTCAAGACCTCGTGCCCAGCAGTCGAATCTACAAGTGCATCGATCGAGGGTAGGGGGTAGCTGTCTTTGGGGCATGCCTTGTTGAGGTCTTTGAAGTCTACACACATCCGCCACTTGCCGCTGGCCTTTTTGACCAACACGACATTGGATAGCCATTTCGTATACTGGACTTCGCGTATGAAATCTGCGGCCAGCAGCTTGGCCACCTCTTCATTTGCGGCGGTTGCCCTTTCTTCGTTCATTTTTCTTCGACGCTGCACCACAGGACGAATGACAACGTCGATGTTCAGGGAGTGCTGGGCCAGGGTCCGAGGCACACCTCGAAGATCTTTTGCAGTCCAGGCGAACACGTCGCGGGACCCAGCAAGCAGGGCCTCTAGTGACGCTGTTGCATCCCCAGTGAGGCAACCCCCGAGGTAGATCTTTTCTGATTTGTTTTCGAAGGGGGTAATCACCCTTCTTTGTGTCTCGGGAGTGGGTATTGTGAAATCCCGGACCTCGAGGTCTGCTTCACCCGAAGTCTCCACCATGAACACAGAGCATTTTTGCTTAGCCGAGGTCATGTAGCAGACGCGGCCCTCTTCTTGGTGGCCCTTTACTTCTCCGACGCCCACGCTGGTGGGGAACTTCATTTTCAGGTGGTAGATGGAGACCACCGCCTGGAATTTCATCAAGGAGACTCTCCCGATGATCGCATTGTAGGCCGAGGGTAGGTGCACCACCGTAAACTCTATTACCTCGGTTCTCGTTGTCGAGCCAGTACCGAGGGTCATCCACAGGTCTATGAGACCAGCGACATCGACCTCGTTTCCCGAGAAGGAGGTGAGCTTCCCAGCGTAGGGTCTCAAGGATGTCGCGGAGATCCCTAGCTGCTCGAAAGCGCCAAAATACATGATGTCCACGGAGGAACCCGTGTCCACCAGTATTCGCTTCACTATTTTCGAGCCCAACTGAGCGTGTATCACCAGGGGGTCGGAGTGGGGCATATGGAGCCCTTCGGCGTCTTCTGTCATGAAGGCCATACCCACGTGGGACCGTGAGGTTTGTGTCACGCTGTATACCGAGGGCTCATGGTGACTTGCCGTCGCGTATCTTTTTCTTTCCGCCTGGCTCGAGCCCGCCAGCGAGGGCCCGCCCGAGATGGTGTTGATGTACCCATCGGGCGCCGCGGCTTGTCCGGAGCGCGACTGCCTTGCCGGAGCTTGTTGTTCTGTGTTGCTTGGTCGGGACCGGGTTGGTTCCTGCTGCACGAGGTTGGCCCCCAACGCGGGGTTGGCGCGCTTTTTCTCGTTTGGGTTGTAGGCGGGGCCACCTTTTCCTCTGTAACCTCGTGGTTTCCCGCCGAAGCAGCTCCAACCCCCACCGCCACGGTTGTCGTATCGGTTGTTGCTTCTATTGTCGTTGTTGCCTCTGTTATTGTTGTTGTTTTTGTTGTTGTTGTTGCTTTTGTAATCGGCACGCCGGTTGTGAGTTTGCGTCATGTACGCGTCCCTCGCGGCCGGCGCAGCCACCTTAGCTTTTCCCTTAGCCTCGGTCACGATTTCCTTGTCGGTCGTCGGTCGCGAGCTCTGGCTGGCAGCGTCCTCGGCGTAGACCTGTGCCGTGATCCGAGCACACATGCTCTCATATGTGGTCGGATTTTTGAGAAAAATGCGACATTTGAAGTCCCCCTGGCGAAGGTTGCCCATGAGGATGTCGCGGACCGAGGCCTCGTCGATTTGCGCGATCTCAGCGACCGCGGTGGTGAACCTCGTAAAAAAGGTACCCAGCTTCTCGTTTTCCCCCTGCTCGATGCCACGGAGATCGCGCATGTTCTTCTTGCGCTTTCTCGAGCCGTTGAAGTGCCCGACGAAGGACTCGCATAGCTGGGAAAACGAGGCTATCGACTCGACCTTAAGGCTGGTGAACCACGTCATTGCCGCCTTGTCCAGAGTGGTCGGAAAGATCCGACAGAAAATGGCGTCATTGTAAGAGTTGACGTTCATCTGGACGGCGTAGTATTTTATGTGGTCCTCGGGGTCGGCCGTGCCGTCGTAAAGTCCCATTTGTGGCCAATGGAAGCCTTTGGGCATGTGTGCCTCTTGGATCTCGGGTATGAAGGGATTCCTGTACCCACTCTCGATAGATGGGCGAGCAGACTTCGACTTTGACCTCGCCAGAGGGCGTGGCGTGCTTGCCACCGTCTCGGACAGCTCCATGTCGCGCCTTTCTGCACGTCGCGAACGGGATCGCGAGATCTGCATCGGATCTCGGGAGGGTCTCTCCGTGGTAGATCCGTTCGTGGGCGCCTCCTGTCCCGGCATGTAGCCCGGGACATATGCGGGCACGTACTCGGAGTGAGGTTGCCCCTGGGGGGGGATCGGGACGTATGGGGAGCTTGGCCCTGTTGGTACTGCCCGTAACCCGGATAGGGATACTGGTTGAAAGGAGCGCCACCCTGTTCATATCCCTGGAACGGGTATGGGTTTTGTGGGATGTTGTATGTCCAGCCTGGCGGGACCACAAAAGGGTATCCTGACGGACCCGCCGTCGCCCATGGAGGGGTCTCAGCCATGTTGTCGGGATGTTGGGGGAAGAAATTATTTGGACAAGCCATTCTGAGGGGGTTTTAGGAATCAAGGTTTGCACTAAAATGGGAAGCTGCGTAGGGTGGAGAGGTTCCCACAGACGGCGCCAGTGATGAAACCCGAAATAACGGCTACGCTACGAGACAAGAAATAAGATTATTATATTTGAGTGCAAACACTTGCTCCTTTATTTATGATTCTTCCGTGGTAGCGAGGTTACAAACCTACGAGGTTGATGTACAACTCTGAGAATCACACCTAGACCTCCTACAAGGTTCCGAGATCGCACCTAATATTGCGAGGTCGATTCTAGGGCGAGGTAGATTTGAGAATATGATGTAGGGAGTTTTGTGAGTTTTTGTAGTGAGGTTTTAGGCGTGAGCGAGATTCCTGCGCGACTTTGGGGTCTTTTTGTGGGTTTCTCTTATCTGTAGCGAGGTCTTCTGACGATGTTCCTATCACGTCGATCTTTAACAAGCAAGAGAGTTCTTGAGTTCAAGTGGTTTTTCGACCTCTTCTTCTTACGAGGTTCTTCTCTATTTATAGAGAATTGGGGGCTGAGTTAGGCCAATGTTCGATGTGGGATACTCGAAATAAGGGCTTTTGATTGGTCCATGAGTGAGGTCACTTGTAATTGGTTTGGGAGTGAGGTTGCTGGTGATTGGTTCGAGCGGGCGGGCCCATTAGTAGAGTCGGTGACGAGGTCGAGACCTCGTCCCGGGATGTTTGAGAGACCTCGCATCCGTCGGGAGTTTTGTTTTTAAATAACCGAGCATGGACATGGGTCCCAAACTTGCCTATGGGGGTCCTCCTGGACCCACTTTTTGCTTTTACTGTTTTGGACATCATCAGCTGGTAAGACATGATTTAGATGTCATGCAGATTGAAAAGAATGTCTTTGATAATGTTTTCTTCACCATTCTCGATGTTCCGGTGAAGTCGAACAATAAGTGGTCGGCCAGAAAAGATATAAAAGAATTGTGCAAGCGTCCGGAGTTGGAACCCGATGAGGAGGACAATATCACTACTACAAAAATGCTTTTTTAACTCGCGAGATAAAAAACCGTACCTCAATTATCCGGTATCAGAAGTAGATACACGAATGATAAATACTTTTTTCTTTTAAATTTTGGAAAAGAACTAGAAAATAACCCAAATATAATATACACACCCGATTTATTTAAGTACCTAACTCACAAAGCTATGTTTTTAAATAACCCGAGCGTGTTTTTTATTGTTGATATCCGGCATATAATCCGTTTACACTGGAAAAGAGCGCGTATAATATCATATTGAAACATGCCCGGTTTATTTTGTTCGCCTCAAAAAACAGAAGCGGACTCCCGTCTGCCTTTAATGTACTTGACGACTTGACCCCTATCTTTACCCCTCAATCGCTCCCTTTCTTCAAACCCTAGAAACGAAAAACGCCCCAATTTTCCAAATCTTGGTAAAGAGAGGTGGTGATAGAGCGGCGTTCGAGCGATGATTTGTGATGCGATCCGACCCTAGACCTAGATCGATCAAGGTGAACTTGAGTTTACCCAAGCCGTGGCGTCCCCATTGGCGCAACGATCCCTGCTGAAGAACCCGCACTGCGCCACAAAAATCCCGTCACGATCTCGTAATATCATAGTTGATGTGTTTCGCCTCGCTATAAGGACCGACGTCTCATATTATGAATCCCGTCACGATCTCGAACGAATGATGGAGCGAAAGCAAGCGAGAAAACGGCACGTAGAGGCGCGCATGACGTGATTGGTGGTACGATGCTAGGGTTCTAGCGGCGTCTCGATATGGTATTGATTCCGAAAAGCGAAACCTCAGAATGATTGTAGGGTGATTTGAAGAAGGTTAGAAGGATTTTGACGCCTGATGCCTAGGGAAGAGAAACTCGATTCAACAAAGACAAATTCAATTCATTCAAGCATAAAACTGAAAGTATGAAAGTCTGACAACTTAAATAGAAAACTAGATCTAAACCTAGAAATCCTAGTGAGAATGGGCCCAAGCATGCAAGCCCAACCCATCTCGTTAATTAAATAAATGACGGAATTGAAAATAATACCAAATAAAGTAATTGTCTCACTTAAAAACCCAACATAAAAATAAAGATAGAAACCCGAGGACCCGAGCCCTCGGAAGGATCTCGCAGAAATTCGGAACACCGTCAACCGGGGCGCGGTCGTACCCGAGGAAGCGTGGTTGCTCTTCCAGACTCCAGCCCACGCCCGAGGGCGTCGATACACTGCGACCGAAGCGCGATCACGACCGGCCAGAGCGCGGTCGCGCTCCCATAGATGCTGGGATTCTGGTGGTGCAGCGCGGGTTCTTCGGCAGGGATCGTCGCGCCAAGGGGGACGCCACATCATCCTCAAGGGGGATCGTCGTTAGCGGGTTCTTCGGCAGCTTGGGTAAACTCAAGTTCGCCTTGATCGATCTGAGTCTAGGACCGGATCGCATCATCCTCCCTCCCTTAGAATCGAAGTGTTCTCGCTTCGAGATCGGTGGGTCCGGGGAGAGGCAAAGATCAGTAGGCAACACAAAAATATCACCGGGCTCGGTGTCGTCTTTCGGAATGTCTATAGTACGCAAAACAAACTCTGGGTCCGAAGACAGCACAAAGTCAAGTACGAGCTTGACAATGACATGAGGTGGATCGGCTGCGGCGGGAAGCCAAGGCATCAGACAAGGCAACGTTGGCAGCGACGGAGACGGCGAACTCGGCGCATCCCAGACGGGCTCGCTATCCCAAACGAGCTCATGGTCCCACACGGGCTCGCTATCCCAAATGGGCCCGCTGTCCCAAACGAGTTCGCTATCCCAAATGGGTTCGCTATCCCATATGGACTCGCTATCTGAAACGAGCTCATGATACCAGTCGGTGCGACAACTCATGGTTACCAAATTACACAAAATTTCGGCCAACTAACAACAATTCCTAGGCCGAAAATAAAAATATCAAACCCTTTTTTTTAATTACAGCAACACTCTTTTTTTTATATGGTAAAAATCTCATAAAATAAACTAATTAAGGCTAACTTAATTAATATATGTAACAAGATCTCAACCAAGCACGAATGAATCTTGTGCAATCTAAAGATTACATGCAAATAGAACATCAAGTGGAATTATTTGGGGCATAAATGCTAAACGTCACCGAATTTTGATTAAAACGTCTCTATTTTATAAGCTCTGACCTAATTAATCTTCAATAAATAAAGATTAAATTAAAAAAAAAGATGGTGGATATTCCTATTGCCTGCCTTCATACTCCGTATTATATATTCTGCATATACCTATTGCTCTCACTCCCAAATTGTATTATTTCTTAGCCAATACTTACAATGCTTAACTATGTGACTCATACTGATCATCAATATAATAATTCTCTTGACACAAGCATATATATCAACTTTACAATGAGTTTTATATTCACTAGTTTAAAATTTACCGATTTTATGAATCTCTCTTAAGTAAATTCAATTTTGTTAATTTGGTTGAATTGTACGTTAGTAATTTTCGTAATTTAAACATGATTTTAATTGCTATACTTTCATGGATATTCAATTGGCATGATCGAAATTTCAGTGCACGTTAATTCATTATCGATTTTCATGATCTTGAGAGTAAGATGATCCAGAATTATGATAATCGATTCATTGATTATATATAGTACTTTTCTAATGTGTGGCACATGCTAACAATTTCCATTAGGGAAGATCGGATATTTGGGTTTTTGGGAAATGTCATTTTATTTGTAATTCTATTATATTATTGGGGATAAAAATGGAAAATAAAAATGGTGATGATTTTTATTAGTGATGTTTAGCAAGCCCCATCTGGGGGATGAGATCGAAATTAAACCAAAATGAGGCAAATAAATATTTGGTGGCTGGATCATACACATACAAATCGGCAGGGATATTAATAACAACCCAATCTCGTGAATATTTTTTTCCGATTGTTTTTTTTTATAGATAACCGAACTCACGAGGGTGATGGACGGATATTGGGGGTGAAGGTGCAAAGGCCGAATCAGGAGACTTATAAGACGATGGCTCTGATACTAGTTGATGCGTTTCGCCTCGCTACAAGGACCGACGTCTCGTATTATGAATCCCGTCACGATCTCGAACGAATGATGGAGCGGAAGCAAGCGAGAAAACGACACGCAGGGGCGTGCGGGACGTGATTGGTGGTACGATGCTAGGGTTCTAGCGGCGTCTAGATATGGTATTGATTCCGACAAGCGAAACCTCAGAATGATTGTAGGGCGATTTGAAGAAGGTTAGAAGGATTTTGACACCTGATGCCTAGGTAAGAGAAACTCGTATCAACAAAGGCAAATTCAATTCAATCAAGCGTAAAACTCAAAGTATGAAAGTCTGACAACTTAAATAGAAAACTAGATTTAAACCTAGAAATCCTAGTGAGAATGGGCCCAAGCATGCAAGCCCAACCCATCTCGCTAATTAAATAAATGACGGAATTGAAAATAATACCAAATAAAGTAATTGTCTCACTTAAAAACCCGACATAAAAATAAAGATAGAAACCTGAAGACCCGAGCCCTCGAAAGGATCTCGCACAATCTCGGACAAACTCAGAACACCGTCAACCGGGGCGCGGTCTAGCCCGGGGAAGCGCGGTCGCGCTTCCAGACTCCAGCCCGCGCCCGAGGGCGTCGATACACTGCGGCCGAAGCGCGATCACGTCCGGCTAGAGCGCGGTCGCGCTCCTGGCGTACAGCCCGCGCCAGTAGATGTTGGGATTCTGGTGGTGCAGCGCGTATTCTTCGGCGGGGATCGTCGCGCCAAGGGGGACGCCACGGCTTGGGTAAACAGGTTCGCCTTGATTGATCTGGGTCTAGGACCGGATCGCATCAATTTGGACATTGGGAGTGCGAGTGTGGCCATGGAACATGTGGTAACGGTCGCCGCGAGTCGGACGACCCTTGGGTTCAGATCACTAAGCTTTGATGCATCACTTGCTTTTGGCTCGATAGCAATGAGGTGGATTTGGGAAGGGATGGGCGTAGATAGAGGACGACATGGTGATCGAGTCAAAGGCCCATGGTCCCCTGAGGAGGTCTAAGTTTAAAGCCAGACTGTGAGCAAGTTTGGGGCAAGAAATTGGAGCTTAATAGCCTTCGCTGGTGTAAGCATCTCGACCTTGCCGTTAAGCTTTAGTCGTTCACAGGTAAGCATCTCGACTTTGTGATTTATCCTTCTATTTTATGAACTTGAGTTCAATGCTTGCCATTATGAAGTTTTCATCTAATGTCTGCTTCAGACTGTCAATGGTATGATTGGATTGAAATTGATGGATACTTCATTTTTCAGAATGCCAACGTTGTGTGAGAGAATTCGTCTTATAGTTTTCCTTTTTATAATATATTTAGCTCATCTAGAGAAGGCCAAGATAATAGATCGATTATTGATTCAATAAGTTAGAAAAAAATCACTCTTCATGCTTCTAGGGTGAGGATTGATAGGTGAGAGCCTAGATCATATCACTGTCCTAAAAATTTTATATTATAGTAGCATTTTTTAATCCTATCCTCAACCAATTCAAGCAAATATGTAAACTTGATTCAGAACCTGAGATGAGTTTACCACATATGACTAAAAATCATTTGGTTGCATACATTAAACTATTCCCCCTTAATCTGGTTAGTTGTTCCATAATAAATAGCTCTGAACAAAGCTAGTAAGAGACACAGCATAGGCTCTGTTGGCATTTATACGAAGAGAATGTATGAAGTTATCCTTTTTTTAAATGAAATTATGATAGTTGCTGAAAGTAGACCCATTTCCGTTTATTTATTTTGATTTCTAGATTCTCTTTTAAGAGAGCCAACTTTACACAACTGGTTTATAAGATTGTTTTCCTAGTTTGTTGTCTTAGTTGAATTTGCTGGAAATGGGTATGTTTTTATTCTCCTTTGATCTCATTTGTCCTTCTCCTAATGTACTTGCATCTTGTTGCAATTATTTAATCATGTACTTAGAAAGTAAAAAAGGATTTGCTTAGGCTGGTAATTATTTTCTATGAACAAGGTATGTTCCAATTCAAGAAAGTAAAAAAGGATTTGCTTAGGTTGGTAATTATATTCACATTTTTGTGTGTGTTAATATGTAGATTTTTTTGTGTCACTTCAGAGATTTGAGATTGTGGAGTTTGAGAGATTGAAGCTTATAGAAATTTCTCTATGGAAACACGTGAGTTGGGTTATTTTCTTCTTTTGTCACATGATGGTTGTTCAACTTGTAACTTATCCAATTATTGTGAATTGTAGAACTTATCCAATTACTTCAGAGATTTGAGATTGTGAAGTTTGAGAGATTTAAGCTTATAGAAACTATTGTGAACTGTAGAACTTATTTAATTAGTTTACTCTCGGGACATTTATAAGAAATATTGTTCTTAGTTCAACTTGTAAACCAATAGAATGCTGATATGACTTAGGTTTGAATTTTTAATCAGTTGAGGAATGGTGGGCAAATTTGTTGTAGGGATCAAGTTCTAATGCACTCAATATTCAAAGGTGATATTTTTTGGTCCGATATTCAAAATTGATTTAGCGGAATACTGAAATTTCTTTTGAATCTATGCTAGGCTAATAGAAGTATCTATCTTTTGTATTTAATATACAAGACAATAACTCCATTCAATATTTAAAGGTGAAATAACTTAATGTTGTAGTTTCTTACTTTCTTTTGAGTATGTGCTTATCTTATAGAAGTAGTGTATTGCTCCTTTCAGATGACCCTATATACAACTCAAGAGTTCTTAACATTTAAGTTCATAGAGCTCACAATTTTCAGCCTTGTAGAGAATGGATCCCTAGATGACAACAGGGAATCGTTTTTGTTCCATGATGCAGATCCTAGAATTGTAGTTGGTGGTGGTTCTATCTCAGCAAATGTAAGTGGTACGTCTTTTACAATAGAAAATTTATTCTACTAGGTTTTTTTTCTATTTTTTATTTTTAGGCTGACCTCTTTGATTTCTATAGAGACCCTGTTTTATTAGTATGGTGAGATAAGGTGTTGAATGTTTTATTGAAGATTCTTATGTACTTGGTTATATGTGCTCTTGATTAGTACCCAACACATTGAAAGTTTGTAATGATGAACAAATGAAGTTGTAATTTGTGGATAAGGTTATTGCTTGCTTGCTTGCTTAATTTTGATTCATTTACCTCTTTGACCTAGTTTGAAACTTGAAAGTGCAAGATGTATAGAACTTTGTTGGCTTATTTAACACTGTGTAGTTGAGAGCTCTAATAGCTTTATTCTGGTGGAGTTGAACATAGCGGAAATGCTTTTTTTTTCTTTGATTTAATTAGTTTTCATGTTAAGTTGGAGGTGTTGTAAGTAGTTATATATAAAGATTGCTTCTTAATTTTAATGGAATAACTGAACAAATGGTCACTATTATGTTAAAGTAGGATGATACACTAGGTAGTAGGTACGGTAGTAGAGGGCTGGTAGGCAGTGGTAGGGCATCGTTTTTTTTTTGAAAAATGATGAACTTTTTAGCCCAGACCTTTAAAATTCGGGCTAAAAAGTCTTTTTTTTTAAAAAATCAACGCACTTTTTATACCGGATATTCCTTAGTCTGGGCTAAAATGTCAATCTTTCTTACCCCGGGCGTGTTTTTGACATCCGGTTTATTTGCTCTATTATTACACCAACCTGAAGCACGGACCTAATTTTGTATATATCCGGTATATATTTGGAAAAACGCCCATGCTATATTTGCTATTTTGTAGTAGTGTAGGTACCCAAAGGTTTGCTATGCACTAGATCGTCATGAAAAACAAGTGCTTCTGGAGTGGTTGAGATCCGTAAAATTCCCGGATGGCTACGTGTCCAACTTGAGCCGATGCATTGACTTGCACAAGCTTAGACTCTTTAGGATGAAGAGCCATGATTGTCATGTGTTCATGAAAAGGTTGATGCCTATTGCTTTTCGACCATTTCTTGATGACAAAGTCTGGGAGCCTATTGCTCAGCTAATTGCGTTCTTCAAGGACCTGACGTGTTACGAGCTTAAGCCTGAGGTGGTTATGCAAATGCACAAGGAAAAACCAATAATTTTGTGCAAGCTGGAGCGTATCTTTGCCCTGCGTTATTTGATTCAATGGAACACTTGCCTATTCATCTGCCACGTGAAACTTCACTTTGTGGCCCTGCCAATTATAGATGGATGTATCCTGAAAAAAGGTATGTACAATTATATGCAGTTGTACAATTTTGGATTTATATAATAAACTTGTATAAGAAATGTTCTTCAATGTATATTATTGTAGGCTCCTAAAAAAGGCTGAAGGGAATAGTTGGCAATAAAGCCCACGTTGAGGGGTCAATTTGTAGTGCTTATCTTGTTAACGAGACGTCCACATTTTGCTCGTATTATCACATGTCGCGAGTAATCATATGGATATCGCCCACAACGTGAGTTGCACACTTCCAATTGGGGTTGATCCGAGCGATTTGTCTATTTTCACGGGCGAACCTTGGGTAGCAGATCAAGTGGTCGTCTCCTCATAAATGATGAATTTCATGTGATCCAAACTTACATACTCATGAACTGCGTCGAAGTGGAACCCTATATTGAGTACGTTTCTATAATCTCAACTAATTTTGAATAAATTAGGGGTTTAATACAAGTACATACTTGATTCAATTACTCTTTGGTAGATACTATTTGACAAACTTCATGCGGTCGTCAAATCCAACAATAACCGATGCTGAAGAGCAAAACATTTTGGAAAGACACTTTCGCCTCTGGTTCTACCCCCCATGTAAGGATTTCCTAAATTCATTTCAATTTAATTTCTAATTGTATTATATATATGTTGATTTTAAATTGCAGGTTGACAGTCCGACGGTTACAGATCCTAACATTGCAACACCAGCTCGTGGAGCCTCTAAAAAAGTGAGGACATGTCCTGGTTATTTTGTGAATGGTTACCGATTCCACACGAGGGCACACGCATCAACCAGGGCTACTGACAGTAGTGGAGTTTGTTTTCTAGGACAAAGCTTCGGCACTAACAAGGAGGACTTCTATGGTGTGCTAGAGAAAATCATTGAAATGGATTACATATCTCCAACCGTCAAGTGCCCTATTGTCTTTAATTGTTCGTGGTTTGACACTTGAAGTCGTGGAGGAACACGCATTCACCCTCACCTAAAGCTTGTCGATGTTCATAGACATAAAATGTTGAGAATAAAAGAATGTTACATCTTAGCACATCAAGCCACTCAAGTTTATTTCCTCTATTATCCAAAGATGAGGCGTGCAAATGCTGAATGGATATCGGTTTGTAAAGTGAAGTCACGTGTGTGACCCGATGAAGGTACGTGTGTAGACCCTCATGAGAGTGGTCCCAGGGGCGTTGCAGTTGAAGAGGCATTTCAACATGATTCTTCCCTTCCACGAGTTATCGACGACGCACAAGATAATTATCCACTTGGTCTGCTAAATGACCCAAACGGAGAGGATCACGTCGTTGAGGAACAAGCAGATACGTTTAGTGAAACGTCTGAGGGGGAGTTTGAGACTGAGACGGATATAGATGAGGAAGATATGTAATCATGAAACTATTATTGTATTGTCATTGACTTTTCTAATAACATTATTATCGTTTACTATTCCGATTGAATCAAATAACGCTAATAATACTATTCAGATATATAGTTCGAATTCACTATTTTCTATTACTATGCTGATAATACTATTATGATAATACTATTCGGATGACATTATTCTGATGACACTATTATCATTTACTAGCTAGATTGATGACAAGAGTCATGCATGCAGATCACAAGTGGTAATCCATTTCCAACCATAAAAGGAGACTTCATCTCCAATTCCAACATGCATTAGTCTTCCATCCTCATCTCCAACTCCAACATCAAACCTTCACCTAAAGCTTCGATTCCATCTCCAATTCATTCGATCAATGGCTCAAAGGAGAGCGTGTTCCAAGCGCACGATCGCCGTTGCTCTAGAACTCATCTATTTCTCAATCGTGCATGTGCGTGGGGATAGGGAGAGTAGAACGGAATGGAGCACCGGACTAATTCGCGCATTAAGAGTTGCGATCACTGGTTGGAGGTCATTTGGTGGGGGAGCACCACCGGGATTTTGCCCTTTTTTCTTGAACGACGAAGATATCACAAACCCAAAACGACTGTGCAGCTTCGCGTCCTCGAAGGAGCTGAGATTAGGGTTGTTGCTTCTTAAAAATAAGTGATGTTTGTCATTTTGTAATTCAGTAAGTTGTTTGTTGATGTTTTTGCTTTACAAGAAGCTAGTGTTATTCGTAAGCTGTAATGAAGTTGTTTGTAACTTGTTTGTGTGGAAGCAATGAACTTGTTTGTTTTGTCCCATTTGAGCCCTCGAACCAAATATTGTTTGTAGAAAGTTTTCGTTTATAAAATTATAAGAGATTATGTTATATAATTGTTAATTTCATATAGCATATCACCTTGGCGTATGGAGAGTGTTTGTTTATCAACCATATGGTCGCTATATCTAATATAGTCGCTAGCAGTGGCGACCATATGGTTGCCAACATGAATTTTTTTATCGAAATTGAGAATTTTAGTGCGTAATTCAATTTTATTTCGTTTTGGCGACTATATGGTTAACAACCATATGGTCGCCAAAACTAAATTTAGGGCACGAATTCTGAAATAATTGGGGGAAAATTTGAAATTTCGGCGCTTAGTCCAAATTTTTAGGTTAGCAAACATGGCCCACTTCCGTCATTTATTAAATGTCGCAACCATATGGTCGCTAACCTGGAATAAGAAGGGGAACATTCTCACCTTTCGATTTCCCGATTCTCTCTCGCTCCGCCCGTCCTCCTCCGCCTCCGATTCTCTCTCGTGCCGCCCGTCCTCCTCCGCCTCCTTCCTCCTCCGCCACCCTCTGTCCTCTGACCGGCCTCCTCCGGCTCCAACCACCCAGATCCGGCTCCAGCGTCCCCAGATCCGCGCGCCCGTCCTTCCCTGCGCCCGGCTCCTGCATCCCCGTCTGCCATAGTAGTGGCGCCCGCCGTCGTCCTACTGGCGGCCACCCCGATCCACCTTGTCTCCTCCCATTTCCGGGTATTTCTCGAATTTCGCTCTACTTTTCTGTTGATTTCGGTTTAATTTAGGGCTTGAGATTTGATTGAAAATTTAGGGTTGGAAAATTTGAGAAATTTGGATTGATTGAGAAATTTGGATTAAAGTGGAAAAAATTTGGATTGATTGAATAAATTGGTCATTGAATAAATTTGGAAAAATTGATTGAGAAATTTGGATTAAAGTGGAATAAATTGTTGTTGATTTGGTTGTTGTTGTTTTTGTTGCTGTTGAATTTGAGAATTTTGGAATAATTGATTGAGAAATTTGGATTGAAATGGAATAAATTTGTTGTTGTTGATTTTGTTGTTGTTGAATTTGAGAAATTTGGAAAAATTGATTGAGAAATTTGGATTGAAGTGGAATAAACTGTTGTTGATTTGGTTGTTATTGTTGTTAATGTTGTTGAATTTGAGAAATTTGGAATAATTGATTGAGAAGTTGGATTGAAGTGGAATTAATTTGTTGTTGTTGATTTTGTTGTTGTTGAATTTGAGAATTTGGAAAAATTGATTGAGAAATTTGGATTGAAGATGAATAAATTGATGATGATGATGTTGTTGTTGTTGTTGTTGTTGTTGTTGTTGTTGTTGTTGTTGGTTTTGTTGACGATGTTGTTTTTGCTCATGTTGTTGTTGTTGGTGATTATGTTGCTTTTGTTGTTGTTTATGTTATTGATGTTGCTCTTGTTGTTGTTGATCTTATTGTTATTGTTATTGTTGTTTTTATAGTTGTGTTATTATGGCCAGACCACGTCGACGTGCACGAGCTCCTCGTCCGGACAAGCTGGGCTCGTCCGAGATACCGAACGAGGAGAACTCGACCGAGGCGACCCACACAGACACACCACGCTTGTCCGAGGACGACGGGGCTAATCATCATAGTACAAAGGAGACGGGGACCCAAGCGGAGGAGTCCAGGGCCTCTACACCCGCATCCTCGTCTGGATCGAGATGAGGGCTCAATCCCAATCGCATATGGGATCTTTCCATCGTCGGCGGGTGGTACGTACAAATACTCTAAGACATTGCTTGTTTTAAATTCTTATCTTACCTTTAAATATGTTATAACACGTTTTTCAAAATCTCGTAGCTTGCAGCCATCGGGCATGGTGTCACGGTGGTCGACACACATCATACAAGGCCAACCCGACGATAAGGCGTCGGAGCTCGACCGCATGGAAGACTCGTTGGTTTGAGTCTTGGAGGGTAAATTTTATTTAATTTGCATTTAGCATTACAAATTCCAAATTTATTAATTAATAATTTTAATTAATTGTTTTGTCGGATTTAATTAGACGCACTTCCTATAGGATCCCTCCCAGCCGGGTATGGAAGTCGAGACGGTCCGGTTGTTGTGGGTGAAGATCGCCAAGAAGCGATACGACGACTTGGTCGGGAAGCACCGTTGGGCTGGGACGAAGCCGAATTTCATCCACTCCGTCAATTGGGAGAACTGGAAGACGACGTATTGGAATACGGACGCGTTCAAGGCCAAGTGTGCGCGCCAGAAGCAAATCCGAAATGCCAATCCGACGAACCATAGTAGCGGTTCGAGATCCCACCTCGATATCATGCGTCGAATGGTATGTATGTTATTTTAATTTAATTAAACTTAAATTAAGTTAATTATTCTTAATAGTTCGTAACACGCTTGATGAATTTCGTAGGAAGTACAATGGGGTTGTCACATTACGCCTCTCGAGCTTCTCATCGAGACGCACATGCAGGGCCCCAATCGGCATTTATAGACGAGTGGTCTGCCTTGATCGCTGTAAGTTTTAATTATTTCATGTCTTATTTAATTTCATATATTATTATTTTTATTTATACTATTTACGTATTTTTTAAGGCTCGGGCCCAGGAGATCCTCTCTTAGAGGTCTTCGGAGTCGGGCACCCCACCGTCCTTTTAGGACGAGTGTGATGCCTTTTTGACGGCCGCTGGAGGGGTGGGCCTGGGAGGCACCATCTTTGGCCTTGTCCACGCCGCCTCCGAGTTTTACGGCGAGCGATTGACGACCCCGCATCAACAAGCTCCTCGGGTGGCGGAATTGACGCAACAGAACGTCGCCCTTACGCAAACCGTGGCGGACCTATAAAGTCGGATGCTCGAGGTCGAGGCATTCATGTAGCGGATGCGAAGTGGAGTCTTCGACCCGCGGACTGGTGGGTCCTGCCAGCCCGGTCCCGACGTGAATGAGCAGGATGCGGACGGCTCCAGCGAAGCCGGCTAGATTAGGGTTTTTCGTAACTATTAGTAAATATTGTAAATTATTTAAGTTTATGTAAATTAATATGAATTATGTAAATTAATGAATTATTGAAATTTCTGTAAATAATATGAATTATTTAAATTAATTCGTAATTAGTTTTCTTAAAAATAAATATATATTGGCGAGTGGCGACCAAGTGGTCCCTAAAAGCAACGATCATATGGTCGCCATGGTCGCTATATACGGCGACCATATGGTCGCCAAGTGGTTAGCGACCTACCTTTTAGCGACCAGATTTATCATTTAGCGACCATAAATATGGTCGCTAAATCTGTGTTTTTTTGTAGTGCTATTTTTAAACTTTTTCTATTTTATGGTCAATCCTTTTCATTTGCAATATTGATTGGCTACATGTTTATCGCCAAGTGTTTTTTTGTAGTTACTCTTCATGTGTATGCTTTTAGTTGATCATTTATGACAGTAGTATGGTTCCATGGGATTGTGACACACCGGGGAACTTTCCTATGATCAAGAATTTGTCTATAGTTACTTTAACTGCAAGGCAAAGCTTAGAAATATCAAAGGGTGGGTTTGGGAAGGGATTTTTCAAAGGTTTGCCTACATTTGATGTTTCTAGTACACAAGAAGGTCAGATTGTCACCAATCAGAGTAAGAGAACAAGAGGAGTTGTTGTTGAAGTCGAAGAAGCCATCGGTCTTATTGATGGCTTTAATGTATGATTACATCATCGAATATTTTTTTATGTTGCACGCTTTGTTTTACTTTGTTTCTTTTAAGTAACTTAATGACTCTTTGAGTAGGAATATCTCAAGGTACATCTATAAATTTTCAAAGAGCTTGCGATAACTATAAAGAAAATTTTGGATCACATAAAAAAAAAAGCTTCCTCTAAAATGGCCAGTGATGGACTCTTCAATAAGACCAATGAAGCTTTGGAGAAGCTTTTGTGTTTGAAGATTTGTTCATCGTCACAAGGTGACAACCAAGAAGATGTTGGAATCCCAAGCCAATAAAGGTTCTAGGAGGAAGAAAAAAAAGGTGTTGGATGAAATGGAACATGCGATGAAGGTGAAGTAGTCATACGAAGTACCATCATTTGATCTAGGCTCATCTCCACTAAGAAATGACTTTTGGTCTGGTGTTTCAGCTATTGATATATTTGATGTTCAGATGAAAAAAGATCAATCTAGGAAGTTGGAGGAGCATGAGGAAAGGAGAAGGCAAAAGGAAGCCAAGAAGATGGAGGAGGTTGAGGAAAGGAGAAGGCAACCGGAAGAGGAGGCATTAAAGAGAATGAAAAAAGAAATGAGGAAGAAAGAAGAAGAGGACATGGCAAGGAAAGAGGACGAAAAGAGGAAAAATGATGCAATGGAGAGATCAAGTCAAGAAGAAGAAAAGAGGAAAAAAGATAAAGAGGCGAAAAAGAGTCAAGATGAAGATGAGGCTGATAAGAGGTAGGAGGAGGAAGTTAAGATGAGGTTGATCCAAGAAGCTGTTATCAGAAGAAGAGAAGAGGTCGAGAAGGAAGCCAATAGGATTTTGGAAGAGAAATTAAAATGAGTTTAGAAGAGGCCGGCAGTGTTTTAGTGGAATGTGAGGTATGTGCATCAATTCCAATACTTTTGTGCATATATGTGTGTGTGTGTGCGCACGCACAACTATAATCACTTTGTGCATCAATACTATTTGTTTGTTTATCAATACTACCTATGTGTTTATTAGTACCAACACTTTGGTGCACTAAAATCAATCTATTGTGTTCTGTGCATCAATACTATCTGTTTTGTGCATCAATACTATCTATTTTGTTCGTTACTATCAAAACTTTGTGCATAAAAAAATTAACCTCGTTTTTTTTGTAAAAAAGTTGTTTAAATTTTTTCCCATCAAAACTATCTTTTTGTTCATTATGATTGTATATATGTTCATTAGTATTCTTTGTTTTTTTCATGTAAACAGCTGATACATTTTATTTTTGTGATCAATAGGATGAAGAAAACTTGCATTTGAACATTAAGAACAAGGTAAAAGAGGTTCCCGGTATACAATATGAATCAATTAATGTGGATGAATCATTACTAGTTGTCGGGTCTGGTAATATGGAGACTCATGTTGGTCATGAAAATATTGCAAGGGATGTACTAGAAATCATAATATCAAAGCCTTTCAGATATTATAAATCATTGTACCTTAAAAGGCGTGTTGTTGCTATGAAAAAGTTTCTACTACTGCGAAGAAATTATGTGATTGGCTGATTCAAAACATTGAAGATCAAAGACGATAACAATACTTTCGTTTTTATCAATTTGTTCATCTAGTTGTTTGATTATATATTTGTAACATCACGATATTTCATATAAGAAAATTCATAGAATTTTTTTTTAAAGTGAGGATTTTCTTATTTCATTACACTCAAAATTCAAATTCCATCTCTAAAAAGAATATTAAATAAAATTTGTAAACAAATAAATATATAAATAATTTAGAAAATTTTTAAATAATTAATAATAGACTTGTCAATCGGGTCAGGTGGGTTCGGGTTTGGTCATTTCGAGTTCGGGTTGAGTTGGATTCGGGTCGTTGCGGGTCCCGAGTTAAACCGGGTCGGGCCGATGCGGATTTTCGGGCGGGTGGGTTGACCAATGGATAAAAAACATAGCATTTTTTATGATTATTAAAATAGATTTTTAACGAAATAATAATATATTATTTTTTTATGTATTTTAATAATAAAATATATTATATTTTTTAAAATAAATTTTATACATTTTATAAATTTACTAAATCGGTCAACCTAATGAGTTTCGGGTTTCAACCCAGCGGGTTGCGGGTCTATCGAGTTTCGGGTTCAAATTTTTGGGTCTTGACCCTAAAATTTTCAGACGGTTCAAGTCGGGTTAGCGGGTTGGGTCAGCGTTTGACAACTCTAATTAATAAAGATGGATCTTTACAAAAAGAAATAAAATAAATTGATTTAGGTGGCCAAATTAAAACCTCATGAACTCAATCCTTGTAATTTCACAAGCCTTTCAACAATGGGCCTCAAACTCGGCCCATGTTAACCAGCCCATCTAACAATATAAGCTTTAAAAAAATGGGAAGAGGATTGCATAGATAAGAATCGAACCCACAATGGGCACCCAAACCACTCCACTACTTTAGTTTTCTCTACACATATTACAAAACAATTGCCCTTATACCTTTCTTAAACCCCAAAAAGCTTGCAAAAAAAGCTGTGGTCTTTGGTCGGCGACAAACGTAGGTGAGACTAGGCCCCGGATTCGCACTCGATTTTCCGTCGTCCCGTCTTCCATCAATCTCCCAAGTCATCTCCCCCATTTTCCTCCATTAGGCCATAACCCTAGTTAAGAGATATAATCATGGTAGAACTTAATTTTTTCACATTGCCTATTTAAATGGAGGAATGATAATGGAGAAGGCACCTCCATCCTATTTTAAACCTGATTTTTGAGCCTCGTAAGCCATATTTCATATTCAAACAAAATCCCCAAAACTGGTTTTTTCCTTCCTCCGTTCAATTTCGTGGGAATAAGGCTGGAACCAAGGCAGCGCCACCGCCTCCCTTCCTTGCGCGCTACCAGACAACCGCCTATTCATTGGAGACTTGCTCAGCCCCGCCCAGTTGTTGGTATTTGTTCGATGACCATGTATGTGTATTGTGTTGTTGGTTGTTGCATTCTGTTCCTAACGAGAAGGAAGAAGCAGAAAATCCTTGCCTAAGTTGTAGTTGGGCTGGACACTTGTTGGGCTGAAGTTGTTTAGGATCAATCATTATATTTAACCCACCAGTCTTTTGTTGAAGAAAGGAGGTGTTGAGCCCGACTTTGGTCAGCCCAAGTACATTAGTTTCGATTTTCACACCCAAATTCCGCTCATGTCTCTTGTGGTATACAAATCCCGACCTATATTTAATTATCATTATTTTTAAATTAAATTTTAGCATAAAGAATAACTATTAAGAATTTTAACAAGCCACTTAAGTAAATGAGCCACTTAAGTAATATTACTCATGAGAATATTATTAATAAGCATGTTTAGACTAAATTATTTAATGATAATAATTTAGACTAATTTTCCTCTTATAATAAAAGGCCTATTTTTTAATAAGGGATAAGAAATGAAGTAAAAAATTATATTCATGTGATATTCGACCTCGGATTAGGTCGAACTCTCGGGAAGGAATCTGTTTGTGACGTTACGCCTTAAAGGTCAAATAAAAAATTTATGGCAAGTAGATGAATCTCTTGCCCCTCTTTTTATTAAACGTGGATTCATGCTCCGTTTAATATTCATGCTTGTTGATAATGACTTATTTGTTCAATAAATGAACTTAGGTTTATTTATTGCTTAGAAATAACGACCTCGTTATTCTTATTACTATTTTAATACTACGCTAATACTGAACTTATGACCGATTGTTTGTGATCTTGATTGTTTCAAATCTCTTTTCTATATTTTGTTGTGGATTAGTATAGAAAAAAGATGTGAGTCGGACCCTCTACATCTCTTAATAACTTCTACGTGGTTGTGAACTAAAAACACTCTAGCTAAGTGTTTGGGACTTTTATCCTTGTTGGCCAGTCTCATCGGAGCCGCAGACCCCATTGGCCAGTCTTTTTGGAGCCGCCAACCCTGTTGGCCAGTCTCTTCGAAGTCGTTAACTACGCTGGCCAGTCTCTTTGGGGATATCTCCACTTGAAGTGCAATGATTTATAACCTAAGAAAGATAAATGCTTAGTGCACACTAACTATAAAATAGTGAAAACATATTGTTGTGGAATAGTGTAACATAAGATAGGAACTCGGGAATTCAAGTTCCTCTTTTTTGTTGGAGTTGCCACCTCTATGAGTCATCAATAGGATAAGTAGTTGTTGACTAATCAATAAACATTTCTCATTCCTCTTTTTTGTTGGAGTTGCCACCTCTATGAGTCATCAACTAGGATAAGTAGTTGTTGACTAATCAATAAACATTTCTCGAATTAATGTTGTGAGACAACAAAGTCCTCACAAACCTTACTTATTTTCATGGAACCCTACTCTAGTGGTGTCCTATCTCTACAAAAATCTCCAATTGTTTCCCTTGGGCAAGAGTTTGACTTGTTTCCTAATGGAAGTACATCTTCGGATTCTCAGAATTTCCTAACCTTCCCTCTTTCGATGGAAGTATTAATTGTTGGATTATTGACCAATCACCATCATTTGGAGATCGATACCAACATGCTTCGTCAATACCATAGTCGTCATTCACTTGCTAGTCTTTCATTAGACTAACTCACCCACCCTCTCTTTCTTTTCCTTGCATGTTCGAACATCAGAATGCAAGGGCAAGTTTCTCAAGGATCAAGGATTCAAACTTAAACGCAGTAAGGGACATATCAAGGAAGGATCCAACCTCTGAGTGGAAGTATTCAAGAGGAAGTACACGTTCAAAGGAGTAGTTTCAAGACTTGAAGATCAAGGCAAGTCAAGATTGAAGGAAGAATTTTCTCCAAGAACAAAGCATCTGAAAGGTGGTGCACCGACTCTCCCCTCTTAAACCAAGGAACTCATCATCATATGAGTTAACCTTGAAGCATTCTTGCATTTTCAATAATTATTTTTATAATATGAAGTTTCATCTCGTTGCTACCTCTTATGTAAAACAAATATTATTGTAATAAACTACGTTTCTTTTCAACGAATGAATTTTCTGCGTTTAACTCATTCTCCTTTAATTATGCATTTTAAAGCATTGGGTGATTCTAGGCGTGTAATCTGGGACCACTGACGGTAATATCCCTTAGGATAAAAATAGGAGTATTACAATATTTTTCATTCTTTTTTTCTATTTTGCGTTACTATTTTTGCATGGTGACAATCTTTAAATGTGTCATATCTTAGTAACGAAAGAAGGTTTTTTTGTAAATGAAAATGCATGCTGAAGTGGAAAAAAATGTAATTGATACTTGATGCACTTTTCTCAATATAATGGAGTAGTTAAAAAGTGACTCAAAGTTGTTAAGAATTTTTTATGTCATCATAAGCTTTGGTAAGTATACGTCAAATGATTGATTTATATAAAAATTATCGTTTTATGACATTGAAAAAAAACAAAATCATTTCTATACTTTAATATGCAAGTTTTGCCATTGTCAGCTAGATTGAGTTTGGATGATTCTAACTTGTTTTTCAATGTAGTAATGGATGATGAACTTTGCAAATTCAAGGGACTTCGATCGGAGAAAGTTGGTTTGATATGAAATTTCACTTCGCAATTCTTCTCTTTTAAATGCATGTGTTGGTTTTCACATTAATTTATGTTTTTTTGTATGATGCAGATTTGTTTCCTATATGTGTTTCTACGGACTATTATTTTATTATCATAAATGTTAAAAATCCAAGATTCGACATCATCAATAGCTCAATAAAAGATGTAGAATTGAAAATATGGGAAAATACCATATAAATTAGTGAGTTTTTTCTGTTATTGAATGGCACATGTGTGTAACATTCAATGTTTTGTTTTATGATGTTATTTTTTAAGAGAGTATTTTTTGTCAACTTCCTAAACTCCCACAATATGGATGCAAAGGCAACCCTACTTGAGGATTTGAATAAGGTTCTAGTTGTATATCTTGAAATGGGATAGAGAAACAATATGAACAAAATTGATTGTAGGATTTTCATGATGTGCCACATGGAGACATAGTTTGGTAATGGTTTGTCCAATTGGACTTGTGGACTGAAGCAAGGAGACCAGAAGCAACTTGACAATTTGAGGATGAAGTATTACTTTGAATTATTTTCCAATCCTTGGAGTGAGCTCAAGAGAGAGATAGAAAATCTTGTCGAAGATTATGTAATTTCTAAAAAGAAAGGAAGGGGCGAGAAAACAAAGTGAATGTGTGTTTTATGTATTGTTTGACAATTATGTTTTGTGTTTTTATGGATGTTTTATTTGATAGGACAAATGTTGATGTCTGCTTGTTGACACTATTTGTTTTGTGGATCAATGTTATTTTAAGGTGTTGGCAAAACAAATATGTTTGTGTTTAGATATTTGTTTAAGAAGCTAATGATGTTTTACAGATTTTGTACATCAAATGTGTATTGTTGTTCATTAATTTAGGTGGTTTTGTGCATCAAAATAGACCACTTTCAAATCATCAAAGATTTTCCTCCATATAAAACTTTATGCATCATTTTTATTTGTTTGTGCATCATTGTATATGTTTGTTCATTACTACCAACACTTTTGTGTATTACGGTTAAATTCACCTTGTGTTCATCCAGATCGAGTATTTTGTTGATAGGGATTTACTTGACAACAAATAAATTTATAGTCAAGACCCCGTTGAGTATAGCGAAGTCAGGATCTTCCACGGGAAGCGAGGTTGTGCCTAATTACCAAAGTAAAAAGCAAAAGAGAAGGCAAAACAAAGCTAGAAACAAAGCAAAACAACTAAACAAATGCATTGAAGAGGGTCGATATCGACCTTGTCAGGGCAGAAAAACTAAGTAAACAACAAGAATAAAGAAGAAATTGCAGGTCGGTACCGACCCGGGCAGGGTCGATATCAAGGCACCTAGGTTTGAATTTCGACTCAAAAATAAGAGAAAAATCTAGGATAAGGGTCTACCACAACATAATTATAACACCTCGTCTTTACATTGGGGCACTACTCGGTAGTAGACCACACATGGGTCCACATGAGCTAACCTGACAACAAGTTCACGCGGATCTTACAACTCGGGCATGACGAGAAAATATAAAGAAAGCATCCAACCTATATTTATAAAATCAATGTATGGAAAACATGCATGAATTCCCAATTAACATAAACTACAACACTACTTGTGAACACTTTATTGATCTCATACTATCCTTTCCTCAACAAAAGAAAACATTATACATAATATAAAAGATGAGTAACCACCATTTCATCCAACCAAACCCAATCCTAATGACACGACCTCCAACGACTCGTACCATCATTTTGCCGAGTTTCCGACATGAGTCTCATGTTTTTACCTGAAACTTAAAAAAACAAGTCCCCGAAGGGTCAACTACCAATTCGAATATGCACTACAGAGTAAACACCACATGCAACAGAAAAATCAGTTTAATAAATTATAACCAAGATAGTAATAATATAGCATTTCATATACATTTTTCACGAAGGCAGACAACACACTCAACAACTTATATTCATAAAGCATGTAATAATAATAATTATAATCATAAAACATGTAATAATAATTATTGTAGTCATACAACACGTAATAATAATAGCACATCATTGCACTTTAGTATCACCTCAATCGCTTTCCACCTCAATAATAGTTCAAATACAACTCATAAATTCTCATTCAGTAATATCATTTATCTAACAAGCATGACATCCTCCAGCCTTACACGGGATAGTGGACGACGGCCTCCACCGTTTATCCGAACCACTCACACCCTCATCATTCAACTTCTTACCCCTGGTCAAGCCTCCTTGGGAGCACTCGCCAAAATATTTTATTATAATTTTAAAGGGGCTCTCCTTGCCATACGACTAAGCCAGGGATGTCTCCCTCCTTACTGATCATCCCATAGGCATCGTCGTACCGGTAGATGCCAAGTTTCATAAATCGAATAACAAATGACATATTAATCACATAGTATTATTTTATCGAAATATCGATTTACTTACACGTAGACGTTTAACAAGATACGGGGATGAATCCCATAATAAAGCTCTACACAACAGATCTACATATCCAACGCATATCAAAATTGATAACTTAGTAAGTCTAGGCGACTTACCTCTTGACTGGGAATTCAAACTCTTGAATGGAACAAGGACTTGTCGAAATGATGTCCTAAACCATGATATAAGGTATTGTAAATTACATGAAGTTTGAGACTCAAAAGAATACGATAAAGGTTTAAAACTCGAAATCTATCTAACCCTTTGATAATTTAACCCGACAACTCACATGGACATAAACTTTGAACCCACAATCAACCTCTTACTCAAAGTTACTACAAAACAACCCATCTAAAGACATTAAAACTAATAAGAACGTTCACCAAAACTCAACCCCTTTATTGAGTCTATAACTCACGCCTTTAAGCTTAGAACTACACTTTACCAATCCATTTTTCTACACCATCTTCCAACATCAAAATTCACCATAAATCCATCCATAAAAACTTTCTTAGTATACCAACAACTCACACCATCCAACAAGAAAGAACAACTCACCAAAGAGGAGGAAAAGGGCGCGCCTTGTCTTCCGATGGAAGGGGCGAACAACAACAAGAAAGAAGGTCGTGAAGGAGCATGACAACGAGAGGAAGAGAGGGAGGCGAAAAATGAAAGGGAAGACATGGATTTATATAGGAGAAATGGAAGAAGACAAATTCAATTCAGCTTGTATAAGAGATAAAGATCATGACACACAAATCTAGAAGATATAGCACGAATATTGAGGAACAAAGATAAGCATGGAACACAAATCTAGAAGATAAGATAACATGGCACGAATATCTATGAAAACAGATAAGATCAAAACTCTTACAAGTCTATCTTTATTCCAATAAGAAACGAGATTACTTAAAAACTAAGAAACAAATTTATCCGAGCTTACTTACAAGCGAAGTAACCCAGACACGTTTTTTGAGACACATCAAAATTACTCATTTACATCCAAATATCACTTAATTCGAGCACGCTTTTCCAAGTATATATTTTTTTAAGGTCTTCCCGAGATTACTTAATAGCTAAGCAATCCCAACATGAATTTCGAGAAACATTAAATTATCCAAAATTTTCTTGAGTATTACAATAATCATGCAATTTCAAACAATATGAATCATAAATATCATGCCTTTAACATAAAGTCATCAACTTTCGTTGATTAAATAAGCAAATCAATCAATTTTTATAAATCAGTTCACTTAATCTACTTAATTTGATCTACAGTTCTCAACTTTCGTCTCAAACTTTATCTCCATTCAAATTCACAACTTTCTCTTTCAATCAAGTTAGGAACATGAAATACTTTGACTTTCGTCAAAGCTTTTGCACAAACAAGTAGAATAAAAGATAGAAGGCAATCAATTCATTCATTCATATCACCATTCACGCACAATCATGTTGGGTTTCTAACCCCAACCCTAGAATAAGAGACTAATCACTCATGATTGGAGAAAAACAAGCAAACCAATTGAAAGAGAACATAAATGAATTAAAACTAAAGGCTTACTTGAATTAAAACTTCAAACCTGACTTAGAACACACTTAGGACACAAGAAAATCTCCACAATCTTCTTCCTTGTGCTCCAAGCAACAACTTTGTCTTCTAAAAACCCTAATATTGCGTCTCAATTGAAAACTAACGAGAGAGAGAGAGAGAGAGAGAGAGAGAGAGAGAGAGACGAGAGAGACGAGAGCCCCCTTAGATTGTGTCTAAACAAGAGTATTTATACTAGAACATCCCTCTAAAAAGTTTCCATAAATAAAAAACCTACTAAAGATAAGAGATTATGGAATAAAAACAATTAATGAGCCTAAGTCGGTTGTGCTGAGTGCGTCGGTACCGACCCCCAGAGGGTCGATATCGAGGTTGGTCTTGACTTGTTTTCTTGCCATTCTTCACTTCTTCCTTTGGATTCTTCCTAGCTTAGTCCTCTCTTCTAATGTTCTTGAATGCATCTAAATCCGCCTCAATACCTACACAAAAACATCACAAATAACATAGTTTCCATACTTTTCATAAAATATGCAAACTATACTAAAAAAAGACCTAGAAAAACATACTAAAATTACGCTAAAAATATGGACATCATATTTATGCATTCAAACCAACACAATTTGCATTGATACAAATATTTTGTGCATTAGAACCAGCACATTGTGAATTAATACCAACATTTTGTGCATCGATAATTGCCCTTTTGTGCATCATTATGAGATATTTGGTCATCGTTATCCACAACTATTTATTAAAAAACATAATAAACTCCATTTTTTCAACTAACAAATAATAAATTAGCATATTGCGCCTTCTCTTTTTCTCTCATAATACACTCTTCTTTTTTTCTGCACTTGCTCACTACTTGTTGGGGGTGCACTTCAATAGCACTCGGTTTGTTGCCCAAAAACTTCTAGATTGAACCATGTCTGCTTGATTTAGATGAATATGCTTCCAATTTGGTAACATAAGATGCCTTTGATTCCTTTAGGATGCATATTAAGGTGTTCAGTGTCGTTCCCTATGACATTAATGCAAGAATGGACCTTGGTCAAGAACTCAGTAACCAACAGTTTCTTATAATCCACTACATCACTTTATTAAACAATTGAACCTTCAACCTCAAAGGTAGAAGTCAAAATTGATTTCTTTATTCATCTAGTCTTTATGTATTTAGCAAGTAACGACTTCAAGCCAACATTTTTGAAGACCAAAAACATATGACGACATGGAATTCCAATAGTCATAATTATTATATTGCAAGATCAAATGAACTCCTCTTCTAATAAGACATGTTGCACGATATATACTTTTCCAAACTGGTAGTTGATGTGATATGTATGGATGTTGTCCTCCTTGACAAAATTGCATAGACCACATTCAAACACTGAAGCAACTTTTTTTGGCTGAACATCATAGAAGTCGTTTATTAGGAAAATAGTTGCACGATACTTTTCCAACTCAAGCGGTGTCATCAATGTTATGAAAAAATTGACAATTCAAAGTCCAATTATTGTTGATTGCGCTAATTGCACCCACAAACTGCATCATGAATATAACTAGAGAAGATGTTGATCCAATGAAATGCGAGAAGAAGTTGTTCTGACTCTCAGACCTTAAAGTTGTTCTAAACAACCCACCATGTTGACATCTTGAAAAAATGCAAGGATCCATTAGTGACGTATCTCAAACACCATTGGTAACCAAGTGTTCGTCTCAAAGTCTAGATTCTACTATAACGGAATGCCATTTCATCTCAAAATCTTCTCGGCTAATCTCGTTGTTCCAAACAAGATTATTGAGCTTGCTTCTAAGTTGATCATTGCCATAGACATCATTTGTAAGCTTAGATGGTACTTTGAACGTGATACATCACATGCAAAAATGATGCCCAACATTCTCAAATACCATTTCAACCACAAATTTTACCGCAACATCTTGATCAATTAGAATGACAAATGGCTCATGTCCCATTGCGTGTTTGAAGTTTTGAAATGGCTAAACATAAGATTCCACGTTTTCTTTCAAAAGTAATCCAAAGGAAAATGTGATGGTCTTCTTGTTGTTATCAATTCCGATAAATGCTACAAATTCCATTTCACACCTAAAGGTAGAGGGGTGAAAACAATTTAATTACATCATGACCATAAATTTGTTCATCATAATAAACAATGTGTGCATTATACGTAAGTGTTTTATGCATCACAAGTAATGGTTTATTCGTGCATCCCCAATATCAAATTGTGTATTGATATTCATAATGTTTTGCATCATAAGTAGACTTTTTTACCTGTTTGATTTGTAGGTTGCATTAGTATAGACAACATTGCCAAAATATTAAAAGCTCTTCCTTTCAATAGATCACACCAAAATAATTTGGTTAATTGAAGTTGTTCATCAACATCATATTCATAGCAAAAAGCATCACATATTTCTTTCTTCTTGAACAAGTTATCAATAACTATTTGTGCATCACAACCAATCATGTAGGAGTTCAAATCTCTTTTTGAATTCTTGAAATCTACAATAGTTGATTTTCCATACAAACAACCAAACTCCATGTAGACAGATGCGTTCCGACTCCGTATAAGGGGTTGGTTCACCAAGAGTAGGTCGGATCTTGTCTTGGATGTTAAGTCACACTTCAAGTCTAGGCCAATGTGGAATCCTAGGGGCGGAATCCCTAGTTGTCTTGCATGAAAGCCTTGGATTTTGAGGTTCAACAAAGAGTTGTCAAACTAGGGAATGCGTCTCAAGACTAGACTCAGTTAAGATGGCGACTCAAGACTAGGCGACAGGTTTGAATCCTTAGGACTAGGACTCGGACAAGAGAGTGACTCAAAGGGACAAATCTTAGTATGCCAAACTTATGGCTTTGATGTTCGAACAAGAGAAGAAAATAAAAAGATAGATATGTTTGGTGACGTCCAAACCCAAGCAAAGAAGAGAAACTCAACTCTAGGAACTTTAACTTAGATTAATTTGAACGGAAGAAAAACAGGTACAAATGACATGTTCGTATATGGATAACTAGTTATAATCTATCTAGGAAGCATTAAAAAGAAAGAAACTTAAGCTAAAATATATAAAGCAACTAAAAGTCCTAGAAACCTTAGGCTAAGTCAAAAGGAACAACTATGACTATCACCTAAAACAAAAGATATGTTAAAACAACTTAATGATAGGATTTTTGGATAGAAAATCTAGAATATATAGACTTCCAAAAAATGTGTAACAAACTCCCCAAAAGATAAGAAATTGTTTAGGGTTTGGCATAGGAGCAAGGCGCGTGTGGATGGCTTGGTGAGCAAGGAGGATCGCTCGCTTTCGTGCTAAGGCGTCGAGCGGAGTCAGCGCGTCACACCTAGCTTGTGCGTCAAGGTGCGACATCCCCGGATCCAGCCAACGATGGTAATTAACTTGCGTACCTAGGATCCGAGACAAGGTCAGCATCACGATTGGAGCTTGTGATGCAAGAGTCTTTTGAGAAATGGGGTGCCTCGAGGCTTGTAATGTAAGGAACCTCAAGTGATGAGGGTGCATCAGTGAAGTGTAGCGATGCAATGATGGGTGCGCCGGGCACGACTGTGGCAAGGATTTTATCATTGGAGACAACGTTCGATGGATCATGGCTAGCGATGCTCCAAGCCACTATTGATTGGGTAGATTTAGCTATAGACTTGGCTTGAACTTGTGTCAATAGTCCATTGGATCGGAAACTCATGGGTTGTTCCTCTTCATGTCTTGACATGATTGGAGGCGTGGTCATGATGTTCGTGTTTTTAGTATAGTTTTTAGTATGTTTTCTTAGTTTGTTAGGACTAGTTTTGATAAGTATAGGGTTAGTTTTATGTGTTTTTGGATGGTTTTGCATATTTTGTGAAAAGTATGGAAGCTACTCCGTTTTGTGTATTTTTGTAGATTTTAGCAAGGAAAAGGTGCTATTTGGAGTTGAATTTGGAGTGCTATGATGAAGGATGGATGAATACAAGACGAAGAAGTCGAAGTCTAAGTTTTTTTGAAGAAGAAATGTTGAAGAAGCCAAGCCCAGGCTCGTTAACGAGGCTGTGAGGGCTCGTTAACGAGGCTACGAGATAGAGTTTTCGAGCGCTTGATTTTGTGACTTACCGATCATGTGCGGGAATTTATTCCGTGTCGATAGAGTGTCTTTTTATGATGTTAGGGTTATTATATTATGTATTTTAGGTCTTGTTATCTTTCTAGATTTTATTTCTATCTTTTAAGATTTTATTTCTATCTTTTTAGGAAAGTTTTTATCTTTTAGCCTTTTTATTTTCTAGCCTTATTAGTATAAATAGCCCTCTCATTAGCCTAGAGAAAGGGGGACGAGAAAAAAAAGCAAGTATTAGAGAGAAGAGGAAGAGCCGAGAGAGACAAGAGACGGATCGGAGTCGAGATCGAGAGCTCGGTGGACGAGAGTTACTGGGGTCGTTAGTCGTTGATTTGATTCGGTGATTTGTATTTTTTCGGTTTCTTCTGAATCTCTGTAAGACGATATTTATTATTAATTTGAGTAGTGTTTTGTTTTCAATGATCTCTTTTGTTGAATTTATGTGTTTCTTAGTTATGAGTAGTGAGTAGTCTTCTTTTCTAGGGTCGGGGTTTAAACCCAGCATAGTTATGCATGTTTGATGAGTGAGATTATGTGTTGAATGCCTTTTATCTATCTTTGAGATTGTTTGTTGTGCTTAGACCTAGATGAAAGTCAAGGTGATTTTAGTTTTTAGCTTGATTGAAAGAGAAAGTTATAGACTTGAAGGTTGATATTGTTTGAAAACGAAAGTTTCAAGCTATAGATCCAAAACAAGCAATTGAGTGAATTGGTTTATGAAAGTAGATTAATTTACTTACTAGTCAATGAAAGTTGATGAATTTATCTATTTTAAGGCATTGTCTTATCTTCTCACAAGTTTGTATGCATGACTATGTTGTGGTATCTCTCATCCTAGATCTTTGTTTTTATTTGAATTCTCTTAAGTAATATTCGTTACTGAGTTCATAGCCTCGTTACTGAGTTCATAGCCTCGGTACCGAGCCTGATGAATTTGTCAGGTTCGTTAACGACCCTGACAACGTCGTTAACGAGGCTGCTTGTGAGTGTTTTGCTAGTTTTTGTTTGGTTTTCATTATTAATAGTCGATAAACAAACAACCTTGCTTCTCGTGGAACGATCTTGACTCCCCTATACTCAGCGGGGTCTTGACTTATAAATTTATTTGTTGTCATGAGTGAAGGCCCGTCAACAAATTGGGGCCGTTGCCGGGGAAGCAACGAGTTTGTTTGTTTATTTGTGGGTCTGGGAATAGCCCGACCCCGTTTTTGTTTTTAATTTTTGTTTTCTTTGTCTGTTTTCTCAGCGTATGCCGGTAGGACGTCGAAGGCTTGAATTTGACAACGCTGGTTACTATTCAAAACCTGAACGTTCCCTGCACCGTAGACGCCGAGAGAACCGAGCCATGGCCACACCTGAAGAGATGGCTCGTCAGTTGGAAGTCCTCCAAAACCAGATGGAGGCATTGAAAACCGAGAAGGAAGGCGATGTCGCTGAAGCTGAGCGTCAACGAGCTAACAATGCTCGTCTACAGGAGGAACTGAATGCCTATCCGAGGAATGCCAAACAGTATATGCATCATGAACTGAGGGTGCTAGAGTCCCCAATCATGCTTCCGGAGATAGAGAAACCATTTGAGATCAAGTCTCAATTCATATCCTTAATTAAACGGGCTCAGTTTGAAGGAAAACCCACTGAGTTCCCTATGGAGCATATTAGAAATTTTCTTGATTTATGTGACAACATAGTTGCTGAAGGTGTCTGACTTGAATATGTTTTGTTAAAAGCTTTCAGGTGGTCTATTGCTGGAAAGGCCCTGAGCTGGTTGGAGAGCTTACCTCCTAAGTCTATCAGGACTTGGAAGAACTTGTATGATCAATTTCTTATAAAAATTTTCCCTCCTACCAAGACAACGGAGTTGAGAAAACGCATCACCTCCTATCACCAGTTGCCTAATGAGACTTTTGTTGAAACATGGGAAAGATTCAAAGAGATGCTTAGATAGTGCCCCACTCATGGGCAACCTTTATATGTTCTCCAAGAAATCTTTTTTTAGGGTATCAACGCAGAAACCAAGAACTGCATCAACACGCATACAGCGTGTGGTTTTATAGAGATGGACCCTACAACTGCATGGGAATTGCTGGATAAGCTGTCCAATTATGATGCCATGTATGGAACCCAACAGACCCCCAACCCCAGATACGTCTCTACGTGCCTAACCGAGAAGAAGTTGACCCGGACGTTAAAAATCAATTTCTACAAGACGAGGTCAACCGCCTGAAGAAGTAGGTAAGTTTTCTGAAATCCTCTCAATCCTATCAAGAGTGTGGTTCTTTTGCCCATAGTACTTTTGCTTGCACTAACATAGAGCAGGTAAGAGCCGTTGAGACAATTGCTGAGATGAATTACATGAGAGGCCCATACAGGAACCAGCCTAGCAATTTTGACAGGTCGAATAACTATCAGACCTAGGGCAATCAAAATCCAAATCCAAACTATGCAGCGCCTCCACCAGATAGACGACATGCGCCTTATCGACCTCCAGGCCATCAGGAGCCACCATCTTGGGTACAAGGGTTACAGGAAAGCATCAATGGACTCCACAACAAGTTTAATGAAGTCCAAGCTAACCTTAACCACCAGAATAAAAGATGGGGAGAGTTCGACGTATGGAAGAAGAATGTTGATTCCCAACTAAGGAACCTTGCTGCACAGATTCCGAGGCCACAAGGGCAACTTCCAGGCCGTCCCGAAGAGAACCCTAAGGGACAGATAGCAGCGGTACATCTTAGGAGCGGAAAGACATTACCGGAGCGGGTCCAAGCCGAGGACAAGACGGAAGAGGACGCCACGGTTCAGCTTAGTAACGAGCCAGCGAATTATCGAACCAGCAAGCCATGGTGACGAGGCTCCGAGGGTACCTAACGACCCTAATCTAGGTAAGTTTTCTAATCCGAGCCTTCCTCTCAATCCCAGGGTAGTTAACGACCCCATCAGGGTCGGTAACGACCCGCCGAGCGTACCTAACGACCCTAGTGTCGACCCAGTAGCATCACCTCTCAAGCCTAACTTGGTTCCAAGGATGGTGAAATCTCTTCCATTTCCCACTAAGAAATCATGGACTCTACTGAGAGTAAGTTCAAGCGTTTCGTAAAGATTCTTCAGGGCATTAATATTTCCAGCCCATTCACTGAAGCCCTAAGCGAAATGCCGGCTTACACAAAATTTTTGAAAGATATTCTTAGCAGGAAAAGATCCATTACAGAGCTGCAGGATGAAGTCCGATCTATAGCTTTACCAGAAAAGCTTGGGGATCCAGGGAGATTTGCAATAACGATTGGTATAGGCGACCACAAGTTCAAAGCTTTATGTGATCTGGGAGCCAGTGCTAGTTTACTCCCTCTCTCAATCTGGTCTAAAGCCAATATGGGACCACTAGAGCCCATCAACATGCGGCTTTACATGGCAGATGGTTCGTGCATCAAACCAACAGGGGTGGTAGAAGACTTTCCGGTTCAAGTGAGCAAATTCTTTTGTTCCAAATGATTTCATTGTTATGGCAATGCCAGAAGATCCGGTTGTGCCTATTATTTTGGGAAGACCGTTCCTCGCCACAGTTGGAGCAATAATTGATGTTAGGAGGGGACTCCTAACTTTCGAAATTGGGGATGAGGTAACGGAATTCCGGTTCAAACAGTCAATGAAAGAGACCGATAGAGCCGAAGTCAAGATGGTCTACACCCACAACGAGATCATTGAGTGTGGGGACCCTGTTGGAAGATTGGCGTCAGAAGATGCAATTTCAGGCCAAAGATGGGCAGAAATAACCCCTGCAGTTTCGGTAAAGAGCTCCCCAGCCTCGTTACCGATTCTCCTGGTAGAAGAAGCAAGCTCGTTAACGACCCCATCAGCATCGTTAACGACCCTGGCAGAAGACAATGAAATTTCAGCATTTGAATATCTGGAGGAAGTGTTGAAGACGGAGCCAGAAGAACCGATTCTAATCCCAGCTGAATTGTCCCCAACACTCAAACCCCTTCCGGACTCCCTCAGGTATGAATTTCTTGGTCCTAATTCTACTTTGCCTGTCATCATTAATGCTAAATTAAAAGATGAGGAAGTAGGAAAGCTACTGAATGTGCTTAGGATGCATAGGAAAGCCATAGGCTACTCCCTAGATGATATAACTAGCATATCCCCTTCTCTCTGCATGCATAGGATATACATGGAGGATAATCATACACCCACCATAGAGCATCAACGTAGGTTAAATCCTAACATGAAGGATGTGGTTAAAAAGGAAATCATTAAATTACTTGATGTTGGGATCATATTTCCTATATCGGATAGCCAATGGGTGAGTCCGGTCCATGTAGTCCCAAAAAAGGGGGAATGATTGTCATAAAAATCGAAAAGGGAGAGCTTATTCCAACTAGGACCACCACTAGTTGGAGGATGTGCATTGATTATAGGAAGCTTAATAGTGCTACTAGAAAAGATCATTTTCCGCTTCCTTTTATTGATCAGGTGTTAGAACGCTTAGCCCAGCATGATTATTTCTGTTATTTAGATGGTTATAGCGGTTTTTGGTAGATTCCCATTCATCCTGATGACCAGGATAAGACAAACTTTACATGTCCCTATGGAACCTTTGCTTATAAAAGAATTCCATTTGGGCTTTGCAATGCCCCTGCCACCTTTCAAAGGTGTATGATGGCCATTTTTTCGAATATGATAGAGGAGATTGTAGAGGTTTTCATGGATGACTTTTCTGTTTATGGTTCTTCATTTGATGCTTGTCTTGCTAACCTTGCACGTTTTCTTAAAAGATGTGAAGAAACCAATCTTGCGCTAAATTGGGAAAATTGTCATTTCATGGTCCAAGAGGGGATAGTACTAGGACATCTTGTCTCTAAGAGAGGGATAGATAAAGCAAAAATTGAGCTTATTGAAAAACTACCCCCTCCTTCTTTTGTAAGAGACATTAGGAGTTTCCTAGGGCATGCTGGCTTTTACAAATGATTTATTCAGGATTTTTCTAAGATAGTTAAGCCCTTGACTAACCTACTAATGAAAGATATAGTGTTTGAGCTGTCTCCAGAATGTCTTGAAGCATTTTACAGGTTAAGAGATGCCCTCGTATCCACCCCCATTATGCAGTCCCCGGATTGGACATTACCCTTTGAGATTATGTGTGATGCTAGTGACTATGCAGTTGGCGCAGTCTTAGGACAACGGAAGGACAAGAAACTCCACGCCATCTACTACGGCAATAAGACGCTGGATGAGGCGCAGAGTAAGTAGACCACAACGGAGAAGGATTTCCTTGATGTTGTATTTTCCTTTGATAAGTTCTGATCCTACCTCGTTGGATCCAAAGTGATTGTTTATACTGACCATGAGGTCGCTAGATACCTAATGGCCAAAAAGGATGCCAAGCCTAGATTGCTTCGTTGGATGTTCTTACTACAGGAATTTGACCATGAAATAAGAGACAAAAAGGGAGAAGAGAACCTAGTGGCGGATCACTTATCCAGATTGCCGGTTGAACACATCACTGAATCCAATAATGAGGTGCCAATAAACGATTCCAGACCTGATGAATACCTCCTACTGAAACAACAAAGTAACTTGAAGCCCTATCTAAGACATATAACTTGTTTCTTCCCCTTGTCTCTTATCACGACTTATGACTCGAGCTCATATATATATATATATATATATATATATATATATATATATATATATATATATATATAGTTTGGCTCAAATGAAACAAACTCTTATCCTGAAACAAACTCTTATCTTGAAACGAATGCACTTTCCTAGTTTGTAATGCACTTTTCTTATTTCAGAGTGACTTTTTCGGATTTGCAATTTTCATACATTGCAATGCACTTTTCGTACTTAATTTTTAGTGCACTTTTTATATTTTGTTATGCACTTTTGTATGAAAAGTACACTACGAACTAGGAAAAGTGCATTCGTTTCATGCTTCCGGATAAGAGTTTGTTTCATTTGAACCAAACTCTCTATATATAACCCAATGAAGAAATATCCTATCTAATTTTGCAAACTCTAACCTTAAATGCAATAAAATGCCAACATGCATTATAATTTATTTTATATAATTCCAAATGCTTTAAAATTTGACCAAACTATACTATATATATATATAAGAACATTTTTCTAGTTAAAACCTTTTTCTAAATCTTGATCAAAGATCCCCCAAAAGATCATTACTAAACAAAACCAAAAAAATCACTCTTAAACATTTTACCAAGTATAAAACCAATATTGAAAACGTCCACTAAACAAATAGCACGTCTCTACCCCTTGTTCACGACTTATGACTCGTTCCCCTATATATATATATATATATATATATATATAGTAAAGGGCTCTAGAGAAACACCTTATTAGAGAGAAACGAAGAAAAGAAGGAGGACCCTTAGATTTGTTTTATTGGATGGTCTAGATTAATTAAAAAGAGGACCACATTATTAGTCTACACCATAAACTACATGATCCTAACTCTTTTCTCTCTCCAATCTCAAATACTGTAAAAATGGGTTATTAATTTTTATCCTCTCTCTCCATATCTCACCAAAAAATGAAACAATCGTCTCTCCCAAAATACCTTCAATTGCTCCGCTCGTTTCTCTCATCTCATTCAAAGGGAATCAAAGCTCGGTAAGATTTTAAATTTCGTCGTTTTAATAATTTAATACCTTCAATTTCACTATCCTCATAATTTATTTTCGGTTTGAATCAATTACAGATTGGTTCGGAGTCATACGATCGAACAGGCGAACTCTTTTTAAGATCTACAATCTCCGTCGAGATGGGCTCAATTACCCTATTTTTTGTCTCACAAATTGGCTAGGTATGTAACTCTGTATTTCGTCCGCATGTAGATATATAGTTTATTTAAGAAATTTTGATCTTTTTTTAACAAAACTGTATCGATAGTCAATAACATCATAATGTTATCTTTTGGAATGATAAATGTGAAACCTACTTGATGTCAAGGTACTGCCTGGCAAGAAATGATAAAATAATCGTAGGGTTTGGATTGAATTTATTCATGGTATCTATTGATTTGAACATGTTCAATTTTTAATTTGTTTTATTTTTGTTTTGATTTTAATAATTATTGTGTTATTCATATTTAAGACTCCATACTCATAATTTCAGAATCTTGATTGCATATTATTTAAATATAATTACGAGTTTCTCTTATGAATTAATAATCTTTGTACCTTGAATTTTAGTATTTTGCTTAAGAGATTTGACATCTGAGATCTCGAATATGTATTTTGAATGATTGAATATGAATAATGAATGGTTGAATATGAGGTTTAAATTTATAAATTATCATGAATTTGAATACTGAACGATTGAATATGAATACTGAATAATTGAATATGCACACTAGATGTGTGCATAATGGATAAATAAATGTGAATTAATAATCTCTGTACTCTAAATTTTAATGTTTTGTTTGTTGAATATATATTCCTAAATGAATTGACATTTGAGGCATTGAATACGCATTCTAACTAATTGAATATGAATTTAAAATTTATGGATTATCATAAATAAGTTTGAATTTATAGTTATTTTACTCTGAATATTTATGTGTTGTTTGTTAAATATATAGTCTTGAGTATAATATTTTGTGACTGGTTGAATATGAATACTGAACGATTGAATATGCAAACTAGATCAACAAATATTATTGATAATTAATGTAGTTTGACAGTTAATTGTTTGATTGGTGAGTATGTTTTACTGAATTAGCATAAGGTGTCTTGAATATGCATTTTGAAGAGTTGAATATGAGGTTAAAATTAATGAATTATCATATGTTTGAATTTGTGAATGATCGATACTCAGATTTGAATTCATAGTCATTTTATTCTAAATGTTTATGTGTTGTTTGTTGAATATATAGGCTTGAAGGCCGGAGAAGATCGAGAAGATCGAAGAACATAAAGACAAAAGACTGAAATTAATATTCAAATTGTGTACAATGACTTAATATTCGATTACATTGTTGATAAGTTTGATATTTATAAATACATATTCGAGTTCATTTTACACTAGTTCAAGATTGTATACTTAATATTCGATCGATTTCATACCAAGATTTACACTCGGATATTCAGATATAATTAAAATTATACATATGACTCCTGAAACGGCACATTCGAGAATGTGTTCTTAATATTCATTTACACATATTGGTTTGTTCAATATTTCAACTAACATATTCAGATATAAACATGTGACTATTAAAACGACATATTCGAAAATGTGTTCTTAATATTCGTTAACACATATTGCGTTGTTCAATATTTAAACTAATATATTCAGACTCGTACTCAAATATACTACATATTTGTTTACTCATATTACCTTTTTTTAGTTTTTAAATTTATGGCAATTATCTCCTAAATTTTAGCAACAAATAAACCTATTTATTTTTGGAAATTATGTTTGAATTTGAAAATAACAAATCACGTTTTTTTTATAGATTTTCTTTTTTTTTCAAATCAACCCCTTTATTTTCGCACTTGCCTTTTTAATTTCAATCTAGTAATATCCTAAAAAATTGCATAGATGATTTCTTTTTTTATCCATAATTAATTAATTTTAGGATTGTTTAGTGTAAAAAACACCCATATTAGTTATTGTAATCCTTCAATCCTAACCACTAATATTCCATCATCCAACGCTCCTAATTCTTTCCCTCGTTTCTCTATAATTCCCGTTTCTCTTGAACCCTCCCCTATATATATATATATATAGGGGCACGCTCCAGAGAAACAACTATTATAGAGAAACTAGAGTCGGAATGAGGATCGTTAGATTCAACCAAATTAAGGGTTGTGATTTGAGGGTCCATTATGTTTTAATTAGGGAGAGAATTATCTGATTGAAATTAAAAAGGAAGGTCCGAAATTTAAGGAAGCTGAATTTAAAAAAATCGAAAAAAAAAATAAAATTGATTTGCATATTTGTAAATGACGTGATTTTCAAATTTAAACCTGATTTCAAAATTAAATAGGCTTATTTTGTTACTAAAATTTAGGAGATAGTTGCCATATTTAAAAATAAAAAAGGTAAGAGATTATAAAATATGATTGTTTTTGTACTATACATAACTTGAATTTGTATACAAAATATCTGAATATTAAGTACAAAATATCGAACATTTACACAATATATCTGAACTTCGCAATTTTGAACATTTGTACAAAATAACTCGAATATTAACTTCACAGTTTTTAATATGTGTACAAAATAATACGAATATGTACAAAATATATCCGAATATTAACTTCACAATTTTGAACATGTGTATAAAATTACTCGACTATGTATATAATTAATCTGAATATTAAGTGCAAAATTCTGAATCTGTACCCAAAATATTTTAATTTTATAGTTTTAAACATGTATCAACTTCACAATTTTGAATATGTGTATAAAAGAAATCGAATATGTATATACTACATATGAATATTAAGTAAAAAATCTTGAACATGTAAACAATATATCTAAATATCATATTTTTGAAAATGTGTACAAAATAACTCGAATATGCACACAATACACCTGAATATTAATTTCACAATTTTGAATTTGTGTAGAAAAGAATTTAAATATATATGTATACAATATTTGAATATTAAGTACAAAATCTAGAACATGTACACAGTATATCTGAATATTAAGTTCAGAGTTTTGAACATGTGTACAAAGACCTCTCGACTATGTATACAATATACCCCAATATTAGGTACATAATCTCGAACATGTCTACAAAATATCTGAATATTAAATTCAGAATACTTAACATGTATACAATATATACGACTTCGACTTCGATTTGAGAAGAATTCAGAAAAGCTTTGTACTCTTGTGGGAAAGAATCGAGATTGTTGCAAATCACGTATGAGCAAACGTCGTGTACTTGCGCACATCTCCATCGCTCACACTCCTCCTCGCTTACTTCATCGACTCCTCAACGTCATCTTCCATCTCCTCTGAATCCTCCTTTTTCATCTTCTCCCTCTCAATTTCCTGCAAATTCATACCAAAACCCCCTTAATTACGAATCCCAACACAAATCCAAACAAACGAAATTAATCGTTTAATTTAATTGATGCTCTTACCTTCTAAATCTCCTCTCGAATTGCATATTTGCAAGCACGCTGACAGATAGCGCCGCCAAATCCAACGAATTTGTTTGCATTTGTGAACGAATGGAGGATTTCTTCTGCTCCCAAACTGCAACTCCGAGATGGTAACGATGGCGGAGGATTTCGGCTTTGAAAATGGAAGAGATGAAAGAGAGAGAATGATGAGAGTAAATATGGACGGTTTTAATAATTTGGAAGTTGAATATATGGAGAGAGAGTCGAGATATTAGGGAGATATTTTAGGAATTTGGTGTAATCCGGTGGATTGACCACATGATAGATATTATGCACCTTTTTTTAATTAATCTCTGCCGTTCAAAAAATCTGATCTAATGGCCCTTCTTTTGACCACGGTTTCTCTATAATTATGGGTTTCTAACCCAATGAAGAAATAGCTTATTTAATCTTGCAAACTCTAACTATAAATGCAATGAAATGCTAACATGCATTACAAATTATTTTGTATAATTCCAAATGCTTTAAAATTTGATCACGCTATACCATATATAACAACATTTTTCTATTTCAAACCTTTTTATAAATCTTGATCAAAGATACCCAAAACATCATTACGAAACAAAACCCAAAAATCTCTCTTAAATGTGTCACCAAGTCTAAAACCAATATTGAAAATTCCCACTAAGATCTCTAAATCAACTAATTTCCAAAACAAAATCAATCATAAATCCAAATTTAAAAAAACTAGTACAATCCAAATAAACCACTAATTAATTAAAATTTATCAAACCATGCTTATACTCCAAAATCAAACCTAATAGAAGAACTTGTATCAAAACAAGATCAAAATAACAAAATCTTCTTCTTCTTCGTCGTCGTCTTCTCTCTCTCTCTCTCTCTCTCTCTCTCTCTCTCTCTCTCTCACTCTCTCTCTCTCTCTCTCTCTCTCTCTCTCTCTCTCTCTCCTTCTCATTACTTTGTGTGTAAGAAATGAGATCCAACATACATATATATCTATAGCACAAGTAAGCAAAAATGAAGAAGTCGGCAAAACATTCCAAAAAAAAATCACTTTCCACTCTTAATTTTTCTTTATTACAAACTTTACCTTGGAACTTTAATTAATTAATTTTAAGTTCAAAACTTTATAAAATAAAATTAACTTATATTCAAAATCAATTTTTTATAAAAAATTGCTATTACATTACATAGTATATTAGTACCCGCTTAAAGAAAGTTTCAACCCGAAACTTCTTTAAATATATGTAACCATATAACGAGTCATGTGGTTTTACAACCTTCTCCCCTTAAAGAGGTTCATCCTCGAACCTGAATTGCAAAATGACTAGATAACATGCAAAAGAACAAATCACACTTCTTAATTAGCGTAACCACACTCGGTTTATACAAATATCCTCCAATACACAATCAACCAAGTCAACACAAATACTCAAGTCAAACAAAGCACACATATCGCTACAACCAACCGTAAATCATAACTCTCGATCACCCCCTAAATCATACTCTCAAAGAACTCAACTTTAACGTATTCATGTGTTCTTAAGTCGATATTTTTTTATTCAAACTTAGCATATACCAAATGCGGTCGTGTTCAATCTGTTGGGTTTGGTCACTCGTTCCTCGTCTTGATTCTACTCGCATGGCTCCTATCACTCTATCTGACTGAATACATAGACAATTACTTAACCTTTTTCATTGTAAAACACCTCGTATGGCTTCAAGGTTGTATTAAAATTTGCATATATTTTACGATCATGCGATACAATCGGTTTGAGAATACAAGTCATCCTACCCATCAATTAGTCATAACTCTTCTGGTAACCTACATTCCAAGTGATTTTCTTATTTGTATTTAATCTGCTCAATGGTCATTTAGACTAGAAGCCTTCCTTATGCACCACCAAAAGTACCATTTTAATTCCATAAGTTTCGTGACATATTCATGTGTCTAAAGGTACTTCTAACATGTTATAATATTAATTTTCTCTAGATTAACCCTATTTATTTTCTAAACTTGGGTCACCTACTGAAACAGACTCCTTGATTATCCGAAATCATACTTCATGGGCCATACACATTGTTGGTATCATTTAATCTTCAATTCAGCCTCCAAGAGGGAAGCTTATGCTTCCAAGTCCGGGAGTACACAAAGATATCGTTGATAAAGACCCCTACAATCGGTCTAGTTAGTCGACCAAGGCTCTTGCAAAATAGCATCACATACCTGCTGGACATCAGTTAATCTTCATAGCATTCGTTACCACACTCGCAATGCTCATATCTCATGCGATTATTGCTCGGACATCCTCTTCTTAAATCCTCAATTGGAAATAACTCGTTCTTTAACCAAATTTGGAGAATTTACATGCTTCACTATGGTCGATCCACTTTATCACTATTTCATGACAACCGACTTTCAATCCTTACGATAAGTTAATCTTCTGTTAGTCTCTATAAGACCTCCTTATCTTAAACTTCTTCCTTGCAAACCAAACATAACCTCTCTCAGAGGTGGAGTCTGTATAGCTACTCTTTCTCCAATATATTACTCGAGTATTCAATTTCAACTTCACAATTTGGTCCAGGCACTAAGAAACCTGCTTAACTAGTCTAATAATCATTGACTCAAAGACACTAACAAGATCTACTCCTCATTGGATTTGTAGTTATGACAACCCCTCACGAACATTTCCTAATGTTTTTACCACATAATTTAGAGATGTCTAGAATAGCACACACCACTTCGCCTATAGAGTATGTCTGAAGTAACTGGCGTAACCTATGCTTCAATAAACTTAGCTGGTGTCACAGTACTAACATACCCTCACAACTCAACTAATATCCTTACACACTTGTCTATGTCCAAAAGAGATTCCACTACCTAACTTGACTTTCAAATCTAATTGTCTAGTCCCTACATAGCTCACTATCACTTAGCACTTCTATCTTGATGATTTGATAGTAGTCTAGATCTCCTCACACGAGTTAACACGGTGAAAATTTATAATCAAACTCAGTTTGATGATTTTTCAAGGAATTCTCAACAAGTTAGACATCTACCCAAGACAAGTTCAATAAGATCGATGTCATATCATCTCCATATACCAGTTTATTTTACAAATATCCTCATTTTTCACCTTTTGGGATGATGAATCTCCAACTGCGTGCTCCGTTGTCATAGTCTCAACTTATCTACATCTTCACTTATAGACCTTTGATCGTAGTGACCCTAAGGAAATCTTTAACTCCTTCCAGGTTTTCTTTATCCTCAATTGTAGTATCGCGTCTACCACCCTCTTATGGACCACACTTGAGGCGTTAGTCTTATAGCTTTGTCCATAGCATCCCTCAATAGCTCTTATCCATAGTTTTCTATCTAGTCATGCTTTTCTTCCTCAACTTTCACATTTCTTAAACTCTAGCATTTATGAACATTGTTATTTCTTGGTCCATTTTACCAGTGACATTGCCTCAATCCACTACTCGATGACTTGCTAAAAGTGGCTTTGATGATAACTTGGGCACAAGGCCCCTTCTGAATCCATTACTTCCCACCTCCTTCTTTCTTGCTTTACAATTATAACATATAATGTAAGGGTTGACCTCCATATTGCTTGAACTGTGCTCTACTTTGTTGTTGACATTAGTCATCGATGCTTGACCAATCTTGACAACTGCTTAGCCTTATCCTCTACCTTACTTCCCTTTGATCATTCAACAAATAAGTCAAGTTGCTCATAAATAGCTACAACTTTAATCTATTCTCCACTGTGTACTCAAAGGTTGTCCTCAAATAAGGCACCCTGTCCTTCTCAGAACATGTAACATTCCTCCTATAATCGATGTTCTCAACTAAAGTTTGACACTTACTAATCCTATAACTTGAGTGCTTAGGTAAGATTCACTACAACATGCCCTAATCCCCTTCTATTACGACCACTTCTTCTTTTTCTTGTATTGGACCCCACAACTTGATTGCTTGTTAGACCAATTTCATATAATCCATAGAGGATATGCAACTCCATTTGTCCACTAAACTCTTGATGCATATTGATACTTCGTTATAGTGTAGTAACCAAAGAATTTAATTGTCTCTCATCAATACGTAGAATAGGAATTAAGGAAGTTTAAAGGACTAAACTACAAGATGTTCTTTAGTTGACGGTGGCGGAGTTGTGATGTGTCATCTACCCGTTGCTAAATGCAATATGACTATCATATTAAAAACTTTTGAAAATACCGACCGATTTTATTTTTAAGTTGGATGTATATTACACTCATTGGTCAGTTCCATGTGGCCTTATTGTCATTTGTCAACCTAGGATCTGATGCCAATTTGTAACAACCTTTCATTACACCGAGACACTACTCGGTAATATACCTCACCAGGTATTACTTAGGCTAGCATGACAACGAGCTTACTTGGATCTTGAAACTTTGAAATGACGAGAAAACATAAATAAAACATTTAACTTACAATTATAAAAAAATAACAGTTATAAAATATGCAGGGAACCAATTTTTGAAACATAAAAATAGCTAACGTTTTCAACTCTCCCAACACAATTCACAATTCAACGCTATTATTCTAACAAGCTCAATAGTACAAAGAGAATCTAAAGCTCCCATAACCAACCCGAGCTTATTGACATGTGCAACATTCCGCTCCACCACCCAACTAAGGTTCCATCAAGCTCCTAATTCGTACCAGAAACTATAAATAAAACTGGTTCCTGAAGGGTCAATTATTATCCTAATTCAAGCTAGAAATCACACGGTACTAGTAAGACGTTTTAAAACCAATCAAGTTCCTAACACAAGCAAGGTAAACACAAAAATAATGTATATCAATTCTAAATACATACATAGCTTCCAATTGATAACACATATTTGCACATCCACACATTCCCACACACAAGTTTCTACGTGGCAATGCAACCCTCCACTCATCTTTGCATTCCGATTCTATGGCGCTTATCACTTCGATGCCCAAGTGCCGAGGCAACACCTCTCACGAGATATCAACATTTCTAACCCCTAGTCAAGCCTCCACTGGAGCATTTACCAAAAACACCAATAACCTTTCTTTTGAAGGGGCACGACAACCACACGAATCAATTCAAATACACCCCTTCCTCTCCGACAATATACGCATATGGATCGTGTCGGGCACGATGCCAACATAGAGAAAACCGTTCGAAATCAATATCTGAAAAAACACATTTCGAAATACGTTTTTCACAAATACGAGCATACAAAACACAATCGATATAGATCATTCAAACAATTATTTAGGGACTAATTCCCCAAAATAAATCATACGAGTTCGACACAAAATTTAACAAGAATTGAGCAAGCCGTAAACCACTTACCTTGAAGATGAGTTCCCGAAGCCAAGAAACAACTAACTACCAAGCAACGCGGAACCCTGTCAATGACAGATACCCTGCTTGTGCCCCTTGTCTCTGATCACGAGTTATGACTCTCACTCCTATATATATAACCCAATGAAGAAATATCCTATTTAATCTTGCAAACTCTAACCCTAAATGCAATGAAATGCCGGTATGCATTATAAATTATTTTGTATAATTCTAAATGCTTCAAAATTTGACTAGGCTATACTATACATAAAAGAACATTTTTCTAGTTAAAGCCCTTTTGTAAATCTTGATTAAAGAACCCCAAAACATCATTACAAAAAAAAATAGAAAAATCACTCTTATACATTTTACCATGTATGAAACCAATATTGAAAACACCCATTGATTCCAAATCAAAATCAATTATGAACCCAAATTTGGAAAGCTAGTACAATCTAAATAAACCACTAATAAATTAAAACTTTTCAAACCACGGTTGTACTCCAAAATAAAACCCGATAGATGAACTTCTACCAATACAAGATCAAAATAACAAAATATTCCTCTCTCTCTCTCTCTCTCTCTCTCTCTCTCTCTCTCCCTTCTCGTTGCTTAGTGTGTAAAAAATGAGACCCAACATGTATATATAACATAACTCGACAAAAATAAAAAGTCAATAAAACTTTCCAAAATTTCCACTTTTCACACTTAAATTTTATTTAATTCAAACTTTATCCTGGAACTTTAATTAATTAATTTTAAGTTAAAACCTTTTTAAAAATAATGAACTTAAATTCAAAATCAAATATTTTTTTAACAAAAATTACTATTACATTACAGTTGTGTCACTCTTCAAATATTTAACAACATAACCCTTATTTCCAGCATAACTCATAACCATTTTAGCAATACAATCACATCTGTACTTGGTTGTCCTTCTTTGCTTAATTACTTGTGGTTGTTCTTCGCCTTCTTCTACTACTTCTTCTTCTTGTGGTAATCAGATTTGTATTAGATATTATTGGTGCACTTTTTCTAGTTGAGGCACTATTGGTAGAGAAAGTTTTGAATCATGTCCTATTATAAAGCATATACTTCCAAATTGTAGTGTTACTCCCACCAAAAGATTTTATTGTGCTACCACAACGTGCTTGAAACCCACATGCATCTACACACACCTAATAGAAATTTACTCCTTGTTCCCATGTTCTAAACACCATCCCCCTCATGAGGTCTTAGGTTGTCATCATAAAATGATATGTAGTAATGAGTGTTTTTGATGAGGTATTTTCAGTGGTCGATCCCACAAGGACTTGTGTATTTATTACTTGTATGCCAAGTAACCAAAGGAGGGGGTTTTATGGAATTAATGTCTAAACTACTATGCAAAAGTAAAAGTAAATATGAATGCAAAAGATGATTTAAATATATGAGAGACAAATGTGTTCAACTAGTTAAATCCATCATGATATTGATTTGTTGATCATCGATTCTCTTGATTCTCTTCTCACTTGAATAATCTATTGTGGATTATGATCCTACTAAGGATTAAAACCCGAACTTCAGATTTAGTTGATAGAACTACCAGTCTAACAACCCTAATTAGATAACAACCTAGAAGACCTTCTAGATTCAATTAAATAACAGCATAACGATTCAAGTTAACAATAGAAACAAACACTTAGAGCAATCAGACATCTTAGTGACTTGTGAATTTATTCCCTTCATCAATCAACTAGTCCAGCCGGTACTAAATTGATTAAAGTATACTCTTGATCAAATTAACTCCAACCGATAATTAATCAGATTCAGTTATAACTAGAAATTCAATTAAGTAGCTAATCTAACAAAACCCTAGTTTAGATTCAATCAAGCATAGGGAATAAATTATATTCAAGTTGATGAGAATCAAATCAAACCCCACAACAATATGCAAATCTTGATTTCAATAACTAGCCAAACACAATGAAATTTAGCAATTCATAATTAAAGTTAAGAAAAACTTACAAAGGTTTAAAGTTTGCCTCTAGAGAGAAAAACCCTAACCTCCAAAATTATGATCAAAGTTATCATAAAAATAAACTAACAGGAGCTTAAAATATGTCTTGTAACAATCCTCAAAAACCTATCTTTAAAGAGTACACTCGGAAGATATAACCCGAAGACCAAAAACCAAAATCGAAGCCCAATCCTTCGGCCCGTGATCGTCCGCGTACAAGTCCCGATTGCGCGGTTTGACTCAAAGCGCGGCCGCGCAATTTGCCATCCCGCGTAATCGCCTTCTGTTGGGATTGTTCGGCTTCATTACTCGACTTGCATCCCGAGCTTTTGGTCCTTCTTGGCTCTTCTCTTCTACTTCTTCAATGCTCCTTTGTAACACCTCCTAGCTTCCTTTAGCTCATCCACCACCGCCATGGTCAATCCAAACCTCGCCCTGTTGTTGCTCATAAACCTAAAAACCTGCAAAACCGAGCAAATAAGTGCAAACTACCCGACAACACAAAAAACTAAAAACTAAATAAAAACCAACCTAAAACTACCTAAAGCTTATATAAAACATGCATCTAAACTACTCCTATATGCAAGCTATCAGTTGTCGATAGATATCTTAATCTTCAATTCTTGTTATCTTCAATTTTTCCTTCGTCAAATGAAATAAACATCCATTTTCATCAAGTGAGGTACTAAATGTGCATTAACAGCATAACATAGTTACATGACAACATTATCAATAATCGAATAATTTTGTGTTAATGTTGAACTTTTCCTTCATCTTCAACCAAATCAAGTTGAAATACACAATATCTAGTAGAAATCTCATAAAAACTTAAAAATCGTGTTCTAAGACGTAACAAAAAACAAATTTGAAGTTGAATATCATCAAAATCTAAAAAACTGATTTGAAATAGTACGAAACTAAGAAGGAAACGTTGACTACATGGCTCCATCACTTATCAGTAGTCGAATCTTCGATGAAATTTGAAAGCGGACTAATATATGAATGCGAACTATGTGAAAACAAAAATCTTAATCAAAATGAAAGCTTTTTGTTCAACAACAAATCGAAAAGTTTGATGTAAAATACTCGATTTTAAAAGAGGAACAAAGAGAATTGGATTTCTTTTAGCAAAAGTTAGATTTGAATCTCAAAAAAATTCCAAATTTCTGCTTTTGCTTGGGCGTCAAGTAGAAGAGTGAAATTGTTGAGGTACACATGTTGTATATTATTGAACTACTATCTTAACACGCGTGTTCACTTAACCATTGGATTATAGCAAGTTCGACGACCTAGATTTATTCTCATTTTTCATCGGAGCGCTCATTCTCACCAGATTCAAGCCCTAGTCAAAATATATATCATCCACATTAAAGAGATACATATAAATAAAATAATATATATCAAAATATTTTCAAAACTTAATAGATAATATATGATGAAAAAGTAATAAGATATTTTGAAAAGATATATATTATCCATAATAAAGAGATAAAATTTTAAAAATAATAATTAATTTTATAAATAATTTAATATACCTTATTTATTAAAAAATTAAAATATAATTACTTTAATGTCAATTAAGACCAAATTGAGAGCAAAGTGTTTTAGAGAGAGAGAGAGAGAGAGAGAGAGAGAGAGAGAGAGAGAGAATCCATTGAAGGGCAACATTAAGGAGCTTTTGGATGCTTATTAACAAGCCTTTGGTGAAGAAAGAAACAGTCGTTAGAGTTTTAAGGAAAGATTTTTGAAGTGATTGCAATCAAGAATGGCAATCGACGTTACTAAAAAGTCTATGACTACAGAAGGGAGTGTTGTTACCGCAGAAGAAATGATCTTTGAAACTTGGTTGGCCAAGCTTCTCAAGTAATTTGCTTGGATTTTGGATTACTTCGAGTTGCTTATATGTTCTAAAGGCTTAGAGATTAGGATGCTATTATAGGAAGAGCGTTTAGTTTAATTTAGTAAACTTACCTTAGTTTCTATTTGAGTTCGTGATAATCAAATAAAAAATGTACACCATTCATATTCCTTTCAAGGAATATAGAAGATTATCAATTCAACTAATTGGTTAATGTGAGTGAGGTTCCTCTATAAATCATTGTGTCCTACTATTGTGTTTGTTTTCTCTTGCGTGAAAGAGTATTCATTCCCTAAAAAAAGCGTGTTTTGTTACTAACACTACTTTGATCCAACGCATACATTATGAATTAAAGAGATGGAGGACTTTAATCTATTGGATTTCGAAGTGAAATTTTTTGGCGTTGATGTTCTCCAGTAGTCAATATAAACAATTTTAACAATGTAGTTCAATACAAATTCCGTAGTATCCAAACCCATAAAAACTTCAATAGATTCTATACAATATACAAACCATAAGCGCAAGTTGGTACATGTTACATAACATAACCTAACAAATTCAGCTGCTACATCCACTAAAATTACATAAATTTAGCTTCAATCCATCTCTGTACCCTAAGTTCAAACTCCCCTCATAGACATGCATCTAGGAGCCTACTTTGATACGTTTAAGAAAGATGAATTTCTACGCAGCTTTCTGGACCTACTTTTCAAGTAGGGCTTGTAACTGAAAAACTACTATTATGGCCTAAAATGATACCACAACACACCGCATGGCTTGCTGGGTGAAAATTTTCAGAAACCAAATGGCGATTGCCTTCTGCTTCCTCCCTCTCCATACTGTTCGTTCCATTTCCTCAGCTGGTTCATGCTTTCAGCATCATACGAAACAGATGGCCCAACCTGTAGATAATAATGAAGCATGATAATTTCTTTAGGTTGCACAAATTGGTTGATCCTGGCTAGATAAAATCACTGAGAGAACTTGGGACCAAATCCCAGTGAAACATCATTTTATCAAGAGTCCTAATTTATATCTCTAAATAAATTTGTGACTTCTTATACATGAAAAGGCGAAAATAGCATCATGTAGTCATCATCATTAGTGGAAAAAAATAGCACAAGTAAATTTGTTTCAGAGCCAGTGTAAAAATGACAATCAGAATAGAACAAGCAACTTGCCTTTGCTTTTGAATGGATAAAGTCCTCCAGCTTGAGTGGCCTTAGAGCTAGATTATTGTTGACCTCCTATTCATAAAAGAACAAAAAGCATCAATAATTTGCACATATCTGGGTAATTGATACAAGTATAAATTTGGGCCATTGTATCGATACCTTTCTCTCTGCCGCTAAAAGTTCTTGCACAGGTCTATATGCTGCAGCTATGCAGAGATTCTGCAAGGTAGGACTTCTTAAGAACTCATAAAATTGTGGATAACTAAACAAGTAACACAATTGTGTTACTACATGTTGCATATGGAGAGTAGAGCCGGAGCACATTTACCTTCAAGTCGCTCCCAGAGTACCCTTCAGCCACATTTGCAAGCTTGTCATATTCAAAATCAGGTTCAACGTTTTCACGACTAAGAAATATTTTCAGTATCTTCATACGATTTTCTGCATCTGGTAAGTCAACATATATCCTGTATGGCGCAAAATAAAACAAGTGAATATGAATATAGCACTGTTTCTTTGGGTAAATTAGGTTTCTATGATCTTAGGTCTTTGATTACAAGAAACAGTATACAAGATTGTAAAACTAAAAAGCTTTTAAACAATGAAATGGAATTCATCAAGATTTTATAATAACTATTATAGCAGAAGAAACTATTATCCAACGACAAGTCTTTATATTATAATAGTAATTATAGGCTCTAAAATTTCAATGGCTGGAATTATTTAATCAGGCATAAAAGGGAGATTACAGGATGAATCAGTGAAGAAGATAGCTTGAAGTTCAAATAAGCAATGGGGGTGCCTATCACCTAAGTGAGAAGTGCAAGCTTCATGAACACGAAGCGCACAATTCTATAGAATATTGTATTTGTACTAAAACATATACATGAATCATAGATTAGTAACAATTTTAAAGTACAAAACGAAATATAAAGTTGATATTAAGATGTAATTTGCAACAAACTTCGTTCATCATCATCATCATTGACCCAGTGAGGCTCCGCTACAGCGGAATCTGGGGGGTTCAAGATGGGGGTACCCCTGCCCAAGGGAAAGGGGTACGTTGCAACAAACTTCGTTGTAAAACAGAAATGTAGGTAAATAATTTCTAGATAATGTTAAAAGCAAAATAGTAGTTACTAGTTACTACAAGCATAATTAAACTGCATAAAAAACTAATAACAAATGCTTTTGTCAAGTTCGCAATCACTCCTCCATTTAAGCGAGAAGTGTCGCTTTTATATTCCCTGGGATGAAGTTTTCAACACACATAAGTGATTGATAGAAACCTAGCTGACTATTTACGGTCCCCATACCTTTCCCATGATAACTCTTAATTCAAACACAACTCATTGAGAAGAATATACTAAGGATTTGCAGGGGTTTCAGTATTTGCTGCAGAAACGGTTTCAATTCAGCAGGGTATTAGTTAGATCATTCCTTACTATATGCAAAGCATTTCTATTACTACACCAACAACGGAAGGATTTTAGCCGAAAAAATAAATGAAAATGGCTTCTCAATGTACTTCACTATGTAATACCGTCTAGGCAAACGACGAATAACAGCATCATCAAGATCAAAAGGGCGATTTGTAGCACCAAGAATAAGAATGCGCTGGGTATCTTTTGTCCTCAATCCATCCCAAGCTGCCATAAACTCATTCCGCATCCTCCTCGTAGCTTCATGTTCAGAAGCACCGCCACGAGCACCAAGTAAACTGTCAACCTAAAAAAGCAAGACCAGACATTCGAGCGAAAAATCAGTGTCCTGACTAAAAAACAATAATAAGCCTATCTCCATTTTTTTCGTCTTTATCCAAAGAAAATACCAATGTCATTCATTTACAAGCAGAGGTGGAATAGTATTAAACAGAACTACGCTACAGATTACACACATAAATTTAATCTAAAGTGAACTACTATGCAAATACAGAGTAATTTGCATGAAATTTCTCAAAGCAACATGATTTATTCAATACAATGATAGTGCAAAGAGCTGCATGATCCTTCGTCAAATTATTCATCAATTCCAGCAGTTCAACTTCAGGTATCCTAAAGCCAGGACTCATTACATGCTTCATACTTTGGATAATTGGAACAATAGGCTGCATTCAAGTAAAAAGACACAAATTTATAAAACGAATGCTGGCTGATGCTTTACACATTTGCTCGATATTCAACAAACACTATCAGATTGTCCAGAAACAGAAAAAGAAATGGAGAACCTACCTCGTCAACAAATATTACAACAGGAGCAAGCTTACTGGCAAATGAGAAAAGTGCCTTCGTAAGTTTCTCAGCATCTCCAAACCACTGCAAGATATATACAGGAACAACTCTGAATTAGATATAAGCAGCACAGCAAGTATACACACAGTATAAGAACTAGCTATACGCCTATACATATCCATGCACAGAATTTTAAGATTTAGTCAGAAAGAACAATTCATATGTGAAGCAATTATAAATGTAATGTGTAACCAAGACCATGCTACCGGTGTGAACCAAAAAAGAAATTATTTATGCAATTAGAAAGAACAAGTAAATAAGGTAAAATCTACAGAAAGATTAAGATGTAAACTTTATGAAGTTCAAGGTATTTGATTGCCAACCTAATGCATTAACACCATAAATAAGTGAGCAAGTTCAAATCTCTGACTGACCTTTGATGTTAAAGTTGAACCAGTTATGCTGATAAAATTTGCCCCAGCCTCCGTTGCAAGTGCTTTAGCAAGAAGAGTTTTCCCAGTTCCAGGTGGCCCAAAAAGTAGTATTCCCTTGCAGGGCTAATGAAAGATCCCATGTAAACAAGGTACGAATTTTTATTTTATTTTGCAACAACATGACAGAATTATTAGTGCATTACCCGTAATAGATTTCCACTTGAAAATAATTCTGGTCGCCTCATTGGAAGTATAACCAACTCATTCAATGCCTTCTTCACATCTTCAAGTGCTCCAATGTCATCAAATCTAACACCAATTTCACCAGGGGGAACTACAGCCGAAATGAAGTTGCTCTCATACTTGTCCTTGGCAAGGTTCTGCAGCATTTTACATATAACATATTGTTAGACAATAAAGTTAATACAGCTATAAGTTAGTTGTCTTCATAGAGTAAATTCAGCAGTAAATATTTAATATCATTATTGTCTGTACTTAGTTTTTCTATGAATGTATTTAGAGTTTCCAGGGATGCTTTTATGGTTTCTAGGTGACAATTAAATGTCTTATTTTCTGTCTCCCTTTGTAATATAAATAGGGGTTTTCTGCCAGAGAATAAAAATTAAGCCTTTTTCATTCTCAATCTCTCTCATGGTATCAGAGCATTTTTGAGAGCTTTGAGTTCCTTATTCCTGGCCGCCACCTTTGCCGCCAGATCTAGGCTTCACATCCACCAAATTATTTTTTGGCTGCCACCTTTGCTGCCAACCTTTTCATAAACTTGTCCACCATCTATTCCGCCTTTTCTACTATTCTTTCTGGTTCAATGGTGAATCCAGAAGATCAAGTTATTGATCCCACTGATCTAACCACCACAAACTTCAATCGTTCAACACTTCCGCCTATCCAGCCTGCTTACAGGCTCAATGGGAAGAATTATCGGATCTGGGCTGAGGTTGTCAGAGCATCTCTTACTGGTAGTGATAAAGATGATCATCTCACAGCTACTCCTCCCAACCCAGCAGATCCCACCTTCAAGCTATGGACTCGTGAGGACTCAATCATCAAGTCGTGGCTTTGGGCTTCAATGGACTCCAACATTGGGTCCAACTATATCTTTCTTCCAAATGTAAAAGATATTTGGAACTTTCTGAAGCGTTCTTATGGAAAAGCTCAAGATGAGGCTGCCCTTTTTTAACTCTCTGTCAAGATCTACTCCACCAAACAAGGTGCTTTGACGGTTTCTGAATATGCTACTGTCCTTCAAAACCTCTGGCAAGAGATAGATTTATCTCAATCTCTTATTTTAAAAGACCCTACTGAGCAAGAGTTGCTGCGTATCTCTATTGACCGGAATCGCTCTTACATCTTTCTTGCCGGCCTAAATCCGGAATTTGATCAAGTTCGCATCCAAGTTTTGGGCTCCAAGCCTCTTCCCTCTTTAGAAGAGAACATTGCCACTATTCGAATGGAAGAAACAAGGCGAGGCATCATGCTTCATTCCTCTTCTGCTCCTACTGAAAATATGGCTCTTTTTTCAAAAACTGGAAAAAGGGATATTAATGATCTTTGGTGTACTCATTGTAAGAAGTCCAGACACACAAAGGAGAGATGTTGGGAACTTATTGGTAGGCCTCCTAACAAAGATGCTGGAAAGAGGACTTCTCCAAACTTCACAGTTGGCTCCTCCACTACAAAACCTCCCTCTAATCTGCATCCAACTCAGCCCAAGGCAAATACCGTTAGTGAACTCCATTTCCTCTCCTGATGAGGTGGCAGCTGAGATTAAGAATCTTCAAAGTCTCCTGCAGTCTCTTCAAGCTCCTTCAAGTCCGTCCTCCTCAAAGTCATTGGCTCTTACAGGTATCAAAAATCAACTTGCTAGTAGTCAATGGATCTTGGACAGCGGTGCGACTGATCATATGACTAATGATCGTGCTCTTCTTGCCTTTTATCATCCTTTTAAAATTCAGAAACAGCTTATTACTGCTAATGGTGCCTCAGCACCCATCCTGGGGAGTGGCACTATTGCTATTTCTTCTTCCTTGCCACTCTATGATGTTTTATACATTCCAACTCTTTCCTCTAACCTCATTTCAGTTAAGAAACTGGTTGATGATCTGAAATGCACTGTTGTTTTCTCTCCTACTGGTTGTGTTATACAGGAGCTGGACTTGAGGACGATGATTGGACTTGGTAGAGAAAGTGGGGGCCTCTACTTCTTGGAGAACTCTCTGGCTACTTCCTATCTCAGCACTACAACAGCCGAGCTTTGGCTCTATCACTACCGCTTTGGCCATCCATCTCTTTCCCTTATGAAGCACTTGTTTCCTAGTTTGTTTGTTGGTTTAAACTCAGAGAACCTTGTTTGTTCTACTTGTGAAAAAGCCAAGCATAAACGTGTCTCATTTCCTGTTCGAAATAAAAGATGTCTTCTCCCTTTTGAGCTAGTGCATAGTGATATTTGGGGTCCAACTCCTTTAAAAAATATAAAAGGGTCTAGGTGGTTTCTTACTCTAATTGATGATTGCACTCGGGTTACTTGGTTATTCTTGCTTAAACACAAATCTGAAGCAAGTAATATCATTCCTGCGTTTTATGCCATGATCCTTAATCAATTCGGAAAATCCATTCAACGTATTCGATCTGATAATGCCAAGGACTATTTCAATCAAACCTTATCTTCTTTTTTCCTCCAAAAGGGCATTGTTCATGAGTCTTCCTGTGCCTATACACCCCAGCAAAATGGTTTGGCTGAGCGAAAAAATGGGCATATTCTTAATGTCACTAGGGCTGTCATGTTTCAGTCCAATGTTCCAAAGTTTTACTGGGGAGAAACAGCTCTTACTGCTGTTCATTTAATCAATCGAACCCCCTCAAAGACCCTTCAATATCAAACTCCAATTGATCACCTCCAATCATTTTTTCCTCATCTATCAATTGACCATAGATTAGAGCCTAGGATCTTTGGGAGCACTGCCTTCGTACATGTCCATCCTCAATATCGGGGTAAACTTGATCCCCGGGCTCAAAAATGCATCTTTATCGGTTATTCCAACACAAAAAAGGGCTACAAGTGCTATTGTCCTATTACCAAACAGACCTTTGTTACTGCTGATGTTACATTTGCTGAAAATACACCATTCTACAGCTCCTCATCTATTTCTGCTCTCGAAAACCATGCTATAGATCCAGCGGATTCTGTCTCAACAGAATTTCTCATATCCACCAGCCCTCCCGAGGCTTCCAGTGTCACTAAACCTCCATCTCCTTCTGTTGATCCTAACTCATCTAAAACTCTTAGTCCTACCATGGTTTCTGCAACCGTTGTACCCTCAGTTGAACCAGCCTTAGACTCACCAACTCTCTTGGCTGAGCCACCCTTATTACTCTCAGCTGATCAGCCCTCAAACTCCACTCCTCCACCGCCACAACCACAAAATTCCCACACCTCCTATCCCAAGTTTGACAAGACGTATTCCCGACGGGCTCCCACTTCTTCTCACCAACCAGTTTCTGATCCGAGTCCTGTGCCTGCCGCATCAGAACTTGATATGCCAATTGCTCTTCGGAAAGGCTCCAGGACTTGTACAAAAACGCCTCTTTATCCTCTGTGTAATTATACTTCTCTTGACCGTTTTTCTGATCAACACAAGAAGTTTCTTTCTAATCTTGATCAAATCAGAATTCCAAGAAATGTTAGGGAAGCCTTTCAATCAGCTGAGTGGCGTCAAGCTATGACTGACGAGATGGCTGCCCTTGAGGCAAATCAAACGTGGGAATTGGTGGATCGGCCCCCTGGTTACAATATTGTAAGTTGTAAGTGGGTTTATGCCGTTAAATATCATGTTGATGGGTCGCTAGCTAGGTACAAAGCGCGTCTCGTGGCTCGTGGCTTCACTCAAACATATGGCCTAGACTATCAGGAGACCTTTGCTCCAGTTGCAAAGATGTCTACTATTCGCTTGCTTTTGTCCATTGCCATCCATTATGATTGGGAGTTGTTTTAGTTTGATGCGAAGAATGCTTTTCTTAATGGGCATCTCAATGAAGATATCTACATGAGTTTGCCTCCTGGTTTTTCCTCGACTTCTCCACATCATGTGTGCAAACTAAAGAAAGCATTGTACGGCCTAAAACAGTCTCCTCGTGCATGGTTCGGCAGGTTTCGAGGAGTGATGCGTGTTGCTGGGTATATTCAGAGTCAAGGTGACCATACTTTATTTGTACGACACTCTGACTCCGGGGGGGTAAGCATCCTCCTTGTCTACGTGGATGATATCATTATCACAGGCAATGATCTTGCTGAACAAGCTCGTTTGAAAACCATCCTTACTTCTGAATTTGAAGTAAAGGAACTTGGCCGGTTGAAGTACTTCTTAGGAATCGAAGTTGCTCGATCCAAATCCGGTATATTCATCTCCCAACAAAAATACACAAAAGATGTTCTCCAAGAAGTTGGGATGGAAAACTGCAAACCGATTTCCACTCCCATTGACTACAACCAAAAGATTGGTAAGGCTGAAACTGAACCAGCTGTTGACAAACAATTGTATCAGAAATTGTGTGGAAAACTGATATATCTTGCTCACACCAGACCTGACATTGCTTTCTCTGTGAGTGTCATTAGTCAATTCATGCAAGACCCTAGAGAACCTCATCTCCAAGCGGCTTATAGGATACTAAAGTATCTTAAAGGTACTACAGGAAAGGGTATTTTGTTCACTAAGAGTGACAAGCTGCAACTTGAAGCATTCTCAGATGCCGACTATGCTGGGGATATTGTAACTAGATGCTCAACTACAGGCTATTGTGTGTACCTTGGTGGGAACCTAGTTGCTTGGAGAAGTAAGAAGCAAGGGGTTGTGGCTCGGTCCAGTGCTGAAGCTGAATTTCGTGCAGCTGCTCATGGCATTTGTGAACTACTTTGGATGAGAATTATTTTGAATGATTTGAAGATCGAGTGGCAAGATCCCATGAAACTATATTGTGACAATAAGTCTGCCATCAGTATAGCTCATGATCCTGTTCAACATGACAAAACAAAACATGTGGAAATTGATAGACACTTTATCAAGGAGAAGATTGATGCTGGAATTATACAAATCACTCATGTTTCCTCTGAATTTCAGCTAGCTGACCTTCTCACCAAGGGATTCCACCCTTCGAGATTTTAGTGGCTTACATCCAAGCTTGGCATGGACGATTTGTATGGCCAAGCTTGCGGGGGGATGTTAGACAATAAAGTTAATACAGCTATAAGTTAGTTGTCTTCATAGAGTAAATTCAGCAGTAAATATTTAATATCATTATTGTCTGTACTTAGTTTTTCTATGAATGTATTTAGAGTTTCCAGGGATGCTTTTATGGTTTCTAGGTGACAATTAAATGTCTTATTTTCTGTCTCCCTTTGTAATATAAATAGGGGTTTTCTGCCAGAGAATAAAAATTAAGCCTTTTTCATTCTCAATCTCTCTCACATATTATGAAAACTGAGAGCAAGGGCATCTCGTAGAATATTTTAGACCACATACCTTTAGACTTTGAGAGGGCTTTCTGGTATATGATTCCTGCTCTTTCAACCTCAAAATAGCAATCTCAAGACTGCATAATATAGCAGATAATGACTTGAAGGAGACCTTACGATATTTATTATGGATTGAATTTTGAGTGTTAAGCAATGAAGCTTATACCTCTCTCTAGAAATGGCAAGTCTTTCCCCCTTTATGGAAGGAAGTAAACATGATGATAGATAATTATTTTTGGCCCAACCAACAACTTTCTCAGCCTCTACATGAGTAGAAAAATCAGTGAGACGGATTAAAGGTCAATGCAACATGAAGAAAAAACAAATTTTCAGGCTCTTTCTGATTCTCATAATTTTCAATCATGTTACAGCAGAAGCTGCTGTTCCCACTCAGTCAACTTACTCTGTTTTGTCAATATAACACCATTAGTATTAACATGCAACACGTCTTTGCAGGACAGCTCATGCTCCTCCAGAACCTGCTACCAAAAAATGCAAATATATCCATTCAGAGATTCTGCATTCCTATGCAGTTAATAACTTTTTTCCCTAGATAAAAGTGTTATGATTATTCAAACAGTGCATATGAATAAACAACATATACCTTGCGAAGCTCAATTAGATTACTTCGAGAAATAACTAAGTGTCTATCTTCTTCAAGTTGTTTGTTGAATGTTTTAAGGAGTTCTTCCTCCTATAGGCAACAAGACAAAAGCAGGCTGGATCAAATGTTGGGTCTAGAATATATTTTACATAGTCTTATGACATTATAAGAAAACAATTACGTGAAAAAATATACGTACTAAAATAATGATATAAAACCGGTATTATTCGTGAATAGATGATGCCTTTAGCTTCAAAATATTTAGATGTAATTACTTATTATCATCATTGAGTTTTGAAAACACAAGCTACGGGGTTAGGATATCCCAGCAGGATTCAACTATCCCTGTATTTAATTCAAACCAACTGATGTTTCTGTATATAAAGACAAAGAGTACCATGAATTAGAGATATAAAATCTAAACATGAAAGGGAAAGAGAAGAGCAACTATCCAGACCATTTAACATTCATTGCAGTATCAAACTTTACCCTTTTAAAATCTAAACATGAAAGGGTATAAAACCAACTGATGTTTCTGTATATAAAGACAAAGAGTACCATGAATTAGAGATATAAAATCTAAACATGAAAGGGAAAGAGAAGAGCAACTATCCAGACCATTTAACATTCATTGCAGTATCAAACTTTACCCTTTTAGCTTAAGCTTCTATCATATAACATTTAAAAAACTGAGAATCAGAAACTTAGACGTGCAAAATAGGAAATGATCATCATAGCTAGAGTTCTAGAAACATTTGTCATGCTCCAGAGTCAAGCCGATTAGAAATATTGAAAAAATTTAATGACTTTCTAGGCATCCCAAATAACTTAAAATGCAGCAAAGACTTGGAGCTTAAAGCACTTTCACACGAAATCAATTTTATTTATCAATATGTCAGTTGCAAGTTGTTTCCATCATTTATTAAACATGAAAAAATTAAAAATTCAAGATTTCCACTAGGTGCACTTCAAGGGCAACCCACAACACTCTCATCAAATTGAAGACGTGCATCTTCCCTCACCCCTAGCTCACATCACATGATCAGGAAAATTCAGGACTCACATATACCAGAAGTTTGAAAGATAATTCGCAATGAAAAAGCATCATACAGTACAATAAAAGAACCCCTGATACCACTTATCTTAGTTGGATCATAAAATTACCTTTGGGGGATGTAAAAACACTACATTTGTGAATAGCTTATATATGTCGTCTTCTCTTCTCTTTGACTCATTAAGCCCCTCTGTTAGCTGCCTCAAACAGGGTGGCTGGAAACAAAATATATTAGAATATACTCCTATAACCCGAAGAAGAAGAAATAAAAAAGAAAAGGAAAAAATAAGAATAAAGAAAGAGCGGACACAGGGAAGCAGAGTGCCATCATCTAAATATAGCCAGCAGCTCACGTAATTGGACTAGGCCGCCTTAATTCTTTGTATATGAGTTCAACCAAATAATTTCCAAATGTCCACAGTAATCTAGGCTATGCTCAGCATGTATCTTTTATTTGACTATGCTGAAACTCCTATTTGAATTGCATCTTTAGCACCCTCGATGTGCTCTTTTCTTCAACATATAGTTGATTTTCCGGGAGTTCTTTCTCTAGGAATTTGCAGAGGGATTCCCTGAATCTTCGATGAAGAAAACTCTTTCCAATCAAGGACTAGTCTCATTTCAAAAGAAATCCCTAAAATCCCTACTTTAAAAAGGAACTGATTTTCTTTACTCTTGGCTTATAGGATACTGCTGCCTTGTGAATTTAGGCTTAGAGAATAGAACTGGCCTGGTTTATCTGGTTGTGAAGCTCCCATTTAAGTTTGTTGTCTATATGAAGCCTTAAAAAGGTTCCTCTATTCAACAGAAGCCCATAATGAGGCACAAAGTAGTTAAGGATAGATATTGAAGGAATAAGGTATTAATCATAACAAAAATAAAAAATTGAAGCATTACCAGCTTAACTTGGCGAGCAATATAAGGGAGGGTCGTTGTCTGGACAACAGAAAATTGAAATTGTCAGTATCCAAAAAATATCAAGGTAAGATGCATCTAGCATCTATTAGAGCATACAACAAATATATTTACATTAACACAAGCCATGCAAAATTTTGAAACTTACAAAATTTTCTTTCTCCTTAGAGCCACTCTCGAGTTTGTTTTGCCCACATATCAACAAAATAGGGCCTGGCAATTGGTCAAACATATCTTGCACCTTGGAAATGAATTCTTCACGGCTGGATTTTGGAACAGCCCTTGATAACCATTGATTGGAGTCAGGAAAGTACACGATCAGAGGTTGATTGTTTTGCAAAACCTGGCAGAGATTGAGAACAGCAACAAAATTCAACAATTATCCCCCAAAGAGACGAATTCACAAATGGAAATCTGAGATATATGTGCGCTAAATATGCTTTTCAGTTGATCTAGAAATAGATCAAACAGTGAGCATCTACATTAGGGCATACTTCATCTAAGGCTTCCATTGCAACATAGCAGTCAAGTTGAGGATCAAGATCACGCTCTATATCCTTCGCTGTATCAAAAAAATGAAGCAAAAATAAGCATGTCTTAATGGAAAAAATAACACCAAGAGTACACACAACTACTAACCAAAAATACAACATATAGTTGTGGAAAATAAAACAAAATGCAAAAAGAAGTTTACATGCATGTCAAGTCAACAGTCTAAACTTCCTTTAGATGAAAAAGGCTATTTAGAATAATACAGGATTCGGGAAAAGATTTGAGTACAGTGATCCAAAATTTACATAAAAAAAAACAAGAAAGAAAAGAGAAAAAAAACTACTGACAAAAGTGCAAAAATACTCAACCAAAGAAAATACCTTGTATCCAGCAGAGTAATGGCTTTGCATCTTGTTCTGCATCGGTCTTCTCATTGTTTACTCCGTTATCTGCAATATTGTGATCAATATCTAAAATGACAGCAGCACGTTCACCTTCCACTTCATAAACCTCTCCACGTTGCCCAGTAAATAAATTTCTGAAGCACGTCAGCAAAGATAAATTTCATAATTAGATAGTAGTAAAAAAGTTCCTATAGGCAAACAGCTCAGGGAAAAAAACCTCAATAGCAAGATACATTCACATCAGTAAGGGTAAACGAAACCATAGGGGAATTCAACTTGCTTGGGTATAAACAAGCTCATCAAAATACAGCTCATTACAAAGTAGATCATAAGTTTCTAAACCGGAACATAATGACAAAACTTCCTGTTTCATGCAAGGATATGAAAGCTAACACATAAGCTTGGATATATCCACGATTAAATGAATGACACAAGAAAATATCAAAAACAAAGGAAGTTTTCAATGGCATCTCTGTCCAAGGTCAACATTTTCAAGGGGACTATTCAAATCATTCAAGAAGGATGCAAGGCCCAAACAAATATTAACTACAGAGCCAAAAAAAGTGATCCCAACAAGTCAGCAACTATGACTTTAGAACACAAAAATCATCAACATTATGCACCATATAACCATGATAAGAGTAGGAAACAGAAAAATAATGGCATCTTTGATTTTCTGTTAGCTAGTCGTAGGAACAGAAAATTAAAAATACGCAAGCAGGCAGGAAGATAATAAGAATGCGGACCAATTTACCATTCATGGAGATTGTCCACAAACAAAAACAAAACAAAACAATTCTCTGAAAAAGAATAAAATATTAACTCATTGTCCCAACACAATAAAGCCTACTCTTTCCTAATGCCAGGCATTTTACGTGGCAATGCAAAGCCAAAAGAGCTTCAATGATTCCCTATTCCATTCCAACTGTAATTCCAACCATCAGGCCAACTCCTCCATCTGATTAAATCTCCGTGAGTATTAAGAATATGGTGAAAAGATCTTATATTATAATTCCCAAAAAACAAACTTGTGCACTACGTGATACCAACTTTCTCTTTTGATCCCTCGGCTCTTTTCAGTACTAAGTAGCATGGATGCTCTCTCATTGCAGCTTTTATTGTCAACAGCAGCTCAGCTGTGTATGTCTAAAGGTTTTAAGAGAACCAACTACTGCAACATGTACATGTCAGACCACAAAGGTAATGTACCCAGCATAACAAGCTTTGCAATTAAAAGGATGGCAAGTGGTCATTAGTTAACAATAAGCAATATCATTAAGGGACCAGCACAAACCAGTCTGTCAACAGCCTGCAGTATTTAGTCGATAAGTTAAAAATTATAATAGACCATATAATCCTGACAAATGTTTATCTCATCAGCAACAAGAACCCTAAAAATTCTCTACCAATATGCCAAGCACCACCAAAAGAGGAAATAACTAAGAACCACTGATGATGCAACAGAACAATGACAACAAGAACCACTCACCATCATTAAATAAAACAGTACATTGACCACACTAATGTACTAATGGAAGTGGCATGCAGAAAACTATTCTACAGTCTACCTGAGACATTACTTATGCAGTACATGAATATGTAGTCAGCCAACAAACTAAAGACAATATATTCACTAGTTGGAGAAAATGATAAGCTCCTTCTACTATAGATTGCCAGAGAGAGCTTAGCATTGATAGATGTATATAGTGAAATAAAGTTCTCTCACAGTAAATTGTATTCTCGGGTGAACAGCCAGTTAAATCTCTATCTATGACAACAAACTGCACTGGTATGAACAAGAATCCCAAATCATCAGACTCCTAGAAAGGCAGATTTCCCATGGATTCAATTAAAAGGAATTAAAGAATGAACCAATTCATAGAACCACAGATTTCAAAAAAATTCCATTTAACATTTTGAATGAAAATCTCTGTGAAGTAGTGACAAGGGTTTCTTGCACACAATGGGGGAACTTACCGACCCACCTGCAATGAATAACAGTATAAGCATCCACTGAGCCATCAACTGTTGAAATCTTCCCCAATAGGACCCTGTGATAAATTACATATATAATTTATCAGGTGTTTATCAGGTTTAAAGACATCATACATATCACTGTTAATGTCAAATGGAAGGAGATAAGCCAAACAAGAGTCGCAACAAGATACTCCCAATCAGGCAAGGACCTTGGGCATCTTGCAATGACACACTGCATAGTACTTTCCCGCCTCATTAAATACATGCTGCATGAACTACATAAGCACCTCAAGCAAACAAAGAAGAAGAATAAGTAAATGTCAGAGTTGAAGTTCTATCATTTTACTTCTACTGTTTATGTTGGATTTCCAGATTGTAATTAATATTTAAGAAACACTGGGAATTAGTGAAAGCTCCATAGCTCATAATTGTATTGGAGTACAGGACGCGGTTTTGGGGAGTGTTACACCATCAAACTTATGTTAGCACAGCACATCAATTTATTAATACGACGATTTCAAACAAAAATAAGCGTAGTGTTTAAAATACAATTACAACCTATCTTCAACTCGTGCTGATGGACCAATGTACTTCACACGATCCCCTGATTATAAAAAAAAAAAGGAAGGAAGAGAATCACCAACTAATCATCTTCATAAATGCTTACAGGCCATAGCTATGTAATCCATCCCACTTTAGCAGCATAAGCAGATTAAAAAACACAATGAGGTGTTCTTCATAATGTCTGCATAAAAGTGAAACTAATCTCATGCCTCCATAATTTCTACATTAGTTTGATATCATTGCGCACTATCAGATCAGTGCCCACAACTAGTTGTCTGATAAAGTATAATTTGATATGATTTGAAAATACATGCATGACAAGTTTTATGTAGGCATAAATAACTTCAATTCATGGAGTTTACGTATATTAGCAAAAGAGGACAAGGTATCAATTCCATAAAACAGAAAGGCTTGGCTTACAAAAACAGGATGCCATTATCAAACCACCCCAAGTAGATCACAACACAAAGAGGTAAGAAATTATACAGGTCAGGACAGACCAATGGGAGCAATGAAAATGTCGTTAAGGTGAGAGCTTACAATTGGTTGGCACCAATCAACTAGGTGAGACCCACATTATAGAAAAAGACACAGAAAGAGAGTTCAAAGGGATTTGTATGTAGGCAAAACGCACAAGTTCAAGAACTGGTAAAAAAGCAACAATACCAAGTGCTTAGGTTTCTCATGCACTAGTAGTAAGCAGACTTCAGATTACTCAACTAAAGCATTAGGGAAGAAGAAATTATAATAATCCCTCACCATCAAAAATGTCTTTCTAGCACTTCTGTATGTGGTAACAATAAAATTTTAACTATTTTTTGTAAATTCTTCTATGCAAGAAGAAATAACATCTACAATGATATCCCCACTTTATAGGGTACACATTCAAGCATAAAAGATAATTTATATACCTTTTCTCAGAGGTATCTCTGAGTTATCAGATGCTTGAACATCATCTGGCTTCAGTGATTTTAATAAATTCTTTGATTCCCCAGAAATAAACTGCAAAATTTAATTGGAAATATTCTTAAAATTAATGGAGTTGCTCACAATGCATAAATGCATTTAAGTAAATTTGATTTGACAACAGCAAAACAAGTGGCTCCAAAACAAGATAATAATCAGTGTTCCTTTTCATTTGAGATTTTACAAGCAGCACTAGCTTCCTATGATGCATTAGTATGGCTAGGATACAATTTTCAAAAAATTAAATTTTATATACCTATGATGCATTATCCAAAAAAATTACAGCAATTTAAGGAAGAAAAATAGAAATATAGAGGATGATAACTTACGGAACTAATAATATCTACTTCACAAATTAAGAGGAAAAATAAAAAGCCCAAAGGGAAGGGATTGGAGGACTAGCTTATCTGTTACCAAAAGGAAAAGCTTAGCTTGCTTTATAGAAAAGTTCACCCCAAATTAAACATAACTATCATATTCTTCTTTATAAGGGTTTCTTGAAGTTAATAGTCCCCACAACCAAATCCTTTGACATCACCATTCCTCATACTCATTAATAACCACCTTCTATCCTTGGAATAAAACAACAGCAACTAACTTCTCTCTGTCTCAGTAGCCCTCATGGGTATATAAAGTAAGAAGTGCATGCACAATCAGGCACACCGTTATATATCCAGTATATAGGAGTATGAATAGTGAAACTGAGATTGGGATACTGATAAGAGTAGAAATCGGGAAACACTCAAAACACACACAAAAACTGATTATATTGAGAACACAAGATAAATCTCAATGGAAACAAGTTTCCAAAGAGCCAATCTCAAGGAGCCCAAGGCACTAATGGCCTGATCCTACAATCTTTTCTGGATACCCCTCCCACAAGAAACTCCTCATTATTTATAGGCTAACAAACCGCCTAATTCTCCCAGCCAGCTCACAAAGGATCTTTCTAACTGCTCTTACAAGAAAAGACCCATTTACCCTTCTTGCCATGTTTCCTAACAGATACCGAAATGGCAAAATATAAATAAGAAAAACAAACATATAATACGGTTAATACCAGCATCCAATACATATCACAAACTTACCAAACCCGATACTTGTCCGGACATAACTCAGAAATTGGCACCTGTGCATCTTAGCGTGCTAGTATAAAATCTAGTGCAAAGCCATCCTTTTCAAAGCACTGACTAGCTTTACTATGTTGCATCCATATTCCATAATTTAACACAACATAGACACATTGCAGAACGTGTAACAGTGTATTCACTATACAAGCACGCATACTCCTATCAGATTTGGGAGCCCATTATTATTTGACCAAATGAGCATCTATTTAAACTTAATATAATATCCAATATTGCTGCCAAATAATTAACAATACCTCCACAAATTCTTGAAGATTGGGAATTATTTTCTTAAGGACTTCAACAGCACTTAAATCGACTTCCCCATCCTCTGTTGTGTCAGATTTTGCCTCACGGCTGCTTGCATCATTCTCATCCTCAACATCTATTTCTGAAGTACACTCCTCCATACTTGATGCATTTTCATCATCAGAAGCCTGAAGATGAATTTACTACTAAAAATGAATATATTTACAGAGAGAGGAAAGTTCAGTAAGGTCATGCACTTACACAAGGAGCAAGAATACTGCTGTCAAGCACTAATACAGGAACCTGCAGATCTCTTGCAAGTGCTCTCACTAGTCTCTCTCGGTAGAGTTCAGTGCCTAGAAGCAGAATGTTCAAATCAATATAAAAGTAACTGAAATGTTACATAAATGATATTAATGGTACAAAATGACGAGTTGACGACAAATGTCTAAACAACCTGGAATGCTTTGAAGCAATACCCTCCCCATAGATGAGCTCAAACGTGAACCATACACTGCTGCAAACTGCTTGTGCTTCAAGTGGGATGTAGCACATTCCACCAGAAGATTCTTTATATGTTCACTGTAAAAGAGAGTATTAGTCAAAAGCTATCTAGCACTTCTCAGCTTTTAAAAGTAATTAAATAATATAGGGTGATAGTAATTACTGAATGTAGTAAGGAAATGTTTCCCATGAGACATTTATATTTTTCCACGGGACAACCCTCTGCGTGAACTTATTTTTAAACTTCTCTCTTTTGGTAAGGAAAGGGGATTCTCTCTTTTTAGTCTCCATAGCAGCTTTCTCATTATTGAGCCATTCCTTCTGATCCAGCCCACCCAATCTAGCATGTTCATCACATAGTAGCAAATCCCTACTTGCCACTCCCAATCGAATTTTGCTTTTCCCAAAGTTAGCCCTATCTCCAACAGGCATATGTTTATCTTCACTTGTGTTTCTTCCATCACCTGCAGAACTATAGAACCTCAAAGTATGTAAACCAGGAGATGCTTTAGACTTTCCACTAATTACGCAGATCTTCTTTCCAACAGTTTCAGGTTGACCAGAGAAAGAGTCAAGCCGATATCTCGTCGAGAAATTTCCATCGCGGTTATTTATTGTAAATTTAGACCCACGAATTAGATGATTATGATTGTACGATCTTATCAAACATTTTGGAGTCTCAAACAAAAATTTCCATCTCTGATTTGCACATTTGAGCCTCCTTGTACACATTGCAGTTTCTCTTTGAAGAACAAAGTCCTAGCAACAAGTCAAGATAAACCCATCAGACCATATACAATACAGAAGAAAAAAAATGTAGAAAGGAGTCTATTTTCACATATGATGAAACAAAACCAGCAAACCAACAACAAATTCCTTCCATTATTTCTAAATAATAGGTGTGTTCATGAAGAAAAAAGTAGAATAGGCAAAATTGAGGGGGGACATGTGCACGTGTCTATTGGGGTTCACTAATGGTTGTAGTGCACAGAAAGTATGATAATAGGCCAGATTAAAGGTAGGAAGAAAGAATTTCAATGACTATGTGTGTATTGTACTTGCGTGGAATATATTTTTCAATTTCATTTCATGATTGTTTGAATTTTGAAGGATCGCAAACGTGAAAAAATTAGTTCATTGAATGCTATTATGTTATCAACTCGACTGTTATCAATTATGAGATAATCCTTCCCTGTTCGGTCATCATGTACATCTAGCATAAACATTCTGATTGCCTTCATGACAGATGTTAGAGGATTTTCATTCCGTAATTTGTTGGCGAGTCCACTTCCAAAAGAAAAGTCATTTTTCAATTTTCCCCATTTTCTTCTTCCTTTTTGCATCTAACATAGGAATAAATTGCGATCAAAATCCCTCTGTCGACCAAAAAAGTTTGATTATTTGTATCAAACAAGCAACAACCAACTTAGAAATGGAACCCAACACATTTTAATATGCAACCCAACAGAAAAATCAAATCGCAAAAAGAACCTCCTCGAATTTTTTTCAATCTTTACCTGATTATCCACATTTTGATTAATGGTAAACACAGAGAAGAGAGACAGAACTTACAATTAGGTTCAGCAATACATTTTGAAGGAGTATGTTGAGTTGTCAATTATCCTCGTTACTTGCTCGCTTCTTCCTCGTGGGTTTTCTAGAGTTTTGTCCATTCCGATTCTTGATCTCCAAGCGACCCTCTTCTGTGCCCTTCAAAGTTGTATGTTTTTTCATGTACTTTAAAATATTCAAATAAACACATAAATTTAACTATTTTTAAACTTACAAATATTGAATGATTATTTGGCATTGCGTGTGTATATTAATTTCGTTTTTTTTGGTCGAAAACAGGGCAAGCCCTTAGCACATTTTATTTAAGAAAAACAAATGCCACGAACAGGACGGGGTGTGGCAGCTCCCCTAGAGTCATTATCAAGCAAAAACGAAATACAACTAGGAGGATCGAAAACAAAATGGAGGCTAAGCGGGTAGGAAAACGCCAGCCGAGCAAGGGAGTCCGCGACTTGGTTCGCTTCCCTGAAGACAAGAGTCAAACGGACATTCCAGTTCCGTTTTAAGAAGCCTTGGCAACTAACGACCAGGCTCGAAAGAGGGTGACTTGGGCTAATATTCTTTTCAAGAAGAACAATGGCCGCCTTAGAGTCAGTTTCCACATGCACATTACGGTATCCTTCCCTCCAAGCAAAGCTCAAACCATGAAAAATGCCCCAAAGTTTAGCAGCCAAGATTGAACACTGGCCAATATTGCACAAGAAACCACTCTTGCAAGTCCCATCATGATCTCTGAAAAAAAAAACAATAAAGTGACACTGGAGTGGATTAAATTGAAAAAAAACAATAAAGTGGTAAAATGACCGATGTCGGTTGTCATCTCCCTCAATATAACTCCAAACATTTGTCAAAGGCACATATCTCCCTCGACAGATCTACTCTCGCAAGCCTCGACAGACCTCTTCCAATTCGTCGTCTACAATTGTTGTGGAATAATGAGAGAGAGAGAGAGAGAATCTCTACATTTGGAGCTTCAATCGGCCTTTCTCAAATCGATGGCGATCAATAATTTGCATCCGACATGTATGTGTGGAGTAGCGGCATTAATGATGCATTCGTGGAGTGTATCAAATCCGAAGAGTAATGACATAGAAAAGATGATTTATCCATGAGAAAAGAGAACAATCACAGTAGATGAAAGAAGAAGGAAATTGAACGAGAGAGAGAGAGAGAGAGAGTTTGTTGAGCAAAAATGCTCTTTCGATATCATCAATCTATTGTACACTAAACAATGCAACAACAGAATTTATACAACTAGCTCTTAAGCTGGTGTCCTCACGTGATTAACACGTGGAAACAATATAGTCTCTAATAACAGAAATGTAAAGCTTACATACTTTAACACTCCTCCTCAAATAAGGAGTTTACAAATTGATTAACTACTTCTAGTTTGAACAACGACTTTCTAGATTGATCATCATTCAGAATTTTTGTAAAGATATTTACTGGTTGCTCCTTGGTGTTGACATATTTAGCTTCCACTTCGCCATTAAGCACTTTATCTCTCACAAGATGGCAATCAACCTCTATGTGATTAGTTCTTTCGTGAAACGCATGGTTTTTAACAATATGGAGTGCAACTTGATTGTACAAAACAGCTCCACATTTTCCTTGTGCTCTACACTGAGATCTTGCAGAATTCTGACAAACCAAGTTAATTCACAAGCAGCCATAGCTCTATGCTCTGATTCAACTGTTGACATGGCTACGAATGATTGTTTCTTAGTTCTCCAGGATACATAAGACTGCCCTAGTACAATGCAAAATCCAGTGAGTGACCTTCTAGTCATTGGACATGACTGTCAGTCTGCATCACAAAAAGCTCTTAGCTTCAGGTTAGATTAACTGGACAACAACAATCCTTGTCCTGGAGCATGTTTCAAGTACCTCAATACATGCTTTGCAGCTTGCTAGTGATCGTGATACGATCGTCCTAGGTTGATTCACGGTGCGAGCGAGTAATTCCAGCAAATGGCCAACCTCGATTAATCGGTTTAGTTCACCACTCGGACTATTCGGTACAGGGTCGTTAACGAGTAACAGGGTCGTTAACGAAGGGATGTGAGAAGACGTCAATGAAGAAGATGATCGAATTGGATGGAAGATTGATGGGGATATAGACTCTCAATGACGTATATGACTCCCCAACGTTTGAGAGAACTAGGGGCTTGGATATTACACACCAAGTGCTCTTGAGAGATTGATATTACTCACAATCCGATCAAGAACAAGACCTTCAAAGAGACGAATCTTTGCATTCAGCAAAAGAAAGTTTTTATCAATTCAAAGGTAAGTAAAAACGATACACCAAAGGCCTTTTAAAACCCCTAGGCCGATCCACTTGAAGAACATTAAACAAAGCATTAAAAACGAAGCACTAACACGTGCATTAAAGATGTCTATACACATTCGCCAACTACCTTTGGCATTCAAACACAGGTCGGTAACGAGGCTTGAACCTCGTTACCGAGGGAACTGGAGAGGGAAACCGTCTTGGCATATTAATGAGTTTTGCCACCTCGTTACCGAACCCTAAGAGTCGTTAACGAGGCTCGTCGGATCGGTAGCGAGAGCAGCCTTGATTTGACGGTGCAAGGTCTTTGCCATGGAACGAGTAATTCGCATCACCGGCTCCTCTTGCTCTTGCTTCTCGCCCTCGGTGTCCTCCTTGGCGTCTCGGTTTGACTTGGTGAGATCTTGATGGGACGGATTCACATCAGATCGACAGTTGGACTTTGCATAAAATGGTCTCCCTTTGATTAGATGGAACCGGAGCTTCATTGGTGAAAAGTGAGCGCTTGACCACGAAGCACTCCCCATTTGTCTCGGCCATAACTTGCAACTCCGCCACCTCTCCATCACCATCTTGTGGCTCTTCAATCTCGGCCTCTTCATCCGACTCGTACTCCCCAATAGTGTTGAGTAGAACATGGCGCTTCGAAGGGCAATCCCGAGCTATGTGTCCACGCCCTAAGCACTTGAAACACTTGATCTCGCTCGAACGTTCCTCCTTGTAAGATCTGAGATGGCTCGCGCCGCGTAGGCACGGTACCGACGTCTGGCATGTTTTCGGGACGTCGGGTTTGTTGGCTAGAAGAGCCCCCGCCTTGAGTATTCCACGGCTTGGTAGAAGATGAATAACTCATCCTTTGAGGCAGATTTTGATAAATGTGATTGGTGTGGTGCAAAACCTCCTCAAAAGTAGTGCCCCTAATGAAATGTTGGGTACCCACAATAGATTTAAGGTCATCATTTAAACCATTAATGAACTTAGAGATAACATACTCCTCGGGAAACAGTAGGCCGGATATATAGACTAGAATCTTGAGCACTTTGTAGTACTCATCCGGCGTCTTGGTTCCTTGCTTCAATTGCTCTAGCCTAGCATGCAATCGAGCGGTAAAGTCCTCGGGGGCAAAACGGTGCCTTAGTGCAGCCTTTAACTCCTCCCAAGTATTGATAGTCGGATAGTCATTGTATTTTTTTTCTTCCCTGTCCTCAATCCACCAATGGTAAGCAAAATCAATAAACTTAATGGTGGCAATGGCTACCTTTTGGGCGTCCAAATATTGGAAGAATTCAAAGACTTGCTCCGTCTTATGCTCCCACTCCAAGTAAGCTTCGGTATCGGTAGAACTTCCAAAAGGTTGCACTTCCAGCGTCACGTTAGGCCCTATTCCGTAACCTTGATCCAATTCTTGACCTTGGTATCCCCACATGGGTTGTGGAAGTTGCCTAACCGCTTGATGATTGACTCGCCCCGCGCCTCGTCCTCCGGCGGGACGCCTTGGTTGCCATGGGGCCATTGGAGTTCTTGGTTGGAAATCCCCAACATACTCTTGACCTGCAATGTTAGCGGGGCCTGAAGGCAAAGGCATAGTGGGATACGTAGAATAAGGAAAAGAATGGAATGAGTGCATACCTGATTCTTCTCGATTGGTACTTGGGAGAGTGTGGTATGAAGTCGTCGGAGCCGTCGATAGGGTCATTACCGAGGCATGCAGGCTCGGTACCGAGGTGTTCAGACTCGGTAACGAGGATCCGTACGTCACTGGCCTGAATTTGCTCCTTCTTCGTAGCTTGCTTGAATTCCGCCAAGGCTTACCAAATGCATTGCTCCCATCCTTGCCTCCATTGAAAGCTTAAAGGCTTCCATCTCCCGTTGTTGTTGCAATCTTTCCTCGTTCTCCGTTTTGAGCCCTTGAATGGCTCGAAACAAATCATCCATGGTAATAGCGGAAGAAGTCCCCACTCCCTCGACAAGTCCCTTGTTTTTGTTGTTAGGGTCGTCCATAGTGTTCCTAGAGCACAAATCTCAACACACACAACTATGAAAACGTGTCAATGGATCCCACACACGCAAGGGTCCTTAAACCGATCCTTAAGCAATAAAAATTGGTTATTAGAAGGGTCGGCAAGGTCTTCTTACGAGGTAAAAAGGCGAAGCAAGAAAATAAACAAACAAGTAATCTTACAAGCAAACTCGACACACTCAAAGAAGTGTAACACAAAAAGGTAAAGGAAAGGTACTTGATTTTTTTTTAACATCAAAACATTAAAGAAGCAAGTGGTGTAGGTGTCGCCCTTGTGTTGCCTTAGTTTTTCTCGGTCACTCCTCTTATTTTACCAGTGACCGGATTTTTCTAAGAACAACCACTTTTTTCGCAGGGTTGAGTCAGGAGGTGTTGGGTTCAATACTAAGATCTCCCTCCTAGCGTCTTGACACTTTAAAGGAGGATGGGCTAACCAAATCTTCTCCTACTACACCAAATTCGAACAAGCACTTTACTTTTTTTATTTATTATATAAATAATTTTCTCATTCCCTTAATCTTTTAAGCTTTCTCATGAATTACACACAACCTCTCGTGTGCCAAGCGCACTTAAAAGATAGGAATTAAGTCTAGGAATATAAAGGGTTGGCTATCAATTGTGGGTTTTATGAAGCACGATTGTAACTGGTTTGTGGATAAAGATGGTTCGGCTTTAACTCAAGACACCAACAGACTCGTAAGCCAACCAAACATCAATCACGGATCAGATTTTGAGCACACAAGATGTGGGAAAACAAACCAATTTCTATATACTTAACAATCGAGTTTTAGGAGTCACACCTCGCGTAGCTCTGATACCACATGATACGATCGTCCTAGGTTGATTCACGGTGCGAGCGAGTAAGTCCAGCAAATGGCCAACCTCAATTAATCGGTTTAGTTCACCACTCGGACTATTCGGTACAGGGTCGTTAACGAGTAATAGGGTCGTTAACGAAGGGATGCGAGAAGACGTGAATGAAGAAGATGATCGAATTGAATGGAAGATTGATGGGGATATGGACTCTCAATGACGGATATGACTCACCGACGTTTGAGAGAACTAGGGGCTTGGATATTACACAACAGGTGCTCTTGAGAGATCGATATTACTCACAATCCGATCAAGAACAAGACCTTCAAAGAGACGAATCTTTGCATTCAACAAAAGAGAGTTTTTATCAATTCAAAGGTAAGTAAAAACGATACACCAAAGGCCTTTTAAAACCCCTAGGCCGATCCACTTGAAGAACATTAAACAAAGCATTAAAAACGAAGCACTAAGACGTGCATTAAAGATGTCTATTCACATTCGTCAACAACCTTTGGCATTCAAACACAGGTCAGTAACGAGGCTTAAAGCTCGTTACCGAGGGAACTAAAGAGGGAAACCGGCTTGGCATAGTAACGAGGTTCGCCACCTCGTTACCGAAACCTAAGAGTCGTTAACGAGGCTCGTCGGATCGGTAGCGAGAGCAGCCTTGATTTGACGGTGCAGGGTCTTCGCCATGGAACGAGTAATTCGCATCACTGACTCCTCTTGCTCTTGCTTCTCGCCCTCAATGTCCTCCTTGGCATCTCGGTTTGACTTGGTGAGATCTTGATGGGACAGATTCACATCAGATCGACAGTTGGACTTTGCATAAATTGGCTCAGAACTTGCACTGAATAGGTAAAGTATGGCCTTGTAACAACCAAGTAAACGTTTCCCCTTCAACCTTCTATCAATATCTTCCTTGTCATCTCCACATATGATCATGTCATCAATACATACTATTAAGGCAGTAAATGAGCACTTTTCTTTCCTGGTGAACAATGAATAATCAGCCTTTGATTGAATATATCCACCAGCTTTGACCACAGATGAAAATTTGACAAACCATTGTCTAGGTGCTTGCTTTAGTCCATATAGAGACTTGTTAAACTTGCACACTAGACAGAATCCATTGGACTCACCATATATCTCCCCATGAGTCCAAGAGGTTGAACCATTATGTTTTTGACTTTGAAGTCTCTTGAGATAAGAATAAGTTGGAGGCAAAGTCATATACACATCTTCCTCAAGATCACCATGCAAAAAAGCATTAGTGACATCCATTTGAGAAATAAACCAGTTTTTAGTTGTAGCTATACACAATAAGACTCTGATTGAGATCATCCTAGCCACAGGTGCAAATGTTTAAAATAATCCAGACCTTCAATTTGAGTAAATCCACGAGCCCCTAACCTTGCTTTATGCCTATCCCAAGTACCATCTACTTTAAACTTCAGCTTGAACAACCATTTACAAGTGACAACGGATTGCTCTTCTGGTAGCTCTTGAATAGTCCAAGTATTGTTCCTTTCTAAAGCATTTAATTCAAGAAACATAGCATCACACCAAGCATCATGTTTAATAGCCTCTATCACAGAACTAGGTTCAGAATAGTGTGCCACATTACAAATAAAGGCTTGATAAGAAGTGGAACTATCATAGGACAAGGTTTTGGAAATAGGATACAAAGATTTTGAAGCTTTATTTTGTGAATGAGAAGGTTGAATTTGGTCTTGTTGTACCATGCCAACAACATAGTCATCCATCCATTTAGGAGGTTTGTGTTCTCTAGTAGATCTCCTAAGAGGTGGGACTGTTTGAGGGACTAAAGGAATTTGGTCATCAAACTGAGTTGAAACAGGAGAAGGAGAAGGAGAATAGTTGGCAATAGTGTCCATGCTTGTCTGAGCATCATCCTCAGAGGCAGTATGAGAATGATTAAAGGAGACATAAGCAAGAGGAAAATTCTGATCAATGAACTCAGTAAAGGATTGTGAAGTAGGATAAGATGATGATATTTCTGAATACAATTTGTATGGAAAGATGTGTTGATAAAATAGAACATCTCTACTGGTATTGTACTTGTGTGTGTGTGTTTTAAGATTGTAGATTCTATACCCCTTCTTTCCAAAAGGATACCCCACAAAGACCCAAGATCAAATCAAGGTTGAAACTTCAAAGAGAAGGAGACGGTATATTGGAGACAAAGCATAAAGATCCAAAAACTTTTAAGTGATCATATGAGGGTGACGGATTATATAAGACCTCACAATGAGTTTTATGAGCCAAAATTGGATTTGGAAGTCCATTAATAATGTAGATAGTTGTAAGCACACTATCCCCCCAAAATTGAACTGGCATATTGGACCAAATCATGAGAGATCTGTCAAGTTCTAAGATGTACCTATGATGCCTCTCCACTTTCCCATTTTATTGAGGTGTATACGTACAAGAGTTTTGATGTATAATTCCTTGAGTCTTAAGAAACGAACGCAAGGTATGATTAATAAATTCTCCTCGGATCTTTTTGACATCAGCATTGGATTGTCTTTTGACAAGAAGAATGGAAATTTGGGGATTAGTGGCTACCTCACTTTTGTGGTTCATCAACACATCCCAAACACTTCGAGATTTATCATACTATAATGAGAAAGAACCTAAAACCCTCATGAGTAGCTGATAACGGTGACTTTGGTCGTGCAAATCATGGTTATGCAAAAGAGTCCCAACACACCAAAAGATTGTAGTCTTAGGAAGTAAGGGTCGAATCCGCATGAAGGTAGATTAATTGCTTTGTATGATTTTTATGGAAATTAAAGTAACAAAGGGGTTTTATGAATTAAACTAACTATCAAGCATGCAAGACTAACAAAGCAATAAAGTTGGGGTTTTTATCAAGTTCGAGAAAGCACTTAGTCAAACAAGTATCCACATTCAATTGACAAGTTGATCATAGATTTCATTCAGAATCTCACGCATATGGAACTTCCAATTCCTTTTCAAGTATAATCAATAGCACAACCATATACTATCAATCCTAACTAATTGAATAATCCTGAAACCACCAAGATTCAATTCAAAAGCAACAATAAGGATAGGAATATAATCTGGATACAAATCTAGCATAAAACAATCAGCCTCCAATTCCTATTCAAGTATAATCAATAGCACAACCAGATATTGTTAATCCTAACTAATCGAATAACCTTGAAACCATAAAGATTCAATTCAAAAGCAACAATAAGGATAGGAATATAATCATGATACAAATCTAGCATAAAACAACCAGCTTTTATTCTTGATTGCAATTCAACTCTCTTTATGCATAAAACTAGCACAACCAGATACTGGTACGATGCAGTCGCTACTATGAAATAGAGAAACTCAACCACAAGTTCTCTAGGTCTAGCAATAGAGATTTAATAACAACCCTAGAAAATTTTGAAATCAATCAATTAAGCAAATCAATCAAGAGAGAAAAATAGTTCCAAGCAATTAGATTAAGAAATTAAAATCTCACGACTGAATCAAACGAAGCTTCAACTGTTTGGCTAAGCAAGTAGGGCTTAGTTCTCCATGAAAGCAATAAAACTCAAGAGTCTAAAAAGTAGTATAACCCTCCTATATATCTACCAACAACAATCATCCTCGTCTTTGCATGGTCCTGGATTATGCAAAAATCAAACACCATGGAAACATTGTAGTTTTGATCATGAACGAGTTTGGAAAGATGATTGTATTTGAAACTGGGAACACTACATGTTTGAGGATTAGATTGGAGATTATAACAAATCCTGAATGAGTAATGGCTTTGACACTACCATCGGGAAGGTTAATGATAATTTTAGTATGAGTAGAAATAGGATCAATAAGGTTGGTTATATCAAAAGTCATATGGTCAGTGACAACACTATCCATGATCCATAGTTTGTTATTTTGGGAGGAATGTAAACAAACTGTACCTACTAAATTGGAATCATGAGTTGGTGGATTATTGTTCTGCTTGAGAAAGTTCATGAAGTAGTGGAAGAGCTTCTGAAGTTCAGCGAAAATATGATCACTATGAGCATTTCTTGGAATCTAGTTTGAGTGAGACTAAAACTCTTGATTAGCACTCAAATTCCCTCCTGCATTCCCTTTGAACTGATTGTTTCCAGCCTTATCCTTCTTGCCATACTCCCCCTGTTTTGACTTGGACTATTCAGAATTCAGAGACTTGTTCTTGCTCTAGTAGTGCCAACTTGGATAACCTACCAATTCCCAACATCGGTCAATCATGTGTCCTCCACCACAGTGAGTACACTTGTCTTTCTTAACCCTGTCATCCTCATTTTTAGCCATCATAGTTGTAGTGTTGTTGTTTGTTTTGAGATTTTATTGCTCATCTTCTCTTGCAACGATGGAGTGTGTGCCATACTAGGAGTATGCAAAGGAACACTCACAACTATCTGCATTTGAGCACTCTCATATTTGTCATTCAGTCCCATAAGAAACTTCATCAGCTTGTCTTCTTGCTTGGATTCCTCATTCAACTTTTGTAAATCACATTTACATTGACCACATTGGCATTTGATTGGAACAACTACCACAGCTAATTACTGCCATAGACCTTTGACCTTGGTGAAATATTTAGTCAATGACATATTTCCCTGTCTATATTCCTGAATTTCTCTCTTCAATTGGAAGATAAGAGGACCACTCTTTTGACCATAGCTTTGCTCTAGATCATTCCACATCTCTCTAACAGTATCATACTCATTGATTGTATTATAAATCTCTTTGGATATTGGGTTTAAAATCCAGGAGCATGCGATGTCATTATCGATCATATTAAGATGCATTAGTTGTAGTTCGAGTAATTGAACCATCAACCAACCACAACTTGTTCTTAACAGAGAGAGCCTTCATTATAAATTTTTCCATCTTCTATAATTTTCACCAGTCAACTTAATTGAGGACAAAACCATTCCTGAATTGTCTAAAGGATCGATAAAAAGAGGATTCAGAAGATCACTTACAGTAATCGCACTTGCATCTCTTCGAGGAGTGAGAGATTCTATCACCGTCGGACATGCTAAAACTTGCTCCATCTTTGTGAAAAAGTGAGATCGAACTTGACAGACACTTTCCTTGATCGATCCTTTCACATAACTTCAGAAAACAATCAATTAGATGTGTGCGAAACTTCAAAATTAGCAACGCCTTTGCTCAAACCTCCTTTGAGCCCTAGATGAGAGATTAACCTCGATCTGGATTAAATCAAACGGAAAAATACAGAAACGTAGTTTGATCTACTGCTCTAATACCATAATGACATAGAAAAGATGAATTATCCATGAGAAAAGAGAACAATCACATGGATTCAATAGATGATAGAAGAAGGAAATTGAATGAGAGAGAGAGAGAGAGAGAGAGAGATTGTTGAGCAAGAATGTTCTTTCGATATCATCAGTCAGTTGTACATTAAACAATGCAACAACAGAATTTATACAACTACCTCTTAAGCTAGTGTTTTCACATGATTAACATGTGGAAACAACATAGTCTCTAATAATAGAAATGTAAAGCATATAGACTTTAATTGAGAGGAGAATTTTTTGTTATTCAAATTATGGAGTAAGATAGGCTACGTTTGGCATTGCTTATTTTGAGTGCTTATAAGCACTCTATTGCTTATTTGGAAAAATAAGCAAGCCGGAGGCGTGTTCGATAAACGACGCTTATTTAAATAAACAAACTTATTTCGGATGCTTATAAGGAGAAAAAATAATCAACACCCCACATGCTTATCGGAAATAAGTAAACTTATCCCAATAAATAAGTAATGGGCCCCACATCTATTGTTTTCCACTACCCCCTATACCCTTCATTTGCCCTTAATATCTCTCTCTTCATTCTTTCTCCCACCATTGCAAGTACTCCATTGCTTCAATGGAAGCTCCATCTTCACCGCCTGTATATCTTCTCTGCCTTTGTCTCCAAAATTTATCGGTTTGAAGTTGTCCTTCTTCTCAATTGAATTTTGTTTCCTAATGTCTTTATGTCAGTCGTGGTTCGATCATATTTCTCAATTGAGAAAGATAAAAAAAATCAGCAACCAAAGAGAAGTCGGACAAAACAACGAACTCGGGAGAAAGAATTCTTCACCTCGGCGCCGAACTTCTCTGCCTCGTCAATCTTCAACCGATAAACATGCCCAAGTTCATTCAACTGATAAACAACCCTAGGAAGGAGAACAAGAGAGAGAAGCCAGACGGAACGACGAACTCAAGAGAAAGAATTATTCACCGTTGACATCGACCTTTTCTTCCTTGTCAATCTTCAATTGATAAACCGGCCCAAGCTCATTCAACTGATAAACAACCCTAGTAAGGAGAACCAGAGAGAGAAACCGGACGGAACGATGAACTTGTGAGAAAGAATTCTTCACAACTGACACCCGCCTTCTTTGCCTCGTCAATCTTTAACTGATAAACAGCCGCAATTTCATTCAACTGATAAACAACCCCAGGAAGGAGAACCAGAGAGAGAATTTGAACGGAACATGACTCGGGAAAAAAAAATTCACCGCCGGCCCAAGTTCATACAAGTCCAAGTTCATACAAATTGAATTTTGCTATAATTGTTTTAAGGGTATTTTGATCAATTTCTTAATTACTTTTTAAAAATCAACAATGTAATATTTACATACATTTTATTATTATAAATATACAAAATTAAAATTGAATAATAGTTTAAAATAGGATAAAAATATCCAAAGCCAAATTCTATAAGATACTTTTTATCATTAATACATGATATTTACATGTAATATTTACATACATTGAATAATAATATAAATTTTATAGTACATATAAAAATATTATTTATACAAGATCACTTTACAATATAGTAATGAAAAATATTCAAATAGGAGAAGAAAAATATCCAAATCCTAAATCAATTTTATAATAATTATTTTGTTTAGCATATAAATAATGCATTTATATTGATAATATATTTACATGTGGGGTCTAAAATCATTTTCAACCAATTAAAAATATTCCAATTAAATTTAACCAATTAGATTGATTTTAGAAAATTAAGTGATGTGGTTAAATGTGGAGTTGACATGCGTCATTTTATATACTATTTTAACCTCTACTTTAGTATACTAGCAATGGGGTCGCGCTTTGCGCGGCGATTATTAGACGAATCCTTTATTTTGGCATGATGAATAATAGCATATGGAGCCCTCAATTTACTACCATTATTGAGTCAATGGATCTTTATGATGCTAAACCATTACTTGTTCTCATATGTAACAGTTCTAAACGTGTGCGTCAAAGCAGGGTTCATAACGACTCCTCTTACTACAAAATGTTTAGGGTTATACAGGGTTCATAATATTAGGATGTTAGGATGATATATTTTGGTCTACATGGTTCATAATGTTATTATGATATATTTTGGTGAGGAACACCCCCATTTTGTCAAAAATTGAAACATATGAGTAGCATGAATGATCATAAGTAGTAGCACTTAGCAATAGAATCTAATGAAATCCTATAGTCTCCCACATTCACTACGGAAAGACAATGGTTTTTCAAGAAATTCTAGAAACACTGGAAAAAATGCAAGAGATAGGCAAATATGAGATCAAAATATACAGAATAACGATTAGCAGTTTAAAAAGTTACGTTTATGTGAAAATCATGCATTCCTATTTATCTCGAAGTATATATACCGTTAAAAAATAGTTAACACAAGCCAAAGACATAAATAAGTGTGGCATAGTTGTAATTGCCAACTCTACACCAGCTCCCAACTCCAATAAAAGACCACTTGAAAACCTAAGCTATATAACATAAATTCTATAAGATTATACCTCCAACATTGAAAATCATAGAAGTTAAAAATTAAATAGAAAAAAAAATTACTAATTAATTTTAGGTCATAACTAAACTTATATTCCTTTTGGCATGAAAATATAATTCTTTCCAACCCTTCCCGTTCCCGCACTATTTGTAATAAATAGTAAGTTGGATTTTAGATAATGGTTTATTTTTATACTTATTTTTGTAGTTTTTATGCATTACATGAGTATTTTGTATGGTTCAATATAACTTTTATATGTGTTTAAATTGGATAGACCATAAAAATACGTAAAATTGAACACCCGTTTATTTCACCCGATTCACCCGAAAACCCGATGGATGATGGACAGACGGTTGAAGGATGACGACTTTCGTGGATGATGGACGGGTTGGGTGGAACAGTTACCTCACGGATCGGGTGATGGAATAAGGTCATCCATCAATAACTCGATCCATCCCCATTCCTATTTGTTGGAGACATAAGAGAAGTCAAGTGAATAAAGTGGTCATAAAATAAAATGGCATTTTGGTAAATTTTTTAAATTATCATGGTTTTTTAGGTAATGATAAAGTAGTCATAAAATAAAATGACATTTTGGTAAATTTTTTAAATTATCATGGTTTTTTTAGAAAATGCACTTTTTAAATTATCATTATTTTTTAGGAAATGATAAAGTGGTCATAAAATAAAATGGCATTTTGGTAATATTTTTAAATTATCATGGTTTTTTAGCAAATGCACTATTCTCACTCTCTTTTCTAATAGTAATGATAACTAAGAGTTGGGTTCTGATGTAAACATTTGTTAGGGTGAGAACTAAGAACAAATTTAGAGCGTTGGATCAGGAATATCTACGGATGAGATTAGATTAAAAAAAAGGCTGATTCATTAATAAATGGCACGGAGGGTAATTTAGAAAAAAAATCAAAATATTCCAAAAATACCCTTTCTTCTCCCTTTCAAAAAACCCTAGGATGGAACAGTTAGAAAATCAGGACGGAGCGACAGAGAGAACACTCCACCGACGACATATCTCTTCTCGGCCTCGTCAGTCTACAAATTCTTCTCCAAATTTGATCGGTTCGAACTTGTACTTCTCAATTGAGCCACTAGGATGAGAGGCGGCTCCGATCAACTGGTGGTGGTAAAGATACTGATTATGATTATCAGTTGAAGAGGTTTCGGTCGAAGAAGAAGATTTGCCTTTGTCATACAGGATTCCCTTAAAGAAATGGCCTCCAATGCTAACTCGTTTGGTAAGTAGCCTGGTCCACCGCATTGTTGTCGGAGCTCACCCTTATGCACCGGAAATTGGCTAGCGCCGTCACTTCCCCTTGGAAGTTCTGGTTCGTATTCCTTCCTTGTAATCCTAATTTATCACAATTAATATCAGATAGAAATCCCAACACAAATTCCTTAAAGCCTCTCAAAACCATTTCATGATTGATCAGACCATAAAAAAGATGTTGAGTTAATGAATGCACTTCATAGTATTATTATTAAAAATAATTTAATTAGATGAATGAGGGGGTTGTGGAATATTCATTAAGCTTTCATATGACTTGAGAACGTTTGGATATATAAATGGTCAAGCAGTGGTGGAATATTCTTCTAGTTTTTCCAACTAGCAATGGTGGTTAAAACTTGCAGTGTGAAACATCACCTAATCTTCAATTATGTTGAATAAAATAACATTACCAAATAGCCATTGAATTTCAGTTCTTCTTGTGCGTCGCTCTTAACAACATTGGATTTTGTGATATTGCTTAATAAGGTTCATGCTATTGTATAATATAGTTCATGCTATGGTATAATACAGTTCATGCTATTGAATAATAAGGTATTATTAGGCTTGCACCTTGTTATTTGGTCAAAAGAGCACTTGATGTTGATATTATTGTGTTTGTTCAGGTAAACTACAAGGAAAACAAAATGAAAAAGAAGCCCAACAGAGAGAAATTCGAAGCAAGAATGCTCAAGACAAAGGTTAATGAAGTAGTTTTTTGCAAGTTCATAGTATTTATCATTAAGCTTGATGTGTGGTTCAAAAAACATGTCATCGTGGTTCATGTTTGTAAAAAATATGGATCATTTTTCAATATTGCCATGTCTCATGTTCAAATATAGGCCAAAAAGGCTCACTCATTAAGATGGATGTGCTTATTAGTCTATGGTTCATGTTCTTATGCTATTAGGTTCATAATTTTTGCCAATAAGGTTCATAAGATTTAGTACCACAAATAATAATTTGAAGTTTCATATTACAGTTTATGCTCTTATATTGGTAGGTTCATGAAAATTCACACTTAAGGTTCATGAAAATTCATTTAACATTACCTTTATATTATTTGTGTTATATTTTGTATTTTTACGAAGGTATAAACTTGTAAATTATTCTATTTAGGTATGACAGCGACAACTTCGAAAGGCTTGAAAAGAAGGAAACAAGTTATCCCCACACGTCAAAGTCCGCGAGGAAAGAAAATGCTAAAGGTTTCAACTCCACTAACCGGTAGCTTGGAGTTTGAAGGATGTGAAAGTGAAGAAGAAGCAGATGAAGTTCTGATGATACAGATTTCGATGATGTAGATTATGAGAAGACAATCAGTGAAACCAGAGCTTGGTTCATGCTTGTTTAAGAATAGATTAATACTATTGTGTAGTATATACTCCACTCATTCCAATGTATTAAAGTTTGAATAAGTCATTCAAAGTTCGGTTCATGCAAGTTAAGGCTCTGGTTCATGCTACTAAATAGTATGGTTCATAGTACATTTTAGTTTGGTTCATGCGTTGTTAAATGCACATGTTACTTTAATTTATACATGTAGGTTGATTGAACAATAATATTAAATTATATTTTAATTTATACTAGAGGCAGTGGAAATCACTACAAGTGCTACGCAATGAAAATGGTCCATTTTGAGAAAACAATGTAAAAGATTGATCCTTGATTACTTACAAGGTTCATAGAATTAATTACACGATTCATATATAGTGTTCAACATGAAGGTTCATAGTGTTCAACATGAAGGTTCATGAATTTGTAAAAAGAGCATTCGACTCATTGGGTTCGACGTGAAACCTGAAACAACCTTAAAAGCAATTACATTATATCAAAGTGATTTGTTCAAACACAAAGTAACATAAAAAACAGACAACTTAATCCACAAAACACATAGCAACTACTAAAAAAACAAATAGAAAATTGTAACTTCAATGTTTAATCTTGTGAATGAAATAAGAACAATCTTTTGATAAGTGAAGAATGTATGCATCACTAGATTCTTCAATTTCATCCAATGGAACTCCATCAATACTAGCATCATTATCAAGATCCTTCAATTGAACCCCATCAATACTAGCATCATTATCCGAATTAGACAAATTAGGTTGACCGGATCTTGATGAACAACCTACAATAAAAAAGGGAGAGAAAGAAGAGATCTAGTAAAAAGTGCAAAATATTGTTTTTCAGTTGGTTCACAAATATTGTCATTGTGGTTCATAATATTAAACAGGAAAGTTCACTGAAAATAACAATGCGGTTCATATAAAATAACAATACGAAATATAACTGAAGCGATCTAACAAAGGTCTTAAGGATACTAATTGCTTATTCAAAACAATATCCTACTAGTCAATGTGGATAACTAGGCATAAACATATACACAAAAGCATCATATATATCTAACAAAGCATACTAAGCACTTAGCAATCTGAGATTAAAATAACATTCCAAGAGATTTCATCAATTTGTCCACAAATATTGTCATTAAACACTAAAACATCATCAATACATGAAAAGGTCTTGCAATTTGTTCACATTATCTTCATATTCACTAATTAAAACATTAAAAACAATATTCCAAGACATTTTAGCAAAACATGTTCATTGAGACATTTTATCAAACACTTTGTGGACAATCAAATAAGCATACAAATTTTAATTCTAGTTTGTATAAAATTTTGTTTCCAATCCCAAAATCAAAGAGTACAAAATATTTCTCCATGATCTCAAGCAACAAAGAACAATAAAAAACAACAAATTTAGGAGGAGATCGAGATCATCCACAAAACTAAACTCTTCTTAAGTATTCTTGAAAACCACTTGCCTAAACTCGTTGTGTCTTCAATTTGGAGTAAGAGTATATCGATAGAAGGGGAGATCGAGATCGAAAGGGAGATCGAGATCGAATAAGGGAGAGGGAGATCGAAAGAGGGAGATCGAGATCGTGATCGAAGTTGTTGTTGTGATCACGTCGCCATTCATTCATTACGTAGAGAGGAGGAGAAATTTAGGGATGAAACATAAAATTAAAAATAAAGCATAGTAAAATGACAAAAGTACCCTTTCAGCTTTAAAAAATAAAGGAGTGTGAGTGTTGATAGTAGCCCATCTAGACCCTTAATCTCATAAAATCAACGGATGAGAATTGTTCTCATTTCTTAGAATAAGAATTGTTCTCATTTGATCCCCAATCTGATAACTAATGTGTTTCTGTGCTAGCCTTAGTTCACGTGCCTTGCACGTGGTTTTATAAAATTATTTTTTTATTTATTTGTATTTCCTATATTTTGATTAAATTGATAATATATTTATTATTTTTTTGTATCTGTTAAGTTTTGATTAAATTAATGTACGAAAAGATATTTCTAAAAAACTATACATATCTTATCTACAAAAAACTCTTATTTCTAAAAATAATTATTAAAATTGATATAGGGAATAATATTTTTAAGAAATTATATGTATCTTATCTAAAAACTATATCCAAAAATAAACTAACAAATTGATTAATTGTTTTGTTTAATATATAAATATAACTAATTAAAATTAGCCTAAATAAATTTAACTAATCAGATTAATTTAAAAAAATGGATGATATGATTAAATGTGGGACACTTTTATATATTATTTTAACCTGCCCTTCAGTATATAGTAATGATGAGATGACCTGGAACTAGAGGAGTGAATTTGAGTTCATGTCTCCAATTTTTTAGCTTAATATCCATATAAAAATACAAATTAACAAATTCTAAGTGTTTAGAGAGGGTGAAATATTTGACATGATAAAATGTTGCTTGCGTTCTACCAAAAAAAATGTTACTGAGAGCAAGTGCTCATGGCTCAACGGTTGAGCCTCTTGCCAATGTGCAAGAGGTCTCAGGTTCGAGCATTCAGGACGGCGATTTGCCCTTCTTTCTTAGAATTGGTTAGTAAATCAATTCTCACCCGTTTACAGGTGCTCTAGGCTAGTCCAAATAATATTTGGGCTACCCTAAAATTTTACCAAATCAAAAAAAATGAAAAAATGTTACTTGCGCATATGATATAGCCAAGGCATGACGCTTAATCATCAAGTCCTTGACCAAATAAAGCTTGGGTTTTAGTTTGTATACTAGTACGTATTTTCGTCCCTTGTACGAGCTTTTCTTAAATAAAATGTTTATAATAAAATATTTTCGAATATATTTATTATTCGAGAAAAATAATCATGTAAATGCTTAAATATAAATTTGAATAAATATTTAAAATTTATAAATTATAAAAGTTGTTTATTTGATACAGTAATATTTTATTAGTATTACGAATTAAATTAATGTCCAAAATATGGTAATTTAGTTAATTATGAAAATAGATAAGTAATAAGATAAAAAGTTATCAATATATTATATACATGGGACCATTCAAAATCTATAACTATATATTAAAGATGTCCCTTTTCGAGCCATCAGAATGATTCTGGCCCTACCTCAAAATCTATAACTATATATTAAAGTTGTCCCTTTTCTATTAAATTCTTTTTAAACTATTTAAATTTATCTCTAACATCAAACATATATCTATTTAGTATAAAAATATCTTTTGAAAGCTTCTTTAAACAAGTATTTAAAATAAATATATATCTTCATTCTCAACATTAAATTTAACCATTTATATTGATTAAAAAAAATCATTCATTCTACAGGCAATAAAATTGCTTATATTGAAGTTTATATTATATTTTTATTTATTAATAACCTATTTATAATGTCTATAAAATATCGAATCGAAGTCGTACATGGTACGACGGGTACAACTAGTCAACTTAATTATAGTTATATAATATAGTACATACATTACACTATCTTTATATTAAACTTGATTATCTAAACCTAGCTAGCATATGCATTCTATCTAAAACTAAAATAAATATCCTAATATTTGTATAATATATAGCATAAAAAAATATCTTAATAATCTTCATATTTATCATATCCAAAAATAAAAGATTATTTTTTTTAAATTAAAAAATGTCATTTTCTATCTATTGATTATAGTGATATAAGTTGTATGTAAATTACACTATTTTTATATTAAACTTAATTATTTTACCAAAGATTGGTCCAATCAAGAAGCGACATGTGTTGTTTAATAATTTTTTTAACCTCCACTTTAGTATATAGTTATAATTGCATATACAAAGGGAGGTAATGACTGCCTTTTTCAAATGGATTTTACTCTTGTAAGCTTGAAGATTTGGACACATATTATATCCTATCTTTACCGTATTTGGATGGATTCCATTCTAATAATCAAACTCATTAAAGATTTTAGGGAAATTCTGTCTGGTACCCCCGAACTTATGGCTTTTTGTCTGGTGTCCGAAAAAAACTCAATCCTTAAAATACCCTTGAGTTTTTGGACAATTCCGTCTCGTACCCTTTCTTGATGTTTCCTTCCATTAGTATATATTTTCGCTAGAGATATTATATTAAATAAAAAAGAAAAAGAAGGCCAAAATAAAAGGTTTTGTATTCTTTCGTCGGGCAGGGTAGTAGCTTGTCGAAGCTTCCGACATCCATAACTTGAGCAGGGCGGTGGTTCCGGCGAGTGTCCGCAACGCGCGGGAGGCGGCGACACGGTCTTGTCTCCAGCGGTGGCGATTTGTACAGTGGAGACAACGTGGTAGGCGATTCCGACGAGCGTTAAGGAGGACCGAAAAGAAAATAGGAGGACTTGGAGAGAAAAACAAGTTTAATTTGGGGGAATTGAAAACTGAAATTTACATATTAACTAGGGAACAGACTCATGCATACGCTCGGGGCAGGTTTTTTTCATGTGTATTTGTTTTAAAACGCTATTTTTAACAATGATTATCAAATTTATTCTTCATAAATTTTCATTACACATGACATAAACGCATTTATTATTTAGGTATATATATATATATCTCACTATAAAATGGTGGTTGCTATTATATCCCCTAAATTAATACATTTAACTAAATTTATTTCATAAAAACTATGTAACTGTTTTCTAATTAAAATTATATTTAATTAGTTATATAAATTTTTCAACACACAATTATCTAACGATTAAGGTGAAGAGTCTTAACCGATGGATTGCAAAAGCGTTTGGAAAATAATTTAATGATAAACAATGATGACCATAGTGTAGATAAGCCTATGTGTATTTGTAAATTATTTATAAATTTTTTGTGTAGTTTTGGATCAATTTTATAATAATTACCGATTACGTTATGATCTTCATAAGTTTTTATTGCATATGATGGGACGATTTTTTATATTTGCATGACAATTTTCTTAATGTATTCTTTATTTTTTTGCTAATCTATTAATTTTTTTGGATATTTTTTGTTAATAGAGTGGAGTATGTAAATAACTTGGTTAAAGAGTAATATAATGGAATTTTTTTGAAAAAAAATATACCAAAAATAAAAGTTAGAGAACCATTTTCGAGAAAGACTCCTTGAGAATCTACAACTCAAATGAAACCGCAAATATTACAATGGCCATAAGTAGGAGCGAGAACGAAAAATAATAATACGGAATTTACAATTCTTAGATTTTTCATCATATTATAAAATGGTAGAAACCATACTATAAGTAGATAATTTTATAAGATGACCATATTTTACCTCTTCAATAATTGAAGATGGAGAGCTTGATTCGATTGAGTGCTTTAGCCATTGAATACTATTTTCTGCCAAATGAAGCGAGATACAAATAAAAGGTCGATACTATTCTTAATATTTAAGATTTAAGATACACTATCTTATATACATTTCATAGAGAATAAAAAAAAATGATAATAAAGAAATAAAAATAAAAAATGCATATCTCATAAATGTTTGCATCAGTGACTTGTAGAGGTGTCAAACGGGTCGGTCAGGTCGGGTTCGGGTTCGGTTACTTCGGGTTCTGGTTGAGTCGGGTTCGGGTCGTAACGGGTCATCGGTCAAATCGGGTTGGGTTGTCTGGCGGGTCGGGTCGACCTAACAGGTCAAGAAAATTGATTTTTTTACAATTATTAAAATATTTTTTATTTAAAAAATAATATTTAATAATAAATCTATTATTTTATATATTTTAATAATAAAATATATTATAATTTTCAAAATATATTATATATTCTTAAAATATAACAAATTGGGTCAACCCAACGGTTTTTTCGGGTTTGAACCCAACGGGTTTCGGGTCTATCGGGTTCGGTTTATTTTGGGTTTCGGGTTCAAATTTTCGGGTCTTGACCCTAAATTTTTTGGGCGGTTCGGGTCGGTTTTTCGGGTCGGGTCGGCTTTTGATAGCTCTAGTGACTTGACTAAAGAGGTAGAGCTAATCTAGAAGATGTCTCCTTTCACTTATATGGTATTACTTATTGGCAAAATGAAAGTTTAAGTGTTTATAGCTATGATTTCTAACCAAAATTAGTCTTAATAGTGGATGCATAAAATTAGTAAACGTTTTTCTTTTAATCTACCTATGAAACGTTTTCATAGCCATTATTTTTTAAATAAATAGCCTCTTAAAGCTTAAAAATGTTATGCTAGAGAATTAATAGGGTCAAATAAATTACCATATATTTGCATGCATTTAAACCTTGTAATGAAAAGGGGAAATTTGGTATGACTTGGAGTTATAAAATTGACTTCAAGAATGCAATAATTGTTACAAAAACGTTATGCTAGAGAATTATTAGGGTCAAAATTAATTAATATAATATTTGCATGCATTTAAACCTCTTTTTTGTAGAATGCATTTAAACCTTGTAATGAAAAGGTGAAATTTGGTTTGACTTGGAGTTATAAATTTAATTTCAAGAATACAATAGTGTCAACATTCATAAGAAAATAAAAGGATTATTATATTTGTAATCATATAGAATCAATTAATTTTAACAAAAAAAACACAGTGGTGTATTCGTTGTCAACATCTTTTTATAAAAAAATAGTGTTTTTAGTACTTAATTTGTTAAAGAGCATATTATATATAAAAATATATGATTGAATTAAAATTATAAAAAATATAAATATATGAACATTTATTTTCATTTTTTATTTTAAGTTTATAATTTTATTTATTGTTATTTTTATCATATTAAAAAGGGTGAATTTCACAAAACCACCCGTAAATTATGGATTTGTGCACAAAACTACCCGTAAAAAACGAATTTTCAGCAAACCACCCATATAAACCCTCCGTTTGCACAAGACCACCCAAGTGAGTTCCTCGTTACAATTCCCGTTAAATACACACAGGTTTCCAAATCCGCCCATCATCTTTTTATAATACCCACTCACCATAGAAATCAATTCCATTCAGCACAACAAACAAGATGGAGATGGCTTGAGTCGATCCATTCGATTTCTCTACTGATTTTGTAGGTCATCTGCAGGAGTGCAAGAATTTAAACTCACTTCTCTCCTACTTCTCCTAAAAAGTAGATTACTTTCTTTTTTCTTAGCAAATCAGTTTCTTTACTTAATCATCATTAACAGTAGTGACTAGTGATTGCTAAATGATCAAATTGACAATTAAGGATGAAAATCACCTTCTTCATCCATTAATTAAGCATGAAAACTAGCATATTGTTTAGCAATATGTACGTGGATCGTTTCCACTTTTTCATGGTCTCTAACTAATGATATTGAAAATTTAAACGAGTTCATTGGAGCATAAACACCAAATTTCAATCCCAAATAGCCGCCAACACCCAAATACCATTTTCCCCCATTTAAACCCTAAAATCTAAACCTTACATTTTCCAATTTTGGATCTCCTTACCATGAGAAACCAAGATTGAATCGCAGATACTTTCGACTAAATCGTGAACCACCAATTCGACTCCACCAGAAAATGATTTGATCCAATCATCAGCTTGGTGTGGCCATGGCCGTGTTCTTCATTGTTTTTTTTCTTCGCGTGGAGCGAAATTGGGTACAATAGGTGTACAGAGTGAGATGGGTAAGTAAATAAGGGGTAAATTTGTAATCTTGTTTGTATTTAACGGGAATTCTAACGAGAAACTAACTTGGGTGGTCTTGTGTAAACGGAGAGTCTATATGGGTGGTTTGTTGAAAATTTGGTTTTTACGGGTGGTTTTGTGCACAAACCTACAATTTACGGGTGGTTCTGTGAAATTTACCCTATTAAAAAATGACATTGTTCAACCTCAAGGTTCAAGAACTTCAATATGTATGGAGTAATTTTTTTTCTATTATTTTTTTCTCATGTTATATGTTTGGATTCATGTGTAAAAATGAACTAATGCGTATAATAATTATATGTATGGGGTGATATTATTTTGTTAAATTTTTTCTATTATATTTTGGGATTCATGATAATAATTATAATTATGTATGTTACGCATTTGTAATGTACTTATTTGTGAAAAATCTCTCCCTCATAACATATTGTATAAATAGTATGCTAGAAAATATATTGTATTCTAGCTTTTTTGGCAATGAATATCATAATTAACAATTTTTCATATGAAATATACCTTGTTGTGAATTATGATATGAAAGGACTTTAGTTTTAAATTCTTTGTAAATTGATTGCCAAAAATATATATGTATTATAGATATGTGTAATAATATGGTATATATCCATTTTATATATACACATTTTGAATATGTCAAATGATCTTTACATATAAACTTGAAATGCATCGCAAGCTCATTACATACAATTTATTAAGGCGAAAAATATAAAATGTATACAAAATATTTTGATTGAGTGGGTGATCGCTCTCGGATGCGAGGGTCAAGAGATACAATTTATAACCCGACCCCGTTGTAGTACGTGGTGGGTGTCGAACACTCGGGAAGTCTACTCGATCGATGTGCCTAGATACTAGGAAGCTAGAAAGGAGAGCATAAAACAAAGGAAAACAAAGAAAACAGTCGGGACCGACACTGAGGTCACGTCGGGCCCGAGGTTGGCGACAAGAGGAAGTCGGGACCGACACTGTATAAGTCGGGCCCGAGGTAGCTGGGGATGTCGAACTCAAGGATTTAAAAGTAGATCTTGGGCTTTTGGGTTCCTTCCCTAGTAGATTAAGGCTTTTCCACCCCAATTCAAGCAAAGAGTGATGATCGGACTAGGATCGAGTGCTTTCGCCCTCGTTCCAACCACATCTACACCTCGATCCATGGGGAAATCCCCTTCGAAGCAAGGTCTTGAGATTGACACATGTTCACTTTCGCTACTTTGCCAATCTCAAGCCTTGATTCCCAACTTTCGCAAGGAATTGTAGCTCTATGTAGAGTGGGTTCCTTAGATCAAACACTCAAGGCTATGGAATTGGGGTTTCTAGCCTAAACCCAGTTAGGGTTTTCCCCCATAACCCAAGATCAAGGAGATCTACTCCATGTGACAAGCAAAGAAAGCAATCAAATCAAAAGGGAAAGCAATCATCATAATCAATCTCAAAACAAAGCAAAGTTTCATTCAAATCCAAAGCAATCCACAAATTCCAATCAAGGGTTTTCAAATCCACAAGAACAAAGCAAATCAAAGCAAATCTACCAACAAAACCTATCAAGACTTCCTCCCTTGGCCGATTCTCTCTCTCTTCCTTCTCCTCTCCTTCCTCCTTGCTCTCCAAGAATCCTCTTGGCTCCCTTGGAACCCCCTTTTTGTGTGTGTGTGTGAGGGAACCCCTTCTTAGAAGACAAGAGGGCCTTTTATAGATTAGATGAGGGGTAAAAGTGGAAGTCCACAAATTCGTGCCTTGGAGCCCAAGTAGTTCGGTGACCGACTCGGACCGACACGGAGGACCTCGGGCCCGAGTTACTGTGCAACTCGGTCCGAGGTTGGAGACTTCAAAGTCGGGCCCGATGTGGTTGCAACTCGGTCCTGACCTCGTTCCACCTTCTTCTTAGTTGGCTTCTCTTGTTCTTCTTCATGGCTTGTTTCTCTCCTTCCCGCTTTAGCTCGGCCTTTGCTCCATGTCCCGACCCTCCTTCAAATCGATCCTTGATTCATGCCAAATTACCTACAAAACACATAAAATGTGCGTAGTCTCCGAATCTCATAGAAATACGGGAACTAGGCTAAAAAGGAACAAAACGCACAAGAAAAGGGGAAAAAGAAACATATTTGCAAAGGAAATCACATATGAAAACACCACCAAATAGAGAGACATCAGTGGGCATGTAATTTAAGGATCAAGGATTTATTAGACACAATAAATGTGGGCATGTACACAACTTTATGTATGTAGTATAGATAGATGGGGGTTTTGGTTGAAATTTAGATTCAAAATGATTTTACAAAAGGGAAGAGAAATTGGTGACTGACCTTCACTTCCACCATGGTTAACCAACATAGCTTGGAGGAGTGGGGGGTAAATGCAAGGGTAGGGAGATGAGATGAAGGAATAGGGGAAAGCCAGAGATTTGCCCAAAAACTAATACATAGGGATTTTGATTTTTTTTATGTAACAGAACAAATTTAGCTCAAAAGCATTTTGGACTAGGCTATTTAGGCATTTGTTAAACTCCCTTAATAAATTAGGTTTTTGTTAAGTATTTAAAGTTTTATACTTATCTCTTTCCCGACTAACTCTCTCGCGTGCTCTTCTTCCTCTCTGCCATAGCCAGAGAGAAATCCCCGCCAGAGCCGGCGTTGCTCCTCACCACCACCGCACTTTCGTCCTCCTCCTACTTTCTCGCCCGAGCTATGGCGGCAACTAGAGGGGAAGGTAGTCATGGTCACCGGAGCCTCCTCCGGAATCGGCCTTGAGTTCTACCTCGACCTCGCTAAGGCCGGTTGCAAGATCATCGTCGCCGCCCGCCGAATCGAACGCCTCAATTCCCTCTGCAAACAGATCAATAACCAACTCCCTCCCTCTCCATCGTCGCCGGATCAATTGCGAGCGGTCTCCTTTGAGCTTGATGTCTAGGTCGGCGCCAAATCTATTGACGCTTCCGTGCGGAGAGCGTGGGACGCTTTCGGCGGAATCGACGCCCTAATCAACATCACGGGAGTTTGAGGTGAAGTTCGATTTGTTGAATGCGTTAAATTGATTCTGTTTCAATATCCAAATTGATTGAAATTAGGGCCAATTGATGGTGAAATCGAATGCACAACTTTCAATTTGTTGGATTGAATGGATTTGTGTGTGCATGAAGCGTGAAATCTCCTATGGAAGTATCGGAGGATGAATGGAGCAGTACAGTAAGAACAAATCTAACTGGAACATAGTTGGTGTCAAAGTACGTCGGTCTACGCATGTGTGACGCGAGAATTGAAGGATCCATCATCAATGTATCTTCAATCGCCGGTCTCATCAGAGGTCATCTACCAGGAGGTTCAGCCTATACTGCTTCCAAGGCATGAATTCCCTTGGAAAATCCGGAAATCTCTGTGAATTTGATGGTTGATTCTGCTGCTGTTGGTGAAGCCATTGGTGGGACAACGCAAACTGGAGAGGGAAGTAATCATGTGGAAGTGCGGAATGATGGAATACCAAAGATGTGTGAGAATATGATTGGACAACCAGAGGCTGAAACCCTTGACAAGCAGGAAGATGTGGAAAAAGGAAGTAGTGGCGATGGTAGTAGCTTTTTTGACTGTACTATATGCTTGGACTTGTCTAAAGAGCCTGTTGTTACTAGCTGTGGCCATCTCTTTTGTTGGCCTTGTCTTTATAGATGGTTACATATCCATTCTGATGCAAAGGAATGCCCCGTTTGCAAAGGAGAGGTGACTGTAAAAAGTGTCACTCCAATTTTTGGGAGAGGTAATTCATTGCACGATTTAGAAGAAGATCCAGGTGTTAAGATTCCTGATAGGCCTCCTGCAAGACGGGTTGAGAGCTTAAGGCAAGCAATTCAGAGAACTGCATTCTCCATTCCAATGGAGGAAATGATTCGCCGTCTTGGTACTAGGTTTAATCTGACCCGGGATTTCTTTCAGCAACAAGATCAAGTAACGACACATGAGGAGCAATTGAAGACAAATGGTATGTGTTCCAAAGGTATGTGTATCTTTTGTCTCGTGTGCTGGCAAGCTCTTTTCCTGATTGTTGCACACTGAACTATGAAAGTTCTTTTCCTCACTTTATTTAGAATATGCTAAATGATTGTTAGGTATTTTTTGTGCATTATATTGGTTAGCTTATTAGTTGAAATGGTAGAACAATGTGCTTATTGCATAATGATGTGGGTTCAAATCCCACATAGGCTTACTAATGATCTTTGATTGCATTTATTTTTTTTGATGATATGTTTAAATTTAATGATGACAAGTGATATTTTTTATGACAATTTGATTTTTTTAGTGATGAAAATTGTTTTTTATGCGGCAATGACAACTATTTTTATGTAGTGAGTGATGACACTTAATGACGGTTGTTTGTCATCAAGGCCCTTTTGATGACAAACAAATCAATATCATCAAGGTCCTTTGATGACACTTGTTTGTCATCAAGGCCCTTTTGATGACAAACAAATCAATCAAACCTTCATCAATTAGCGATGATAGTTGATGACAATCGAACCGTCATCAAGTAGATATGGTATTGTGATGATAGTTGATGACAATCAAACCTTCACCAAGTAGTGATGACAATTTATGAAAAAATAGTACGTGATTATATTTGATGACACTAAAAAATTAAACGTGATGATAAATATTTGATGACAACTTTGTTTTTTATTTATGATGACAATGGTTTTTTATGCGGTGATGACAACTATTTTTATGTGGTGATGAGATTTGATGACAACTATTTTTTGTGATGATGATAAACACAAACAAACGTTGAGTGATGACACTTTATGACGGTTGTATGTCTTGAAGACCATTGTCATCAAGGCCCTTTTGATGACAAATTAATCGAACCGGCATCAAATAGCGATGACGATTGATGAGAATCGAATCGTCATCAAGTAGAGATTACATTTATGATGATAGTTGATGACAATCAAACCGTCATCAAGTAGTGATGATAGTGATGACACATATTTGATGGCGCTTAAGTGATGAGAGTTTGATGACACTTGTTTGTCATCAATGCCCTTTTGATGGCAAATTAATCGAACCGTCATCAAGTAGAGATGATAGTTGATGACAATCAAACCGTCATCAAGTAACGATGACAAGTGATGATGGATCGAACTGTGTGATGACGGTTGTTTTTATATGGTTGAATGCCTTTGATGATACTTTTTGTTATCAAAAAGTTGTCATCAAGACATTTTGATGACACTTTTTGCCATCAAAAATTTTTGATAACGGTGAAATAAATTGTGATGACAGTGAAATAAATTATGATGACAATGATTACGATTGTTTTTATGTGGTTGAATGCCTTTGATGATACTTTTTGTCATCAAAAAGTGTCATTAAGACATATTGATTACACTTTTTACCTTTTATTGCACTTTTTGTCATCAAAAAATTATGATGACGGTGGAAAAAATTGTGATGACGGGGGATGACGGTTTTTTTATGTGGTTGAATGCCATTAATGATACTTTTTATCATAAAAAAATATCATCAAGACATTTTGATGACACCTTTTTACCTTTCATTACACTTTTTGTCATCAAAAAATTGTGATGACGGTGAAAAAATTGTGATGAAGGTTTTGAAAATGATGATGATAGTGATGATTGTGATGATGGCCAATGCCGGTCAACACCGATCAACGCATGTCAATAGTCGGTCAACGCTGGTCAACGGGCAAGCCAACTCGGTCAATAGGCGAGTCAACCCAGTCAACGACCGAGTCAACTCAGTGGGAGTGGGGTGGGGGGTGGGTGATGGGGGTTTTGCTATTTACTTAATTTTCACACTCTCCTTAATATCCACCTAATTAGCCTTTTTTTTGCTATTTACTTAAATCATCCTAAGTAAAACCCTTTATTTTGGCATTATTTTTCTTTTTCTTTTTCTTTTCTTTTTTCTTTTATATTATCTCTCTGACGGAAATTTGTAATAATGGAAGGAAAAATCAAGAAAGGGTACGAGACGAAATTGTCCAAAACTCGAAGGTATTTTACGGGTTAAGTTTTTTTTAGACACCAGACGAAAAAGCCATAAGTTCGGGGGTATCATACTGAATTTCCCAAGATTTTAATGGCACATGAAGCCATCAATGCTCCCAATTTGTGGTTATTGATAATTTATGTAATCTCTGCATGTCCCTTTCCACGAACCGAATTAACAAACTTATACTCATACATTATAAAACATGCAATTTATTATTTTAACAATACAACTAGGTTGATGGCCCGTGCTATCGCATGGATTCTTATTTATTATGTTTTATATTATATAGATGATAGGAGAAATATATTTTTTCGTATAGGTGATAGGTGCTTATTTTTTCGAGCCTTAAATTTATCATGTACAATAATACGGGAGTATTTAGTTTTAGTAACTCGTATTTAATTTACATTGTGTCATTATTTGAAATTTGATTAAGTTAATCGATTTAATCTAATACGGTTGATTAGATAGTTTTAATATGGATTAGCAACCGTTGATTAGATAGTTCTCATATGATTGTAATTGAATTAATATTATTATATACATAATTTTTCAATGAATAAGAGTGCTTTAATATTTTGATAAACAACCGTTGTATTGTTTGTTTAAAAGGCTGAGTGAGCCACCACCTTTAATTTTTGATAGTAAGTGAGTACCTATATAAAATGTACCTTCAATTTTTTATATTAGTTGGTTGTGTTGATACTTGATACTCAAACTAAGAAAATTAAGATTGTGAAGATCAAATGCGCGGGATACGTTTTTGTAATTAAATCCTTTACATTTAGTTTGTGAATTTTGTTGTTTGTTGTATTAATTTTTATTGTCTTGGCATCTTTTAATTAGTTATTTTATTTTTTAACTTTATTTTACGTTCTTTTAAAATGGTAAGCATTGGTAAACAAACTATATATATATGTATATATATATATATTTGAATTGTATCTGGGTATAAACTAAACACTTAAAACTTGCTAGTTGCTATATATGTATCTTTAAATACTTTTAAGGGTAAAGGTGTTTTTTAGTAATAGTACCAACTAAAATCAGTAACTAAATCAAGATTATTGAACTCAGTAATGTATGTATTTTTAAAAACTTTATTACATAGGTAAAAAAATAAAGCCATACAATACAACACGTGTTATATTCAAGGACTTTGATCTTTTATATTTATTTAAGATGAGCTTTGATTTTATATTTTATGAATTCATATGTTATACGAAATCATAAGTTATTTTTATGCATTTAATTGCTTGGTATAATATTTGAAATTGTTAGGGCTATTATTAAATTAGGCTTTCATTAATAAACATTTATTACATTGGGCCTCCATTGTTACGTTATAGTGTACGGGCTTCCTTTTTTTTTTTTGAGAGGGTGCAGGGGCTTCCCTTAATACATACTGTATCAATTTTCCAAATGGCCTTTTGATATGCTTACTTTAATATAGGTTAACTCTTGTATTTTAAGTATGATTTGAGTGTGTTTAGGTTAGTTTTGAGCATAATTGTCATATGAAGACCCAAGACACGATTTGAAAAATTGCAAGAGTTTTGAAGACAAGTGTTGATTTGGAGTTGTTTCGACACCACTTTCTTGTAACGCTTATTCCGGGAGCTACGGTGATCGGATGAATCTGAATTTGGTATCACTGGAAAGCTAACTCGAAGAGCTACAATTCATCTTTTTACGGAGAGTTCAAATTCCAACTCTAAGTGGGTCAAAACTACCTCCGAAGTTGACACCGGAATGCTGAAACGCAGGATCCGTGCCCGCGGAAATATTCCGCGCTCGCGGATCAAAGGGATTCCGCGACCACGGAAATATTCCGCGCTCGCGGATGGATGAGTATCCGCAGCCTCGGACATCAAGCAGATCCGCGCCCGCGGAAATATTCCGCGCTCGCGGATTTTGGCTTTTTAGCGCCGCCTTCGTTTCTTTTATTCTATCTTTTAAGTATTTTTATATCTTAGGGTTTCAGATTATTTTCTACTATTTTTAAGCATTGTTTTGAGCTACACAAAATTGAGACACAATTCTAGCATACTTTTACTTTTATTTCAGTATTATGGAGAACTAATTTCCCTTTGAAGTTTGTTTAATCAAGGAAGCTTTTTTATGTATTTCGTGAGATTCTGGTAACTTTTCATCCCTTGGTTAATATCAAAACTCTTGGTTTAATTTATATGATCTATGTTTGATTTGATAAGCCTGATCAACTTGTTTGATTGACTTAGATCTACTGTTTGGATTAGGTTTGATTGTTGTCTATGCAATCTTATTTATCTTTGAAACCCATTGACCGATGGGATTTCTTTTGTTACATCCGAGCCAAAGAGATCGAGATGTAGAAATTGGAGTACCAAATTGCTGAACAAAGAAAATTAGAGGTGTTGGCCATCAAGACGGAAATTCTTGAAGAACCAGCAGATCTCCCTGAAGAGCCAGTTCCATCCTCTCCAGAGGCATTCAGAGACCCTTCATTGGATGAAGAGATGGATGATCATAGTCATGTAATGACGAAGGAGGAATATTTCCTTAAGTTTGATAGCTCCTCGAGTGATGACGATGAGCCTGATGACTCAAAGAAGGAGCTAGATGATGATATGGAGATTGCCCTTCCACTTGAGGAGATGTCTATGTCTCCTACTGTGGACCCCTTTGTTATGATCGATCATGATCCCTGTATCCTTCCCTTTTCCTCCTTACTTACTCTTGATATTTGTTTGTCTGATGTGTCTGAGAAAGGTCCTGAGCATGATAGATTACCTAGTGATTTCTCAAATTTTAAGGGTGGTAGTGCTAACATGAAAATCATTACTCTTGATTTATATTTTGAAAAACTACCTCATTCTTTCAACTGGTTATATCCTAAACCATCGAACTCTGATTCTTCTAGTGGGTTTGATATACTGAAACGGTGTCTGAATGCTATATTATTTAGTTTCCAAGTATTATTGTGTTATATTTGCATGCATGAGAGTTGTTCGCAGGATTTTGATAGACTTCTCAGGGCTTTGACGATGTCCGAGTTTTGAGACAATAAGGACGTCGGGTCAAATGATGTTAAACAAAGGCGCTGCTCAGGAGGCAACCCGAGATAAGGTTTTCTTTTTCTTTTCTTTTTATCTTTTTAGTTTAGTTTTAGTTTTTGTTTTGGTTTTGTCGGGCTAACTTGCAGGTATAGTTTTTCTCATCAAAAGAAGCCAGTCCGAGGCGGGTCCGAGCCCGCGGCTCCATTTGCGCCCACAGAAATTTTCTGCGCCCACGGAAATTTTCCGCGCCCTCGGAATTTTTCCGCGCTCGCGGATCGGCCTGGCGGAATTAAAATTTTATTTAATAAAAAATTAAAAAATAGTAAAAATAATAAAAAATAAAAGGCTTTCAGGTGAAACCCTTGAAATAAAAGGTTTTCGGGTGAAACCCTTGAGATAAGTCAGGAAAAAGAAGAGAAAAAAAGAGTGTTCTTCCATATTCTACCATCACCCACCAATCCACTTTTCTAATTCTTTCCATGTCTAGTTCCTTGGAATTTCTCAAGTATGAGGGAATATTCCTCTTCAAGGCTCGTACTACATTAATGCTTAAGGCGAGATTCAGAGTTCGTTTGTGAGTTCGTGTTCAGTTTTGTTGATCGTGTTCTCTAACCATTTTAACACGATCGAAGCACCACCCGCACCCGCGGCCTGACCACCGCGCCCGCGGTTTTTCCTGACGACGGATCATCTGGAGAATTCCGAGCTATACATCCAAGCCTTTGAAGAGTTCTTCTATCTCTTCTTTCGTATGTGAGTCTTCTGATTTTCCTCTTCTATGCTTAATTCCTTTCTCTTTACTTCATTGAGGACAATGAAGGATTTAAGTATGGGGGAGGAAGTACTCACTACGCCTATCCTAGTTAGTTGCTTTTTAGTTTATTTTTCGTTATTTTTATGGGATTTTTGTTCCATATTTTGTATAGAGAAATTTTAAAAAAAATTAAAAGAAAAATTAAAAAATTAAAAATTAAAAATTAAAAAAAAGCCATAAAAAATTTAGAAAAAGGCATAAAAATCCTGGGATGAGTTGAAAACCCGAAAGGGCGGCTCAGGTAATAAGCAGGTAACCCGGACCAGCATTAGGCTGGGGTAATATGAGGTTTATGAGAGATGTGAGTATTTGTGAGCACACCTAAGAAAAATGAAAAGAGTGATTAGGTGAAAACCCGAAAGGGCGCCTAAGTAGAATGAGTGGTAAAATCAGAGTGTTTAGGATCATATTCTACTTTGGGGTCTGGGGATTACATTTTAGATGTTGGGTAGATCCTAGGTTGCTCTACACTTTTAAGAGCTTCAGTGCTATATCTTGTATTGGTGAGGTGTGTGCTTGAGCTATCATATTTTTGCTCATTATTTCTCTATTTTGGGTTCGGGTTGGTGAGGTGAGTGATTTTTATCTTCCCTTATACTATGCTGTAAACCTTGATAGGATTTCTTGTTAAATTTATTTTGAGCTTCCTCGAGGACGAGCAAGGTTTAAGTATGGGGGAATTTGATATGCTTACTTTAGTATAAGTTAACTCTTGTATTTTAAGTATGATTTGATTGTGTTTAGGTTAGTTTTGAGCATAATTTTCATATGAAGACCGAAGACACGATTTGAAGAATTGCAAGAGTTTTGAAGACAAGTGTTGATTTGGAGTTGTTTCGACACCAATTTCTTGTAACGCTTATTCCGGGAGCTACGGTGATCGGATAAAGATAAATTTGGTGTCATTAGAAAGCTAACTCGAAGAGCTACAATTCATTTTTTTACGGCGTGTTCAAATTCCAACTCTAAGTGGGTCAAAACTACCTCCGAAGTTGACACCAGAATGCTGAAACGCGGGATCCGCGCCCGCGGATCGAAGGGATTCCGCGCCCGCGGAAATATCCCGCGCTCGCGGATGGAGGAGTATCCGCGGCCTCGGACATCAAGCAGATCCGCGCCCGCGGAAATATTCCGCGCTCGCGGATTTTGGCTTCTCAGCGCTGCCTCTGTTTCGTTTTATTTTATCTTTTTAGTATTTTTATATCTTAAGGGTTTCGGACTTATTTCTACTATTTAAGCTTAGTTTCGTTTTCAGTTTAGGGTTACACAATTTAGAGACAATTTCTAGCACACTTTTACTTTTAGGTTTTTATTTCAGTATTATGGAGAACTAATTTTCCCTTGGAGTTTGTTTAATCAAGGAAGCCTTTTTATGTATTTCGTGAGATTCTGGTAACTTTTCTATCCCTTGGTTAATATCAAAACTCTTGGTTTAATTTATATGATCTCTGTTTGATTTTGATAAGCCTGATCAACTTGTTTGATTGACTTAGATCTACTGTTTGGATTAGGTTTGATTGTTGTCTGTGCAATCTTATTTATCCTTGAAACAACTCTTTTCTAGGACCGTGGACTAGAATTGAGAAAGAGTATTTGATTATTATTTTATGCATGAGACTCGTAGCTTGATTGCATGAATTAATATCCTTCTATCTTTAATACTTTGCATGATTTGAATTAAGCGTTCTTGTTCATATCATAATTCCGCTTGGACCGTGGACAAGCGGAAATCTTTTATAAGGATTGGAATTAACTAGGGAATTAATAGAAAAGTGGATGAATCAATGATCGAATGATTAAAAAGGTGGAATTGATTGAATGAACTCTGCTTTCTTCCAATTGATTAAATCCCCAATAATATTTGTTTGTTTTGTTTGTTTGCCTGAACTTCTAAAAAACCTTATCTTTGCTTTTGCTGATTGATCAGAATCCCGATTCTCTTGGGTTCGACCCCTTGCTTGCTTGCTATACTAGAGTTAGTTTAGGGTTATTTATATTTGATCTTGACAACAACGATTTTAGCCGAGTCAAATTTTGTATTGCTGAGATTCCACAACGACGTTGATTTTAGCCGCTTGGACCGGCAACGGCGTTTGATCTTTGTAGATACAATAGTTGCCCTAATTTGCCGCAATCGAGTAATCGTCTTTTCCTCCAAAGATGTCGATCCAGGGCAATTGCAACATACTTACATCATCTTCAACCGGATAACCACTATGTCTCTAATTCGACCTCCCTTTCCGCTATGTCTCTTCGATTACCTCATCCCTCGAACTCATTTATCTGTGGCGACTCGCTTGAATCGACTAAATCGCTCGTCGTTTAAATCCTTGAAGTTGCAGGTACCCAATCCAGCAATCCTTCCATACCTTGGATCGGCTTGGTCGAAGCAAGGATGAATACTTTTATTCTCAAACGGCTCATAGTATGGATCATCTATCACAATGACCAAAGGAGAGGTTCGTTTGGGATCAAAGAGGATTGGCAAGGAGAATCTGTCAATTTCACATGTCTCATCTTCTTCTCCTTCTTTTGGTTCTAGGGCTCAGATCTCAACCCCAAGAAGAATTGTGTATAATGTATAGGGAGTCATCGTCGTCGGAATCATCCTCCCATTTTAGCAACGGACTTGGTTCATCTGGTTGTTATTTGGTATGGCAATAGGTTTCTTTAGCTTGGCTATCTTCCTTTTTTCTCTCTGGATTCCGATTACATTGATTCATCTGTCTCTGCTTTTTCCTGAAGGTGTCGAGGTAATCAGTTTTTTCAATTTTTCCTCTTTCCTTTTTGTGTGTGTGGTACGACTTGTAGACAACCTCTAGCCTAGAGATAAAGCAAATGCAAAACAGTCTATGAAAGTAAGAAGTAGTTGGAAGATAGTGTTATACCATTGTATCGGCTAGAATGCAATCAGTGATGAAGTATCTCCCATTTTCCCATTTTCGGCAGAGCATAGCTCCGATTGCTGAGCTTCTACTTTTAAATGTTGCAGTTTAGTGTTGATTGGTCTGACATGTTCCCTTTCAATTACAGAGAAGGCATGAAGAGAGGATACCGGTTGGAGTGAGTGATGGTCTGATGGAGAAGAAACCTTTGTTGTATTTATAGGTGTAATTTGGAGATTTAATCTTCTTTTTTTTCAAATTTCAAATTCATCACCCGTTTTCTATATTGCATTGAACAGTCGTTAAATTCCAATGCAAGTCATTTGTATTTACCCCTTTGCTTTTATTTGTAACAGTAGTACATAATTAACCGGAAATTGATTAGTAGGATTTGTTGGGATTAATTACGAAGGGAGAGGGGCTAAATAATTTTCATTTTCATTTTTTTTCTATTGTATTAGTAGGATTTCCTTTTATTTGTAACAGTTGTACAGAATGTTAACCGTTCTCCTAAAAAAAGAATGTCAACAGTTAAAGGATTTTTAACGGCTATAGAGAATGTGTAAAGGATTATGAATTAATTAGTAGAGAATATTAGGATATGTACGAATTAATTAGCAATGGAGGATTTTATCTTTCTTATGTCAATTTTTTATAAACTAGGTGGATGGCCCGTGCTATCGCACGGGTTCTCATTGATTATATTTTATAGTACTCATAAATATATAGATTTTTTTCACTTTACCCATCTCCAATGATTTCTTGATTGATCCTTATTTTTCAAGAATTTGAGAATTGTCTTTTATTTTTTTGCTTTGTGGTGAATGTAATTGTGATGTGCTCATGCAAAAGTGAAAAACTTATATAGTGTGAAAGAGAGTGGAATACGAATATATTTTAGGGGAATTTGATTTTATCTTTTGTTTGGAATATCAAAGGTTGATCTTATCTTCTTTTATTTTTACTTTTATTTACACGTAATACCAATGGTTATAATTTAATGACATTAAATTCATATTGTAATACTAAATGTTGTGTGAAATACTAAAGGTTACTAACAAAGTTGCTAAATAATGTCAAATGTTATATGTTAAATTTGATCTTATCTGTTGTTTGAAATATCAAAGGTTTATCTTGTCTTCTTTTATTATTACTTTTATTTGTAATATCAACGGTTATAATTTAATGACTTTAAATTCATATTGTAATATCAAAGGTTGTGTCTTGTGTGTAATACCAATGGTTCATATTCTTTTATTTTTACTTTTATTTTTCTGTTTTTTTTCCAATGAACTTTAATTTATAAATTTGAATTTAATTGAGGATGGTCATAAATGACCCAAGTTTTTCAATTTTATATGTTATATGGGTTCAATTTAGGTTTAGAATTTATGGGCTTAGAAGCTCAACTTTTCACTCATGATTACATTACATGCTTTTATCATTAATTAGCCAAATTTTTCTATTTTATAATAGACTAGGTGGATGACCCGTGCTACGCACGGGTTGTTTTCGTTTATGTTTTATTCTATCATTACATTTTTTTGCTAAAATTGCTTTAATATTTGGTTGCATATATTATATGAATCATGAATAAACATATCAACATAATTAAATAAAGAAATATTAAGGATTAAAAATAAAAATGTGTTGCAAGTTTTGAATCACGGTGTTTTTGTTTGAAAGAAATAATGTCATTTTATAAAGGAATTAATTTTCTTTTGACTTCTTCACAGCATCACATGAGAAATAAAAGTAAAACTAAATGAAAACTAAACTCACAATACTAATATATTGTTAATGGAACTCAAAGAAAATGAAACCCAAACTATAAATAATTATAGCTATTAATTAGAAAAAAAAATTAAACTACTAAAGTCATAAAAAAATACACTAATGAAAAATGACCAAGATAATACCCCAATCATTCCGTATATGTTTAGGCATGAAAAGTTCTAATACATAAAATAGAAAGAAGTTTAATAACGCATCTATAATACAAATTCTTGCCAAACCACTATATAGATGCATGAATGTTAATGTTTTTTTAGACAATAAATTAGATATATTTGAAATTATTATACAAACCATTAAATGAAGTCATTTTTGAAGGATTTCTTATGAGGAACCAATGCTTAAAAATTGCAAATTACTGTACTATATAACCGGTTTTGTAAATTTTTTATTAAAATATTTTCATAGACAAAAGGATATTTTCCATTTAATATTATTTATTTTAATTAATTTTTTTGCTAAGATAATAGTCATTAATCCCATTGGTTTCAATATTCAAGGCCAAATGTGGTTATAAAATTTTCAACTTCCTGTCCATTTTGATAGAATTATGATCATTTATCGATCTAATTCAATGTCATATAGCTAGTTTTGTAAAGATTTTATTAAAATAATTTCATAGACAAAAGAATAATATCCATTTAATCTCATTTAATTCAATTAAATTATTTTGATAGATTAATAGTCATTAATCTTGTTGATTTCAATTCAAAGTTTTATTAAAAAATATTCATAAATTCTTGAAACAAAAGATATATAAAAACATATTTATCATTATTGAAACCGTTACTAATTACCAATCTAACATGTAATACATTGTTTCATTTCAAAATAATACACTAAATGAATTAGAATGGAATTAATTAAATTTTATCTAAACTAAATATCCATAGCTATATATTAGAAGAGTTTATTTATTTCATTTTCCGCAATGAATAAAGAAACCCGAATAAAAAGTTATATACATTTAATGATATGTACATAAATTTGAAAAGAATGAAAGCCATACAAAATTATAAAGATATATAATCAATTTTTTTGGACGTAATATAAAAATTAAGCCATATGGTATGACATGCTATGTAAAACGAAAAATAGAAAAGATTGAAGAAAATCTTGATTACCTTCTCCAACATCACAATTTGTACTACCTTGGAGGTGGAACTACTAAAGCAAAAAAAAAGTCATAAATAACATCAAAAAATAGATAATTTAACAATATTGATTTCATAATTAATAATTATCTTACCGACAATGTAATGTATCTAGTTAGCCGCTATGAATTGTCATATTGGAGATAGGAAAAATATTACCAATTGTGTTAAATATGATAAAAAAAAATAAGAAAGGGTTAAGAACTATTTACACAAAATATGAAATAAAAAAGAGATGAAGGATTTTTCATATTACTTGTAACTTATACTCCGTATGAACTATATATAATTATGTCCAGAAATATTTAGAAATATGTTTCTCTCTTTTGATGATGAAGAAAGCAATCTATCCAAAATCTATAAATGTTACATATGTGTACATAAATCTTTAAAGAATCGAATGCACGAAAAATTATATAGAAATATCAAAATTCAAGGACATAAAAAATTGAATGAAATCTTGATTACCTTTTCTAACATCACAATTGTGTACCACCTTGGGTGAAAGAGCCTCTAAAGTAAGAAGGTAATGATAAAGAACTAAATATGAAATCATAAGAGACAACAACTATTTATACCAATGATGAAATGTAATGATAAAGAAGGTGAAAGGACTCATCATATTTCTTGTAACTCATACAATTTATTCATAAGTCAATAAATATATATCACTAAAGAGTCCGGTTCAGGTGAGAATGGGCGCCCAGGTGCGAAATAAAAAAGAACAAGAGCCGTTGGATCAAGAAAAATTAAAGGCGCTGATCATTTCACTTACAAGGGGAAAAAAACGGCACGGGCGAATTATTGGCGAATTATTCGCGTATTTTTGAAAAAAAAACGGACCAGATTTGTTCATCAACGTTGTGGATTTGTTCATCAGTATTGTGGATTTGTTCATTAACAATGTGGATTTGTTCATCAACACTGTGGATTTGTTCATTGGTTTTGACATATTTGTTCATTGGTTTTAGCATTTTTGTTCATCAGTTTTGTGCATATTTGTTCATTTGTAACATCAATTTGTTCATTAATTTATGCATATTTGTTCATTGATATATGCATATTTGTTCATTGTTATATTCATATTTGTTCATTGGTTTTGACATATTTGTTCATCGGTTTGTGCATATTTGTTTATTAGTAACATCAATTTGTTCATAAACAGTGTGGATTTGTTCATCAACATTGTGGATTTGTTCATTGCTATATACATATTTGTTCATTGGTTTTGGCATATTTGTTCATCAATATTGTGGATTTGTTCATCAGTATTGTGGATTTGTTCATCAACAATGTGGATTTGTTCATCAGTATTGTGGATTTGTTCATCAACAATGTGGATTTGTTCATCAGTATTGTGGATTTGTTCATCAACAATGTGGATTTGTTCATCAACATTGTGGATTTGTTCATCAACATTGTGGATTTGTTCATTGTTATATTCATATTTGTTCATTGGTTTCTTATGCACAAATGCTAGTTTCTGATGAACAAATGTTAGTTTCTTATGCACAAAATGCTAGTTTCTGATGAACAAATGTTAGTTTCTTATGCACAAAATGCTATTTTGTGATGAACAAATGCTAGCTTCTGATGAACAAATGCTAGTTTCTAATGAACAAATGCTAGTTTCTTATGCACAAATGTTATTTTGTGATGAACAAATGCTAGTTTTTGATTAACAAATGTTATTTTGTGATGAACAAATGCTAGTTTTTGATGAACAAATGTTAGTTTCTGATGAACAAATGCTAGTTTCTTATGCACAAATGTTATTTTGGGATGAACAAATGCTAGTTTTTGATGAACAAATGCTATTTTGTGATGAACAAATGCTAGTTTCTTATGCACAAATGCCAGTTTCTGATGAACAAATGTTAGTTTCTTATGCACAAAAATGCTATTCTGTGATGAACAAATGCTAGTTTCTGATGTACAAATGCTAGTTTGTGATGAACCAATCGCTATTTCTGATGAACAAACTGGACGCGTCTCATAAAAACGTTTTTTTCGAAAAATTCGTGAATAATTCGGGAAAAATTCGTCTGTGTCGTATTTTATTTAAAAATACGCGAATAATACGGGAAAAATTCGCCCGTGCCGTTTTTTATTTTTTTAAATGAATGTTAAATCAGGGACGTTGATTTTTTTGAATGGACGATCGAGATTTATTCTTATTTCGCACCTAGACGCCCATTCTCACGTGACTCTTTTTCATCACTAAATACTTTTGTAACAATAATTAATTAGAGGAAGCACTCTTCATATTCCTTGTAACTTACCAAATTATTTATAAATAAGTCAATAAATATTTAGCATTGAATGATTTAAAAACAATTAGCTGTTAATTACATATTCAAACAAATTTGAACCAATAACACTTCTTATCTATTTGCATACGTTACAATGACACAAATTAAATGTCTTTATATTAACTTCTTGTAACTCCAAACATTTATATGAAAATATTAAGCCATTTATGTACTCTTAAGATATTTATCTATACCATCTAAAAATATATTTAAAGATATTATCTTTGTATTTTTTAAAAAAGAGAACCTTAGCAAACACCTATTACTTCTAATTATCATAACTCTTATTTATAATGAAATTATTCCATATAAATATATAATCATCAAATGAATACACATTTGTATATCTCTTGAACTAATGAGTTACAATGACACAAAAAATGGAATTTATTATCATTTTCATTTTTAAGTTTATATTTGTCTTTATTTATAGTCATTTTTATTTAAGTACTTCCTTGAACAAATATTAATTTATTTAATATGCTAATATATAGTCAATATCACATTATATATTTGTGCATGGAATTTCTTATTAATTTTTTTTATGTATTTTCATTTTTATTTAAGTACTTCCTTGAAAAAATATCAATTTGACTTATAATTTATAGTAAATATTACATTATATATTTGTTCATGGAATACCTATGGGCATTAATAGCCAAAAAAACTTAGTTCAAGATTTAAATATTTATAGATATAAAATAGGAAAAATTATTCAAAATAATACCAATTTTTGCCTATTTATCCAAAATAATACGAACTTTTAAATTGACCAAAAATAATACCAACTTTCATTGTATTAATAAAAAATAGTACAAAGACATTTTCGGTGGAGATTTCGGCAAAACACATGACATGTCTATCAAAATTTGTTGACTAAACATTAAAAAATATTGATGACTAAGACTTTGATGTGATTATTACTCACTATCATCATATAAATTACCATTTTGCATACAAATAGTATCACTTTACATTATAAAATTTTCATTTCACCTTGTGGCATCAACGATAGTTAATATTATTAATGACCAACCAACATATTTCAATGTCCACATCACATATCTTGCTAAAATTTTCATAAAAAACACCGCTATACTATTTTTGGTTAGTACAATGAAAGTTAATATTATTTTTAGTTAATACGATGAAAGTTGGTATTATTTTTAGTCAATTTAAAAGTTCGTATTATTTTGAGTCAATAGGCAAAAGTTGGTATTCTTTTGAGTAATTTTTCCTATAAAATATGTTGTATGCTTGCAATAAAATTATAGAAAACCTTATAAATTGAATTAACGTTAATTTTTTTATGTTTATAGATAGATATAGATATAAAAATATGTCAAGTTTTTTATGATATAAGATGTATAGGTGGATAAAATTAAAATTATAAATAAATAGTTGAGACATTTGAATGAGGCATTAATTGCCTAAGTTTTTCTATTTTATAGTATATATAGATATAGATATAGATTCATAAAAGATACTCCATCAGATTGGTGTGAGTGGTGCCCATAGCTATGCACGTTGACTAAGGAGAGAATTAATTCCTCTCTAAAATCACAAATCTATATATAACAATATATAACAATAAAAAGTTGTGTACGAAGTGCATTTATTGCACATATTATACATCTTACTCATATTAAGCCAATTGTATTTTACATCAAAATAAACTCTTTAGCTCAATGGTTGAGCCTATGTCATGTGTATTGGAAATCTAAGGTTCAAATATCATGTTACTTACCTTTGGGTTTTTCTTATAGAGTTTGGTTCAAATGAAACAAGTTCTTAACATGAAACGTGAAATGAATGCACTTTTCATAGTTCATAGTGCACTTTTCACACAAAAGTGCATTGTAAAATACAAAAAGTGCAATCCAAAAATGCATTATAAAAAGTGCATTACAAAGTACGAAATGTGCAAATCCGAAAAAGTGCACTCTGAAATAGGAAAAGTGCACTACGAACTAGAAAAAGTGCATCCGTTTCAGGATAAGAGTTCGTTTCAGGATAAGAGTTTGTTTCATTTGAACCAAACTCTTTTTTTACAAGCATAGTATCATGTCAAAATCTATACATTATTACTAACATTTTAACATATAAAACTAATATGTTTATTTATGCTATTAGTTTAATTATATTATTGATCTTAACTTTTAACTAATTTTTAACAATTAATTATTTTTTTATTTAACCAGTAAAAAAATTTATTTTATCCAATTTAGTTATATTAATAGAACATTAATTTGTACATAAGCGATATGAGTTATTTTTTAAAAATAATTGGAAATAAAAAACACTTGTGACATATAAATAATATTGTCACATAAGTTGTATAAATAATAATTATCGATTAATTGAATTATATGAATTGATTATTAATAATCCTTTTAAATTTTAAATAATATTTTAAATATGAAGATCACTATGTAACACCACCTAGATCATCATCCTACTAAATTGGTTAAAAATTAAATGCAAAGATCACCAAAAAAAATACACTAAGTGACATTTAAAATAAGTAAATTACATTAGATACATGCACCATGTATAACGTCTAATGCATAAGTGCATAACGGCCATTTTATAGAGAATTTATACCCTAAACAACTAAAATGTCAATTATCAATTAATACTATGTACATTCGACCAAAAAAAATTAATACTATGTACAATGTACAATGCACTCAATTCATTCTATTAATTAGTATAAATAGTACTATAATCACTCACCCACAACTCAATTTTCAAGGCCAAAAAAATCATACTCAAGCTTCATGTCTTCTCTATCTATTTTAAACATATCAAATTAAACACCTCATGGCTAAAAAAATCATACTCAAGCTTCATGTCTTCTCTATCAATTTTCAAGGTATGTGATGATTATGCTTCCACCTCGATTATATTTTCTTACATTAAAAAAATACATTTGATTCAATTAAATTTCGTAAATAAGTAAATGTGTTACTTAGCTAGGGCCTTCGAGATTGAGAGAGAGCGAGAGAACCAAGTATAAAGCTACTTATGTAGTCATGTCATCCTAATTCTTCAAGCTTTGACGATGATATAGTAGTTAATTATATGCAAATCTAATGGTATGTATTGTAAAACCTATATGTCAATGATGTTCTAAAAATGTCCTCTAAATAAAATAGTAGATCAATATGCTTATAATTGGATTGTGTTTATAGGCTTGTTAAGTTAAAACTAAAATTACAAACAGTCTTTTGATATTGTATACTATATAATATGCTTAATAATAATGATCATAAACAGTAAAGTCCAAAAGAGGTTAAATTACCACCCCATGAGTTATTAGATCATTAATTAATCGATACACTCAAAATTGTAACATAAAACCATTCATACTATTTCATTATTATAACACATGAATTTCTTTTAAAAAAATACGGTAAATTAATTAAAATTATACAATTAGTTTGCTATCATGATACGATTCATTCTCACTTTGACCAAAAATTGACATCATAAATTGAAAGATTTTGGTTCAATCGTCGATCAATACCTAAGTCAAAATATTATGCCAAATATTCTCAAAGTAATGTAAACAAAGTAATTATCAATTTACCATCATAACAATATTAACTTTGGAGAAAATTGCACTAAACCACCCGTTAAATAGGCGAATTTACACTTAACCACCCGTTATACACGAATTTGTTTTAAACCACCCAAAACTTCGATTCCGTTAACAAATAGCCACCCATGGCATTTGTAATATTCAAGTTCCGCTTGTCGTTATAGGCGGGAAAGAAAAACTTTTTATTGGTTTACGAGTAATCGAGCTTTCTTGACACACAAGTAACCCGATTTATTTATCCGGTTTGACAAGTTGAAAAGTATATATTTTTATGTATATTTTTTTTTACCCAAGGGAGTGATTTTATCCTCTAACAAATTCCGTTCAATTGCAAACGGATCATATTTTTGTTAACAATAATTATATCTAATCACTAGATTTATTAAACCTGATCCTACCTAACCAAATTCTTATCGTTTACCAAAATTATATCTTTTATAATATATATATATATATATATCAAAACCGTTCCACCTCGTTCGATTGAGTTTTTTTTTTGTTTTCCGTTCTCGCCTCCTCCTTCCGACTCCGGCTTCTCCAGCGGTCAAGCCAAGGACGGGTTTTCTTCCATTTATCATCTTTTCTGCACCATTCCTATAATTCTTTCGCGGCTAGTTTCGGTGGTTCTGTTCGTCGTCGTCATGAATCACGAAGGCCACCATTGTCGTTCCCGGTCGATCGGTACTTTCAGTAGTTGTGTGCGTGCCTTTTTTTCTTCCTTGATTCTTTGGTACGTGGTCTTGATTCTTTCTCTGTATCAGGTTTGGGTGGGATGTTAATTAATTAAGGTTGCACCTTTAAAATTGGTAATCGTTGTTTCGATCGTTCGGATTTGGGTTCAATAATCGCAGTGGAAGTTAGATTGAAATCAGATGGCGTTGAATTGCTAAAAACAAAAAAAAACTTAATTAATTAATTAGGTTGACATGGCACATGGTTGTATAAAGTTTCGTTTGCAACTATGGGGGCTTTAATATTAGTTTGGGTTAGATTTACATTGTAATATTTATATGTTTATTCTAGTGTGAATGTGTGATCGTAAGTGAGGCACTTGAGATGATAAAAAAATAAAAATAAAAATTTAGTATATATTGATGAAAATTAAATAGTATGTTTACAGGTGTAGCTTTTGTTTGAATTATGACAATTAAGATTAATAGGTTAGCGGCTTTCGGGTTTCGTTAAATTTCGTCTCACAGGGGCTAGTAATTACAAATACTATTATTTGCCTTTGTTAGGATTTCGCGTTGTTCAGTAATTAGTTGTTCCGTTTGCGGTGGGAACTCGTCTTTGAGGTAAGTCGTTTTTCGACTTGCTCGGTTCTTCTCTACCTTGTTAAATTGCGTATCGATATTGTAGGGCGGGTTTTGGGAACTAGTCCCGAATACCTCTTAAATTGTTTTGAACCCCTTGTGTGTTGCGTGCGTTAATGATTTTAAATGTGTTTTATCGGAGATTATTTTGGAACGTTTTCTCTGTGTTGGTACCGTTTCCGACACGGCCCATCGTAGCTGGTGTTGAGGAAGAGTTGGCTACTTTGACCCGTGTGACTGGGAAAATCGTACCCCTTCAAACGAAAATTATTATCTGTGTGTTTTTGGCAAGCGCTCCAGTGGAGGCTTAGCCCGGAGTTCGAAGGGAGATTGGGAAGTGGAGTGGGAGGGCCTGCCTCTGCACTCGGCGCGGTGATGAGCGCCTTGGAAGTCGGATCGTGGACAAAGGAAGAATTGCATTGCTGTGTGATTGTGATTGTGATTGTGAATACGTATGTGACTTGTGAAACTGATATAACTAATTTAGGTATTGGCCTTTAGAGTTATGATTGCGACTGTGGATTTGTATGCTGACTTTAGATAAATGATTTCAAAGCGTTCTACAGTTTCCATATTCTTTCTAGCTTGGTAGATTAGACGCTGACCCTTCGGGGAATATTTTTCAGTTCCAGGTATGAATCAGGGAGCCGTGCAGGAACCGAGGCAAGATGGCGGGTCGGAGCGGTAAAGAGCGCGTCTTCAACAAGATCGGCGATGTAAAGGTGCTCGGCCGTTGCTGCATCGTCTCCAGAAGATTCCACTCCCTTGTTCTCCAGAAGATTCCAAACGATCCTCTTCGTCTCCTTTCCCGTCCACCACCGCCTTGACGGTGCGGAACGGCGGCGGAAGTGGAGAGGAGGAAGCGGACCAGGGTGGAGTCACCCACCATTCTCCTACTCAGGTTCTTAAGAATTTCATCGAAATCAGATCTCTTAGGATTGAGCTTCCCAGTGGTGAATTTGGGATCGACGACGAAGTTTTGCTTAAGTGGAGGGATGATTTCGGCTCCACCTTTTACAATTGTGTCATTTGGATGAAGGAGACGGAGAGGTAAATGTAGGCGGAATTGGAGAGCCAGAGGGAGAGGGAGTAGAGGATTCCGATGGGAACGACGGAGGAGAAGTAGAGGGAAGGGGAGATCTGGACAGGGTCGATGATTTTGAAGAGGCGGACGAGGAGGAAGGAGAGTTTTGGGGGTAAATGTTTGGAACAATTGAGGGAAAAGTAGTAATTGTACACGATCTAACGACATTTTTGACGGAATAACGCCATGGGTGACTATTTGTTAACGGAATCGATGTTTTGGGTGGTTTAAAACAAATTCGTGTATAACGGATGGTTATGTGTAAATTCGCCTATTTAACGGGTGGTTTAGTGCAATTTTCTCTTAACTTTGCCCTATGTTATATCAAAATAAAACTTCATCCTATAAGTTATTAGAACATAAGGTAGTGGATCAAAAATATTCAAAAAAAAATTGATTAAAAAAGAACACGCATAAGATATTACAAGCTCAGCCATACAAAATTACTCAAAAAATTTGAAACGAGCACTTCTCCTATACTCAAAAAAAAATAATGATCAAATATATTTGAGTAAGAGGGTAAAAATAAATAAATAATTTTTTATACAAGAAACGAAAGACTATAAATTGAAAAATATTTAAAAACAATTCAAATGTGAATGCAACTAATTAAACTTCTCTTATTTTTACACAAATTATAATAGATAAATAAAATATTATAAATTATGTTTGAAATTGGATAATTACACTTTTTCTCATTCCCTAATAAAAAAAAAACAAATGTCTCGATTCATGCCTAGGGATGGCAATAAATAATTTACAAAATTTTATTTTTGATTAATAATTAGTAATTTAGACCTTGTCTTTGTAATTATGCACATTAAACCATATGTTAAGAAGTCGATACAAAATTTATATGATACATAAGAAAATAAATCACTTTTTTCAATCGTGATATATAAATAAATTGTTTATTATACAATGTCCCGTGCGTATGCACGGGCTTGTCCACCTAGTAACAATAAAAAGTTGTGTACGAAGTGCATTTATTGCACATATCATACATCTTACTTATATTAAGCCAATTGTGTTATATATCAAAATGAACTCTTTAGCTCAATGGTTGAGCCTATGTCATGTGTATTGGAGGTCTAAGATTCAAATCTCAAGCTACTTACTTTTGGGTTTTTTTACAAGCATAATTTCATGTCAAAATCTACTGGTTTTTTTACAAGCATAATTTCATGTCAAAATCTACTCATTATTACTAACATTTTAACATATAAAACTAATATGTTTATTTATATTATTATTTTAATTATATTATTGATCTTAACTTTTAACTATTTTTAATAATTAATTCTTTTTTTTATTTAACATCAAATATTTTCATAGATTTATTAATTTCATCTTTAGGGCATATAAAATTCATAGAATACATACTAATATAATTAATTATGTTATTATATTATACGGAGTATTATATTATTATATAGCTTGGTATTTTAAGTTGGACCATAAGAGAACTTTATCAGAAGCTCAAATTGAATATGATCCATTGAATCTCATTCTCTTTCAAATTACTAGGTATTTGGTTTAACTTTGTATAAATTAACCTTGATTACCTCAATTGTGTTATTAGGTGGCTATCTTAAATTTGATCGGTTGAACAAAATGGAAACGTTTAAAAATTAAATGGTCCATTAGAAGCTCAAATCTAATATGATCCATTGAATCTCATTCTCTTTCAAATATTTGGTTAAACTTTGTATTAATTAACCTTGATTACCTCAATTGTTTTTTAATATTGTTGTTTAGATGGCCATCTTAAATTTGGCCGGTTTAAATCAGAATGGAAACGTCTAAAAATTAAAAGGTGCATTTATCATTTTACAATTAAATGTCAATGTCAATATTCCAATAGTCACCCTTTAAAATTCACTACTCCATTTGCCTTTAAAAACCATTCTATCACATAAGTACATTTTATCAACATATTATTTTTTTTCGATCTCTCGCTCGGTTCGATTAGCCGGGGCCAATCTACGTCCGAACCAGGTACTGCAGAGGCCCATTGCTGGGGGCGACCCTCCCAATTCAATTTTTTCCATACACGCCGCCAGGAAGATTCGAACTTCGATCCTCTTGAACAAACGCTTAAGGAGCCTAGCACCTCATCCCACTAGACCAATTGGTTATTGGTTTTATCAACATATTATTTGTCTCCAATAAGGTTTGATTCGTGCTCGGTACTCTTCTATTCTGCCGCTTCTTTCTCGTTTGATTAGATGATCTATAAAGAGGTTGTATGACAATGCCGAGTATATGTGCATCTGCATTTTCAAATAAATGGCCTAATTCGATTTGGAAATAGTTTATAGGGCGGTTTGGAGATTGAATTGCTCAATGGAAATGGTTTATGGGATGATTTTTTAGAGTGGAGTGTTTAGATTGATCTCTGGATTTTGTTGACTGAATTCTTTTGGTCAATGTTTTGCACTGGCAGGTGAATACTGCTTGGATCAAACTAGAGAAGGCCCCAGAAGGATCTCTTAAGAACAAAGTTTATGGATATGGTACTTGAATGATAGAGTATTCTTGTCATTTGTGTGTTATTGAAAATTGAGCATTCAACAGATTTGATCGATCAACTTGTATGTGTTTGGATGTAGCATTGGCTTGTGCCTACTGACTCATGTTAAGCTTACAAAACTTTTCTTGAAATCCATATCGAAGAATGTTACTGGAGTTGATATTACATACCCAACTAGGTTTGCACTCTCTTTGCTCTTACTCGATCTTTCAACATGCACATTATGTTATTTTAAATGCTAAATTTTTGTCTTCTTGTTTGTTGTATCTCTTAAAAATGGATATGGTTTATTGTTAAGGTAAACTTCTTTTCCGCTACGTGTTGAATTTGAATATTACTTCTTATTATATATTTAGTGTCTAAATTCAGATTAATATACAATAACACTATATTATTAGAAAATTTTCTTATTTACTTATCAATTACATTTAACACTTAGTTTACATATTTACCTCATTTGAGTTAAAACAAGTTTATAATATTTTTTAAGAAAAGTTCATTTCTTTATACAAGCCATGAGTATTTGGGATTTTGTTTTACTATTTATTTTTTACTTTAAAAATATTTATGTCATTGTAATTTGTTACTTTAAATATTTTGTTACCTTTTTTTTCTATGAGATATTCTTATTTTGCAGAACAAAGCTCATAACAATCAATTTTCTTTTTCATTATAATGGTTAGATATTTATTCTTGTTAATACCAAAAATTGCACCTTATTTGATCTTTCCATTTCTCAAATTGTACAAAAATTAAGAAAAGTAATTTTATGGGTTTGATGAGAGAAAAAAGTGTTGAAAAGTGGAGAAAAAGTGTTGAAAATTGGGAGGAATGTGTTGGAAAGTGTGAGAAAAGTATTAAAAATAATACAAGGAGAAAAAGGTGTAGGAATTGGAGCAATTTTGAGTGTTACATGAGGACAATATTGTAATGTGAACACTTCTAAGAATAAAAATAAAAAGTAAGAAATGAGAAGAACAAAGAGGGACACCTGAAATAGAAACAGGAAGATAAAAAAGGGACGGAAGGAGTACTAAGAAACATCTCTATTTTGCTTGGATGGACTCAAAGAGCTAAAAGCTTCTGAATGACAGAGTTGAGGATGGCTAATTGAAAAGTTATTTTGGGTCCATTATAGTTAATTTAAACAATTTTTTGCCTTAAATTTCATACATTAATTGTTTTGACACAATGGTCTACATTCTGATCAGCTTGGATGGACTCAAAGAGTTAACACGCTTCTGAATGACGGAGTTGAGGATGGCTAATTGAAAAGGTTTTTTGGCTTAAATTTCATGCATTAATTGGTTTGACACAATGGTCTATTTAATAATGAGTCATGAATAGTTCCTTGTTGGATCGTAAACCGTTAGCAAAGAGCTTGGGAACTGGCTGTTAAACTGTTCCCAAGGCAGCGGAAGTAAAGTAAACGCAAGTATTAAAAACTGTAAAGAACGCAGTTCCCTTATAGAGAAACCCCACTACAACCAACTAGTTGTATGGGTAAACCTCTACCTCCGCTTGGAGGATTTTGAATGACTTACTTATATTAATTGCTTTGTTCCTTAGTTACAACAACCGGATTCAAACTTCTCTGTTCCTACGAGTTCTACCTAACTCTAGCAACACTAATGAATCCTCTCAACTAAGTTCCTAAGCTAACAACAACAAAACACAAGTAACTCAAACCTTACACCAACTTCTTAGTTCCCTTGCTTCTGGGAACTTCGGCTTCTCCGTCGCCGAGATCACACACTCGCCGCCGGGGACTTCTCTTCTTCTTCTTTCTCTTTTCTCTGGTATGGGTATTTGTGAGTTCTGGGAGAAGTACTCAATCTGAGTACTATTCATTTGGCTTTATAGACCAGGTGTGCTTGGGCAATCGCGTCTTTCATCTGTGTCCAAAATGCCCTTTGCTTGATGCCCAAGTTGTACTTTCTTCACATGTGACTTTGGTTTGAATTGGGTCAACTTCTTGAATCAATCGAACCGTTGGATCATTCGTGACAGTCTGATCCTCAGACTGTTCCTTCGGACTGTCCAAGACAGAATCCCGCGATCTGCGCTGAACGGTCGTTGTCCTCACATGTGAGTTCCCATATTATGGTAGCTGTCTTCTTCAGAGTTCCCTTGATGGAAACTCTTCATCGTGTAAACCTGTGTTCTCTTGATCATTCCTGGGAGTTCCCATTTTATGAGAACTTTCCTCTTCAGAGTTCCCTTGATGGAAACTCTGCATTGTGAGCTTCTGTGGCTTTTGGTCATTCATGAGAGTTCTTGGCTATACCTGCGTTCCTTAGAAATACTTGAACAAACCACATTAGTTCCTCGTGGTGTTTGTCATTATCAAAACTCGGAGAATGGCATCGTTGATCCGTTGTTTAGAACCAGAGGTCCCAACAACGTCCCAACATTCCTATTGGCTAACCATTGAAGTTTCTGTTTGAATATGATTACATTGTCGGGTGTAAAGGTTAAGGAAGGGAAGAAGTGGGCTACGACCCTGTTTGATGTGGCGACTGAAATCCTCAAGAATCTTGCAAACAACGCTTTGATTGCTCAAGTCAACGAGACACTTTGCGATATGCATGCAAAAACATATTCTCTACCTCTCATTATTGTAAAGACGATGTAAATATACACCATTCTCTACCCCTCATTCTTCTTTGTTATAAAAATTCTTTACAAAGCTCCATGTATTTTTATGCACATAATTCTTATAATAAATTTAGCACTACTCACAAGAAAAATAAAATATCCAATGTTTGGGAGAAGTTTTTAAATTAAAAGAATGATAGATTAAAGGAGAGTTTTAGAAGAGTTTACAAAAAAGTTGAGTTAGTGGCACTGAGGAAGAAATAAATAAATTGATGCACATGCAAAAATGTATGGAATACTAAAAATAAACACGTACAAAAATCTGCCCTATGCGTATGCACGGGCCTGTCCCCCTAATTAGATTAAAAATTCACTTTTTTTTAATCAAAAGGAGGCTATGCTTGGGTAACTTTATTCAGCAAAAATAATCGTCATTCCCCAAACGGGATATATCATACTGGACTTGTCAAAACTTGATCCGACCCAAAAAATTGACTCAACCTGCCAGAAGTTTTTTGGGTTTAAACCCGACCCAAAAATCAATGGGTTAAGAGTAACCCGAACACGGTCGACCCGAAAAAAAACTGGGTTGGGTTGACCCGACCAACCCGATAACGCCAGAAGTTCCTTCTGGCGTAGACATTTTTCATCGTTGTTCTGGTTTAACGCCAAGCAATTTAGGAATGATAACATCTCTTTCATGCAAGGTTTGCTTAGGGATCCGAACTTCTTAGGGTTAATGTAAAGATTACCTCCTTTTCTGCCCATGCCTTGCTATTTTCTACCTACACGTCATACCAAGACGTTCCATTAATTAAGAGAACAGAAAAATAAAAAGCCATCTTGTAAGATCACACAAAAGCACAGATGCACACAGGAAATCGAGGCCTTTCAACTGTACTAACTTATACCAATCTCCTAAAGCATGGATCATATGAATTGTGTGCACAACATAAGGATAATGGGGGAAAAAATAGGCTCAATCATTAAACAAAAAAGAGCATTTATGAATCTTCAAAGGAATAGACACTTTAAACTCAGGGTTAACACTACTTGACTGAGGCTAGGAATCATCACAGTAAAAAATGGGTGAGAAGCGAGTGAGGGAAACATAAGACTGAATGGGAAAGTGACAAGAGGAAGTGGGCAGCAGCAGCAGCAGCGGATAGGCTGAGGAGACTGGAGAAGGACGCTGTTGAGAATGAAGAAGGATGCAAAATCTGAGAGTAAAGGGCAAGACTTGTTTGGCCTACTGCTAAAAATTGAGAACTAAGGTTTTGTTTTGTGAAAAAGTGTAAGCAACGAATCTGGACAAGGCATGATAAATCAACCTAGTTTAGTTGTTAAGTAACAACTATAGTCTAGCTATTAATGAAACAAAACAGTACAATAGTACATGTTATAGCTTCCCTTAAGTTTTCAGTGGCAAGCCGGATGGAAAGTTTTCTAATTCTATCAAAATTATGACTATGATGCCCAATCAGTGATCATATGCTCTTTACTAAAAGATGTAACATTTTTAGAATCTTGTATGATGGTCCTTTTTCTATGAAAAATTCCATAGATCTCATTAATATGGCAAAGCTATAAACAGAGATATGCTAAAAGATGGGGAAAGAAAAGGAGATTTAATGGAAAGGAGGCTTCAACAGGCTTAAGTTAATGTGGATATAATATAAGCAAACCACTAAAACAAGATTCTAAGCAGTTAGAAACAGTTGAGAAGAAACAAGTTCCATTCGAAGACAATAGTCAAATTGGCAAGCCTCTGCATCAGATTTTAAGTTGTTTGATGATACAGGAAAATGTAATGATCAATGGTCTTAATGATGTAATGCTCAATGTTCTTAATGATGCCACGTGTCAGGAAAATGTAATTAGTATTCTGTACAATTCGGAGCCTTAAATAGCTCTCAAGAGGCATTGTAAGGATCATCCAGAATAATAAACACAAACTCCTTTCTCTCAAAAACTCTCTCTTGTTCTATCTTCTTGACTTTCTACGGTGATTGTGTTTCTACTTCAATCAATCATCAGGATTGTTATCGAGTTGTTGTTCCTTGATGAACATTAGCTCGTGTTTTTCCATTTAAATCTGATCAATACAGTTTTACTGTAACATTTGACAGTGACGAATGGGAAGCCTTTGAGAGTGGATTTCATATAAAAAAGATCGACAAATGTCATCTTTTGCAAAGGAATACTTTTATGTGTATCTCCCTTGAGTTTTCATCAGCATGTTTTTATCAATTTCATAGCATAAACACCAACACAAATTTTCTACATTTCTTAGCACATGTTGAAAACCCAAGATTCCAAAATTTCTACATTTCATGAGGAAATTCACACTTCATAAATTTTAACATAATTCCACGAGGAAATTCACATTTCCTCATCAGGAAATTCAGATTTCTAAAATCCAAGCATAAAAACAAAATTCCCGAACTCGACTCGAATTAGGGTGGGAGATTTTCAGATAGTAAGAAGAGTATGCAGAAAAAGATCTCAACAGCACAAGGATCAACTTTGTTTTCGATGAGCAGATGAATAAGAATACATCATATCTCACATTTTTACAAACCATTATATAAACTACTAAGAAAAATAAACTCACCAAATCCGAAGGTGCAAGTTTGCAGGAGCGCTGAAGATTCTCGACTCTCTGTCCAAAGCTCCAAAGATGGAGTCGTGTTGTAACTTTGTGCATAAACCTTGGCCCAAGAAACACCTCTTGCGAGTGCAGGCCCAATATAAATTTAGCCTGGAAAACATTGGGTCCAAGCCCAACTGGCCTCTCTCTCCCTTTCTGAAGCAGATGGTCTCATGGTCGTTGTACGGTGTGAAAGTATACTTGTCCGATGAATCTCAGTTCGGACAATCCAACTCTACCCACTTGCGCTCTATCCCTCACCCCTTCCCGGTGATCGCCATCGATGAGATTGGTGGCCTGTTACGATTCCACGTCGTGCCGGATTTTTTCTATCTTCAATTTGTCAACCTTGTAAGTATTTGGTAAGTTTGTGCCGGAATTTGGTTTCATACTCTTATTTAATTTGGGAATTATCACATCCGTAGTTTTCCACGAAATGAACTGCTATTGTTAACTTCAGGTGATATTTCATTTCTTTTGATGGTTCGACGAACCCTAAAATTTGTTTGTCGAGTTTCGAGTTCGTAATTATTGATTTATTGAATTGAATAAGTCAGTAAAACCCACAGTATTTTTTTTTTCATTAAGGAATTGTTTGTGAAAAACTGTTTTGTTGAAGTGTATGCTGAAAAACGAAAGCAAGAAGCTGATAGCAAGTAGAAAGGTAGGAGTTGATATGGGTGCAAAGCCAATACCCAAAAGAGAAAATGAAGAGGAATAAAGAGATGCAAGCCGGGAATGTGCACCCACAGTTTTATTTAAGAAATTATTGAGACATATTTCTTTTTGTTGGCATTCCTTTGCAATTTCAACATCAGCATCATTGCCCAGTATAGTCCCGCACAAGCGGGATCTGGGGGGTCAAGATGGGGGCACTCATAACCTGAACATATCAGGAGGATGCGCCCAATAGACCCAAGGAAAACTGAAATTCAGCTATGTGGTCAAAATCGGTTTTTAATAACTCAAATGTTCAGTTTAGGTCCCAAGCACCAAGTAGAACCTCTGGCGCAGTCTTTGCCTAGGAGGGCATTTAAATCTGATTGTTAGAGGTAATTTAGCTCTCTTCTGCTAGGCAAAGTGTTAAATTCTTCTGCTTCAGCATCATCATCTGAAGGCTTCTTATTCCACAACAACGAAAGCACGTTTTCACCCTTTCATATACTAGGGGTTCTTTATGATTCCCACACCCAGGTGCAAGAAGAAAGAGTGCAAGATGGCCGCTCACACTGATGAATTAGATGAACTCCTGGACAGTGAGTGAACTTAGCCTCTCTTTTTTCGTTCCTTATTAAACCAATCGAAATCTGAGATCCTTTTTTTTTATCTTCACAGGCGCCTTAGATGATTTTCAAACTTTGAATCTCAAACCTTCTTTGAGGTATCTCTCTCTTTTGCTCTTTCCCTCTACCCAGCTGACTGACAATTTTTTAAGTATTTGATTTTTTTTTTTTTTTTAAATTTTCAGTAAAGAAGATAAATCCGATGAGAGGGATGAAAGAAAGCCATTGCCCTCAAACATCCAAGGATTAGGTTTGGGTTTGCCAGATTTGAATGAAAAGAAAAGAGGAAAGCAGAAGATAGTTGCCTCTCCCAAAAATGCCCATGTCTCTGAGACACTTGAAAAGCTTAGGCAGCAGACCAGAGAAGCTGTTAGGGGACTGGAGGAGTCAGCAGCCCCTTGTGGAGAAGGTGGAGATTTAAATGCTGAAAACTTGGAGGATTGGGTGAAGCAGTTTGAGGAGCTCGCTGGCTCTCAGGTATATTTCCTCTGGACTGCAAGGTTTTGCATTCTTACTTGATTAGCTAAGTGTTAATTTCTTATGTCACCTTCATTTATCACCCCCTTTTTTCTCTGTCTGTAAGAATGTGTTTGGGTGGTGGTTTAATTGCAATTCTTGCAAAACCTGCGACTTGATTATTTATACAATATCAGAGATGGTTTGATGCTAATCTGCACCAAACTACACAAGATCTAGTTTAGGGCTGCTTGGCTGGAGGTTTAACCATATAAAACAATATGCATATAACATATATCTGCCAAATACGATAAAGTATTTAAGATTAAACATAAACATCAAAAGCTTACTTCATTTCCTCTCGGGAAAAAAAAAACAGAAAAGAAAGAAGAAAATGACGAGTCACAGTTAATCGTTTAAACTTTTCATTTGCAAAATTATATCCTAATATTTTTTAGGTACTTGGGGAATGAAGTTTTTATGTCCTAGTTTATATTTAACTTTATGGATGAAGTTTTTACTAGGAACAAATTGGTCTTTCTATTATTAAATATCTTCTTGACCCTAATGTTACGTTTCACAAACTATGCATTTCCCTCTCCTTCAAATGTGTTGCAAGAATTAGGAAAGAATTTGCTTAGAGTGAGGACTCCTTTAACCTTTTTTCATCTCCAGTCATGGTATGATGATAATGTTAACTCTCTGATTCGTTCGTTAAAAAATTAGTATAATTCCATGGTGAGTGAGATGTTGTGTGAAAAAAGCCTGCTCAAAGAGATCAATACACATTTCATGACCTTGACGTAATTGTTCAGTTTGATGGTCTGCTTGATCCATGATATTCTATAATCAATAGACCGACAGTTCTGAGTAGGAATGCTCAAAGAGTTTCATAGCAGCCTTGAAGCCCTTCTTCCTTTTTTTTATTTGAAAAAAATTGGTTTAGCCGCCGTCTATCATTTGACAAACTAGACTGCTATGCAGTTCTGGCTATAATGCTAGTTTAGACATCTCAATTAATGCTTGTTTTGCTTGGCTCAACTTGGGAAGCATGGTATTTTATGTCATGTTCCAATATAATCATTTCAAGCCATAATTTATGTGCCCCAAATGCAGAAATTGTGTGTCTCACAACTATAAATCTCACATTCCTTATTTCTTATATTTAATTTCTCCCACTTCCTTCCCTCCTGAAAATTCTCAGGATATGGAGTCAATTGTGGAGACAATGATGCAGCAGCTATTATCCAAAGAAATCCTCTATGAACCCATGAAAGAAATCGGGGAGCGTTATCCAAAATGGTTGGAGGATCATAAAAGTAGCTTGAGCGAAGAAGATTACAAGCGTTACTCTTACCAGTATGAACTCATGCAAGAATTGAAGGGAATCTATGAGACAAATCCCAATAACTTCACCAAGATTGTTGAGCTCATGCAGAAAATGCAAGAATGTGGCCATCCGCCAAATGATATCGTGCAAGAGCTTGCGCCGGAGTTTGATTTTTCTCAACTTGGACAGCTGTAAGTATTCTTTATGATTGCATTAACATTTCAGAGAACCATAATCCCTAATATTTTGCTGACATCTCTGTTTACATTTAAATCATGTTACATCTTACACATACATGAGTTGTTTAGTATTGCTGTATTGTCATTAACAACTGCCACAATTACTTGTATCTCTTCCAGATCACCGGAGATGCTGGAGTCCCAGCAGAATTGCAGTATTATGTAACAAGATCGAAGAGGTGTTGAATCTTCTTATGCGTGGCTGTGCCAATTTCAAATAGCTTTCGTTTAGAACCATGTTTTCTTTAGTCCTCGATACTTTGTTCATATACATAATATTTTGATTGTAATACTTGGGACTTCAGTTGAAAAATAAAGTACAATTTCCTCTTTCTTTTGATTATACTCCACGACGTTCGCGACCAATTTTTTTTTTTTTTTTTTTTTTTATGGGAAATAACAATACCATTAAGCCAAATCCAGTTCAAGTACATCATAGAAATCTAACCGAAAGTAAAGATTGCTGGAAACAACAAAGGGCTCAATTGGTTTCTTCCACCTACTTAACCAATCAGCTGCTTTGTTTGCACCCCTTCTACATAAACCTAACTACAAGATAAGAAAAACAAACTACATTCTATAGCTAAAGCAAAGACATCGCCAAAGACTGTATTAGGTAACTCCCCTTGTTCAACTTTCTGAATCAAAAACAAAGAATCTGATTCCACATATATGCGTTCAAGCCCCAAAGATGAAGCAAGTTGAAGTCCCCAAAAAGCCGCCTCTGCCTCAGCAACTACGACTTCAGTTCCTTGTTGGATCCGTTTGGCGCCAGCAAACACTACTCTGCCATCATCAGCTCTGCCAATAACCCCAATACCACATTCATGTGTGTAACAGCAGCGTCCACATTGATTTTAACCCAGCCACTTCTGCTCATTTGTAATCACAGGTTTTGGTGGCCATTTTAACATCTCGTTGGCTTTTTTGTACTCCTCCAACTGTACTAAACTGCTATGCATAATTTCACCCATTTTGTGGGATGCATAGAAAAGAGTACGGGTGTTAAAAAATATCGAATCCAGCTATCTAACGATCCGATCCGCAAAAAATTCCGAACCTGAGGGATAATTATTCGAATCCGATATGAACCGATAAAATTAACCGTATTACCGGATCGGATACGGATCGGGTTGTAGACCCACCCGAATATCCGGGGGTATGATACTATACATATATATTTCGTACAATAACAAAAAATTTAATACTTCATGTTATTTTATGTGCTTTGGCCCTGTAGCATTACCCTTTTTTAGTTTGTTATTTAATTACTTTTCTAATATATTTAACCTCACAAATAAAATTGAAAATAAATAAACTTAGATATATATTTAACACCATTTTTGTTTTTGTTTTAATTATTCTTTTTCTTTATTTTATGTGGATGGTTATTCGGGTCATTTTTTGGGTTAAATTTACCAGTTGAATGATTTATTTGGAACTTAAAATACACAAATATTCTTTAAAAATGCAAATATAAATATCCGAGTATATGCAGATCAGATACGGATATGGATTTGGTAAAAAAATTCCGAAAAATCCTATCCGATTAGACTAATCGGATCGGATATCCGATTATGAACACCCCTAGAAAAGAGAGCTAAACGTACCTCTGCACCGGTAAATGGACGAGAGAGCATCAGGTTGTCCTCTTCCGTCAATAAAGACGAGTCCTTGAGGAGCCGCGTTTGTGTGCGCACGCATTATGATCAGTTTTTAAGAATTCCGAGAAATATTCAACTGCCACTCTCGACATGTTTTCTCTACTTCTCCACTCCAATCCATAACCATCCACAAGAGGCCTAAGAGCATGTGCAACCAAGAGGAATCAACCTCCTCTTTGCACTCTCTCTCCTCAAAGAGGAGCTCTTCTTGGTTGTAAAAATTGAAAGAGTAATCCCCTTTCAAGGAAGAATGGGAGAGGAATGAGAGTAATCTTCCTTTCATAGAGGAATGAGTGCTTTGGCTCTTGTGCCCAAAGAGGAACATTCATCCAATCACAATTTGACACATGTATTCAACTATCAACTAACTTCATTTATTTCATTTCAACCTAACATTAAATATATTTCCAACAAAATAATAATTAATGTTGATATTTTTTTTAAAAAATAAATTAATCAATTTTAATAATATTTTATTATCTATAAATAGAGTCTAATATTGTTGGGTCATTCACAAACTCATATTAGCTTTTCTTTCTCTCGTTCACTACTACTACTATCTTCCATGGATAACCACAATAAAAATCTAATAATGACATCGGATTTAAAAGTTTGACATATGGGAGAAGTTTCAAAGTTTGACATCGGATTTAGATTTAGATTAAATTTCTATGGAAACAACGCTTTATTATTTATGTTTAACGTTATTTTTATTTTGTATTTTTTTGCAATTTATAATTTTGTTTGAAATTGTCTTAATGTTAATTAAATTTATTTTTTTAATTTGTAATTAGTTTACATTATCTTAAATCCAAATTATTTAAGTAAATATAATTTATTTGATTAAAGAACTTAAATTAACATAGGTAATTAGTAAATATAATTTATTATATTTAATTAACATAGGTAATTAGTAAATATATTTTAATTATAATTTAATTAACATAGGTAATTTGTAAATATAATTAACATATGTAATTAATTTATTTGTAATAATAAATCTAAATTATTATCTTAAATCTAAATTATTTAAGTAAATATAATTAATGTATATGATATAAAATAGGTAGAAAGTAGGAGAAGAGAAGTGAAAGGGGATACCCTTTGTTGTGGGGGAAAATAGAGAAAGAGGAAGAGAAGGAGGAAAGGAAAAGTGAAAAGTGATGTGGATGATAGAGAAAATAAGGTGTCAAAAGGAGAGAAGGAGAGAGAAAAACAAGAGAGGATTGTAAATCCTCTTAGATGCACATACTCTAAGATTATTCTGATTTTGTCTCCCATTTGCCTTTATTCCTACTATCATCCATTTTAACTCGTTTGCTTTTGCCTTTGATACCATAGCAATTCTTCTTGTGACATCAACTTCCTTTCTTGTTCTTCTAAATAAATACGTCTCCTGTGGACCCATTCGCCACGCATTCCAGCTTTGCTCATTTTTCTCAATTCTGCTCGTATATCATTCAGCCTAGTAAAGATATTGGCCACATCACTTCTATTCCACTCCTTCAAAATCCTCCGCACACCGCTGAATTTTTCCAAGAACACCTTCTTCCGCCATACACGAACCCGGATTCCTCCAACTATTTGCAACAAGTTCTTCACAGTGGGCGTGCTGAATCCAAAGAGCCTCATAGCGGAATGATCGGGGACCCCTCGCTCGATCTTCCTCACAATCCATACTCCGAAAAGCCTCCATTATAATACGAATGTGATCTGATCCATAGCGTTGTAGGCATTTGGGAACATTTCAAACCATTTCTCATTAGCAACCCCGCGATCCAACCTTTCCTGAATAAAATCTTCTCCCCCCTCGGCCATTGTCCCAAGTGAATCTAGAACCTGACAATCTAATATCAGAGAGACCACATCTATCCAACGATCAGAGAGACCACAAATGCATAGCCAGCCGTAGTGGGACTCACTATTCTAGGACAATTCCATAGGTGAAAGCCGTGGGGGCAGATTCGAGGGGCAACATTCACATGTTAACACCAGAGCCGTCGATGGCAAGAGGCTGAGGCATCTATCGAGTTCTTGTGGTTTTCTTTGTTCGTCATTATTCACTTCCAAATTATTGAGGATTTTCAGGTATTTCTCATGATCCGCCAAATTCAATATCCTTTCTGGTTCAATTTTGGTTGAATGTGGAACATATTTTCTTTTCTTTTGTAGACACATAGTCACATAGATGCATTTCACAATCACAAGTATATAAACTGAAAAGAGATGAGGATATTTATTTTTGTTGTTCTATTATTTGCCTGATGAATAAATAGGAAACACAGAATATCAGAGGGGTTGGAGAGAAATTGATTACTCTATAGTAACTGCAAAGATCGAAGAGGGAGAGCAATTAACTAGTCATTATTGATTTAGCTCAAAACCACACACCCAGAAAATAAAATCAGGATCTCAAAGCCCCAAAAGGGGACAATATGTTTCATATGCCTCAGAGTTCCTGGTAAGAGAAAATGGTTTTCATTCAAATAACACACAAGATGATACAGAAAAGGAAGCTGCTAGGCTTATGCACTCACTTCACAAGAATTATGAAGTATAAACTGGGAATGGCAGACCATGCTTCAACAAGATTTTTCCTTTTTATTATAAGAGCATACATAATAGACCAGAACAAATAGAGTAGATCTTGACTTATGCTGCTGGATATGGTCGTGTTAGACGTCTTTTTCTTTTTTTCTTTTATTGTTGCAAGGATGCATGTTGCTTGACTCTTCAAATGATTTTGGGTCCTAGGAAGAAGCATTGCTATCATGAAATTAGCAGCTAAACTTAGTTATCTGCAGGTGCCTGTGGAGAAACAAATGATAAAGAGTTAACACTGTGACCTTTTCTCTTAGTGATCGAAATAACTTGAAGCATGATACAATTGGACCACAATTAAAAGCACAAATATTTACCTTATCACTTCACCTGTAACCCCGTCAAGAAAAATTCTGGATTTCCCATTTTCTACTTGCACTGACATAAAAAGAATGGATGACTGGTATATGATTAATCTTCCAGCGATCTTCGCTGGTTCTGTCAAGCCTTCGGATGAAGTCTTGAGGCATATCATAGAGCAGAAGCTCTTCAAGAGTAGTGAGTTCCTGAATACCATGTGGCAGCTCCCATAGACTCATACATCTCACGATTGTGAGCTTCTGAAGCATGGGCATTGAGCCAGTGTGCAAAATAATTGTGTCAAGGCCATCAAACTGCTCTATGTGTAGAGTCCTTAGCTTTGGGAAACCTTCTGTGTCAATAAAAAGAACTTCCCCTGTGAAGGAATCAATCATCTCCAGCTCCATCAGATTAGGCATTTTCTGAAGGCTATCAAATGGACTATCGCTAAGCTTTGACCACCTTAGGATGAGTCTGACCAAACCATTGAGCGAAAGAATCCATGTCGGGAGGGTCATGAGCCTCCCTTTTAGGTACAGGTGTTGTAGAAACTCAGGGCCGGCATTCATGTGGTTAAGATCAAGATTCTTTTCTCTGCTTGATGATGTCAAGTCTAGTGTTGAAAGGTGTGACATATTCTCAATGCATGAACACAATAAAAGTCCTTCATCCTCCCTCAAATCAACTAGACCAAGCTTCTTTAGCTGATTGAGCTGGCCAAGCACTTCAAAGAATCTCGGGCTATGATCAACTTTTATAATGGACAACTTTCGAATGAAAGGCAGCACTTTCATTTCCCCAAGAATCTCCACACCTTGTAGCCTGTCAAATGTCTCATAATTCGATGGGTTGCAACGATGGACCAGGAGATTTTGCAAGTACTGCAGTGAGTAGATCTCTTCAGGCAACTTTGTGACCTGGGTTTGCTTAAGATCTAAATATTCAAGATACCGAAGCCTCTTGATATCCTTGGGAACCATTTTAACGTTGGTGTTTCGCAAACTCAAATACCTCAGCAGAAGGGCAACATCAATAACACATTCAGGAAAGCTTTCCAAAGGTGCATTTTCCAGATCTAGAACTTTTAACAATCTCATCCTTTGTAGGGTTTCCCCAATCATTTTGGAAGAAGCTTTGTCCAATCCAAACATGAATAAACTACGAACACTAGCCAGCTGCAAATGTCCGGTTCTTTTCAAGCCTGAAGAAGCATTCTCAATGGATAACCGACGTCTTATGATGCCATCATCCCTTTGGTGGTGCATGTCTGAGTCTGTAACTGCTTGAGCAAACATCTTCTCCTTAGACTTTTGACATATGAATTCCCTCATCAGGTTTAGTACACGGCAGCTCTTCACCCGCCCTCTGGTATCTCTGCTGCATGCATCGACAAGATTCCTGGAAATGAGCTCATTGAGAAAATGCTCAGCAGTGCTCTCAAGTGCTGCAGTTCCACACTTCTCAACGAATCCTTCAGACAGCCACAAGCGGATCAGCCTTTCGCGCTTAATGGAATGATCTTCTGGAAAAATACTGAAATACAACAAGCAACTCTTTTGGTTGCTAGGCAAGTCATAATAACTTGGGTGGAACATGGTATTGATTTGGTTGCCTTGCATCTCTGTCACAAGATTGTCATGTACACGGCTCCATTCTGCTCGCTCTTTTGGTTTTCTTGAAAGAAGAGTCCCTACTGCTGAGATTGGCTGGGGTAGTCTTTCACATCTCTTGACAATCAACTCAGACAAAACTAGCAGATCAGAAGGACACTCTCCACATCCATTCCCGTACGCCTTCTTGCAGAATAGCTTCCATGAATCCTCCCATTGCAGGCCATTGATGCGGAGAATGTGATTATTTGACGTAGTGCATTTTGCAGCTATTTCACTATACTGGGTGGTAAGGATTATCCTACTACCGTTGGAATAATCAGGTAGCGTGCTTTTAATGGATGCCCATTCTTCCTCTTTCCTTACACTATCCAGAACTACTATGTACCTCTTATCGCCCAAATAATTTGTCAATTTCGCAGCGGTGTCTGCTCCAAGAGGAGAATGTAATCCCATAGAAAACTGAGATAATAAATTCTCGAGACGTTGCTCATGATTGCGAGTATGTTTTAAAGAGAGCCATGCATGGCAGTCAAACTGCCCAATTACCCTCTTGCTTCTGTACACACTTCTCACTAGAACAGTCTTGCCTGCTCCACAGGGACCCACCACGGAGATGGTGTTGCATCTCCTGCTACTCTCGTTCAGTAGGGTCAAGAGGCTGTCTCTGGGTGAATCAATGCCCATGATCTCATCCTCTTCGATAATATGTGCCTCCTCCCTATAAGGTTGGACATTTGAGCTTGGTGGTCTCGTATGTACAATATGAAGCAGCTGTTGAAACTCATATGAACTCTTGATGCTGGACATGCGTTCTTGGATGTTGGCTATTTTGGATTGGAGTTCTTGAACAGGGGTTCGGTGCTTCAAATTATGACATACTTGGTAGCCTTTTTGGAGGACGTAGCTTGTAGAAAACGATCGAGGAGCATGTATCATAAACTCATCCAAGACATCCTCCATTTCATAGGCTACATCTCGGATCTGCTCAACGAGAGTTCTCATCATTTGGCTGGTGCCCTCACATCCTTCTGCGTCTTGGAGGCATGCTTGCATCATTTTAAGATGTTCCTTGATCTTGTTCACAGCGTTGAGGACCTTCGTTTTGCGACTGAGTTCCTCTTGAAGAAAGCTCAGCACCTTCTCCACTAGAAAAAGGGCTACTGTGACTGCTGCATCTGACATTTTGATTCTCCCTTTGTTTCAGAGGGAATTCAGAGCAGCCTTGCTGTTATCTTGATGGCTTTTGATTCATGCAACGAACACATATATTGATTTTGCAAATCTCATACCATTATCACACCCATCTGTGTAGTAGTTTCCTGGAAGCTTAGAAGGACAATTCAAACTGCAGAATGTGGACTTCTTCCTCGCGTACTTCTCAAGCAGGCCAGTTGTTTTTAGCAGGAGACTTTCTCCGCGGAGTTGACTTGTTCCTTTCTTTGAATGGGAGACCAGGCCTTCGGACAGTGCCAGCCCCATCTAGAATTAATGAGACAAGGGAGTACATCATGCAAGGTAATGACAGCTCCTTTGTACTATTTTACACTGCAATATATCTCCTCCATGATATCATGATTTTGCTTCTGTATAATTGAAATTATTTACTAATATTAGTTAATTTTTCAAATAAATAATTACTACTCCATTAGAATGCTGTCATATATGGAGAATGACTGCAGAAGCAAATGTGTTTAACCAATACATTTACCAACCAGTATCTTAATCTTAATTTAATAATAGGGGGGTCACAGCAATCTTGTTTATTTTCGTGTCAGTTGATTCAGCTTAGGGTTATTAATTCATGGACCTTATGGCTGTTGTTGGGTTAAATAATATCCATGTAGGTTTCAATTGGTGTAAGGCTGATGTTGTTCTTTTTTGTTAAGGGTAATAAGGCGACAGGTTAGGGAGCGCCTACTTTACTCATAAAAGATAATGGGAATGGATTTTTCATAGGGGAAGAAGAGGTATACAGTATACTTAGCAACAGGTTACATTTAGAATGAAAGCATGCATGCTGATACTTGCTAATATAATCAGAATCGGCTGGGGGAAAGGAATCTCAACAGTACAACTTCTATTGTAAATGAACTGGACTCTTGCCATGGCTACTGCCAACGCATCTATGACACCACGATGAGCTCTTATATTGAAAAACTGCACACATGTTTGTTCATTGCTAATGTTATTCAATTTTTTTTAATTGTATATATTTTTTCCCTTTTTATGTATTTTCGAGGGGTTCTCTAATTTCCTATTGGATTTTAGAACTTCATCCATATAGCTTTTATCAAGCTTAATGAAAACAAGACCGTAGCCTGACCACTTCAAAATGGAGACCAATTATTTTCAGCAATTTATCATTATCATAGGGTATAGTAGGGCTGGCACAAATAAAGACAGCCTCACATGCACTTCCTATAATTTAGTAATTGACCTCACTAAGTCAATAGGAGTATTTAGAAAATCCGGAAAAAAGACCATTAATTACAGTGTGATGGTGAGCCAAAAGTTAGAAGACTGGGTGGCTGCTTCCCGCGTCAATTATTCATTTTATATAACAAGTTGGGCAAGTTGGGCAACTGAACACTTTGTAAGGCTGGGTGTTGTCAATGTCATGCTAATTAATGAGAGCTGTTTCTTCTTCCAGTTTAGAAAAGGACAACTAGAGAGACCAACCCGAATCCTATCTCCTAAACCCATGTTTCAAATTGGATTCCATATAATGTAAAATACTTCTAGTGTTATAATTTTAAACAAAAGCATAATTTACTTTTTTCTTGTAAAGTAAAGCACTAGTACTTTACGTTATGTGTTATAGGAAATCCTTATGGGGGATATTTCACATTGGAAAGTCATGACCTCCAATGTGTGGTATATAAGTGAAAAGTTTCCCAACCCTATTGGCTAGCTTTGGGGGGTGGTTCTACTCTAGCTTATATACCTTTTAACAATAAAGCAGTACCCTGGCCTCGGTCGGTCCTTAATCCGCCGGGGTCGGTCCGCACTAGGTGCCGACTACCCACCACTCCTGTAACTGCCTCCGAGACGTGAGCCCGGCGTTCCGACGGGTACCCACTGGGGAACTGGGCTTCCTTGCCTCTTATGTTCCGGCAATGGTACCACGCGACCCTACCGATGCGCGCTCGTGGTACAACGGAAGGCATCGTGCATATTGGAGGTCATGACTTTCCAATGTGGGATATCACCCCATAAGGATTTCCTATAACATATGAGACACGAATTTTAGACACATATTGAACGGGGGATCTGGACGCTGCCGACAAACCTAATGGTGTCATATAGTCATTTGCTATGTGCGTCATAATAAAACTAAAAACAGAATATGCCACCAGCACAATGTAGAGCTTTCCCTTGTGATTCAACTAAAAAGGTTTTCAAATTTTCAGTATGCATATTGTAGTAGACCACCTCATACCATATTTCAACCAACGTACTAATAGTTGTCGGAAACTTTACAATAAGATTCAATGATTCATTAATATATACATGTATGCCACATACATCCCCTCTTTACCGTTATATCACATATATCAATATATCAAGGAGGATGACTTATGCACACGAAATTTTTGCCCGGCACACAGCGCGCTACAAATGGGTACATGGTGGGCCCGAAAATGATCCTAGATGGGATGCACAACACGATGTGTTTTTGCCCTTATATTTTGCCCCATCAAACAACCGTTTACGTGCAACGGCTATGTTTTGCCCTTGTAATACGGGTTGTTTTCGACAAATGCAAGCACAACAAATCTATTTTCTTACAAAAAAAAATCACTTGTGAGATATGTCTTCTATCAAAACACTTTTTTTTGAATTTATCTTATAAGGAAGACGAAGAAGAGTTATTATCATCTTTAGAAGAAGAAGAAGAAGAAGCAGAAGAAAGAGAAAGTTTTGAAGATGAAGATTCGACTATTTATTCAAATTAATGCATGAAATTGAAATTTATAATCAATAATTTTGTCTTCGTCTTTCATGATTAGTTGGATAAAATTTATAATCCGTAATTTATTTGAATTTATAATACGTAGAATTATAAATTGTTAATTCGTAAATAGTTTATTGATTTATAATTCGTATATTTATTAATTGTTAATTCACAAGTAGTTTATTGATTTATAATTCGTATATTTATAAATTGTTAATTCATAAATAGTTTATTGATATTCAAATTTGTTATAGTTTGTATATATGAATAAAATAGCTTATTGATATTTATAGTTCGTAGAGAATTAAATATTATATTAAACTGAATTGAATTATACAATTGTATGCATATGTACCTAAAAAAGATTTTCATGCCGAATTGGTCAAGAAAGAATGATGGTTTTGACCATAAAAACATTAAACAAAAGAATGGTCAGATTGGCCTGCAATAAGTGTAGTTTTTATAGATTTGGAAAGAAGGGACAAGGCCCCCTATTCTAGCTCCACCATGACACAACAAGTGTGGGTGTAAATTTGAGTTGTTTGGGGTTCGAAGTAAATCAACTAGACAATGGGGCACTCATGATTGTTTGCAGAGTTCATAATCATGACCTTCCAACTAGTCTACTTGGGCATTCATTTATGGGTCGTGTGACAAATGATCAAAAGGACCTCAAGGGGAATCGTAGAAGAGTTAAGAAGGATTTACCAAGGATAACGTGACGTCGAGAAAACAAGTTTTGAATCTTAGGGCAAAGTTTCTATCAAATGTAACACCCCTAGATTTGGAAAGAAAAGACAAGTCCCCCTATTCTAGCTCCACCCAATTATCGGACTTGAAACAACAAGTGTGGGTGCAAATTTGAGTTGTTTGGGGTTCGAAGTAAATCAACTAGACAATGTGCACTCATGATTGTTTGCAGAGTTCATAATCATGACCTAACAACTAGTCTACTTGGGCATTCATTTATGGGTCGTGTGACAAATGATCAAAAGGACCTCAAGGGGAATCGTAGAAGAGTTAAGAAGGATTTACCAAGGATAACGTGACGTCGAGAAAACAAGTTTCGAATCTTAGGGCAAAGTTTCTATCAAATGTAACACCCCTATGTTGCAACAACAGGTATTACTGTCAGTGACCTCGGATTTTTCACATCCAAAGTCACCCAAGACTTTAAGGTACAAAACACAATATAAAATAATGCGGAAATTTCATGAATTTATATTACATCAAAAGTGCTCGAAGGTTCGAGGCTTTAAATCAAGTTATTACAACTTCATTTCTTAATTAAAACTGAGTATGAAAATGAAATTTAGTAAGCAACGGAATAAAAACAATTATAACTTATCGTTTGAAAGCAACTGGTGGGACCCAAAGCCTGGGAATACTTTTTGAAAACGTCTCGAAGTCTTCCTTCAACTCTTCTAGCCTTCGTCTTTAGCCTTTTGTAATTCTTCACTAAATTCTAATATTTCCGTGAAAGGCACGAATACCAGGCAAAATGCATAATAGAAAACGGGTTAGTCTAAGGAGACAAAACAAGTAGGAACGGGTAGTTCTCACGGGTGGGATTGATATAATAATTTCCAACATTCTTAAAGGGGGAGATATTTTGTGAGCACGAACATTTATGTGGAGCTTAAAGTGAACGAGAAAAATAGTTCTTGTTGGAGAGGTAGGTATTATGTTACACGGAAAAGGATACTAAGAAAATTGTAGTTCCTTTATGAATATGAGTATAGTTGAGAAATTTATTTCACATACACAACTTTTTAAAAGAATGAACTCCATTGACTTTGTCAGATCTCAACCAACCTCATCAAATTCGGAGTCCAAATAAGAGTTCGAGTTAGAATGAAAATCCTTCAAAAGTCAGGAGCAAATTACATAGTAATTCATTAATTAATGTGCACTAGACACTTATCTTTTAGTCATAAAACATTGCACTTCAGGTGAAGATTGTTAAGTGTAGGGGCTACGAAGGCCGATCCACTAAAAGGAACGATGTCCGGCACCTAGCTAGGACACAGTAAACCCCCTCAAGCGAGGAGCGTTCACGGGATCATGATCCAAGTACCGAGTGAAGAGAGCTAGGAAAGCCATAACACTCGATAAGTTATATAGAGATGTCAGAGAAAATCCGCATCCCTGATTCCATTCTAGTCCACAACAAATCTCGCAAAGAGATTGAAACAAAAAGGCCACACACAACGGACCTAAGTTCAGTACTAGCGGAATACAAGATAATAAATATAATATCGTTACTTCTAAACAATAAATAAACCTAAGTTCACTTATTGAGCAAACAATCAGTTCCCAACACAAAGATGAATATTTTTAGAGGAATCGAAGATACAACAAGGGTAATAATGGATATCCACTACTATACCAATCTCGGGCAAATGGAATTGGTTCTATCTATAGTTGAGGATACCCATATTCGAAGTGCTAGCATACATGATCAGTTTGCTCGTCTTCTATCTACAATTTGTCAAGTCTAATGTATACTTTCATTTTCTTCCTACATAGATTGAAACAAAATATTGCATAAAAATCTTGTGATGTGCTAAACAAAATATCAAAACAGTCCGTATTGTAGGACACGCTATCCGTTACGGCCAGGGACACCCTGGCCGTTACGACCATATGCTAGACACACTAGCGGTTACGACCATAGACACTATGGTTGGAATGACAAGAAATACATTATCTTGTTTCAAAAATAATCTTTGCAAAAAAAGTTTCGAACCATAAATCACAAAATTGCGATTTTTTCTAGAAAAAACATCATCTTTGGCCTAATTTTTTTTTTCTAGTAAAAGACTTAATCTTGTCTAAACAAAACATGCAAGTTCAAAGATACCATTTTTCCTCCAAACTAAAACAAGTTCTAATTTTTATTTAAACATGGTGGAAAAGGAGAGTAATGATGAAAGAAAAAAGAGAGCAAATGGCAAAGAAGACATACCTCATTATTATTGATGTTCAAAACTTGCTCTCTAACCCGATAAAGTGTGTGTGCTCACCGTTATAGTTAATTGTTGAAGATGTGAAAAAATGGTGAAGATAGAGAGAGTATTTTGAGGTCTTTGAATAAGTTTTGAAATGAAGAAATAGTGAAATGGTGAAAGTCACTAGAAGATAAACGACAAATTAAATTGAAGTAGATAGAATGACATTAAACTTTATTCAAGTGCCAAGATCTCGCAACCATTATGGCCAGAGACACCCCCAACTCTAACTGTGGGTGTGTGCTCAACCGCTATGGCTGACAACACCCTAACCATTATGACTTGGGGTGCCAATGTCCCTAACCTAGTCATGGGTTCGGTTTTGGAACCGGAGGTTCCATAGTTCCGGAACCATAGAACCGGGATCGGAACCGAATAACCCCCGATTCCTCGGTTCGATTCCAATTTTTACTTGTTCCCGACGGTTCTGTAGCCGGTTCTTGGTCGGTTATTGTTCTGACCCTTCTAAAAAAATTGCAGTTGGAAGTGAAAAACCGCGACAGTTGTTACAAAACCAAGGTCGCAGTTTGCATAAGTAAGACTGAAAGACATTATGTTTTAAGACAGAATCCAAAACTGCGACCGCTGTTTTGGAATTGTGGTCATGGTTTTTCAAGGATGCGAAACCGCAACTGCAATCAACCACTTCCTCTTCATGAGTAAAATTTCATCAACAAGTTCGGGCCATGAAAGCCTTCCTAAAAGACACCCTCCATATTCAAAGCTTCAAAAACAAACATATGAGCACTTGGTGAATATGTTTGCGTATAAGTATAATTTGCATCATTAAAAACCTTTAAAATTTCCACGATCTCGTGCATTGGTCCCAAAAAGGTTAAATTGCTTGTGAACCCGGAACATGTTCAGCGAAAAAGGAAGCTAAAAGAGTTGAAGTAATTTATAAGTGGAGTTCCAACGATGATTGACCTCATTTGAAAAAAGTATTGCTTTAACACCGTTGTCATTACAAAACTTCTTCCAATCCATTGTGGTCTTCATTTTTAGCAAAATATAGTTAACAACATATTTAATAGGTGCAAGAAATGACATTGAAACTTTCAAACAATCTTGAACACATAAGTTTTAAATATGACAAGCACATCGTACATGAAAATATTTGTTTTCAAAAACCGGTTGACAAACTTGAATCGATTCACTAATAGAAGCGGTGTTGTTAGATGCATTATCAAATGAAATAGTGAAAACTCTACGAAGTATTCTATACTCTTCTAAAATAGTACGTATAATGTTACAAATATTTGAAGCGGTATGTGCCCATCAAATTCATGAAAAGTGAAAACTCGTTTTTGTAATTGAAAATGATCAATATAATGGCATGTAATGCCCATGTATGAATGAGTTTGAAAGCTATCACTCCAGATATTACCACAAATAGAAACACGTATATCATTTTGAGCAAAAAACCGAGACAAATCGTTTTTATGAATCTTATATGCTTTGAGCACATTTTTCGAATTTTTTTTCTAATAGTTCGTTTATAAGCGGGTTGCAAATGTTTAGTGACCCAATCATTTAGACCCACACTTTCCACAAATTGAAATGGAAAATGATCAACACAAATAGCTTTGGACAAAGCATAAATACTACGATCATGACGATAACCAAACAAATAAGGAGGTTGAGAGGAAGAACTTGCTTACCCTAAAATTTGTGTTTGTTCTCGCATCATGCCCAACTTCTCCTTGTGTTTTGCCTTTAAATGCTTGTTCATGGTGCCATAACCTCCATTGCGCCCCCAATTGAACTTCGAGCTACAATAGTTGCACTTGACAATATATCGGCCAAGTGCATCCAATACATTGCCTATGGTGAAGTGCTTTGTGAAAATGTCGAATTTCAATTCCTTTGATCTTTTGTTGGCCGTAGATGCCCTCTCTCATTGCCTTGTGAACCTTGGTTATAAAAAAAAGCGGAAGGGGAGAATTGTGTCGGCATAGGCATAGGAGGATAAGATGGTTGATAGGGATTATGATTAACTTGACTTTCTTGTGAACCAACAACACCACCTTACTTGCTCGGCCAACAAATCAATAAATCATTGGCCTTGGTTTTCCATTTTTGAAAAAGATTAGGAAGTAGAGTAGTAGAGACAGAGAAGAGAGTAGATAAGATTTTTTTTTTCGGTTTGCAACTTAGAAGCTTGTAGGATTATGAGATTATGAATGAGAGTAGTATAGAGAGATAAGAGAGTATGAGATTGGTGTAAATAAAATTGAAAGTGGAATATGGTATTTATAGTGGTAAAAATGGATAGGAATTAGGAGGAAATAGCCGTTGGAACCCATGCAACCGTTGGAAAAATAGTCGTTGGAAGAGCAACCGCGACTGTAGTTTGAAAATCGCGATCGCGATTGTACATTCTATTTTATGTAATAGAATGCAAAATTACAATCGTTGTTCCAAAGACTTGTTAACAGCGATCGCGATTTTACATTCTGTATAAAACAAAATGTAATAGAATGCAAAATCACAATTTTGATTCCAATGACTATTTTGTGGAGAACCAATAGTTCCTTCGGTTCTTCGGTTCCAGGGAATGTGAAACTGAGACTAATTAAGACCGATCGACCTTCGATTTTATCTGTTCCAGTCTTGGTTCCGAAACCGTTGATTTTTTTGGTTCGGTTTCATGGTTCTATTAAAACCGAACCCATGCCTACTTTAACTGCTTCGAGTTGTACTACTTTGAAAAGTTGGGATGAGATATTCGAAAAAGACTTTTTTAAATGAAGGTTTTATTTGCTGCCTGGTCTACTAGTAGGTCTACAGGCCTATTTAGCGCCAACTACAATCGTTACGGCAAAACCGTCGTCGGCCGTTACGGCCAAAGACAACACACCCGTTACGACTGCGTCGCTACGTCGACAATAATCGTAACGACCATGGCCGCCTTTGCTGTAACAACTATGGCCTCCTTTGCCGCAACGGCCATGCCCACTTTAATTAATTAAAAGATTATTTGTGTTAGAATAATGTTAATTATATTTTTGTATTCTAACATATCAATTTGTTAGAAGGATCTGATTTACCCTAATTCTTGTTAGGTAATTTTAACTTCTTCTTTTTTCAAATAATAACTAGAAAAGTCTTCATAATTTACTACAAAGGATTGGATAATTTATGAGTAGTGCTCAGCGGTCCGACACTTTTTGCTCAACGACATGAGTTTTATTTTCGTTAATTATAGTTCTTTCCCTTGTATTTGTAGTATCTATATTTTATTTCCGTTATTCTTAGATAATTAGATAAATACAAAATTAATTAGTAAGTTTTAAAAAATATTAAAAAGTATCCTTAGATTTAAAATATTAGCTTTAATCAAGTATTTATTATCTAAGTTTATCTTATTATCTCTTAAATTAATATAGGTCCTGTAATTTGGTATCAGAACCATACTAAACACTATTATATACGACAAATTATCAAGCCGAAAAACTGGAAATTTCCGATAAATGTCCTAATCGAGAATCTCCACATATTAAACATCTACAAATTGGCGAAAAACATTATGAAGCTATATTAAACACCATTGTCGATGATATCGCAGAATTAAAAAGTTGTATTTTTAGATTGAGTGAGAAAATCCAAAAAATTAAAGAAGAACTTACTTTAGTCCAAAAAAATCCACCTAGAAAAAACCAAAAATTTGCTATTGCACTTACTAACGAAATTAGACACCAAGGTGCTATTACTAAAACAGTAGTAGGTAAAAGACCGACTCTATTTCCACATAAGTATCCTTTTCAAAATCAAAATCCATCAAAAACGTTTTCAGTTCCCAACTTAAAAATTAAAAAGAAAACCGAAGCTAAAGATGATGAACCATGAAATGGAGAATAACTCTAACTTACTAGAAAAAATCATGGAAGAATCGAGTATAACGAGTAGCGAAGAATCTGAATACGGTATTGAAGAAGAAGAGATGTATCAACAAATAGGATTAATAAAATTAAAAGATATGTAAACAATACCCATTAGCGAAGTCAAAAGAAGAGTAGATAAAATTGTTGGTAAAAAGGTGTTAGATTTTAATGAAGTAGAGGAAGAGATAACACCTATAATATTAGAAGAAACAAATGAGGCAAACAGATCCTGCTATAAAAAATATGAAGAGGATCATGTAGCTATCTAAGCCCCAATGTTAAACTTAAAGATTTTTTAGAAAAAACGGCTAGATTTGGAGTAAGGATTATGCCAAATCATCGACCTAATAAAAAAGAACTCACTTTAGAGCCAATAAGTGAAACTGGATATAAGTTAAATCTGGATGACGTAAATAGACGCGAAGAAAAATTGGATTTCTGGAAGAAAAGCATGATGAGCGTCTTAAACCTAAATACAGATTGGATATCCTCAAACTTTTTAAATTACATAGAATACAGTCTGTATGGTATATTAGCTGACTGGTATGAAGGAATACCTGAAGAATATAAAGAAAGTCTTAGAACGAAAGAATCACCAGCTAAAATGTTTACCACATTATATGAAGCCATGGACGAAGAGTTTGTTGGAGAAAGAGATGAAATTGACAAATTTTTTATCGAGTGGCAAAGAAAGTTAAAACACTTTTGAAATCTGTAATATGAGATATTTGGATAACTATCTCTCTGAATTTGAACATTATTATTATAAGATAGGAGAGAACCAAACTAATCTTCAAATGCTCTTCGACAAACTCCCGAAACCTATTAACGAAGAAATTAGTGATGGATACCATGAATGGAAAAATAGATATAATTCTAGAGATACTTTGGATAATAGAACAAAATTCATAAAAAGATGGGTAGAAAAGAAATGTCGAGAAGTAAAAGGAACACAATAAATGAAAAGACAATTTCTACCATGTTGGGATTTACCAAATGAATGGGGATGTGATAGAAGAGATAATCAAAAAAGAAAGAATTATAGAAAGAAAAGCTTCAACAAACAAAGAGGAGAGAAATATCATAAGAAATATTATAAGAAACCGTTTATTAAGAAAAAAAGGTTTTTTAGGAGAGCTTCTTACTGCCCTGAAAAGAAAAGAAATTGCAAGTGTTGGACATGTGGAGAAACGGAACATTATTCTAATGAATGCAAAAATAGAAAGAATAACAAGTTAGCAGAAGCACTAGGAAGTATGGAATACATTGAAATTTCTGAGTACGAAGCTATTGAATTAGCCTTAAGCAACAACAAAGGAGTTGTTGAAGTAGTTGAGGAAGAAGAAGGTGAGGAGTCGGATTATGAGGAAGTCAATGAGATGACGCAAGGAGACGGAATAGATTCTCCAGATTTCACCGAAGAAGCCTTCGATTCAGGTGGAGAAATGACCACTCTAGCTCAACTCCAAGAAGCAGAATCATCCATAAATGAAGAACAAATAGAAAGCATGCGAAAATCAGGGGTCGAATTCCCGGTTATCGCTAAAGAACAGTTCTTCAAGAGACATTTCTTCTCAGCATTCTCTAAATTCGTGTGCGAAGAAATGCTAGGAGATATAGTAATAAAAAATAACGAAAATCAAGCTACTGAAACCAACCTAATTAATTGAAAAAATATTCAAAAACACAACAAGGATACAAAATATAAATATATTTATGTGTGTGGAATCCAAATATTCATCACTCCTCTACAAGATTTTGGTAAAAATGTGCACTGCATTAACTTTGTTTGTTACACTAGGCACAAGAAATTTAGTGACCAAACTATTAGCGGAGTAGTGTGTAACTTGAGTCAAGGTGCAGTGTCTTGGATATGTAGGCCAAAGTATTATGTTAGTTTAGAAGACCAATTTGGGTAAATGCCTTTGAAAACACTTCAACCACTTCAACCACTAAGTAAGATTTTGGTAAAAATGTGCACTGCATTAACTTTGTTTGTTACACTAGGCACAAGAAATTTAGTGACCAAACTATTAGCGGAGTAGTGTGTAACTTGAGTCAAGGTCCAGTGTCTTGGATATGTAGGCCAAAGTATTATGCTAGTTTAGAAGACCAATTTGGGTAAATGCCTTTGAAAACACTTCAACCACTAAGCATGAAAAGGTTTTAACAATTGATGAGGAAGGAAAAATCCATACAAACTCTCAACCTCCAACAAGTTTAATAAGAAACAGGAGTCTTTCTAGAAGTCAAAGTTCTAGGTTCAATCCTAGTCTTAATCTTGCTCAGAGGAACCAGTTATCCCCTTCAATTAGAAGTGTTAAGAAATAGTCCACAATTCCCTATCTCAGCGTCCATCAAACACAGAGAGGCAGGAACTTGAGGAGAAAGAAAAGTACCACAAGGGATGGATGTCACCTCCCAGTCAGTTTAAAATTTTAATAATGGAAGAAGTTAGTAAGAGTAGGTGTCATTATGGGTATCAATTGGTAAACCATTTGATGACCTTACGAGTATTAGAATTGAAAATAACTAATAAAATACTTCAGCTCCCTTGGGAGCTTTAAGAAAAGCTGAAGGGTTATTGAAAGTATAAAGAATTTCCACGATGGTATTCTTATGTGATAAGCAGGGATATATGTCCGTACTATGATATTTGGGAAGAATCTGGAACTCTAGTTCTCTTTCGTGATAATTCTGGATTTGGAGGAATAAACCTTCATGGTAATCCTTATGAAGATATGTGAATATTAAAGGCATGTGATTATGGAATGTGCAACGGCATGTATGGAAAATTTCCTTATAAATGGAGTCCAATCAGAAAGCATTTCACCAAGTTTCAGAATTATGTGTTCAACAGAGTCAAGCAATCCGGGATAGACGATAAGATAATTTGTTTTGTGCATGGAGCAAACGTGGAGACAGAAGGAGGAAAATCAAGAGCACCTCACTACTTAATTAGGTTTGTTATAGACCAGTTCTCTGCAGATCCGATAACAATAAGGTAACCAATCCTAAAAAATGCCACTGAAGCCAAAGCTATGGGACTTTTCTACATCTATGAATACATCAAGCAGTATCAAAAAACTGACATGCTGATATTCAAAGTAGGATTCACCACTGTTCTAATTCCGAAAGAGTTGCAACCATATTTTTCGGAAGCAATAGAGTCATCTGACTCAATCCAGGATTACTTATCAACAATAGAATTTGGGAGATATTTATCGCCCAAAGGTCAAGACTTTATATGGGATAAGCTGATGGATTGGGATCCAGAATATTCAGAAAATTTGATGAAGCAATTAGAGCTTGACTTAGATGAAGATGCTGTTGTAGGTTGGGAGGATAATGTTAGAGAAGAAGGCATGTACAACATCGAATATTGCATGGATTATTAGCCATCAAAGACTACATCATGATGCCAAGCCACGTGGACCACCAGAAGGAATCTCTTCAGTGTGTTGTCTTTTTATTACTGTTCAGTGTTCTTTTTCTTTTCTGAGTGATGGGCACTGTTTGTTCTTTTTCTTTTCAGAGTGGTGGCACTGTTTGCCATGTGAGTGGATTCCCTGGTAGTAAATTGTAAAGAGCATTGATAGAGCATCCAATGCTCTCCAAGGCTCTATAAATAAAACCCTAGTAAGCTGAAGAGAGGGCATCGAAAATCAAAAAACAAAGTTTGAATCTAGAGAAAGAGAAAGAGAAAGTTTTGAACTTGAAAGTGAAGCGGTGTTCTCTCACTCTAAGAGTTCAAATCCTTCTATGGATCTTTCTAGTTTGAGTGTTTAAGTGTTTTCAGTGTGCTTGCGCGCTTGTAATCCTTAATTCAATAAAAGTTTGTTTTTAAGTAAGGGAAAGCTACTTAATCGAAAACTATATTTTGAATAAACCTCTTTCTTGAATACAAATCCTCCATCCACTAAAATTGAGAGATTTTAAGTTAGAGACTACGGTCTGAGGTAGGAAACAAAATAGATCTGCGCTGTGCTTGAGCTAAGGGAGTCCTGGTTGAAGATTAGCAACCCCTAGAAATCCGGAAGCTACAGAAACACCGGAGGTCCAAAGATACTACGCTCAGGTAACGGTCGAACCTCTTTAATTTATAAATTTCTTTAATTACGGAGCATGGTGGGCTTATGCTCATAGAAAATAGTTTATTCATGCTATAGCTAGTAAATTATGGTAGTTAGTACCATTTAAAGTCATAAAATTTATAAACCGTTTTAGTTTGGATATATTTGTAAAAGTTTAAAACTTTTAGACAGATCTGATAATTTAGTCTAAATTAAGGACAAAATTAAAATAACTTTTAGATATTGCTTTTGTGTAGGAGTTATTTATGCTAGCTTTTTGAGTGGCTGTCAAATAGAAATCCCCAAATTATGTTGCATGATCGTTGTTTTCCCCTCCTTGCTAGGGTTTGCTGTGTCAACCAAAAATTTGAAACACTCAATTTTTGGTCGTCTACCGTCTTGTCTTTTACCCCCAGACTTCACTGATTGCTGTAATTCAGGTGAGTGACCTCAGTCTCTTCCCATTTCGGAGTAGGAGTGGAAGTAGGCAAGCTGCGTTCTGGTGGTTCGACTGAGGTTTAGTAAGGGAAGAGTGGGGAAGATGGAGAGCAGCGAAGAAGACGACGACTTCTCCTACCACGAAGGCATTACTCCACAATCGAAGATCAATTCCGTCTTCCAATCTGACACTGAAAAGGTATCTCTCTCCCTCTGCTTCCTTTTCATGTTTGTGGTTGTCAGTCTTCTCAATTTCTCCATTTGGTTTACCGCGGTATATTGAGTGGCGAGGTGACTTCTATGTGATCCAACCGCAAAACACATTAGACGAATTGGTTGAAAATTTGTTGCATTTTTTTCTCTTATTTCCGGTGTTGGTGTCTTAACAGTTTCGACTTTTGAGGAATTTGAGTTTGGTGCTGTAAATGCTATAAGGGCTTGTTGAACGGGATGGGGCTGGTGGGCGCCTGAATAGCCATTAACAGAAAATATCACAAATATGTGCAATCAAGAACATGAAAGGACAAAGATGACCTTATTTTGATCGAAATGAAACTCAATTTTGATTGACAAGATCATTTAAGGTTCTCTACCAGAATGACATTGTCTTCTATTATTCTGTCTAGTTGATGTTGGATTGTTGGGCTAGTCACATGAATGGGTAGCTGATATCTGTGTAATTGTGTAGGTGATATGGAATTGGAAAATTTTCCTTTTAGGAAATAGCAAGTTAAAGCAGAAAATAGATGGCACCGACTTTGTGTTTGTTAGGTACTAAAAACTAGTTGGAGTTTTTCAACTAGTTACATAAACTCGTATAAACGCTGTTTGTTTGACGCATAAAAACTAGCAACTAGTTGTCAAACTAGTTTTTTGACAAAACTACTTTTTTAAGCTTTTGCACTAGTTTTTAGTAGTTTTTCGAATTAAAAAATGATTATTTCCTAAATAAGAATAACTCTATAATAAAATGAAATTTTAAATTATTAATTACTAAAATAAACTAGTTAAACAATACCAAACAGTGTTTGTATATATTTTTAAAACTTCAACTATTTTTACAGCTAGTTTTACAACTTTAACTAGTTTTGCAACTCCAACTAGTTTTTTTGGTGACTTAACAAACATAGCCTATACTTGATCAAACTGAAATTGCAGTTCCAACTTGCTCCCAGTTTTTATGCAATTAAAAAGTTTAATGTTTTTTGAAAATTTCTTGTTAATTACATTTGACTTTCTCCAATGGCAATACTTATTGCTGCATTATGATGATAACTTTTGTAGTTTGTTTAAGCGGTAGGATTTCCTCGCATGACCCCTAAAACCTTTTATGTCCAAGTAAAGGCATGCTGTCAGTTACCATTTTTTTTTTTATAGAAGAGTTTTACATTATGAAAATAACACCCTGATTGAAGCTATGAATAATGATTCCTTCACATGAACTCCTTAGTTTTAAAAGGCGCAAGGCGCAAAAAGGCGCAAATGGCCCTGGAGCCCAGGCGAAGGGCGCAGGGCGCAGGCGCGCGCCTTTCGTAGGCAAGGCGCATACAAGTGTCAAAAACATGTGAAACCATTTCTAGAGCATATTTTAACTCAAAACAGCATGGCGTTAGCGGACAGGTGGCAGCGTCGGAGGCGTCAGCAGAAGGGTGGCGGCGTCGGAGGTCGGACCATTGGCGGCGTCGGAGGTCGGACTAGTGGAGGCGTCGGACAGGTGGCCGGGAGGGCTGGCGGGCAGCAGGGGCGTTGGGTGATGGGTGGCTAGGGTTTCTAATTCTCCATCTCCTTTCTATCGTGAATAGAATGTGTTTTTTTCTTGTTTTAAATTTGTTTTTTTATTTTTATTAGTTCAAATGGGCTTTAATATGTTTGGGCCAACAGCCCATATTGATAAAAAAATGATAATTGATATTACTTTCAGGGTTTTAACGCAATTCAGCAGCCATAGAACAAAAGGCGCGCCCAGGCGCGAAAAGCGCGCCTTCAGCGCCCTATGGAAAGGCGCCACAGGCGCGCGCCTTTTGTAAACCGCCTCGCCCGGCACCTTGAAGGCGCTAGACCCTGCGCCCACCGCCCAGGCGCGCCCAGGCGCGCCCGAGGCGCGCTTTTTTAAACTAAGATGAACTCTTGTTTGCTACTCATATAATGTTTGCTTCTACTATATAGCTATAAACTGATGATGCTCTTGTCAAAATTTTCTTAAATCTATATCTAGGGAATCAGAAAGCTTTGTTCTGAGCTCTTGGAACTGAAGGATTCAGTGGAAAATCTGTCTGGAAATACAAGGACAAAATATTTAGCTTTTTTGAGGTATTGAAATGGCTCTCTTGCACAATTTCATTTGGTAGAAACACTTACAGTGCGTAATTGTGTTCATCTTATTGGTAATACTTCTCTGCTCCATTCAAAGTATTGATTTGTGATTCTAGATATCTCTTGTTATTTCTAAATGAATTGGTTGCTGTAAATTTATTCTAGTGTTTTGGTGCATCTACCATGGTTTACTGTTTATGATATTCTTGTCATTAGTGAAAATTGTTGTATGCACTTTGGAGATGGGTGATGACGATGGCTGATATTGAAACTGTTTGATGCTTAATGTTTATGTTGTCAATCTCAAAAGATCTCCTTTTGCATCCTTGTGATATTCTCTCTCTTGATATCTGTTGAATGTGTCTAAGACTTAATTTTTTGGAGGTCTGTGATTGTAAGCTAATTAGGGTACAAACACAGGCTTTCTGAAGAAGTGGTTGAAATGCAACATGAGTTGGTTGAGCTTAGAAGGCATATATCTGGTCAAGGGATTATGGTTCAGGACTTGATGAGTGGCATTTGTCATGAATTAGATGAGTTTGTCAAAGCTGACACTCTTGAAACTTCACAACCTCATTCTCAAGTAGTTCAACCTCAAGAACAATGTCGAAGTAAAACTGATAATCCAGCAAGTACATTTCTGGAAAAGATTGATACTCTACTGGCCGAACATAAAGTTGATGATGCACTGGAAGCATTGGAATTGGAAGAAAAAATTTCTGTGGAGCTGAGAAGCTCTGGGGATGCTGCATTGGTGGTATCATCCTATAGATATGCTTTCTTGGAAAGGAAGACAGAACTTGAGGACCAACTACACAGAATTGCTGAGCAACCTTCACTTGGCATTGTGGAATTCAGGAAAGCTATTAGTGGTCTGATACGATTGGGGAAAGGTCCTTTGGCCCATCAACTACTTCTCAAGAGATATGGATTTCGCCTCCAGAACAAAATTGACGTATTTCTTCCCTCATGCTTTGCTTACCCTGAATCGTATGGTGCAAAACTGTCCCAGATAACCTTCTCTACTATTTCATTAGTGGCGAAGGAATCTGATTCAGCATTTGGTGACAATCCTGTTTATACAAATAAAGTACTTCAATGGGCAGAGCAGCAAATTGAATCTTTTGTAAGATTGGTGAAGGAGAATGGTCCACCGTCTGAGAGCATTGCTGCTTTACATGCAGCTAGTATTTGCATTGAGGCTAGCCATAGTCATTGCTCTGTCTTGGAGGCCCAAGGACTCAAGTTCTCAAAGCTGCTTATGGTACTCCTGAGGCCTTACTTTGAAGAAGTCCTTGAGATGAACTTCAGGCGAGCTAGACGAGTAGTTGCAGACATGGATGATAGTAATGATAATTTGCTGATGTCACCTCGTTTCGTATCTCCACTATCTGTGTTTGTAGTGTCTTCTGAAAATTTTCTTATTGATAGTGGATTGCGATTTATCTCTATTGTCAAAGTAAGTAGCTTTTCCCAATCATTGATCTTTGATCTAATTCATGCCCTATATTCATTGCTGGTTTTGCTAAAAATAAATAAATTTAAGGATACTGTGGAAGCTATGTAGTATATTTGCTTCCTCACTTGTTTAAATGGCACACATGTTTGTAATAAATGCTGAGACTTCTAATTATGTGATGTTTTTTAGTAGCTATATATACTTGTTGTATCCTGTATTTGGGATCTTAGTAGCTATATATACATGCTGTATCCTGTATTTGGGATCTTCTTCCTTGTAAAGATTAGGATCTTTCTGTATAAGGTCACTAACAAAGTCGCTGATAGGGTATAAAAAGGTAAAAAATGTGCTGCTTAGGCCTTATAGTGTGCAGCCAAACAGCCCCTAGAAAATTTGGATATAAAGTTGAACATGAGCTGCTCTGTTTCTCTTCTGAAAGTTTGATAACTGCTTAGATTTTTGTGTCTATTACTCTATTCATGTTAGGTGCTTGGGCACATCTATTTGGGGATGCTAAGAGTTTGGCAACGGAATAGTAGTTGTATGATTCGATTCTTCCATCGACGCTGTATAGATGCTGAACAAGTAGATCTCATATGGGTGACCGGGGCCATGTATCCAAGAATGATGTTTGTGAATCCCTTATCATATTAGATCTCATGCTGCCAATTCTTACTCGTGTTTATATTGAGCATTTTATTCCACAAACTCAATTGCGATTTTAAAGTGTTTCTTTCATTGTATGCTTAGACAAACATTGGAGTGGGTGATTTGTACCAGTTTGAAGAATTTTGTTTTTCCTAGGTTTAGCTGCGCAGAATCTATAGAGCATTTCTTATTGACTCCACTGTTTTTCTGTTATTTTGGAACCTGTGGAAATGGTTAAATGCCGACTCATTGTTGAACTGAATGCAGGATATTGCTGAACATTTAACTCCCTTGGTCATTCTACATTTCGGGGGGAATTTCTTAAGTAGAATTCCACACTTATTTGACAAGTTTGTGGATCTTCTTATCAAAACTTTACCAAGTGCTTCAGAAGACGATGGCCTTGCTGACTTAAAAGAAGCTGTTCCATTCAAAGCTGAGACAGATTCTCAACAACTTGCAGTTCTAGGAGCAGCATATACTGTTGCTGATGAATTGCTACCAATGGCAATTTCAAGTGTCTTGAAAGGACATATTGAAGGTCCAGAACCAAAAAGCGGAATGCCTGAAATTATCGCTTCTTCAGCAGGTACTCCTGTGGAGTATAAAGATTGGAGGCGCCAACTTCAGCATTCTTTAGACAGGCTAAGGGATCACTTCTGTCAGCAGTATGTTTTAAGCTTCATCTATTCCAGGGAGGGGAAAACACGCTTGGATGCTAGGATTTATTTAGATGGTGAGGGAGTAGATTTACTTTCGGATCCTGATCCTTCTCCTTCTCTTCCATTTCAGGTAGTATTTCTTCTAATGTGTGCCAATTGAATCGTATAACTGTTGTGTTATGAAAATAAAATATTCCACATGTATTATCCGCAAATTTGCCTAATTTACTGTAGTAGGCTTTCTGACCTTCTGTGATAATTTGGCTTCTTAATTATACAAAACTGAAAATATGATTGTAGAAGTGTTCGGTTGTTCTGGGATATAGTTTACAGTTGCCTTTTGTGAAGCAACTTAAATTAAACTAGAAGCTTGTTAATATATTAGCACTATGCTAGTGTAAAAGTGATTGTGTGGATATTGATGATTAAATTATATTATTTTTCTTCTGAGAATACTAGTCTTTTTAGTGCTTTTACTTTTCACTTTTATGAAGCTGTTCTTGTGTGTTTCCTTCTTTCATTTTAAGGGAAAAGTACCTGGTGATAACTAGTATCTATCTTTAGTTTTTCCTTTCTCCATATATGAAGCCTTTTCCTATGCATCCTTTTTTTTTTGGTAAACTAGCCGGCAGGCACAATCAGACAATTACAAAACGTGAAGAGGAGATGCCTCTGGCATCATCCGAGATAAGGTTCCTGCAGCCCTCTGGGGTTCCTCAATGGAGTGGAAACCAACAGGCAGGTTTAAAGCATGTGAGGCTAGGAAGTCGGCGACTTTGTTGGCCTCACGGTAGGTGTGTCAAAGGTGAATAGACCACCTCCTACTAATGGAGCCTTGGCACTTATGGGCCAGGCTGGCAAGCGGGTGACACTGTGGGATCTTCTTCTCCAGGAGAGTTTTGACGAGCAGAGAGTCCGTTTCAATGATGACTTTCCGGTACCCCAAGGACCAGGCGAGTTCAAGCCCATGGTAGATGGCCCATAACTCCGCCTTCGGGACAGTACAGACGCCCAAATTGCGCGCGAATCCCGTGATCCAGTGGCCAAGGTGATCCCTCAGAGCACCACCGGCACCCGCTAGTCTGTCGCTCTTGACCGCCCCGTCCGTGTTGACCTTGATCCACCCTTCTTCTGGGGCTTCCCAGGCAATTTCCCTCCATGCCTTCTCGTGTATGTGTTTGGGGATGCTTAGGTTGTCCCACCCTCTTTTATACTCCTTGGCGAGGCTGACCACGATCGTCTTTCTACAGCCCTCCATCCTCACATTTTCATTTACCGCTTTGTTTCTCCAGTTCCATGTCATCCACAGGGCCCAGGCGAACAACTCTTTCCACTCCACTCCCTCAATCTTATTCTGAGTACTGAGGAGGTTTACTCTTGCTAGACATTATTGATTTCGAATACTGCATAGAGCTGTCACCTGGACAAGTGGTGTGGAATTTGTAGAGCTTGTTCAAAGAAATGAATTTAGTTATATAACAAAATGAAACAGAGAGAAAAACTTCATAGCTACATGGGTCTAAGCTGTGTATTATTGAATGAATCTGTACATTACACGAGAACAAGCTAGATAATCTGCTAACTACCTGCCATTTAGACTAACAGAATCACATATATTTACCAACAAGTGGCAGGAAGTGAGTAGAAAGAAAATTTTCTGATTTTAGCTGCACCTAGATAATAATTCATTCAGCTGTTTCAGCTGGGCAAGTACTTTTTTTTTTTGCTGGGCAAGGGTGCTACCTGCTATGTATCTATAGGAGGCGTCGCCAAGTGAATCGTTTCTTTTTCATCTAATTATTTCAGTCTTGTGTTTTTAATTTTTTTTTTCTTCTTCTCTCCCTCTGCTATACTGTTGCCTTTCATTTTCCTTGTCTGCATTGCTTTGTGGATTCCTAACTCCAGAATCTGTGGAACTATTTTTTTCAGGCTTTATTTTCAAAGCTTCGTCAGTTAGCAACTGTTGCTGGGGATGTGCTACTTGGGAAAGACAAGATTCAGAAAATTCTGCTAGCAAGGCTAACAGAGACAGTGTTCATATGGCTGTCTGATGAGCAGGAATTCTGGAGCCTGTTTGAGGATGAATCAGTTCCACTGAAGCCATTTGGGTTGCAACAGGTACTTGGTAATCCATCTTGACTCGTATGAGCTTTGTTTCGTATTACTGAGATTCCTATATATGTTACAATAATCCTCCTCATACATTGTCGCTGTTGAGGTTTGGCCAATGCTTTGATGTAAATCTGGCTGTTGATGACTGTTAGAAGGTTGATCTTGGAGAGTCAAGCAAAAGGGTAGAAGACATCTGTAATGCGCCAAATAAATAATCAATGCTTGACTTGACTCTGCCTACTTCATGCATCCTAATTCCTACATTAATTGTTATATGTTAGAAAACTAGTTATCTTTTTGCTGAATTTTCTCTTCTAATGAATCCTAAGATAGAATGCGAGGCTTCTGAACTAATTTTTATTCTTCTGAACTAATCACGCTCTACAAGCTGGTGGTACTTTTGTAACATTTCACATAACATTATGACTTATAAAAGTAGTATTTATATATTTTTTTTCCGTTGCAAGGATGATAATACCTTTTGTACTTGATTCTTGATGGCAGCTGATTCTGGACATGCACTTCACTGTTGAGATTTCACGCTATGCCGGTTATTCATCCAGAAATGTCCTACAGTTAGCATCTGCGATTACTGCTCGGGCAATCAAAACATACGCTGCCAGAGGCATAGACCTACACAGGTATCCTCCTTTGTTCACTTCTTTTAGTTTCCTGTCAAAAACCTATACTCTTGCTAACCCACGATAATGCCTTGTGCTTCTAGTGTGCTTCCTGAGGATGAATGGTTTGGGGAGGCAGCTAAAACCGCCATAACCAAGCTTCTATCTGGAGCTTCTGGGTCAGAGGCATCAGAGAGCGAAGAACCAGAGGGTTCACATCTCGACATAGCTTCAGATTCTGATGACAGCCTGTCCTGCCCCTCCACTGTGGACTCTTTCCACTCTTTCGTCTCTGCAGAAATGGGGGATCCCGAAAGCCCGGATTTGAGTTCTTAAGAGTGATCAACGTATTCTTGTGTTAGCATTGTTAGAATGCACTCCGTGTATCATTGTAAGAATCGGCTTAGGGGAGTCCTATAGAAAAAATGTACTATCAGCAGGATAAACGAAGAAAATGTAGAGGTTGAGAGATTGGTAAAGTATGCTTTAACCATAAACCTGCTGGGGCACAACACCCGCACATGGGTATATTTGTACCAAGTTGTTTCTATTCTGGTAATTGGGATTATTTAATATGGTTAACATCATACAGGTGCGTTTCAAATTTCTTTGGTTGTAGGAGTATAACACACCTACCATTGCACTCACAAGATGTCTACATGTACAGCTGCGTTTGGATATGTTAGTAGGTGCAATATAGCACAACACATTCTTTTCGATCCATTAATGGTCTCCTTTCTCCCAGCAAAATCAACTACACAAGTACTCCATGACGGACGCAGAACAAATTTCAAGGAGGGGCAAGATTTCTCCTATGAAGTTAATAATTCAAGAATTATTGACTAGTTTAGTTAGTCAATATTCTTAAATATGAAAAATTTATACTTTTTTACTTATAAAAGGGAGTAAAGTATTAAATGTAAATGAAAAAAAAACTAAAATAGAACTATAATACGAGAACTGTCGACGAGTTTAGTTAGTCAATATCTTAAATATGAAAAATTTATACTTATTTAATGATTAAATTTTATTTTATTGAGGAAAGTATTAAAATGTGAATTGAACCTTGGTGGATTGCATATAAAGTTGGGTATTAAACCATTTTAACTATTTAATTTTCATGTTTTTAATACAAATTATTTTAAATTTATCCATATTCAAATCTAAAATTTAGATACATATTATTAACAAGTCCGACTGAAGGAGGGGCACAGGCCCACCCATGCCCACCCCTAGGTCCGTCAAGTACTATTTTCATGTCAAAATCAAGCCAAAATATCTGATCAACCACATATCGACTACAATTCAAATATTCCGGCTAGTGTATATTGTTTGATCCCTTAGTGTGTGTAAACCAAACTTGTTGCATGAAGGAAAATCCAACAAACCAAAAATACACTTCAGATGGAGGGTTTTCTCTTGTTTGTTTTTATTTTCATTTTGTTTAAAAAGAAAATGAGTATAAAGAAATCCAACAAATCAAAAATCGTTTGTCTGAGGGTGGGCCCGATCGTTCTTGGTTGGAGTTGGAAGATTTCCAAACGTCTTGTGCTCGAATCCCACAAACACAACTTGATGGATTTGAATGCTCTTCAACCCGAAGGTCACAAAATGAATTTGCAATCAAGGTGGAATAATCCTAGACTCAAATCTAACGATCGAATCTATAACCAATCCGACACAACTTCTCACGGTCCTTAGAATGAAAGCTTCTTGCTCTAAAGAACACAAACTATTTTACTTTTACGTAAAACTAATCTTCCATTTCTCTAGGGTTCCATTCAATTAAATAGGAACATATTCTGACAAGATAAGATAACCCCAAATAAAAATAAATAAATCTAAAGATATAATAAAAGCTAACAAGATAAAGAAACTAGATAAAACACATAAGGCAAGTCTTCCAAATAGGTACCAAAAGCAAGCAATAGGGCAAACCAAGGCAAGGGTGCACCCCGACATGTTGCACGACCTCAACCTATACTTGAGGCCAACACACGATCGTGCAGCCAAGAGTGCACAACTATAGCTAAAAACTGACATAAGACGTCATTGATGCATCGTTTTGATCTCCTTCGAGTGGGAATTTATAATTAGACTAAAAGACGAAATGTAGCAGAGATAGCTTTCCAAAGACACCAAAATGACATCTAAATGACAACCTTAATTCCCGAACGAAGCGTTCCTAGATAGAGGTGTAAAACCACAACTTCAATGTTCGAGCTCTTTTTGGGTGGCAAAGCTCGGTCATTCTTTGAAATTTCAATTAATCCATGATTTCATCTATCATCTCGACTATCGAGTGCTTGTTCTATTGATGCTTCTAGAAGCGATCCATGTGACAAGTCTCGATTCATTGCTCATATAATTCTTGCTTCCTTGTTTTTGATTCACCCTTAAATTAAGGTTTGGAGGAACAAGATCATCACAAATAAAAGGATACTTATGGACTTGATCGAACAATAGGGATTCGACAGTTGAGGCAGTCAATAAGTTCTCTTGCTCCTTCTTAGCACGGGCTTGTTTTTTCCTCTCAACATAATCTTGCAAGTACTCATCACTTAGGACCACATCACTCTAGTCCTTAATTGAAATCGCCATCTTCTCAACAATGAAAATATCACTTGATACTAGCATGCATTGTAGCCCGGGGAGAACTTTCTCTCCAAAGGGCTAATGAATAGAATGAGCTCCACAACATCATAATTGATTCGTGATTCATCCCAAACTACCACACTTTCAAAGTCATTGGACTCTTTGTCAGAAGCAGATGAAATACGGAATAATGGCTCGTCTTGAGTCGTGTTCTCCTCTTCATCATGGGCTCATGCCAGATTGGTAGACCTTCAAAGAATCTAAAGTTGTCGTTAGAAAAAGATGCAACATTTGTAGGATCGTTAGTACGTCTAGGTTGTCGACCTCAACTAAGTCGTCAACCTCTTAAGTAAATGCAGAGGAAATAAACTACAAGAAAGAATTACTTAAACACGAAGTTTTTATAGTGGAAACACTTGTTTGATTAACTCAATCAACCAAGTGTAAAAACCACTCCATTCCAAGTTCTCGCTTGGGAGGATTAAAAGCCGTAACATGCTTTATTGATCTTTTGGATTAATTACACGAACACCCTGGATCTAGACCTACTTCCCAAGCACTCTAGAACTCGTTGTGAACTGAGTAACTACAACCCACACTCAGTGTTCGTTAATACCTATCAAAGAAACCTTAGCTTTACCAACTCAGTAGAGCGGCAAGTAAAGGTCGATCAGACAAGGACTTGTGTATTTGTGTTATTACTTGTATGCCAAGTAACCAAAGGGGGTTATTAGAATGATTATCTAAACTACTATGCAAGAATAAAAATAAATATGAATGCAAATATGATTTAAATATATGAAGGACAAGCGTGTTCAACTAGTTAAATTCATCATGACATTGCTTTGTTGATCATCGATTCTCTTGATTCTCTCCTTACTTGAATAATCTATTGTGGATTATGACCCTACTAAGGATTAAAACCCGAACTTCAGATTTAGTTGATAGAACTACCAGTCTAACAACCCTAATTAAATAACAACCTAGAAGACCTTCTAGATTCAATTAAATAACAGCATAACGATTCAAGTTATCAATAGAAACAAACACTTAGAGCAACCAGGCATCTAAGTGTTTTGTGAATTTATTCCCTTCTTCAACCAACTAGTCCAACCGGTACTAAATTGATTAAAGTATACTCTTGATCAAATTAACTCCAACCAGTAATTAATAAGATTCAATTATAACTAGAAATTCAATTAGGTAGCTAATCTAACAAAACCTAGTTTAGATTCAATTAAGCACATGGAATGAACTCTATTCAAGTTTGTTGAGAATCAAATCAAACCTCACAACAATATGCAAATCATGACTTCAATAACTAGCCAAACACAAAGGAATTTAGCAATGCATAATAAAATTGAAAACAAACTTACAAGAGATTCAAAGTTTCTTCCTTGAGAGAAAACCCTAGCCTCCAAAAGTATGATCAAAAGTTCTTCTAAAAATAAACTAACATAAGGTTTATATATGTCTCTCAAAATAACCCTCAACAATCTATCTTAAACACACCACTCGGACATGATATAAGCCCAAAAACCAAAATCAAAGCCCAATCCTTCGGCCCATTGCATCTCTGCATGAAATTCAGAATTGCTCGGTTTGACATAATACGCGGCCGCGCAATATGCGATCCAGCGTAATTGCTTCTCAGTTTGGATTACGCGGGTTGCATTGCTCGGCTTGCATCCCGAGCTTTTTCTCTTCTTGTCTTGGCTTTTCTTCTTCTTCTTCTTCAATCTTCATTTGTACCACCTCCTAGCTTCCTTTAGCTCGTCCACCACCACCATAATCCGCTAAGACTTCGTCCCGCTGTTGCTCCTAAGCCTAAAAACCTGCAAAACCGAGCAAACAAGCGCATACTACCCGACAACACAAAAACCTAAAAACTACATAAAAACCAACCTAAAACTAACTAAAACATATATAAAACATGCTTATAAACTAATCCTATATGCAAGCTATCACAATACCAATTCTCGAACAAGATATGCAATAATATTCAAGTTTGCTAAAAGTTCCCCCTAAGTTGGATAACCCAAATGTAATTCAGCATAAATATTCCCATTATTTTATCTACCCCCCAGCCTTTTCCCCCTTTTGGCATCATAAAAAAGAAAAACTCTAAATAATCATGCACAAAGAGATAATCAAAAGAGGGTAAATAAGAAAATTATCCAACATACATACGCAAACCACAACAAAAGAAACAAAATCGTGTTAACCATGCAACATAGAGAAAGAAAAAACACATAGATGAAATCGAAGAGATGTTTTTGAGAAAGTAGATGTGCAAGGGAAAATAAAGGGAACTGGATGTCGGATACTCAAGCTAAGTCACTGACTTAATCAGATCATCAAGCGCAACAGATAAGTCACAAACATCAGTTTTCAGCGCAGATTGATCACGCAGGAGTTGGCCAACTTTCTCAAGCAAATCCTGGTTTTGACGTTGGAGATCAACTAACAGCTTCATAGTAGCACCAGGTTGTTCACCTTCCCTTCCCATAGCATGGATTCCCAACTCAACATCTTCCATCTCAGCATCGGAACCCACATCCTTGCCTGCATCCCTTGACACCCATTGATCATTAATCAGCTTATAGCCATCTTGCGAACAATGTCAGAATTAAGAAAGCGAACGTGCGCCACTTCTTTCTCAGCCTCATAAATCTCATGATAAAGGAGCATTTTCTTGACAACAAACCAATATGGGAGAGCATATGTGGGATTATCCTTCACAGATTCCATGTGTAGAAGTACCAATCGAGCAAGATTAACCGGTTCCTTTTGAAGAATCTTATCCATGACAAGAATGTCTTGGATCATAGCCGTACTCCTCTTTTGTTCCCTAGGAATTAAGTTACTGATTACCCAGGTGAAGAGAACGTTCCTCTCAACAGTCATTGAATTAGTGGCAAAGGGGCCACTTTCAATGTCGTCAACCTGTGTAACCTCTTTCAGCAGCGCAACCGAGTCTACTTCATCAGGCCATGCACCTTTGTAATATTCTGCAAAACCTTTGTGCAGCACTTTCAGAAGAGTGGCTAACTCCATACTCGACAAGGTGAACTTCTCACCATTTAGCTCATAATGACCCATGATCATCTTCTCTTTGTCTTCTATAGTCAACGACCTGTAGAACTCTTTCACCAACCTTGGATTGAAACTCTCCTCATCATGAAACAGATGAGTCCAGCCTTGAATAGACAACAACTCAAAGACACCTTGTAAACCAGTTGACTCGATGAACTCATCGTCGATTATGAGTTCCTTGACAAAGTCACGTCCAAACATGTTGCTTCCTTCACCTTTGATTTCTCCACTGCCCTTTTTAGGTTTTCCACTCGCAGCAAGTCATCCACTTGACCGAGTGGGCGCCTTCTTGCTCTTTTTAGACCTAACAGTTTTCTTGGACAAAACAGAGTCACCACCCTCGGATTCACCAAGAGTGGGAGTCGATTCCCTACCTCTTTTTCCTGTAACCTTAGCACTAGATCCTCTAGTCTTTGGTTTCCTTGACTCCTTGGTTACCACAACATCATCTCCGTCGGATTTTTCAGACTCAAACAGTTGCCTAGCAATTTCTTCTTTTGATTTTGCCTTAGAGGAGGATGCAACAGATTTGAATAGAGAGAGCTTGGGATCACTAGGAGTATCTTGTTCCGAGTCATCTTGACCTTCAAAATTCAAAGGCTGGAGAGGTGAATCTGGGTTGTCGACTGGGTTAGTCACTTTGCTTGGGTCAACGAATTGGGTAAGGTCATCGACCTGAGCAACTTTTCCCGCCGAGTGTACATTAGTTGTCTTCTCCGCAATGACTGGTTCTGCTTCTTTTTCCCGAGACTCCATGGCCTCAATAGATTTCATAACCTCTTGAACGGAATCAAATTCCCCTTGCAAGTTTTGAGATTTGGAACTCTAAACTCCGAGCAAAGACTCAGTTTTCTCTTGCTCATTCTCTATGGGTTTCGGAGAATTGGGTAGAGAAATTTGTGGAGATGGGGCGAGGGTTTCTGGTGGGGTTTGAGTAGGAGGGATTTCTTGAGGAATTGGGAGGGATTCAGTTGGATTTGGAGATGATGGACCAAGTTCTTGATTTTGTGTGGATTCGGGGCCTTCAAGCATCAATGGTGTAGCGGGTTTGTTGGCGGTTTGAATGGCTGCTAAAAGCAGAGCTAGGGTTTGGGGATCAACGACTTTCCCAAGCTTTAGGGCTAGGGTTCATGGGGATTCAATACCGCAAATGGGGGATGAGGGGTTAGGGTTTTGGTGTGACGCCATTGAAGAAAGGTTTAAGCTTTTTGGTAGAGAGGTTCAGAGAGATGAAGAAGAGCAAGAGATCGAGAATAATTGCAGGAGAGAGAGCGTACCTTTTTAGGAAAAAAAATTGTCTCCGTATTTAAGCTTGTATTGAGCTGATGTGATGGAAACTAAATCTTCCCAAGATCTTTTATTCAATGCAACTGAAAGGGCAACTTTCCTTTGGCAAAAGGTCTTCAAATATTTGAAAAGATACCGTTGGAGAAAGGTGATTCTTGTCTTACTCTGAAACTGACGTTCTCAACCTGTTCTACGCCAACCACTTAACCAGCAAATTTTCCAGACAACTAACATTCCTTATATAGTGCACAATCACTAACCTCACTCAAGTTGCCAACATCCATTGAGAAGAGGATACGCCTGGTTCTTTGGGGTTTTGCATAGGGGTGCCAAAGAGAACCAGTGGAAATAATTTATGTGTATTTGTCAATCAAGTAGATAAGTCTCCGTATATATCAAAACATACAAAAATAGGCTCATAGAGACTCTCTAACATGATAGGCTGAGGTAGGCTGTAGAGTCAACCGTCACTTGTGCTTGTAATGAGGGTTAGGAACATTGGGTTTTGACTCTTTTGGGCTCAAAGAGAGGTTTCAAAATGTAATTGATGCATAACTCAAGAAGCAAAGAATGAAGACATAATGAGATGCATGGTTCATGATTATGTAACATGGAAACATTCAAATTTAACACCTCAAGATCATAAAACTTTCGAATCATAAATAGACCATCTAATCTAGCCAATCATTGAGGGAAAATAAATGGGAAATAGATTAGTTAAGGGAAATCATACCTCGCTCCATGCGGAACTGTACGAAGGGTTCATGATTGAGAGCTTTAGTGAATATGTCAGCACGTTGTTTGGCAGAAATCCATGGTCACCAACCCTTTCTCGACACAGTCGCGAAGAAAGTGATGTCGAATCTTGATGTACTTGGTTCGTGAATGTTGTACAGGGTTATTTGAGATGTTGATGGCACTCGTGTTGTCACAAAGAATAGGTATTCCATCATACTTTAAGCCAAAGTCATGAAGTTATTGCTTAAGCCAAAGAAGTTGGGTGCAACACGCGACATCGACGATGTATTCAGCTTCTGCAGTAGAGAGAGCAACTGAATTTTGCTTCATGGACCCCCATGACACAAGACATGGTCCAAGAAATTGAGTCATTCCTGAATTACTCTTACGATCAACCTTGTTCCCAACAAAATCAGCGTCCGTGTACCCGACTAGACCAAAGTCACATGAGGTTGGGTACCATAAGCACAAGTAATCGGACCCTTTGAGGTACCTTAGAATCCTCTTGACAACCTTGAGATGCGATTCTCTTGGATCAGACTGAAATCCGACACATAAGCATATGCTGAACATGATGTCTGGTCTGCTTGCCGTGAGGTAGAGTAAAGAACCTATGATACCTCGATACAAAGTTTGATCAACCTTCTTTTCATTCTCATCTTTTCCTAGAGAAGTGATGGGAGAGATAGGTGTGTCAAATGATTTTGGGTTGTCCAAACCGAACTTCTTGACACACTCCCTGAGATACTTTTGTTGATGCACTCTTGTTCCTTCAATATCTTGAGTAACTTGAAGTCCTAGGAAAAACTTAAGTTCACCAACAATACTCATTTCAAATTCACTAGCCATGAGGTTAGCGAACCTCTTCACAAGTTTTTCATCAATAGAGCCAAAGATGATGTCGTCCACGTAGACCTGCACAACCAAAGTATTCTTTCCTTCTTTGAGGAGAAAGAGTGTCTTATCCACCTGTACTCGAACATATCCATGTTGGAGCAAGAAGTGAGAAAGCCTGTCATACCAAGCTCGAGGCGCTTGTTTCAAGCCATAAAGAGCTTTGTCGAGTTTAAAAACATGATCTGGGTGAGTGACGTCTTCGAAGCCTGGGGTTTGCTCTACGAACACTTCTTCTTTAAGAAATCCATTCAGAAAGGCTGTTTTAACATTCATTTGTTGAAGCTTGAAACCATGATGAGCTGAATAAGCTATCAAGAGACGAATTGCCTCGAGACGTGCTATAGGAGAGAAGGTCTCATCATAATCTATCCCTTCATGTTAGTTATAACACTTATCACAAGTCCTGCTTTGTTTCTCACTACGTTTCTAGAATCATCAAGCTTATTTCTGAATACCCAACGTGTTCCAATCACAATTCTATCTTTGGGACGTGGAACTAGGTGTCAAACCTTGTTTCTCTCAAATTGATGAAGTTCTTCTTGCATAGCACACACCCAATCTGGATCCTTTAGAGCTTGATCCACATTTTTGGGTTCTAGGAAAGAGAGAAAAATGTGAATGCACATAAATTCTGAAGTGAAGAACGTGTCTCAACACCTTTAGAGTAATCTGAGATGATGTTGGTTACTGGATGAGCATCTTTTTGCTGATAGGTTAACTGAAGCTGAGTGAGGTCAACTACCCCGCTGTTGTGACCTTGATCAGTGTTGGAATTTTCAGCCTCTGCATCCTCTTTGCTTGGGTCAGACTCATCATTGTCAGATTCTTCAACATTGGCAGTATCTTCTAGAGCAGGCATGTCAGGATCATCACCTGATCCGGGTTAACAGCCTGTTGAACTTTATCAATTTTCTCAATGTTGACTTCTGACTCTTCACGAAGATGAAAACCTAGATCTCCTTCCACTTCATCAACAATAGAACTACCTCCCATGGTATTCTCATCAAACATAACATGAACACTCTATTCAACTTTCTTGGTTCTTTTATTAATCACTTTGTAGTAGGGATGTGCAACGGGTCGGGTCGCCCGCGACCCGCACTGACCCGACCCACAAATTGCGGGTCGCGGGTCGACCCGCGACCCGCAATATTTTTAAAAATATATATATTTTTTATAATTTTATTAATATATAAACTATTTATTTATAAAAAATCGATGGATTTACGGGTCGACCCGCAAACCCGACGGGTTTTTAAAAAAAATACATGTTATTATGTTAAAAATTAATTTTTTTAGGTTAAAAATTATTTTTTTTAGGTAAAAAATTAGTTTTGACCCGATTGACTTAGTCAAACGGGTCAAGCGGGTCGACCCGCAACCCGCGGGTCGGGTCGCGGGTCAAAAAATAATAATTTGCGGGTCGCGGGTCAACCCGACCCGTTGCTCTTCCCTACTTTGTAGGCTTTTCTATGCTGAGAATAACCTATGAAAGTTCCTTCATCACTCCTGGCATCCATCTTGCCAAGATTATCTTTGCCATTATTATGTACGAAACACTTACAACCAAACGTACGCAGGTGAGCAACGTTGGGTTTTCTTCCTCTTAAAAGCTCATATGGTGTTTTCCCAAGAAGGGGTCACACCATAGCTCTGTTTAGTACATAACATGCGGCATTGATAGCTTCTGCCCAGAAATTCCTTGGTATTCCACTCGAGATTAACATTGTTCTTGACATGTCCTCCAAAGTCTGATTCTTTCTCTCAACAACTCCGTTCTGTTGAGAGGTTCTTGGGGCTGAAAAGTTATGACCTACATCATTTTCTTTGCAGAAATTCAAGAACTGAGCATTTTCAAATTTAGTGCCATGATCGGATCGAATAGACACCAAAGGTACATCAAACACCTTCTTTGTAAGCTTAATCCATGCATTGAATTCTTCAAATACCTGGTCTTAGAAAACAAGAAAAATACCCAAGTATATCGTGAAAAGTCATCAACAATGACATAAACATATCTATTACCTCCTCGACTTCTCACACGCATTGGTCCACAAAGATCCATATGAATTAACTCTAAGGGTTTAGAAGTGCTTACCTCTCTTTTCGATTGAAAAGAGGATCTGACCTATTTTCCTTTGACACAAGCTTCACATACTTCATGCTTGGTTGGATTAATCTTAGGTAATCCACGTACCAGTTCCTGATTATGAAGTTTGTGGATAAGTTGTAGACTCGCATGACCAAATCTGTTATGCCAGAGATTGGCGACGTCTTCGACCACTTGAAAACACAACTTTTCCTCAGGTAAGAGCCAGGGAACAACTTTATAAAGATTGTTTTCACAGGTTCCCTTCAGAAGAGTCTTCCCTGAACTAACATCAATAACTTGACATCCAAGAGAGTCAAAGACAACTTGATAGAGATTGTTAGCACAAAGTTGGGAAACACTTAACAAATTATATCTAAGACCCTTAACATAGCTTACTTTGTTAACACAGAAGTTCTTAGAAATTCTTACCTTTCTAATACCCAATACTTGACCCTTACTGTTGTTACCGAAGGTGATGTTGCTACCTTCTTGTTGATGAAGTGAGATGAATGACTCAAAGCTTCCCGTCATATGGGTTGAACATGCACTGTTGAAGAACCAGGGACCGCTTTCTCTCACTTCATTCTGCAAGGTAACAGTCATTTTTTACGAACCCAGAGTTGTTTAACAACTCTTCTGGGTTGGGCAACATGATGATTTGCAGAACATCTTTCATTATAAACTCTCTCATGATCTATAGTTGGCTCACGTTCATGAGCTTCCCAAAATCCATAAGATTTGCTATCTTTTTTCTTTTTCTTGCACTCATGTTGAAGATGACCTTCTTTTCCACAATACCAGCAAGTTTTATGAGATTTAAGATCAACATACTTTCTATACCCATGATAGATTGGTTAGTTATTAATACGAGCATGAAAATCAATTTTTGATGGTTTCAAGTTCTCAACTTGTTTCATCCAGATTTTGTGTGCTTTTTGGCCCTAAAACCAAGGTCGTTTACCTTTTCATGGGTTCCCGACATCTGATGTGGAACAACTTGCTTTGTTGTCGCACATAGGTGTTTTACCTTTAGGCTCAGGTGGACACAAGGTTCTCAAGTCTTTAGGCACATAGGAATATCGAATTCCAGGTCTTGAAGTTACAAAAGTTTTAGCATACTCTTCAGCTGTTTTCTTAGCTACAAACTCCTCTATCCATTTCTTTTTATTGGACTCATTACTTGTCTTTTCCTTTTCAAGGTCATTGACTAACTTAGCATTGCCAAGTTTAAGCATGAGATTTTCTCCTTAAAGGTTTGTGACTTTCTATTCTAAGTCATCCACTTTAGATTTAAGATTATCACATGTTTTGCAAGCATTAGACTCAGAAACTAAAGAATTCTTCTCTAACTTAGCACATTTGAGAGACCAACCATGATTATCATCCATGAAGTTAGAGATATTATCTTCTTTTTCTTCAAGTTTCTCACTGAGTTGAGTAACCCGAGTTCCCAACTTCTCAATGATAGCATGCAACTGTTCTTTAGTTTTGTTGGACAAAATAGACGAAAGTTCAAAATCATATACCTCGTTTGGAGCATATATAGCCATGAGACACACGTCTTCTTGTTGACTTGCCTCATCTGCCTCATCGGAATCGTCCCAAGTAGCTAACAGAGAATTCTTGTCACCTTCCGACTTCCTCCTGACACAGTTTCTTGCAAAGTATCCTTTTCTCGAACAATGATAGCATATCACATCCTTCATGTCTCTGACAAGTTCAATCCCTTTAGATGGAGTTTTACTATTGCGATTCCAAAGCCTTTTCATGGCTCTTGAGAGGAATGCAACTTCTTCGTCACCGTCAACTTGATCATCATCACCTTGTGCAAGATCGAAGGCCCTTTCAACTTTCAAGGCAATGTTCTTAACCTTGTTAGTTTCAAGGCGATCATCTTGTCTTTGCTTTATTCCTCCATACATAGTCAATTTTCCTATGACATCTTTCAAGGTGAGTGTCTTGGTCTCACTGTTGGTTAACATCGCAGAAGCAACTTCATTCCATTTTGCATTGAGCCCTTGGATCAACTTGTTAACCTACTTCCATTGAGGAAGTTTTTCACCAAGAGACTCAAGTTGGCTAACCACAGCTTGAAATCTTGAATGATAGTCACGCAAGGATTCATTCTTTTCTTGACTTACTCCTTCATACTCCCTTTCAAGAGCAATGATGCGATCCTTCTTCACATCATTATTTCCTTGGTGGAGCCGTTTGAGAGCATCCCAGATTTGCTTAGCTGTCTTGTACTGGACAACCTTCTTCAAGTCTCCAGGAGTTAGAGCATGGTGAAAAACCTTCTTAGCACGAGCATTCTTCGCTAACTTCTTGTAATCAGCATCATTATAGTCCTCTGTTGGGACGATGTTGGGACCTCTGGTTCTAAACAACGGATCAACGATGTAATTCTCTTCAGTTTTGATAATGACAAACACCATAGGGAACTAATATGGTTTGTTCAAGTATTTCTAAGGAACACAGGTACAACCAAGAACTCCTATGAATGAACAAAAGCCAAGGGAACTCTGAAGAAGAAAGTTCCCATGAAGTGGGAACTCCCAGAAACAATCAAGAGAAGACAAGCTTACAACGATGAAGAGTTTACATCAAGGGAAGTCTGAAGAAGACAGTTCCCATGACATGGGAACTCACATGTGAGGACAACGACCGTTCAGCGCAGATCGCGGGATTCTGTCTCAGACAGCCCGAAGGAACAGTCTAAGGATCAGACTGTCACGCTTCATCCAACGATCCGATTGATCCAAGAAGTTGACCTAGTTCAAACCAACGTCACATGTGAAGAAAGTACAACTTGGGCATCAAGCAAAGGGCATTTTGGACACAAACGAAAGATGCGACTGCCCAAGCTCACTTGGACTATAAAGCCAAATGAATAGTACTCGGATTGAGTACTTCTCCCAGAACTTACAAACACCCACACCAGAGAAAAGAAAGAAAAGGAAGAGAAGTCCCCTCCGGCGAGTGTGTGATCTCAACGACGGTGAAGCCGAAGTTCCCAGGAGCAAGGGAACTGAGAAGTCGGTGTAAGGTTTGAGTTACTTGTGTTTTGCTGTTGTGAACTTAGGAACTCAGTTGAGAGGATTTACTAGTGTTGCTAGAGTTAGGAAGAACTCGTAGGAACAGAGAAGTGTGAATCCGGCTGTGTAACTAAGGAACAAAGCAATTAATATAAGTAAGTCATTCAAAATCCTCCAAGCGGAGGTAGAGGTTTACCCATACAACTAGTTGGTTGTAGTGGGGTTCCTCTATAAAGGAACTGTATTCTTTATTGTTTTTATTACTTGCGAACTGTTTACTTCCGCTGCCTTGGGAACAGCTTAACTGCCAGTTCCCAAGCTCTTTGCTAACGTTTACGATCCAACAATTGGTATCAGAGCTTGCGCTCTAGATTTGTGTTAGCATCGCATGTATCAAATGGCTCAGGAACTTACTCAGGTGGGGAACAACACTAGTAAGCCGCCAAGGCTTATTACAAGAAGATTTGAAAGCTGGCAACGCGACATGAAGGATTGGATGCGTGGCCAAGACTACCAAGCCTGGTGTGTCATCGAGAGAGGCAACTTCGAAATCGATCCAGCTATAGTTAACGACCTCTCAAAGTGGGGACCCAACGAGTACAAGTGTATGGAGGCAAACTACAAAGCCAAACAATATCTAAAGAGGTCCATGTGCGTACAAGATTGTGACAGGGTAGCAAACCTTGACACAGCTAAGGAAATGTGGGAAGCCATCCAACAAATGCACGTTGGGAACTCAGATCTCAGAGAAGATCTTCAGATGAATGCAAAAAGGGAGTTCTACAACTTCCAAATGGAGATGGGAGAGTCTGTCGATAGCTACCAATCCTGATTTGAAGGACTTTGCACCAAAATGGAGGGCTTGGGGATCACCAAAGAAGAAATCACCCACAAAATGAAGGTCCAACAGCTCTTCAACGGATTGACTGGAGAATGGGCAAACGAGAGAACAATGTTCAAGGAAAATCCAGAAAATCGAACACTCATGCTCCATCAAGTGTTTGGAAAGCTAGTGGGACATGAGAAGAGAAAGATCGATGATAAGGAACAAACTCGAGCTCATCGAGGGATCGCACTTAAGATCGAGAAAATGCTCAAATCAACCCAAGAACAAAACGAAGACTCCGAAGAAGAAGAGGATGAGGAGCTAGTTCTCGTAACAAAGGCTCTTCGAAATTTCTACAAAGGGAAGTCTCAACGGAACAGTGGGAACTGGGGAAAAGGACAGAGTTTCCAAAGAAAACCCGCAGAGAAGGATCTCTCAGATGTGACCTGCTACAAGTGCAACAAGAAAGGACATTTTGCGAAGGAATGCCCACAGGGAACTGATGGCCGAAAGCAAGGAAAGAAGGCCTACATCGCTACCTGGAGCGATGATGAAGACGAAGATCCCGAGTCATGGGCACTCCCAGATATGTGTGGCATGGCCATAGGAGAAACCACTGGGGAACAACCCAGTGAGGTAACCACTGAAACTGTTCTTGACTCTTTAAATAATTATGAAAAACCTGAGCTGTTGAAAATTCTTTCAAGCCTTGTCAAAGATAACATAAAATTGCAAAACAAGTTGGAAAAACAGGAACACATAAATTCTCAATTAGTTGGTCTTGAGCCCTGTCCCAACTGCATATCCCTTCTTGAAAAACTCAAGTCCCATGTGTCTCACATCGTAGATCTAGAAAGAGAAATCAAAACTCTAGAAAAAGATGAGAACACCCTCTTGCAAAACCTGAGTAAGACTCCCGAACATCTTGAAGCCTCCAGTTCCCAAATTAAGTTTGTCCCAGCCAGACATGGCATAGGATACAAAGGTGAGTGCTCCAAGAACGGAAAGTCACCCCTGAGCGAACATGAAATCCATGAGTGTAGGGCCTTAGAACTCCAGTGCGAGAAATAGAAAAATTCTCATCTCGAGGAGAAAATCAAGGTCCTAGAGAGTGGAAACAATGGTGAGAGAGATTACTATATTGGGAACTCCGGACATAGAATCTATGTCAAAATTGCTAAGGGAAACAGGTCCCGGGTGTACAACAAAGAAACCATGGATAAGAACCGAATCCAGAGACCACACCCAAAATACTACCTGGGAGAATACTATAAGACGTGTTGGCACTGTGGTGCTCATGGGCACTACAAGGATGCATGTCCCAAGAAGAGAGCCCAAACCTTTAGAAACCGTGAGTTCCCAAACAAACAAAAACGTCATGATAATCACCAAAGGAACTCCAACTCTCAAAACTCTCAAGACATCAACATTTCTGACTATATCTTGAAGGATAATGTTTTCCCTTGCAAGGGACCGGGCAAGAGTCATCTTGCCTGGGTCTCAAAACACTAACTTTTCCTTGTAGGTGGCAGTGAGAGGGAACAGTACATGGTTCATAGATAGCGCATGCTCGAACCATATGACAAGAAACAAGGATATCCTCATCTCACTCCACACTCATGCCGAAGGAGGCCATGTCTCATTTGGCAACAAGAACAAGGGAGAAGTTATTGGAAAAGGAGAAGTGTTGCTTAATAGATCTATCAAAGTTAGCAATGTAAATCTGGTAAAGGATCTGAGATACAATCTGTTGAGTGTCTCCCAGATGTGTGATCAAGGGAACAACATCGTCACTTTCGACTCAGATGAATGTCTCGTCATCAACAAGAAGACCAACAAAGTAATTCTGAGAGGAAGAAGATACAGTGTATGTGGTGGATACCAACTTTGAACCACCAATGAAGTTGTGCCTTGCGAGTTCCCAAGATGACACGGAACTCTGGCATCGAAGATTGGGACATGCTGGTGTAAATCAAATCCTGAAGCTTTATCAACAGGATCTGGTCATTGGTCTTCCACGGATCAATCTCGAAGGAGTCAAAATGTGTGAAGCATGTGTTCGAGGGAAACAGACCAGGAACTCTTTCAAACCCAAGAAAGTGGTGAGCACAACCAGGTCCCTGGAGCTAATTCACATGGATCTCTGTGGTCCCATGAGAACGGCTAGCTACGGTGGAAAAAGGTACATGTATGTTTAAATTGACGATTTTTCAAGATTCACGTGGGTTATTTTCTTGAAGGCAAAATCACAAGCGTTTGAAGAATTTGAGCCCTTCATCAAAAGAACAGAAGTAAGCTTGGGGCTAAAACTGAAAGCAATCAGATCTGATCACGGAACTGAGTTTCAAAACTCAGAGTTCCTAAACTTTTGTGAGAAAAATGGGATCTCTCACAACTTCTCAGCTCCTCGCACTCCTCAGCAAAATGGAGTGTTTGAGAGAAAGAACAGAACTTTGGAGGACATGGCTAGAACCATGATGATTGAAAGTGGAGTTCCTGAGTACTTCTGGACTGAAGCCATCTCCACAGCTACGTACATCCTGAACCGAGCCATGACAAGGCCACTGATCAACAAGACGTCCTATGAGCTCATCAAAGGGAGAAAACCAAACATCTCACACTTGAGAACATTTGGTTGCACATGCTTTGTTCACAATAACGCCAAAGACAATCTTGGCGAATTCGACCCCAGAAGCGACGAAGGGATCTTCCTAGGATACTCATCACAAAGCAAGGCTTACAGGGTCTACAATAAGAGGACCCAGAAGATAGAGGAAAGCATTCATGTCGTCTTCAACGAAAAGTCTGTAAAGATGGGAACAGAGACCCAAGAGAAGGGAACTCTGTTCAAGCTAGTCAGACAAGAAGACGATGATGATGACGATGATGAGCCAAGGAAAAGGGATGAAGACTATCCAAGTGCAAGCAACATCCCACAACCAGGGAACAACGACGGAGATCCAACTCTCACTGATCAAATTTCCCTCGAGGCTCCCTCCTCAGAAGAACTACAAGACACCTCCAACTCTCTCGAGGTTCCCTCTTCAGGGAACAACTCTACTGTCCCCCAAGACAATACCCTGCCAGAATCAAGTATTCAAGGGGAACAAAGAGGGAACTTGCCAGAAATCTCTGAAGAAACATCAAATGAAGAAGCTGAAGATGAGTGTTCCCATGACAAAGAAACAGCTACTGAAGATGACACACATGCAAGGGAACCCACTCACACAAGAACCTTTCAACAAAGGAAGGACCACCCAATTGAGAACATCATCTCCCCTTATGATAAAGGTGTACAAACCCGTTCCTCTCTCAATAATTTTTGTGCTTTTAACGCGTTTGTTTCAATGGTGGAACCCAAAAATATCAAAGAAGCTTTAAAAGACCCAGATTGGATTCAAGCCATGCAAGAGGAACTTTACCAATTCGAGAGAAACAAAGTTTGGAAGCTAGTTCCTAGGCCCAAGAACAAGAACATCATAGGAACTCGATGGGTCTTTAGGAACAAGCTCGATGATACTGGGGCTGTAGCAAGGAACAAGGCTAGGCTAGTGGCACAAGGCTACAGGCAAGAGGAAGGAATCGACTACGATGAGACCTTCGCACCGGTTGCCAGGATCGAGGCCATCAGACTCTTAATTGCCTATGCTGATCACAAGGGATTCAAGCTCTATCAAATGGATGTGAAAATAGCCTTCCTCAATGGACATATCAAGGAAGAAGTGTATGTGGCCCAACCTCCAAGATTCGAAGATGAGAAACTACCCAACCATGTCTATTTCCTGGAGAGGGCCCTCTACAGACTCAAACAAGCTCCTAGAGCTTGGTATGACAGGTTTGCTCAATTCCTCTTGTCCCATGGATACCTTCGCGGTTCCATAGACAAGACTTTGTTTTTAAAGAAAGAGTCTAAAGACATTTTGATTGTGCAAGTATATGTTGATGACATTGTGTTTGGAGCAACTAACGAAACTCTTGTAGAGAAATTTAAGGACCTCATGAGCAGTGAGTTTGAAATGAGTCTCATTGGGGAACTCACGTTCTTCCTGGGACTTCAAATATCCCAAACCAAGGAGGGAACAAAGATTCATCAACAGAAATACATCAAGGAAATGCTCGTGAAGTATGGGATGGAACACTCCAAGCCCATTGACACTCCCATCTCACCAAATTCAAGGCTCAATGCAGATGAAACAGGTATTAGTGTGGACCAAAGGAACTATCGAGGTATGATCGGGTCCCTTCTCTACTTAACAGCTAGTAGACCTGATATCATGTTCTCCGTATGTCTTTGTGCTCGCTTTCAAACTAACCCTAAGGAATCACACCTGAAAGAGGTGAAGAGAATTTTCAAGTATCTCAAAGGGAACAATAACTTGTGCCTATGGTATCCAAGGAACAGTTCCCTTGAGCTCATTGCATACACAGATGCAGATTTTGCAGGGCACTTGGTTGATAGAAAGAGCACATCAGGAATGGCCTAGTTCCTAGGGTCATGCTTAGTCTCGTGGGGATCTAAAGAGAAAAACTCAGTGGCACTCTCCACAGATGAAGACGAATATGTGGCTGCCGCATCGTGCTGTTCCCAAGTTCTATGGCTTAAGTCACAACTCCAAGATTACGGTATGTCTTTTGGCCCAGTTCCCATACTATGTGATAACACTAGCGCCATAAACATTTCCAAAAATCCTGTGCATCATTCTAGGACTAAGCATATTGACATAAGGCATCACTTTCTATGTGATAATGTTGAAAATGGGAACATCTCGATGGAACACTGTAGAACTGAAGAGCAAATTGCGGACATTCTCACCAAAGCTTTAGACAGACGTCCCTACCAGCGTTTTTGAATGCTTTTAGGGATGATAACTCTAAACTAAACAAGTCCCTGTTTGTCTCGCTCTCAATGCCTGACTAGTATATCTAAGATTGCATGATAGGGAACTTGGATTTATTGCTTTTACTTTGCCATGATTACTAGTCTAAAGATAAACGTGTACAAAGGAACTCTATTTCTTTTGGCCCAAAATGATCAACCAGAGTTCCCTTTATCCCTCTTTACAAGCCACCATGACGGTTGATCATATGACCCACCCTAAGCTAGGGACCAGCCAAATGCTTCTCATGAGCCAAAACATTTCCTTTATCGAGTTGCAAATTGTCTGGTTCCCTTTTGAGTTCCCTAGCCCCACAAAAGGATGAGTGTGAAGTTCCCTTATCCACTTCACTCTCCCTGACCTTGATATGATCATGGGAACTGATACAAACTAGCAAGGGAACGCTGACTCAGCTACAAAGATGAACCGTCACTTGGGAAGCGGACTTTTGTGTCAGAGGCTCTGAAGCGTTAAAGGCCAAGTATTCAAAATTTGAAAAGGACTTCCCTAGAGATCGTGACGCGTGTCCAGAAGCGTGCGATGGAAGTTGAAACGATGCCCCACGTTCATTGGGCGACGGTTATCGAGGTTTTTTTTTCACTTCCCTTTCTACCCCTCGCCTCCCCTCTCTCCTTAAAACCCTCATTTGCTATTTTTGGGATCTTATTCCATCTTCCATCTCTGCAACTCTTCTTCTCAACATCCCTTTCACTCCCTTTTTCTAGAAACCTCCAAAACCTTCAATAACCCTACAAAAATGGCCCCTCAACACACCTTTTCCCAGATCAAAGCATGGGTACATGCCAATCCTCGCATCCTCTTCATCTCTCAACTAAAAGAGATTGAGCAAGAACCGGACCCAACCATGAAGGATGTTCTTATCCAAGGGCTATACAACCAAGTAAGCCCCTTCTTGCCCCCTCCTCCTCCTCCAGCCGACGAAACTGTCGCCTGGACTTCTTCCTCTTCCGAATCCCTTCCTCCTCCTTCAACCACCAACACCTCCTCCGGAGTTGTCATCGTTGACAACTTCGGAGACGCTCGTCCTTCCATCAACGAAAAACCCCACAAATCCAAACACCGCCATTCATCCAAACGACGACATTCATCCAAAGACCCCTCACAACCCAAAAAATCCAAACATTCTAAAGATCCCTCCAAATCCAAAAAGCGCAAACATTCTGAGGTCTCTGAATTTTCGGAGCCCAGAAAGAAAACCTTCTTCAAATTTGAGGAATACTTGTACTGCTCCAAGGAGAGTTCCTGTGCGCCCAAACCTCCTTATCCTTTCCCTTCCGACGATGGGACCTCTCAACCCCAAAGTCTACTCCCCTCTTCCTCTTCTCTCCCTCCTCTTCTAACCGAGGGACCTCCCAAACCTCCTCCCACAAAACAGCCAACTCCTCCTCCACCACCTCCTTCAGTTCCCACCTCACAGGGAACTCCACTCTCCTCACTTCCTTCGGTTCCCATAACTACGGGAACTCTACCTCCACCTCCACCTCACAAAACTCCTTCTCCTCCTCCTTCACCAAAACACACCTCCACCTCTCCCATTTCTACTTCGGGGATCTCTACTCCCCAAGTCACCACATCCATTCCTCCCCCTTCTACGCAACTCTCCACTCCTCTTCCTTTCTCTTCTCTTCCCTCTTCCACCACACCCCCACCACCACCAAACTACCCTCTCCCTCACCATCCAAAAGTGTCGTTGCTCTTACCTCAGACGACGATGATCTCCCTCTTTCCGTGGTCATAGGTAAAATGACCAAGGACCCTCCTCCTATCATCATGGGAACTCTGGAGGAGGAGGCCCAGCTCAAGGCAATCGAGGAAGAGCTCAACCGGGACCCCTCTGAGCACACAGTCTCCCAAGGGACAAAGTCCCCAGAAAAGGTGGCTCCTGAAGAGCCCACAGAGAGAAGGGACCCCGCACCAGCTGGTGGTGTTGGGGAAACAACAAGTCATCCTGAAGATGACGCGGAGGGCTCAAGTTCGAGCTCCTCCGAGGAAGAAGGGACCTCCCAAGATGAGGTCGAAGAAGAAGAAGAAGCTCCAGCTGCTAAGGAGCAAGCACGGATCCCAACACCTGGACACCAAATGGTGGTGTCCACGAGTTCCCAACCGCCAAGGGACCGCGTGCTTATGATTGAAGCGGCTGCACCCTCTCAGCAGAAAGGACCTCGCACGGTCTCTAGGGGGAACACGTCAAAGAGCACCACAAGGAAGGGGAAGGGGACCTCATCCACGAAACACCCTGTGGATGAACGCCGGAAGCTCCTTCCTCCGCTCATCATCTCTGAAGACGTGCTAGTTGACAACGGCTTACAACGATGAAGAGTTTCCATCAAGGGAACTCTGAAGAAGACAGTTCCCATGACATGGGAACTCACATGTGAGGACAACGACCGTTCAACGCAGATCGCGGGATTCTGTCTCAGACAGCCCGAAGGAACAGTCTGAGGATCAGACTGTCACGCTTCATCCAACGGTCCGATTGATCCAAGAAGTTGACCTAGTTCAAACCAAAGTCACATGTGAAGAAAGTACAACTTGGGCATCAAGCAAAGGGCATTTTGGACACAAACGAAAGATGCGACTGCCCAAGCTCACTTGGACTATAAAGCCAAATGAATAGTACTCGGATTGAGTACTTCTCCCAGAACTTACAAACACCCACACCAGAGAAAAGAAAGAAAAGGAAGAGAAGTCCCCGCCGACGAGTGTGTGATCTCAACGACGGTGAAGCCGAAGTTCCCAGGAGCAAGGGAACTGAGAAGTCGGTGTAAGGTTTGAGTTACTTGTGTTTTGCTGTTGTGAACTTAGGAACTCAGTTGAGAGGATTTACTAGTGTTGCTAGAGTTAGGAAGAACTCGTAGGAACAGAGAAGTGTGAATCCGGCTGTGTAACTAAGGAACAAAGCAATTAATATAAGTAAGTCATTCAAAATCCTCCAAGCGGAGGTAGAGGTTTACCTATACAACTAGTTGGTTGTAGTGGGGTTCCTCTATAAAGGAACTGTGTTCTTTACTGTTTTTATTACTTGCGAACTGTTTACTTTCGCTGCCTTGGGAACAGTGTAACTGCCAGTTCCCAATCTCTTTGCTAACGTTTACGATCCAACATCCTCCTTCTTGTTTTCTTCCTTTCCATCAGCAATGAGAAAGGTTTCAGGACCCATCTCTATGACCTTCTAGAGTTGTCCATCAAGTGAGCAGATGTGAGTCTCCATTTGTTCGACCCACCAATCGTACTCACCAGCCTTGAGCACTGGTGGCTTCCAGAATGAATCATTGATCGATGTGTTTGTTGAAGTCATCTTTCCTGTAATATATGAGTACTAAAACAAATCTAGAGCCAAGGCTCTGATACCAATTGTAGGATCGTTAGTACGTCTAGGTTGTCGACCTCAACTAAGTCGTCAACCTCTTAAGTAAATGCAGCGGAAATGAACTACAAGAAAGACTTACTTGAACACGAAGTCTTTATAGTGGAAACACTTGTCAATCAACCAAGTGTAAAAACCACTCCCTTCCAAGTTCTCGCTTGGAAGGATTAAAAGCCGTAGCTTGCTTTATTGATCTTTTGGATTAATTACACGAACACCCTGTATCTAGACCTACTTCCCAAGCACTCTAGAACTCGTTGTGAAATGAGTTACTACAACCCGCACTCAATCTAACAAAAGCCTACGCCTTTCTCTCGAACTCTCATTTCTTTCTTAGCACAAATTGGAGTATGAGTTCGTGCTCTATCTAACCTAAAACCTTAGATTAAATACACACAAACTAGGTCAGATAAGAGAGAATAATATCTTCCAATTCAGTTATGGTAAGATATTATTTCTATTATCTTTACAAAATCATCCTAATCATATAAAAGGATTACAATAAAACCGGCTTAGGATAAAGGCAATAATCGGCTTACAAAATAATATACATGAGATCTTTCCTAAAACAAGAACATACTATCCAAACTGCCAAGATCTCATGCATCTCCAAGATCTTCGAGATCTGCCTTCAACACACGTCAACGACCTAACTGACGTTGGCGACTCTTTTCAAAGACTCGAGGTCGTTTACGTGACAGACGTTTGGAACCATCAAAATCAAAGCCTCCAACTTTTCTAACAACATTGAATAATGGCTGGGCTTGATCATCCTCCCAAATTGGAGCTTTCTTGCGTGCTTGAAACATCGAAAGAAACAAGTAATACAACATACAAGAACACAAAGGCAAGTAGTTCTTAACGTTGACTAAGATGCCAATTTTTACATTTCAAGCAACAACACAAGGAAAAGGCAACCATAGGATTGAATTTGAAGATGCGAGAACAAGACAAAGAATGCAAGCACTCCCTTTCTTACAAATGAATGTCATTTTTTGTTATATTTTTTTAACAAAGGAAAATGAAATAGAAAAAAATCAAAGAGAATATCTGGCTCAAGGAAAAGCAACAAACAAAGAGTGGTGGCTTGGGTGGTGGTGGCAGAATTGCGTGTTGGTGTAGTCTTGGTGTTTGTGATGAAGAAAAAATAATAAGAATAAGCAAATTGTTTTTTATGGTTTTATGCAATTGAAGTGTTAAAAAATTGAATTAAACAATAAAATCAAAGATAGGACTACTCAAAACCTAGAAAACCTGACGAGTAACACCATTTGATGATGAATAGCGCGTCCAAGGATCGACCCGATCATTCTTGGTTGGAGTAGAAGGATTTCCAATCACCTTATCCTCGAATCTCACAAACACAACTTGATGGATTTGAATGCTCTTCAACCGGAATCTCACAAATTGAATATCACGAATCTAGAACTAATCCGACGCCACTTTTAATGGTCCTTAGAACGAAAGCTTCTTTCTCTCAAGAACACATCTTTTTTTTTCTCTTACATAAATATGATATGTCCTTTCTCTAGAGTTCCATTCAATTAAATAGAAAATAATTGTCTGAAAAAATAAACTATATCCCGAATATAACTAAATTACTCTAATGATATAATAAAACCTAACACGATAAGAAAATTGGATAAAACACGTAAGGCAAGTCTTCCAAATAGCCAAAAGTAAGAATCGATGTAAACCAAGGAAATGGAGTGCCCTAAGATGACACACAACCTCAGCCAATACCTGAAGTTAGTGCATGATCGTGTGGCCAACGGTACACGACCTTAGCTGAAAACTGATGTTGGGCCTCATTGATGCATCGTTTTGACCTCCTAAGAGTGGGAATTTAGATTCGGTAGTTAGCTTTTCAAAGACACCAAAATGACCTCTAAACGACAATCATAGATTTCGTATGAAACATTGCAAGATAGAGGTGTAAAACCACAACTTCAATGTCCAAGCTCTTGTTTGGTGGGAAAGCTCGGTCATTCTTTTAAATTTCCATTGACCTGGAATTTTCTCTGTCATCTCAAATGCATATTCCTTTGATGCTTTTGGAAGTGATTCATGTGACAAGAGTTAGTTTCTTGCTCGTATCAGAAGCCTAACATGATCAAAAGCTAACAAAAGTACGAGAAAGGTGAGCTAAGCACTACAAAAATCAGTACCGCCAATGCTTAGGAAAAATGCTCCATCTGGAGAGTGCATAATGGACCACCTCGATGTTGCCCTCACCTAAAATGAGGGATATATAGAATCTTCAAGCTTGACATGACCTAAACCAAATACAACTCGATCCCAACCCACATCAGCTTCTAATCACACATGCTTAAGAGTCGGAGGTGCTTGATAGGTTCTTGATGATTTAGATCTAGATACATTCAAGCTCTTCATCAATGGTATGGTGTTTGGATAGATGGGTCGACAGAGGAATTAGGGGTTTTATCATTTTGGATCATGTAATATTGATTTCTCATGTATAAGTGTTTGTTGTTTATTGTTGAAACTTCCATTGATTTCTAATGGATTCTAGAAAAAATGTTTAGTGTAGTTTTGGTTTTCAAACCATAGCTTTTGGCATGAGTGGATGTGATTTTCTTTGGTTGAGCCTTTTCTTCTTGTTGGGCTCCAACCTATTGATTTAATTTTGGTGATTTTGTTTGAGGGGTTTCCTTAAACAAAAAGTTGTTTTTTTATTGTTTTTTTCCAAATTTTTACGTCTAGTTTGTGTTCGGGTAGTGATAGAATTAATTTTGTTGTTAAGTTTAAGGAATATTTATGTTTAAAACTTATATAGTCGATTGCTTTTTGTTTAGTTTTTGTAATTTTTGCATTTCGGTGTATACTCTTGTACTTTTGTGTTTTCAGCTCTTTTTAAGGAGCAAGTATCGATTGAATTGTGTCCTGAGACATCTCAAGTTGGAGGATTCAAGATAGGATATTTTCAAGTGTCTTTTACAAGGATATGTAAGTAAGCCACTTTTGTTGAGTATTAAGTCCCATTTAAATCCGAGCTATGCATTGGAGTTGTAGTTTCGACATCTCTATATTGTGATGCCTAGTTTGGGAGCTACAATGGTTGTATGGAGTTCAATTGGTGTCATTGGAAATACAACTCAGCAAGCTACATTTTATATTCTTACTACGAGTCCAAATTCCCACTTGAAGATTTGAAAAGAGTCAAAACAACTTCTAAAAGTGTTGCTAGACGCAAGAAAAAACTAGAAAAACGAATCTAGAAAATTAAGAAAAAGAAATCTAAAACTACTAACCTTGGGTTGCATCTCAAGGAGAACTTTGTTTAATTTCGATGGCTCGACCCTTGGCATGAATTCACAAGAACTGGCATTGTCAATGCCCTTAACAACCTGTAAAATACTTGTGAACACATCACACAAAAACATAAGTAGCACAATGATAAATTGAAAGTACATAACATACTTGATTTAGGCTACCTGTAGAGACTCACCTAGCTTTTTTTTTATCTTAAGTAATTAGATTTATGTTCTATCAACATTATCAGGCTCTTGAAACATGGTGGATGCTTTCTACATGTTGTCTCATTACTAATGGAGTCCTTCCTTGATTGAGTGGATAAAAGGTGTACTGAGTGTTCTACAAACTCTGACGAGTTTGCTTTCTTATAATTTTGCATCAAAGGTAGCCTTTGTCGTCTTACTAGTCCTTTATTTTTATACAAATAAAAAAATTTCTAATGACTTAATTTGTCTTTTTATTTAATCTCTCAGAGGCAAAAAAATAAGTGTTTTTTTATTGTATAACATTATCCTTCCAAAGACCTTAAATAGCTTGTTGTAGATTAAACATACATAATACGTTTCCATTTTTTGTCCTACATAAATGTTTTGCTCCTTAAGTTCCCATACACGCAATTAATCTGTTTACTATGCAAAGTGTGATGAAACAATGATGTTATTAAATTATGGTGTGATTGTCCGAAGGAAATTACAATGTAATGAAGTTCTGGTTTAGCATTTACTAAAACATCAATGCCTTGACTTTCAAATATGCTATATAATAGTATTATAGGTTGAAAATTCATTTCATTTCATATGCTTAGGGATATAGTTTTTGGTGCATCATTTGGACAACTCTCAATGGCAATTTCTGGGACATAATGTTACTACATAAGTAAATTTGAAGCTCAAAATTCAATACTCAAGCAACTGCAGTTGTTTTGACTACGCGCAAATGGAGTGGCGGTAAGACACAACGTCCACAATACATCATGGCTAGGTAAATTATGATTAATATGTAATAGTATTTCATATTGACTGATTACTTCGTTCCATGAAAAATAATTACATGCTTTCAGATGGTGTTACAACTAAATTAAGTTTTTCTTCTGTTTGTAGCATGTATTAGTAAGTTCTTCTTTTAAATTTTTCATACAATGTTTATTAGTATATTGTGTTGAATTCTCTTATAGAGTTTGTCAAGCTTGGGAATAGACTATAATGTAAAGGAAAGACGAGAATTATGTAGCGGAGATCTAATTTTATGAGTGAGAATTACTAAATGAAAGAAGAGTCTGAGTCTAGACTTAGAAGTAATCCCCCTCAAACGTCTCGATCGGGCTTGCCAATTCGTTCTATTTGTTAACTACATAAATAGAAACGTGTTTTGATAGAAATGAGCATGTGTGGTAAATGCGAGCTTCTTCCCTATCTTTAACATCAACTTATATAACCAAGGCTAATTGACACTTAAAACATTAACTGATTGTTTCTATCATATCGTAGTCTGTTAGTAGGAATGTGATTGGTGATGATGATGATTGCCTTAGTTTTGTTATGGTTTTTAAGTCTCTTATTTTGCTTGGGAACTCTGGTTTACAGAGTCCTCAACGTAGACTTGGGAGGTGATCCTTGCATGGGATCCCCCAAATGTCCCCTTGTAGATGAACCATTGGTAGAATCGTCTTGGCCTTGGCTCTTGACGCTTTCGGAAAGTGTTCCAGTTCATATCCCAGAACGTATGCGGGAACATACTCTGGGTGAGGTTGTCCATACCTTAGAAAGGGGTTCGATTGTTGCTGAGCGTTGTATGTGCCTTGTTGCGCTTATCTTGGAAATGGATATGGTTGATGTGGATAGGAGCACCTTGCTGCGCATACCTTAGGAAGGGATATGGTTGTTGCGGCACATTGTACGTCCAGCCCGGGGGTATGTCGTACGACTATTTGGGTTGAGGGGACCCATTAGTCCTATATGAGGTACAAACCTTTCTTAGGATGAAGAGGTTCCCATAGACGGCGACAATGATGAAACGTTACAGTTGTACCTCATATAGGACTAATGGGTCCCCTCAACCCAAATAGATCTGTCATTGAAGCGTTACAGTTGATTATCTGCGACTTCTTTTAGAATATACATATTTCTTATACTAATAAAAATATTCCTCTCTTTTAGTGACTTAAAGTCTTTTTATAACTTCGCTTTAGAAGATAGCACGGTCGTTTCAAATGTTCAACACATCGAGTCTTTTTTAACAACATAATTTTGAGCTAGAGATATTTTTCAACCCTTTGTAACCTTATTAGCCTATTTATAGAGGTTGGGCAGATCTATTATTACAATTCTTTCGATGTGGGATGAACAAGTTGCCTGTGATTGATTGGTTGAGAAAGAGGTGGCTTTTGATTTGTGTAAAAAGTGGTGCACTATGATTGGTGTGAGACGTGGTTGTGATATTTTTGAATCTTCCGATGTGGGACGAGTCGTCATGATGCATGTACTTCCTCCTTATCTTTCTTCCTTTGCCAACATCGCAAGATTTTCCCTTCTTTCCTTCGCAACCCTTCTTCAATACCCTTGACACCTCTACGTATAACATGCACGATGTTTTTTTGGTTGGGGTGGAAGTGGGGGAGGAAAACTTGTTGTGGGATGCCCTATGAGAATCTTCAATGATTCTCACCTCGTGGGGCCCATTGAATACTTGACGCCATTAGTTCTGGACTGGGTTCGGTTGTTTTGTCCGTTTCTATAGTATTTTAAACGCACACCATCAATTTTGGTCATGGATAAATTGCTATGCATCTTTTCCCCAAATTTATTTAGATTTTATGTTTGATTGCATGCATCTGCCACATTTCTTGTTTCTCGGTTATTTTTGGTCAAACTATTACCATACTTGATTTAGTCTACCTGTTGAGACTCACCTAACTTTTTTTTTATCTTAAGTAATTAGATTTATGTTCTATCAACATTATCAGGCTCTTGAAACATGGTGGATGCTTTCTACATGTTGTCTCATTATTGAATGAAGTCCTTCCTTGATTGAGTGGAGAAAAGCTAAACTGAGTGTTCTACAAACGTTGACGAGTTTGCTTTCTTATAATTTTGCATCAAAGGTAGCCTTCGTCGTCTTAGACTCTTAGTAGTCCTTTATTTTTATAAAAATGAAAAAAATTGTTGATGACTTAATTTGTCTTTTTATTTACTCTCTCAGAGGAAAAAAAAAGTGTTATTTTATTGTATAACCTATCCTTCCAAAGACCTTAAATAGCTTGTTGTAGATCAAACATACATAATAAGTTTCCATTTTTTGTCCTACATAAATGTTTTACTCCATAAGTGCTCATACACGTAATTAATCTGTTTACTATGCAAAGTGTGCTGAAATGACGAAGCTATTAAATTATGGTTTGATTGTCCGAAAGAAATTGCAATGTAATGAAGTTCTGGTTTGACATTTACTAAAACATCAATGCTTTGACTTTCAAATATGCTATATAATAGTATTATAGGTTGAAAATTCATTTCATTTCATATGCTTAGGGATATAGTTTTTGGTGCATCATTTGGACAACTCTTAAAGGCAATTTCTGGGACATAATGTTATTACATAAGTAAATGTGAAGCTGAAAATTCAATACTCAAGCAATTGCAGTTGTTTGGACTTCGCGCAAATGGAGTGGCGGTAAGACACAACATCCACAATATATCACGACTAGGTAAATTATGATTAATATTTAATAGTACTTCATATTGATTGATTACTTTTTTCCATGAAAAATAATTCCATGCTTTTAGATGGTGTTACAACTAAATTAAGTTTTTCTTCTGGTTGTAGCATGTATTAGTAAGTTCTTCTTTTAAATTTTTCATACAACGTTTATTAGTATATTGTGTTGATTTCTCTTATGGAGTTTGTCAAGCTTGAAATAGACTATAATGTAAAGGAAAGATGAGAAATAGGTAGATGAGATCTAATTTTATGAGTGAGAATTACTAAATGAGAGAAGGGTTTGAGTCTAGACTTAGAAGTAATCCGCCACAAACGTCTCGACCGGGCTTGCCAATTCGGCTACATAATTAGAAACGTGTTCTGAAGAAACGAGCATGTTTGGTAAATGCGAGCTTCTTTCCTATCTTTAACATCAACTTATACAACTAAGGCAAATTGACACTTAAAACATTATTTGATTGTTTCTATCATATCGTAGTCTGTTAGTAGGAATGTGATTGGTGATGATGATGATGATTGCCTGAGTTTTGTTATGGTTTTTGTCTCTGAACTGTCTCTCTGATGCACAATATAGGAAGTGTATGATTTTTAGTAGGCTTGTCTTCACGCAAAAAAAAAAGAAGAAAATTTTGATTACATCATAAATATTTACTATCTTATGACTGACATATGACAATAGGTTCAGAAAGAATGTTCATATATATGATCTTTTGTAGCTTAAATAAGTTTTTAATTTTTTTTTGCATTTCTTTGATGTTGGCTATGTACAAGGTGAAGGAGAAAATTTAGTTCAAAAATTTCATTCCTAGGTTTTTTTAGCTTTAGAAAGAGAAAGTAGAGAAATGTAGCATGCAATACAAGCTAAAAATGCAGAAAATCCAAGAATGTTTTCGATGAGAAATTGGAAGTAGAGAAGCAAAATGTCATGCTTCTTCAGACTAAAGGAGGGATGGACTTGAACCTAGGATCGGGTTGATGTGAGATAAAAGAAGAACGTTCATCCACTCTACTTCCTAATCTCCAACCTCCTTTTCGGAGAAGGGTAGTTATAGAAGCAAAAATGAACTTGTTTATGGCGCAACTTATTTGCTACTCCCTCCGTCTAAGTCTAATTGGCTTTTGAGCAATATACACACATATTAAGAAAAATATTATTCTTACCAAAATATCCTTATTTATTAACTCACTTTTTTTACAACTTTTAATCTAATTATTGCATGTATTATACTTTACATTTTCCAATTCATTTAGTTGAGGGTAAATCTAGAAAGTGTTGGGCAAAATAGCTAAAAGACGAAATAGAATTAGATAAATATTTTTGTGTAAGAGGCCAAATAGACCTAGACGGAGGGAGTATTTCTTAGCCTTATTTTGATTTTACAATGATGTTTATTTATCTCTAATGTTAACTCACATGGAAATCTAAGTGTTGTCGATATTTGGCCATTTTTTCTAGACGTGGTGATTTTTTTGGTAGAAGAAGAGGTGGCACTCTCCGACCCCTCAAGGAGGCGTTTATTAATAATAAAAGAGTGGCCTAAGTAGTCAGCAAACAAGGGATAGCCCGACCTCTTACATCATCAAACAATAATAAATTAATCCCCTCAGGCGGGGCAATCAATACATGCATACCTAGGGAACAAGAGAAACCATAAGACGCGAGGCAATCGGCAACCGTATTCACCTCACGATAAACTTGACGGAACTGGATAGCCCAATTCATACTCGAAAAGCCTTACATTTAGTAACCATGCTAAACAACGGATGCCATTTATTAAGTCTAAAATTAAGAAGATTGATAACAAGTTGAGAGTCGGTTTCTAATAAAACTTTGTGGTATCCTTTCTCCCAAGCTAGTAGAAGGCCGTTGTAAACGCTCCACAACTCCTCCATCGGGACAAAGCAACAACCAATATTGTGGGCAAAACCTCAAAGCCATCGACCATTACTATTTTGCATAATTCCGCCCGAAGCCGCCATCCCATTCTCTTGAACCGCACCGTCAGTGTTTAATTTGACCCAATCCGCCTCGGGATGGACCCAAGACGCTTCCTATATCGTGGTGATTTAATGAGAATTTATGTGTATCTAAGTTTGAGATTTTGCTTATTTATTATGAATTTTAGTTGTTGCAGTTTTTTTTTTTTTGAGTAGGTAAGAATTCGATTGACCAAACAACCCTGGTGCAATCGAGAGACCGGCGAACCGATGACCTGATAAACCGGTAAACATCGAAGGTGGAAACGGACCGGCGACGAACAGAAGGAGACTCAACACCACTGATGAAACAGCTCGAAAACGGGAAAGAAAAAACATGTCAAAGTGTACTCCACCCATGAAAGAGTACAAGCGCCAAGGCCAGACAAGGTCGAGGCTAAAACTTCAAGAAGATGAAGAAACCCAAACCAGGCCATCACCCGCAAACAAACCAAAAGCAAACAAAAGACCAAGGGAAAAAAGGCCGAGCCCAAGGAAACACCCAACAAAACCCCCAGCAAAACATCAACCATACTTAAAAAAGCCCAAAGGCCCACTCATCCAATCCGTAGAAAACCAAATGGAAGGAAAGCTTCCACGTAGCCACTAACAAAATTGGGAACAAAGTAAGATAGGTCCCATGTCATTCAACAATCATGTCATGAAATAACAAGCTCTCCTTAGGCCACGTAGACCCCATCTCAAAACTAAGCAAAAACAGTACTGACGAAGAAAAGATACTATTGAGAGGGTTTCTTGACAACAAATAAATTTATAGTCAAAACCCCGCTGAGTACAGCGAAGTCAGGATCGTTCCACAGGAAGCAAGGTTGTTCGTTTATCAACCTATTAAAAAGAAAACAAAAACAAACAAAAACACTCACAAGTAGCCTCGTTAACGACGTTGTCAGGGTCGTTAACGAACCATCGAAAACAAAAATACTCAAATAACGACCTAATTAAATTCGGTACCGAGGCAAGTAACTCAGCAACGAAAATTCACTAAAAATAATTCAAATAAAACAAAGATATAGGACTAGGGACACCACAACATAGCCAAGCATATAAACTCGTAAGAAGATAAGATCATGCCTTTAAACAGATATAGAGTCATCAACTTTCGTTGACTATCAAGTAAATTAACCAACTTTCGCATCCTAATTCACTTAATTGCTTGTTTTGGATCTAAAGCTTGAAACTTTCATATTCAAATAATATCAACCTTCAAGTTACTAACTTTCTCTTTCAATCAAGTTAAAAACTCAAATTACCTCAACCTTCGTTTCGGTATAAGTACAACAAACAATCTCAATAAAAGATAAAAGGCATTCAACACACAATCTTACTCATCAAACATGCTCAACTATGTCGGGCTTAACCCCAATCCTAGAAAAGAAGACTACTCACTAATCATAATTAATAAACAAATAAACTCAATATAAGAAAACATTGAAAAACAAATCACTACTAAATTAAATAGAAAAATCTGTCTTACAGAAGTTAAGAAGAAAATCGAAAAAGAACAAAACACCGAACCAAAAACTCGATCAACGAACTCGGTAACTTTCGTCCACCGACCCTCGTACTCGACTCGCCCTCGGTTCTTCCTCTTCTTCTCCTCTCTAATTCCTAGAATTGTCTCCCCCCCTTTTCTATGCTAGATAGAAGGGTATTTATACTAAAAAGCTAAAAACTTAAAAAAGCTAAAAGATATAACCTTTCCTAAAAAGATAGAAATAAAACTCTAAAAGATAGAAACAAAATCTAAGAAGATAATAAAACCTAAAATACATACTCTAATAACCCTAAAAGATTCTAAAAAAGATACTCAATCGACACGAAAATAAATTCCCGCTCAGAATCGGTGAATCATAAAATCAACCTTCAAATCTTCTCTTTCGTGGCCTCGTTAACGAGCCTTCACAGCATCGTTAACGAGCCTGCGCTTTGTTTTCTTCCACACTTCCTCTCGTAATCTTGAGCTCTGACTTCTTGAATCTTGTATTCCTCCGTCTTTCACTGTAATGCTCCAAATTCAGCTCCATATAGCTCTTTTCCTTGCTAAAACCTACAAAACACACAAAATAGCGTAGCTTCCACTCTTTTCATAGAAATATGCAAAACTATCTAAAAACAATCAAAACTAAACCTAAACTTAACAAAACTAAACCTAATAAGCAAAGAAAACCTACTAAAAACTATACTAGAAATGCGAACATCAAAATACCCCATACTTAAACTTGCTTGTCCTCAAGCAATCAACAGACACAAACCAAAACCAAAACAAACATACTCATCAAGACATAGCCATCTTCTAAAAAGCAACATCTACACATGAGAAAAATATAGCAAAAGACTATGAACGTCCTCACACATATATGTACTTAAATAGACATAAGATAATACAATCCAACCTTACACGGGATATTGTGTTTCTCTCAACTCTCAAGTGTTTTAGGCTTATAAATTCATTCTCTCAACTCATCTTATATACAGAAACTCATAGAAATTGGAACTTATACCACCAATACTCTCCACCCAAGATTTGTCAAAACAAGCAAAAATCAAGAGAACTTAGGCTCAATGAAAGAACTTCATAGAAGCTTCCATTCGACCGGGTTGTAATGGGGCTTGGTAAAAACAATAAGGCGTGGAAATATTTTGGTCATGTGGTGCTAATCATATCCGGGAATCAAAGACTCCTAAAAACTCACATATCAAAAACTCTCATAAAAGAACATACACCAAACTCACTCTTCTTTATGCACTTATTCTCACTCACCCTTTATCATCCTAGAAAGTCTCATAACAAATAAAAGAATCTCTGATATTATCTATAAATACAAATGCACTTCAACTCTTCACCCCTTTTTTTATTTTTTTTCTTCTTTCTTCTTTTTTTCTCTTTTTTTTATATATTCACTGCCTCGCTGCCTCTTTAACGAACCCACTTCAGGGTCGTTAACGAGCTTCCGTGTACATTCTTTCCTTTCTTTCCCACCTCCATCAAATACTTTATTTTGTGCATCTTTTGCTTATCAAGAGATCTTTCTTATTACATGTAAAAACAAGAGACTTCCAATCTACCCTTCCCGAATTTCCTTCAATTGAAGCAAAATATAAGCGACTTCTCTCTTTTTAACACACAACAAAACTTACCTCTCCAATCTAAGTCCTAATTCCCGGATAGGGTCAAGCTTATCTCGGCTAGGGTATACTTTTGTGGAGCTAAGAAAAAAAGGTTTCAGGCTAGAATTGGTTATAAAAAAGAAGGATCATGTAAAGGTGGATAGGGAATAATAGGGCTTATAAAAATAAGTTCTCCATCATATGATTTTCACAAGTAATGAACTAAAAATCTCATATGGGTCTCAAGAAATAGATAACCATCACAATTCCAAGAGATAATATGCATAAAGAGAGTAAATCACACAAGAAAAGAAGAGGGATTTATAATGTTCTCCCTATAAGGCCAAAAATAACTCACAAGGTAGATTTTGTTGGATTGCATCATTTATGCTATAAAGTATATGTGCTCAATTTCATCAAATGCTATCTTCTTCTAAAACAAATAATTTCAAGTTGAGAATTCGGCTATACTATTAATGACATTTTTGCAAGGAATTATATGATTAAGTTAGCGACTGCTATCATAGAACCTAAGAAAGGGATATCTATCAATTCTAAAACTCTTTTTTAGATTTTTCAAAAAATTTCTTCTTTTTTTTTATCAATTTGCAACATAAAGAAATAAAAACTACATAAAACACATAAACACCTAAGACACAAGTTTTCTATTTTCTCCCACCCCATACTTAAAATTACAGTGTCCCTACTGTAAGAAAAATAAGAAGAAGGAAAAGAAATAGAAAAGAAAACAACAAAAGATTAAAAAGAAAAAGAAAGACATAAAAACTTACAAAGTTTCAAAAGTGGGAAACAAGGAAAAACTTCATCTTCGGGCTGAATCAACGGTTTGGTGGAGGAAAGTAGTGCTCAAAGTTCCCCATGAAGTCGTACATCGTCCTCCAACGCTCAGCGTCATCCGCCTCTCTCTGACGATGCCTCTTATCCTCCATCGACATGCGAGCAGAATAGACAGATTCCCATTTATCCATCCTCCTATGAATGTGATCCTGTTGGAGGTGAAGTTGCTGCATCCGTGCAGAAAGATCCTCGGCCCATGGTGGTGGTATACTCGATCCTGTGTACTCGGGCTGAGGAGGTGGTGGGTAGTGAGGCTGGAAATGATCTTGATACATCACCGGGTTGTAAGGCATGAGTCCATAGGAATGAGGGTCGACAAGAGCTGGTGGTTGGTCGACAGGAGCTCTCGGCACCTCGTTAACGAAGTTGGGTGCCTCGTTAACAGTGTTGGGAGGGGGCTGGAAATGGTCGTTAACGAGCCTGGTGGGCTCGTCAACGAGGACATTGCTCCCTAAGACTTCCGTGTCGATGTCTTCTTCCTCGTAATTTAGCTCTTCAGTTCCGCCCTCGATATCGGCCTCTTCAGTGTCGTTGCCTACTACCTCGGTATCCTCTTCTTCATCTTCATCTTCATCCATAGCTTCTCGCTCAAACCGGGATTCACATGGCCTAAGCGAAAGCTCATCCTCCGACTTCGGTTCCAATGGGTAAGCTTGTCCCGTCCACGCCTCGTACCAATTCGGTACGTAGAGAAGCTCAAACTGGTCGAGCGTCGGTGTAACAATGCGATCTTGAACTTTCACCTTGAATCCTCCCTCGGCTTGAATGAAGACACCGGAGCTATACCAATAATTCTTGTTGAGGAGTTGGGCGTGAGCCGGTGTGTAGCGAGTGAGATCGACTCCAAGATTTTTATCCAAGAGGCTAACCAAGTTGCCACACCACACCTCCTTGGACTTGGTTGATTTCCCGATGTAGTAAAACCACTCGTACCCTAAATTTAAGGGGTCGGGTTCCTCGAAAAGGATGGTGCGGAAACAAGCAACTTCCGTCCTTGTAGGCCTGTTCAACTCTCTCTTCGGCCAAAACGTCGCGGCTAGGACTCTTAGAATAATCCTAAAGATGGGGTTGATGATGTTTGCCCCGGATAATGCCGCGGTGGAGGATTGAACCTCCCCGGTGATGTAGCTCCAAGTGCGAGTCACTCTGTAGTCCTTCAAGCTGTAGTCTCTAGACGGGTTTGGGAGCTCTAAGATTGCGTTAACTCCGCCATTGTGAACTCACGACTCTCATTACCGAGCCGAAACTAGATTCTTCCCGCCGAGGTTTTTGACGAGAAGTTAGTCTCCAAGGTGGCTAAAAACTCGGATGTGAGGGCCGGATAGTGTGGTAAATTCTCCTGCTTTAGGAGATGAGCGGCACCAAGGATAACAAAGGCCTCCTTGACGTCTGTGTAGATCCCCGTGTTGACAACACTGGACTTTGAGAACCAGCGGGTGTAGTGGTCCTTCTCCAGAATATCACGGTAACGACGTACTTGGCCCTGAGTGCTCAAAATCACGTCATCCACGCAAGGTGGAGATGGGGACCTATGGTTCCTCCACTTCTTCTGAGCTCGGGTAGCGGGTCTGCTTGAACTTGCCATGGAATCATACAAAATAATCAAGACTTTTCCAAGATAAGATCCACTAAAAAATAGATAGACAAGAGACCCCATACTTGGTCTTGAATTAGCTTCGGAATTATTCGTTAACTACCCAATTGGGTCGTTTACGATTCTGGACTCGGTATTGATCTTTGAAGCATTGCAGGGTCGTTAACGAACCTGGGTGGGTCGTTAACGAGCCGCCGAGACCAAAAATCAGAATTTCCGATTTTAATCTACCTTTAATTAAAGCATAAATCAAGCATGCAATCTTCTATATTTCTCCACCAATCCCACGATCGGATATAAGCACCCCATACTTGCTCGATTACCCATCCCGAACATGCTAGAATTACCCAAAATTTTGACATGCAAAGTTTGAACTTAAGACTAGAACAAGAAAAATTCATGCTTTTCTAACTAGAGTGTTGCAATAGATAATCTAACATGAATAATCTTTCCTGAAACAAGAATAACTAAGCACAATCAAGAATTTTTATGAGCGAAAACCAAGCATGCCAATCGACCTCTCTAAGAACAAGATCCAAGACATGAAATTTCTACCCTAAAAACCATGAATCGTGCAATTTCGAGTTAGGGTTTAGAAATCATACCGGAGAATCGAGAAATTGAAGAACAAGAGGTCGGAATCGGGTGGTTAACGAGCTCGGATCTCGTCGGTGAGAAAATCGGGTTTCCGGGCTTCGGTAACGACGGCCTCTCGTTGGTCGGTGGAGTGAAGGATTCCGAACGGTGGGAGAGGGATTTCGAGCTCTTTGGCTGGGTTTTTGAGAAGTATGGAATTGGGAGAGTGTGGTGATAGATTTTTTGGAAGGGGTAAAAGGGTTTTTATAGGAGAGGGAAGAGATAGGAAGGGGTAGAGGGTGGCGGCTAGGGTAGTAAAAAAAATAGATTAGGTTAGAAAAATCTTACCTGCCCGTTTTTGACGAGTCGGGTCGTCGAACCGGGTCGTTAACGACCCTGGGTGGGTCGTTAACGAGCTGCCGTAGCCTCTTGGAATGATTTTTCGATCCCTTCTCCTTAAATCTTGTTAGCTAAAAAATTCTAATTTCTATCCTAACTAACACTTGAAAAGAAAAGAAAAGAAAGCTTAGAAAAATAATCTAAAAAGAAAAAGAAAAACTAAATCTATTCTAAAAGCGGGTTGCCTCCCGTAAGCGCTATTTTTAACGTCATTAGCCCGACGAGCTTCTTTTTGCTCACGGTGGTTCATGTGTAGCCATGTTGGGGTCTTGAGGTACCCCATACTTAGCCTTGCAGCCTCTGTGTGCTTGAGTTGCTAAATTTGGACCTTTTTCTTCTATCAGCACGCCCGATATTCCTACATGATGGTAAGTGAAGTCCGGGAACCAAGGTGGTTTGGACTTTTCTGTAGTACATATAATAGGGCGTGGTGTAGGAACAAAAGATAAGGAACAATCCTGCTCCTTTTTAGCCGATTCATAATTAGAGTACTTACCTTGGTTGTACTCTTGCACGTCGGACTTGGTGATTGGCCAATGAGACTCGATAGTGACGGTTGTGTCGAGTTCTGGTTGAGTCAACTCGATTTGTGCCACTCCAACTGGGTCGTTGGCTTTTTGATCCAAGTTGAATTCCAACCGTTCCTCTCCAATATCAAAAGTGAGGAGTCCTTTCCGCACATCAACTCTTACACCTGCTGTGGCTAAAAATGGTCGACCGAGAATTATGGGGACATGAGGGTCTTCAGGCATATCAAGGACGATAAAATCGTTTGGTATAAAGAATTTCCCGACTTGAATAGGATAGTCGTCCACCACTCATGTGGCCTTGACACATGACCCATCTGCCATGTACAGATTCATGTCTACCGGCTCTAGTGGTCCCATATTGGCTTTAGAACAGATCGAGAGAGGAACTAAACTAGCACTGGCACCCAGATCGCATAAAGCCTTGAACTTGTGGTTGCCTATGCCAATCATTATTGCAAACCTTCCTGGATCTCCTAGCTTTTCCGGTAGAGCTATTGATCTGACTTCATCTTGTAGCTCTGTAATGGATCTTTTCCTGCTAAGAATATCTTTCAAAAACTTTGTGTAAGCCGGCATTTCGCTTAGGGCCCCAGCGAATGGGATGGAAATATTAATGCCCTGAAGAATTTTTACGAAACGCTTGAACTTACTCTCAGTAGAGTCCATAGATTTCTTAGTTGGAAATGGAAGGGATTTAACCATTCTCGGAATCAAGTTAGGCTCGAGAGGTGAGAGTACCGGGTCGACACTAGGGTCGTTTATTGTCCTCGGCGGGTCATTACCGACCCTGGTGGGGTCGTTAACTACCCTGGGGTTGAGAGGAAGGCTCGGGTTAGCAGACTTACCTGGGTTACGGTCGTTAGATACCCTCGGAGCCTCGTCACCCTGGTATACGGGCTCGTTATTTGCCCTCGCTGGCTCGTTAACGAGCCGTTTGGTGACGTCTTGTTCCTCTTTGTCTTCAGCTTGAACTCTCTCTGGTAATGTCTTCCCGCTTCTGAGGTGTACCGCTGCTATTTGGCCTCTCGGGTTCTCCTCGGGGCGGCCCGGGAGTTGTCCTTGTGGTCTTGGAATCCGTGGAGCTAGGTCCCCTAGTTGGGAATCAACACTCCTCTTCCAAATATCGAACTCCCCCCATCTTTTATCTTGTCGGTTCAGTTTGGCTTGAACTTCATCAACTTTGTTGTTCACTCCGTTAATGCTTTCCTTTATTTCCTGAACCCATGATGGCGTCTCCTGATGGCCCGGAGGTCGATATGGTGCAGGTCGTCTATCTGGTGGGGGCACTGCATAGTTTTGACTTGTATTTTGATTGCCCCATGATTGATAGTTGTTCGACCTGTCATGGTAACTAGGCTGGTTCCTGTATGGTCCTCTCATATAATTCATCTCAGCTATTGTCTCAGCGGTTCTAACCTGCTCATAGTTAGTGCAAGCAGAGGTACTATGTACAGAAGAACCACATTCTTGACATGATTGAGAGGATTTTAGAAAAATTACCTGTTTCTTCAGACGGTTGACCTCGTCTTGTAAGAATTGATTTTTAACATCTGGGTCAACTTCTTCTCGGTTAGGTATGTAGAGACGTTTTTGAGTTTGTGGAGCTTGATGGGTTCCGTACATAGCATCGTAATTAGCCAGCTTATCCAACGGTTCCCACGCCTCCGTCGGGTTCATCTCTATAAAACCGCACGCAGTATGTGTGTTGATGCGGTTCTTGGTCTCTGTGTTAATACCCTGGAAAAAGATTTTTTGCAAAACATATAAAGGTTGCCCATGAGTAGGGCACTGTCTAAGCATCTCCTTGAATCTTTCCCATGTTTCAACGAATGTTTCATTTGGCAACTGGAGATAGGAGGTGATGCGTTTCCTTAACTCCGTCGTCTTAGCAGGAGGGAAGAACTTTGTAAGAAATTGATCGTACAAAGCTTTCCAAGTCCTGATAGACTTAGAAGGTAGGCTCTCCAACCAGTTCAGGGCCTTTCCAGTAAGAGACCATCTAAAAGCTTTTAACAGAACATATTCTAGTGAGACACCTTCAACAGCTATGGTGTCACATAAATCAAGAAAGTTTCTAATATGCTCCATAGGGCACTCAGCAGGTTTCCCTTCAAACTGAGCCCATTTGATTAAGGATATAAATTGAGATTTGATCTCAAAAGGTTTCTCTATCGCTGGAAGCACAATAGGAGATTCTGGCACCCTCAGTTCCGGATGCATGTATTGTTTGGCATTCCTTGGATAGGCATCAAGCTCTTCTTGTAAACGAGCCTTGTCAGCTCGTTGATGCTCAGCTTCGGCGTTTGCGCCGTCCTTCTCGGCATTAAGTGCCTCCATCTGAGTCCGGAGGATCTCTAACTGTTGAGCCATTTCTTCTGCCGTGGCCATGGCTCGGTTTTCTCGGAGTCGTCGGTGTAGGGAATGTTCGGGTTCTGAGTAATAACCATTGTTATCAAACTGAAGCCTTCGTCGTCCTACCCGCATACACTGAGAAAAACAGACAAAGAAAACAAAAATTAAAAACAAAAACGGGGTCGGGCTATTCTCGAACCCAAAGATAAACTAACAAACTCGTTGCTTTCCCGGCAACGACGCCAATTTGTTGAGAGGGTTTCTTGACAACAAATAAATTTATAGTCAAAACCCCGCTGAGTACAGAGAAGTCATGATCGTTCCACAGGAAGCAAGGTTGTTCGTTTATCAACCTATTAAAAATCAAACAAAAACAAACAAAAACACTCACAAGTAGCCTCGTTAACGACGTTGTCAGGGTCGTTAACGAACCACCAAAAACAAAAATACTCAAATAACGACCTAATTAAATTCGGTACCGAGGCAAGTAACTCAGCAACGAAAATTCACTAAAAATAATTCAAATAAAACAAAGATCTAGGACTAGGGACACCACAACATAGCTAAGCATATAAACTCGTAAGAAGACAAGATCATGCCTTTAAATAGATAGAGTCATCAACTTTCGTTGACTATCAAGTAAATTAACCAACTTTCGCATCCTAATTCACTTAATTGCTTGTTTTGGATCTAAAGCTTGAAACTTTCATATTCAAACAATATCAACCTTCAAGTTACTAACTTTCTCTTTCAATCAAGTTAAAAACTCAAATTACCTCAACCTTCGTTTCGGTATAAGCACAACAAATAATCTCAATAAAAGATAAAAGGCATTCAACACACAATCTTACTCATCAAACATGCTCAACTATGTCGCGCTTAACCCCGATCCTAGAAAAGAAGACTACTCACTAATCATAATTACTAAACAAATAAACTCAATATAAGAAAAAATTGAAAAACAAATCACTACTAAATTAAATAGAAAAATCTGTCTTACAGAAGTTAAGAAGAAAATCGAAAAAGAACAAAACACCGAACCAAAAACTCGATCAACGAACTCGGTAACTTTCGTCCACCGACCCTCGTACTCGACTCGCCCTCGGTTCTTCCTCTTCTTCTCCTCTCTAATTCCTAGAATTGTCTCCCCCCCTTTTCTATGCTAGATAGAAGGGTATTTATACTAAAAAGCTAAAAACTTAAAAAAGCTAAAAGATATAAACTTTCCTAAAAAGATAGAAATAAAACTCTAAAAGATAGAAACAAAATCTAAGAAGATAATAAAACCTAAGATACATACTCTAATAACCCTACAAGATTCTAAAAAAGATACTCAACCGACACGGAAATAAATTCCCGCTCAGAATCGGTGAATCATAAAATCAACCTTCAAATCTTCTCTTTCGTGGCCTCGTTAACGAGCCTTCACAGCCTCGTTAACGAGCCTGGGCTTTGTTTTCTTCCACACTTCCTCTCGTAATCTTGAGCTCTGACTTCTTCAATCTTGTATTCCTCCGTCTTTCACTGTAATGCTCCAAATCAGCTCCATATAGCTCTTTTCCTTGCTAAAACCTACAAAATACACAAAATAGCGTAGCTTCCACTCTTTTCATAGAAATATGCAAAACTATCTAAAAACACTCAAAACTAAACCTAAACTTAATAAAACTAAACCTAATAAGCAAAGAAAACCTACTAAAAACTATACTAGAAATGCGAACATCAGATACGCAACAATCGTTCAGAAATGCGATACCGGTGGCCAACGGACAAAGATCGCCGAGTCCACTCCAACAGAGCACAAAGCCACAAACGTACAAAAGCCACCCTCTGGACACTGGACAAGACGACACCGACCGTAGTCTGAGTCAAGACCAAAACACAAATACCCACAAGTGCCAGAAACACACACCCAAAGCAAACATAACGCGATCGAACAACACATCCTCATCAAAAACCTATCAACATATGCTTTTAGAAAAAATCGGAAAAACGAATACTTTCATCGGCAAACACAAACACGTGGTCATGTCCAAGTTCTAGAAATTTTCTCAACAAAACTCTAAGCCTTCTTGGAAAACAATCAGACCTTCTTGGCCATATTCAAGCCTTCTCGGCATAATATAGAGCCTCATCGGCTACAAACATGCCGCCTCGACAAATTCGTTGTATTGAGTTTCTAAAGATAAGGGCTCTAGAGCCCTCTTATTATGGTGAGCAAATCAAATGTTTTTGAGTTGTTGCAGTTGGTATTGGTTGTTCCAAATGAATTAGCCAAATAACTACCCCGTGCAGCACAATCAAAATTCCATTTCAACAATTATTATCACGATTGAAATTAGTTACATTTATTATTATTTTTAAACTTCTGACTGATTTGGTCGTGTTTTAAGTTTGCAGAACTTGAACCAAACACAAAATTCAAGCAAAGACGTCGTCAAATCATGTACATTGATTATTGAAATCTAGATTTCATAATTTCAAGAAAAAAATCCATTTTTTCGTTTACGTACCTTTGCTTCTAGCGAGAAGGAAGGAAAAGATGGACGTTTACGTGTGAAGTGATTGGTTGGGACTTGGGAGATATCTTGTTGCTCCATCGGAACGCTGGTCTACGTTGTATTCTACTATACAAATCGGTGATAAAACCAAAAAAAAAGTTTTGTATTTGTTTTAGATAAATTATTATATATTCTTAGACGGGAATAAATGTATTTTTTAATAAAAATGCATATGTGATATGGTTGACACATGTGCCAAATTAAATTAACTTTAGTAATATTACATAAAATTTGGTTTAAATAAAACAAACTCTTATCCTAAAACGAACTCTTATCTTGAAACGAATATTCTGTTTCTAGTTTGGAGTCACGATTGAAATTATGGTGAGCAAATCAAATGTTTTTGAGCTGTTGCAGTTAGTATTGGCTTTTCCAAATGAATTAGCCAAATAACTACCCCGTGCAGCACAATCAAAATAACCATTTCAACAATTATTATCACGATTGAAATTAGTTACATTTATTATTATTTTTAAACTTCCGACTGATTTGATCGTGTTTTAAGTTTACAGAACCTGAATCAAACACAAATTTCAAGCAAAAACGTCGTCAAATCATGTACATTGATTATTGAAATCTAGATTTAATAATTTCAAGTAAAAAACCCATTTTTTTGTTTACGTACCTTTGCTTCTGGCGAGAAGGAAGGAAAAGATGGACGTTTACGTGTGAAGTGATTGGTTGGGACTTGGAAGATATCTTGTTGCTCCATCGGAACGTTGGTCTACGTTGTATTCTACTATACAAATCGGTGATGTAACCAAATAAAAAGTTTTGTATTTGTTTTAGATAAATTATTATATATACTTAGACGGGAATAAATGTATTTTTTAATAAAAATGCATTTGTGATATGGTTGACACATGTGCCAAATTAAATTAACTTTAGTCGTATTACATAAATTTTGGTTCAAATAAAATAAATTTTTATCCTGAAACGAACTCTTATTTTGAAACGAATATTCTTTTTCTAGTTTGGAGTCACTTTTCCTATTTCGGATTGTACTTTTTCGGATTTGCACTTTTCGTACTTTATAGTGGACTTTTCATACTTTTTATAGTGTATTTTTTCGCATTGCACTTTTCGTATTTTACAATGCACTATCGTATGAAAAGTGCACTATAAACTATGAAAAGTGTATTCGACCGTTTCATAAAACGAGAATTTTTTTATTTGAACCAAACTTATATTACATATACGAAAGTAGATATTATTATTTTTGTGATACTTGTATACTATTCGTCATTGAGTCCTAATCTCTACATGGGTTGCATTCTCAACGTATAAGGAGAATAATATTATTGGAAACGGTTTTTTTAATCTATATACTAAGAATATAGGTTAAGTTTTAACAAAAAAAAATATAGGTTAAGTATGTTATTGTTAGGAATTAAGACCTTAAAAGAAAACTAATAAATCCTATTAATTAAAAAAATTAATTAAACCTGAATTAATATAATTCAGGTTTAATACTTTAAAAGGGCATGTATGTTAGAAAAATCATATTGAAAAACATATTTTAGAAGTTGTTATATGGCTGGATTCCGTAACTGCCTAGCTAATTATTTATATAAAAAAGAAAAAGAGGTAACTTGTGTGGCATGCTAGCTGGTTGTTTCACGCGTCTCTTAAAATTAAGTCCATGCCTTGTTCTCGATCAAAACACATATTGATACTTGATAGTCTGTCTTTCTATGTACGTACGTACGTACGTAGGAGATCGATTTGAAAAATCCATTAACAACCAATTCGACCCATGCCGCTTCCTCCTTTAATTTGTTTGAGTTGCATGCATGATGCATCCATCATCGATCCTATACTAGTAGTAATATATATAAAACTCCGTATTGATTACTTGGCCTGGTTGACCACTATACTATATGTGATATGCTTCCTAGTCACCAATTAATTAATTAAAACCCATTAATTTGTGAATTAGCTAATTACCATCTAATTAAATTAAACGAACGTACGCCTATTTAAGTCTCAATTTTCCTCGACTCTCAATTCCCCTCGGCTTACGATCTCCTTGTATAGTACAAACAACAACGTGTAGTATGTTTATCGTTTTTCTCCCTTTTCATTCATCTTCTATCTCCTACATGCATACTCCTATATAGAGTAGTATATTGTTATCGACTCAAAGATGTATGTACTGTACTAATTAGTTTAAGAAAATGTCGGATTTCACATTCCTCTCTGGTTAATTAATACTCAAAGCTCCGTATTTCAATCCTAATTAATTAAGCAGATTTGGATTCCGACATTCAATTTAGTCATCGATAATTTGTTTAACCATCTTGTAAGGACTCTATGCAATCTTCATCATCAATCATCATCTCTTTGTATGTATATACGACTTTGGTTGTATGGAATCTCTTTGTATGTATATAGGCCTTCGTTAATTTGGTTTAATTCTTCCTTCTTCTTCTTTTTTTTTCTTTGCAGGACGACCGATCAAAGTACGTCCTTTAACGTGCTGCCAGGTTTTAGAATTAATGAAGAATGGATAGCGAGTTTTGCAACAGTACAACCGTCCCCTCCAGCGATAATATTAATATTGGTCTCCTCTCTAACTCCCTCCAAATTTCTTATTACATTTATTATTTCAGCTGATATATGAGCTCTGCGCGCTATAAGAGTTTTGAAACCGATCGAGATTTATTATTTGTAATGGAACATCATTAATCACGTGCAGAGTACAGGACCAAGGTATCTCGCAATGAGAATATCACAAAGCTTCGAGCTGGTTATCTCTTTCCTGAGGTACGTATATATGGCAATATCTCTCTACTCGATTATACAGATACAGTGTATATATGCTCTGTTTTTTTGGATTTATCTTTGATTTCATTGCGTTTATATATACACATTGATTGATTATATATATAGATTAGTCGAAGAAAAGCAGCGCATATGATCAAGTATCCAAGCGCTCAAGTGATCAGCCTTGGACTTGGTGACACCACTGAACCCATCCCTAACGTTATAACATCAGCTATGGCAAAGGTCTCTTAATTTTTCGATCGATCAATTTCACTAATATTAGATTATTTATTTGGATTAGCTTCGATGATCATATGTACGTGTCTATTTGATCTTCACAAAAGTATATATATATATATATATATATATGATCGATTTTCTTGGACAGAAAGCCGAAGATTTGTCAACCATACATGGTTACACTGGCTATGGAGCTGAACAAGGCGAAAAAGTATGTTCTGTTTCCCATTAATTAATATCGTAATTAATTTGCATGAATGAAAATGAAAATTGGTCATATATAATTAATTATGTACGCAGCCATTGAGAGCGGCAATTGCTTCTGCATTTTATGAGAGCCTTGGGATCGAGGAAGGAGATGTATTTGTATCAGATGGAGCCAAATGCAACATAGCAAGACTTCAGGTCAGCAGTATAAAGCATTTAATTATGCAATATATTGAATTTATGCATACTTAAATCATTGATTTGTATAATTGGATGGATGGGAGCAGATGTTGTTTGGAGGCAATGTGACGATGGCCGTGCAGGATCCATCGTATCCGGCATACGTGGACTCGAGCGTGATCATGGGGCAGACGGGGCTGTATGACATGGACGCCAACGAGTACAGGGGCATCGAATACATGACCTGCACTCCCCAAAACGGCTTCTTTCCAGATCTGTCCCTGGTCAAGCGGACAGATGTCATCTACTTCTGCTCACCCAACAATCCTACGGGCGCCTCCTCCTCAACAGAGCAGCTCACGAGGCTGGTGCAATTCGCCAGGCGGAACGGCTCCATCATTGTCTATGACTCGGCTTATGCCATGTACGTCTCCGACGGCAGCCCCCGCTCCATCTTTGAGATCCCCGGAGCCAAGGAGGTTGCCATCGAGATATCGTCCTTCTCCAAGTACGCGGGATTCACGGGGGTTCGCCTGGGCTGGACTGTCGTTCCCAAGGAGCTGCTCTTCTCGGACGGTCATCCTGTTGCCAACGACTTCAACCGCATCAACACCACATGCTTTAACGGCGCATCTAACATCGCACAAGCCGGTGGCCGCGCTGCTCTTTCCCCGCAAGGCCTCAAGGTACGTGTTAGAATACATTCTCACATCTAAACTTGGGACATAAACTTGCCTAGTTAGTATATATACTCATTGGCTACTCCTCCTATTGTCAATTAGTTTTAGGATGGAACCTCACTGGGCGGGCTCGTACCGTTACCATACGTACGTCTTCCTCGTGTTCTATGTGACCAATGCCAAAATGTTTCTTAATTATGTGGTACGCGCAGGCTATGAAGGAGCTAATTGGGTTGTACAAGCAAAACGCGGCTATCCTAGTAGAGACTTTCAAGTCACTCGGTTTCGACGTGTATGGAGGCAAGAATGCGCCGTACGTGTGGGTGCACTTCCCTGGCAGGAGCTCTTGGGATGTCTTCGCCGACATTCTCGAGAAGATCCACGTTGTTACGTTGCCTGGGAGCGGCTTCGGCCCCGGAGGCCAAGGCTTTGTCAGGGTCAGTGCCTTTGGCCGTAGAGAAACCATACTGGAAGCTTGCAAAAGGTTCAAGCAGTTGTGCAACAGAAATTAACCACCGTTTTTTGTTTCGGTTTTCTGGTTTAAGCTTCATGGCAAATGTGTAATTATCATTAGTATATTTCGGTATTCTGGTTTAAGGATGCTCCTTGTTTAGTATCGCAAGTGTACGTGCAAGTGCTCTTGCATTTAATTATATGTTGCCCGTGTTGCAATAGTGTATTTGGTGCATTTCGAATAAGATTTCGGATCAATCCAAATTCATTGGTTGGTCAAATCAAGTTTTCTACTCCCTTCTATACTCTCCTACAAAATAAATGGGCGATGACTTTTCAAATTATATTAATAAAGAAATTTAAATATTAGTAAAGTATTAAGAAAATATCTTTTAACCAATTAAAACAAGAGAGTATATGAGGGAGTATGATTAGAGAGTAGAAAAATCGGACCGCTATTTAGTGCATTTCGAATAAGATTTTGGATCAATCCAAATTCATCGATTGCCTGTATTAACATGATATGACGTGTACGTGGTAGAGAGAAAATTACCTAATACTTCTTCTTTTATACTCCCTCCGTCTCCTTTTATTTGTCCAATATTCTATTTCAACGTCCCGAAATATTTGTCGTAATTTTTCCTCTTTTTCTTTTTATCCATACATTTCTTACTAAAATACCCACAACTAATATCACTTTTTACCCACTTTTTCTCTTTGCATCCCATCAACTATTCATCTTCTCCTATGATACACTCTATTTAGTATAGGTTAACTCTTGTATTTTAGGTATGATTTGAGTGTGTTTAGGTTAGTTTTGAGCATAATTGTCATATGAAGACCGAAGACACGATTTGAAGAATTGCAAGAGTTTTGAAGACAAGTGTTGATTTGGAGTTGTTTCGACACCACTTTCTTGTAACGCTTATTCCGGGAGCTACGGTGATCGGATGAAGCTGAATTTGGTATCATTGGAAAGCTAACTCGAAGAGCTTCACTTCATATATTTACGGCGAGTTCAAATTCCAACTCTATTTGGGTCAAAACCACCTCCGAAGTTGACACTAGTAAGCTGTCAGAAGATCCGCGCCCGCGGAAAATTTCCGCGCACGGATCGTTGAGCATCCGAGGGCGAGGAAAGTTGGATCCGCGGACGCGGATTATTTCCTTGCTCGCGGATCGAAGGGATTCCGCGGCCGAGGGTAGAGGATTGATCCGCGGACGCGGAAATATTCCGCGCTCGCGGATCGAGGGTTTCAGCACCGCCGCCTTTGTTTCGTTTTATTTATCTTTTGTATTATTATATCTTTATATTTCGGACTTATTTCTACATTTTAAGTTAGTTTCGAGTTTTACTTTAGGGGTTGGACAATTTCTAGCATACTTTTACTTTTAGGTTTTTATTTCAGTATTATGGAGAACTAATTTCCCTTTGGAGTTTGTTTGATCAAGGAAACCTTTTTATGTAATTCGTGAGATTCTGGTAACTTTTCTATCCCTTGGTTAATATCAAAACTCTTGTGCTTAATTTCATGATTATCAATTGATTTCTCTTGGTGCGCAACTTGTTGAATTTGATTGATATTCTACTGTTTGGATTAGGTTTGATTGTTGTCTGTGCAATCTTATTTATCCTTGAAACAATTCTTTTCTAGGACCGTGGACTAGACTTGAGAAAGAGTGTTTGATTGTTATTTTATGCATGAGACTCATAGCTTGATTGCATGAATTAATATCCTTCTATCCTTAATATTTTGTATGATTTGAATTAAGCGTTCTTGTTCATATCATCATTTCGCTTGGACTGTGGACAAGCGGAAATCTTTTATAAGGATTGGAATTAACTAGGGAATTAATAGAAAAGTGGATGAATTAATGATCGAATGATTAAAAAGGTGAAATTGATTTAATGAACTCTGCTTTCTTCCAATTGATTAAATCCCCAATAATATTTGTTTGTTTTGTTTGCTTGAACTTCCAAAAAACCCTGTCTTTGCTTTTGCTGATTGATCAGAATTCCGATTCTCTTGGGTTCGACCCCTTGCTTACTTGCTATACTAGTTAGTAGTTTAGGGTTATTTATCTTTGATCTTGGCAACAACGATTTTAGCCGAGTTAAATTTTGGCGCCGTTGCCGGGGAATCGGTTTTTAATTTCCTGTTTAATCGGCGTTTCTAACGAAACCGCGCTCTCGGATATTTTCCCCACCCGTGGAAGATCTGCGCCCTCGGATGTTTTCCGCGCCCGCGGCAGATCCGCGCCCTCGGATTTATTCCGCGCCCGCGGATTGGTTCGTCTTGAATCCCCGAATTTGTGTAGACCTATCTTACGGTCTACACTTGTATATACTAATGTATGCGTTTAGTCTTGTTCAGTTGCAGGATGAACCCTTTAATGAGTACTTCACTAGGTGCCAGGAAATCTTGCATGATCTCTCTAATTGGGGATTACACATAGGGCTTGATGATGCTTGCTATCACATCTTTATGGGGATGACTCTTGAGTCCCAACTAAGGATGTACCGCGAGAGCGATGCAAAATACGTCCTTTGGAAACCCATTGACCGATGGGATTTCTTTTGTTATATCCGAGCCAAGGAGATCGAGATGCAGAAATTGGAGAACCAAATGGCTGAACAGAGAAAATTAGAGGAGGTGTTGGCCATAAGGACGGAAATTCTCGAAGATCAACCAACAGATCCCCCTGAAGAGCCAGTTCCACCCTCTCCAGAGGCACTCAGAGACCCTTCATTGGATGAAGGGATGGATGATCATAGTCATGTAATGACGGAGGAGGAATATTTCCTTAAGTTTGACAGCTCCTGGAGTGATGACGACGAGCCTGATGACTCGAAAAAGGAGCTAGATGATGATATGGAGGTTTCCCTTCCACCTGAAGAGATGTCTATGTCTCCTGTTGTGGAGCCCTTTGTTGTGATCGATCATGATCCCTGTATCCTTTCCTCTTCTTCCTTAATCTCTATTGATATCTGTTTGCCTGATATTTGTGCAAAAGGTCCTGAGCATGATAGTTTACCTAGTGATTTCTAAAATTCTAAAGGTGGTAGTGTTGAGATAAAAATCATAACTTTTGATAAATTACCTCGTCCTTTCAACTGGTTCTATCCTAAACCTGCTAATCCTGATTTCTCTAGTGGGTTTGATATACTGAAACGATGTCTGAATGCTATAATATCTAGTTTCAAGTTATCATTGTGTTATATTTGCTTGCATGAGAGTTGTTCGCAGGATTTTGACAGATTGCTTAGGGCTTTGATGATGTCCGAGTCTTGAGACAATAAGGACGTCGAGCCAAACGACGTTAAACAAAGGCGCTGCTCGGGAGGCAACCCGAGGTAAGTTTTTCTTTTTCTTTTCTTTTTATCTTTTTAGTTTAGTTTTAGTTTTAGTTTTGGTTTTGTCGGGCTAACTTGTAGGTATAATTTTTCCCATCAAAAGAAGCCAGTCCGAGGGGAGTCCGAGCCCGCGGAAAATTCGCGCCCACGGAAATTTTCTGTGCCCGCGGAAAATCCGCGCCCTCGGAATTTTTCCGCGCTCGCGAATCGGCCTGGCGGAATTAAAATTTTATTAAAAATAAAATTTAAAAAAAATAAAAGGTTTTCGGGTGAAACCCCCGAAATAAAAAGCTTTCAGGTGAAACCTCTGAAATAAAAGGTTTTCGGGTGAAACCCCCGAGTTAATTTAGGGAAAAAAGAAGAGAGAGAGAAAAAAAAGAGTGTTCTTCCATATTCTACCATCACCCATCAATCCATTTTTCTATATCTTTCCATATCTAGTTCCTTGGAGTTGTTAGTTACTATTATCAGGTTCCATCCCATTGTGGTGATTGCGCGTCTGCACCATCTTTGCAGTATAGTTCAAGTATGGGGGTGCTACCGTCGTCAGAGTTTTATTATTTTGAGGAGTCCAGTTCATTCTCATTGGAGTCGTCCTATGGTGTGGATTTGGTTGCTGAGTTGTGAAGATGACGTTCTTGGTTTGTTCCCAGACGAATCAATTTGTTCCTGAGTTTGGTGCTTATAATTCTGGCCTTCCGGGCGTTCATTCCATCTCTTCTTTCGTATGTGAGTCTTCTGATTTTCCTCTTCTATGCTTAATTTCTTTCTCTTTATTTTATTGAGGACAATGAAGGATTTAAGTATGGGGGAGGAAGTACTCACTACGCCTATCCTAGTTAGTTGCTTTTCAGTTTATTTTTCGTTATTTTATGGGATCCTTATTCCATGTTTTGGGTAGAGAAATTTTTGAAAAAAAAATAAAAAAATAAAAAAGCAATAAAAAAATTCAGAAAAAGGCATAAAAATCCTGGGATGAGTTGAAAACCCGAAAGGGCGGCTCAGGTAATAAGCAGGTAACCCGGACCAGCATTAGGCTGGGGTAATATGAGGTTAATGAGAGATGTGAGTATTTGTGAGCACACCTAAGAAAAATGAAAAGAGTGATTAGGTGAAAACCCGAAAGGGCGCCTAAGTAGAATGCGTGGTAAAATCAGAGTGTTTAGGATCATATTCTACTTTAGGGCTTGGGGATTACACTTTAGATGTTGGTTAGATCCTAGCTAGGTTGCTCTACACTTTTTAGAGCTTGAGAGTTGATATCTATATGTATATATGTGAGGTGTGTGTTTGAGCTTTCATGTCTTTGCTCATTATTTCTCTATTTTGGGTTCGGGTTGGTGAGGTGAGTGATTTTTGTCTTCCCTTGTACTATGCTGTAAACCTTGATTGAATTTATTATTAGATTTATTTTGAACTTACTCGAGGACGAGCAAGGTTTAAATATAGGGGGATTACCTCCATTAAATTCCATCATACACATAATTTCACTTTTTATCCACTTTTTCTCTTTTCAATTTATTTCACTTTTTTTATTGACATTCAGGGGCGGGTGGTGGCCATGCCCCACAAACAAAAAAATAAATTATTATAGCACTAATAGCAGCAATTAATTATCTTCCAAGTTCCGAGATCTGTCTCTTCTTCTTCAACAACGGATTGAGAATAGCGCCGACAATAACTCGTTCAAGAATTCAACTCTTCTGGTTCTTCACAATTCCAAAGTCCATAAAGTCTGGGAACTCGACAAGACCATTATACCAACTCATCAACTCTTCTGGCGTTCTCGCTTCTCGGAGTCAGCAATGGCCGGTCGGTGTCAACGCTTCTGTTGGAGTCGGTGTTTAAGTAGTCGCCAGTCGCCAATCGGACAACCAGGCATGGATGAAGTGTAGAACCAGTCGGAACTCGAAATCCATCCAAATGGAATTCAGAATCAATGCTTGTCTCTGATTGCCTCACTATTGGAAAGTTTGGAATCAATGAATCAGGTTCTATTTCAATCTTGTTATAAACTTATACAATTACTTACTTAATTTTTTAATTCAGATCTAAATTAGAGTTAGAATTGACTTTAGTTAATTTTTGATGAGATCTACAATCTCAATAATTCAGAGTTATTGAGTTAGACTGAAATCCGAATTCAAATCGAAAAAGCCGAATAATTCAGAGTTAGAGTGGTAGACTAATTTACATGAATAACTAGTTAGGACCCGGGCCTTGTCCGGGGGCTTTTTATAATAAATTATAATATAGTAATACATATGATATATCATATATGTATTATAATTTATATAGTGAAAAAATAATAATACAAATAATTAAATTAATAATTACATATATAAAATTTATTGTAATTATTGTAATATATTTAATTATAAAAATATATTAAATAATATTTTATTATTAAAAATATTATTTACTTGCAATATCATTTTCATCATCATAAAAACTTAATGATCTAATCAACCCGTAAATTTAACAACATGAATATGTACTCGATCGTAACCCAAAATAACCGAATCAAAACTTGAACGAACCAATCTGATTAATTAATATATTTAATATTAAGAGATCATTAATTTTTATTTATTTATTTAGGGATCCGTGATCTAAAAAATCAACATACTTATATATAGAAAATTTGAAAATCAACATACTTATATATTTAATTAAAAATATGGTTCATGTTAATTGAAATATTGTCATATTTATAGATGGAAAATAAATATAAAAAGAATTAGTAACAAATTATATGGTGATTGAGATATTTAATTTTAAATTTGAGAACAATACAACCTTTGACTATCATATTTGTAAATAGAATACTAATATAAAAAGTCAACATAATTATGTATGAAATTAAAAAGTTATCATGTATAGAAAATTAATATAAAAAATGAAAATTTAATATAAAAATCAATGATTAAAAATATGGTTCATATTAATTATAAACTTAATATGAAATATACATGATTAAAATATTAATTAATGTTGAAAAATACGAAAGTAATATGAAAAATATGGTCAATATTAATTAAAAATATTGTCATGCTTATAAATAATAAAATTAATATAAAAATCAAAGATTAATATAAAAATACATGATTAAAAATAGGATATTTGATCCTCATGATATAAAAGTTGGGATATTAAATTACTATTTTATATCTGTCGTACTTATGAATAAAAACTTAATATTAAAAATTTGTAAATAAAAAATACTCGCGGATAGAAAAGCTCAATAAAAATGATTTTATATTCATCAAATTTATGGATAAAAAACTTATCTATTTTAATCTAATGGATTAAATTAGCATTTTTTATGTGTTATACATATGGATAGTGATTAACCGATATAAAATTAATGGATCAATAATTTTTATTTATTTATTAGATGATCCATAATATAAAAAATCAACATACCAATAAAAAACTATTATAAAGAAATCTAAAATTAATTATAAAATCTTTAATTAAAAACATGGTCCATATTGATTAAGAAAGTTTTCATAGTTACTGATAGAATATTAATATAAAAAAATTATAACTAAAAATATAGTGACTAAATAGATTAACTTATCTATTTTGCAATAATATATTAAATTAGTATTTTTATATGTCATATATATGGATAGAAGTTAATATTAAAAAATATGTAATTAGAATTTTTTTGAAATGAATATAAAAACTTAATGACAAAGGTAGAGATAAAAATTTATACAATCTAATAGTAAATTGATAAAAAATTATTAATTAAGATGAGTGGATAAAATCGAAAATTTCATAAGATGAAACATATTTTCAAAATATCTTTCCTGTTATAATATTTATTATATTATTATCTTTAGATGTACAATTGAAAATCCTAATTTGTATTCTCTATATAAAGGCCCTCTATGAGTGACCTAATAAGACAAATTGGATCACTCCCCTTCTCCTAAATCTCTCTATTTTATAACAGCACGATTACTCTTCTTTTTGACTCACGAATTTCAACTAAGAATTTCACAAGAATTCGGTACGATTGTTTCCTAATTTCTGGATTTTAGATATTGGTTTACACGCTTTGTGGATTTGTTTCTTCCTTACGTATAACTATTGAGTTTTGAACTTTTTTTTCTTTTTTATTTGATCGAACCTTGCACTGCTGCGTATATATGCTATATATATTAATCAATAATTTACGTTTATAATAAGTGGAAATATGTGTATATAAATGTTCCATGTTCAATGATGATCATCATTCATATATTACTTTTACGTTATATACATGCTACATATTTCTGTATACATGCTTGGAACATATATAACTCTATGTATACATGATCGATTTGTTTGTATATTGAGTGATAGATGCATGCATGCATACATAAGTTTGGTAATGTATACATAAGTTTGATTAATTAAGTTTGATTTTGGTTTGTGAAAATTTGCATAATTTGCATATTTTGTTTGATCGTGATCGGTTAAGTTTGACCATATTGTGTGTAATACGTTTGTTTATTAATTAATTGTTCACGATCGATTTTGTTTAATTAATTAAACAAAGGTCTGTTCACATGTTTTGTTCTGTTTTATTATATACAAGAGATCTATAAACATGAATCACGTATATCAAACTAGATACATATTGTATAAGTTCATGTATATCCTTTGAAGTGCATGTATTTGTAAACGAATTTGTCCCCGGTGAGATAAATTATATGAACATATAAAGATAATAGTATCCCCGAAGTGATAATTTTCATTCCTTGAAGTGAATGAAACATCATTATGTAATCGTTGAAGTGATTATTTTCCATTCCTTGAAGTGATTGGAACACCATTGTATTATCCTTATGGCGATAATTATATCCTCTTGAAGAGTTGATTTACAAATAATATTATCCCTGAAGTGATAATTATTTCCTCCTGAAGAGTTGAATTTAGAAGTAATATTATCCCTGAAGTGATAATTATTTCCTCCTAAAGAGTTGAATTTATAAATAATATTATCCCTGAAGTGATAATTATTCCCTTCTAAAGAGTTGAATTTACATGTAATATTATCCCTAAAGTGATAATTATTTCCTCCTGAAGAGTTGAATTTACAAAACAATATTATAATTTTATTCCTGAAGTGATAAATTTCATTCCCTGAAGTGAATGAATTATTTTATTGTTCTTATATTGTTTATTTATTTATTATTTTCATATACTTAATTATGTTATATTATTTTCTCTTGAAGAGTTAATTGAATGTACAAAACAAGATTATCCCTAAAGTGATAATCCTCGTTCCTTAAAGTAAATGAAAACTTCATTTTATCCCTGGAGTGATAATCATCATTCCCTAAAGTGAATGAAACAACCTATTTTATCATTGGAGTGATAATTTCCATTACCTGAAGTGAATGAAACAATTTTTCTATTTTTAGACTTGGAGGGATAATTTCCACCCCCGAAGTGGATGAAACAAATCAAATAATCCCCGGAAGTGGATGAACCAATTGGATCAATCCCCAGATGTAGATGAGTATAATAAATTTCCTACTCATTGGAGTGAGTGGTGATACAAAGTCGTCTCTTGAAGTAAATGACATAATTCATGTGCAAATTGAAAAAGGAAAATATTGTTTCTTAAAATAGACGATAAAGTTCATATGACAAATATTATCTCTTGAAGTAGATAATAAAATACACACATGGATATCACATCTTGAAGTATGTGACTAAAAAGTCTCATTGAAATCACATCCTGAAATATATGATTGAAAGATCTTATGAATAATCACATCCTGTAGTATGTGACTAAGAAGTCTAGATGACTTCGTATTCAATCCCTTGTCACCAAAAGTTGACAATATTTCATGACACTTTATTTCTTTATTTATACTTTTCAATTTAAATATTTATGTTATTGCTTGTATACATTTTTATTTGTTCTTAAAGTTAAAACTTGTCATCTCCTGAAGCAAATGCTAGTATGTCAAGTAGAGACAATTTGAAATCATCCCCGAAGAGATGAAATAATAAATCTCGTTACTCCATGTAGTGAGTAATGATAGAAAATATCACTTCCTGAAGAAGATGATGAAATTTATGTGACAATGATCATCTCCTGAAGTAGATGCTTTTATACATAAGAGTATTATCCCTAGAAGTGGATTTATATACATAATTACTTCTTGTAGTATGACGAGAAGAATTTATTAGTGGAACTATATGAACATATCATCTCCCGAAGTGGATGATAAATGGTATAAGAAATAAATTTACATTGTCACCTGAAGTTGACATATGTGATGTTTGGGAGATCCATGAAGCACTTGAAGTTCCAACAGACATGTGTTAAGTTATAATGAACATATCATATCATCAACTCCATTCGAGCTTGAAAAATCAAATTTTGACAACAAGAGATCCTTATAAACTCTTGGAGAGTTAAGAGATCTCATACCAAACCATGTACTCTAGATGTAGTACAAGAAATATGGCATGTACTCTAGAAGTAGTACAAGGAATGTGGGTCGTCACCATATTCAGAACTATGTCTAAATGACCACCTACCTAGCATGAACTAGAAGTTCAAGGTGACCAACCTCTTGCATGCCGGAAACATTCCTTCTCTGGAAGAGGGTGTGAAAGAGGTTACGGTATATTACGCATGCTGTCGTTAGTCATGGTTATGACTTATAGCTAGGACGTCGTGGGTTAATTTGATGTCAAGAAGAACACCTAAGATAAGGGATATCCCATAAGTAATGTAATTGATCATTAGTCTTGTACTAGTTGTACAAAAGCCACACCTTATAGGCATAAGTGTGGAGACCGGTCTAGTCTATATTAAAAGTTCTGAATGCATCCATTTTGAGGCATCTAATGTTAAAAATCAAGATAATGATTTATCTGATTTGAGTTGATGAGGTCCCAAACATAAGTATGGATCACCGACATTTTTCAATGGTGTCACACCATATAGTATTTGAAAACCAGAAGTTTTCACAAGTCATGCGCAAAATTTTGGTGTGAAGATTATGATGACTCTAGAAGAGTATATCCCATTGGATAATGTAATCTCACTAACTGGAAGTTAGTTAATGATAAGATATATTTGTGGCATGATTAACTTGGTCACTCAAGTGAAATAATAATGCGCATGATCGGTATGGGATCGAAAGATCTTGAGACTTGAAGTTTCTTCCTAAGAGTGACCTTGAAAGGCTTGTGATCTTGGCAAGTTAGTAGCAAAGCCAGCATAATATGCATGTAAATACAAAGTCTCATATGCTCATTGACTAAGTTCAAGTGATATAAGAGAATACATCGCCATGTGAACCATTGTGGATTAATCATATGATGTTGAAAGATGCCTCAACCCATTGGTTCCATTGAAAAAGGAGGAATGAAAATAAATTAGTGTGGTGGTTGAGCATTGAGTAGCTCTCACACACATTCACAAAACGACATAGTAGAGTCGTCAATAATGCAGTCATAATTGATAGCTAGGCAAATGCTATACATGAAATACACGACTAGGATGAGTCGTTGATTAAAGAGGGTCATGAAATGTGAATGTCGATAATTAAATTCGATTTGGACCGACTGCTTATAGAAAAATTTCCTAATAGAAGCTTGTCTCTAGAAGAGATTAAATGCTTTATATGTCCTTCACCTCCCTAAATGATTGTTAAGTAATGCCACACAATGAAAGTTGGGATTAGACGAAGGGTTTGGGTCCTTATCCTTTATAAAATACCTAGAGCTTATAAGCGGTGATGAATATGTTGCTTGGTATTAAGATTAACACTTTGGCGAGGTGAAAAATCCCAACTTTAGGGGGAGAAGATAACTGAGACTACAAGTTAAGAGATTGCATGGGATGCAATTTGTTATCCAAAGAAAGCTAAACCAGAAGTTTAGCATATTGTATAACTAAACCAGAAGTTTAGTGACAAAGACATAAATATTATTTGAGAATACACCAGTCATTTGGAGATTTCAGAAGTAACTCCAAACCAACACATAAGCATGCTTGAAGCATGAGAGACATTTTCGGATTTAAGGATACATTCCCCAGAAGAGGAAAAAGCCAGTTACATCCCAAAAGGATGATATGTCGACTGGAAATAAACATGAAGATAGAACACTTGAAGAGATTCAATCTAAAGTGATAATAGCAAAGAAAATGAATGAGCGACAACTTGGAAATGTCGATTAATTATGTAAGTATCGGTACAAGGTATCGAGAAGATATCTTTGGAAAAGCTAGAAATGTCATTGGAGGAATGGAGGAATGTCAACACCGAAATAGTTGGAAAAGCTAGAAAGTAGAATTGGATTCGTTAAACAAACTAGGTGTTTTGGGCCTGTAGTTCCAACACCAAAAGTGCAAAAATAGTCTGTTATAACTGGTTGCACAAGGGTTCTCGCAAAAACCTAGAGTGGATTACATGGAAATGTATTCACCAGTAGTTGATGCAACGATACTCAGGTTCCTTGTTGCTTTAATTGTTGTTGAGCGTTTGAAAATACAACTCGTGGATGTGGTAACAACATACCTATATGAGTCATTAGGTACCAACATATACATGAAAATCCCAGAAGGATTGAAAATGCCTGAAGCATTTGAATCAAAACCACATTACATTTATTCCATTAAACTTAGATGATCGCTATATGGATTGAAACAATCGGGAAGAATGTGGTATAATCGCCTTAGAGAATATTTACAAAGGCAAGGATTTGTCAGCGATCAAATAGGTCCTTGTTTGTTAATAAAACAACAAAATTGGGATATGTAATCATTGTTGTTTATGTTGATGATTTCAATATTATTGGGACTCTAGAAGAGATCCTAATACAAGCTGATTATTTGAAAAGAGAATTTGAAATGAAGGACTTAGGAACTACCAAGTATTATATCGGCCTGCAGTTCGAGCATACAAAGGATGGAATGTTTATCCATCAATCAAACTACGCATAAAAGGTCCTAAAGCGATTTAATATGGATAAGGCGCATGCATTAAGTACACCAATGGTAGTAAGATCGTTAAGCGTGGAAAAGGGTCCCTTTCGTCCTCGCTTAGAAAATGAAAGAGATATTAGGTCTTGAAGTACCGTATCTCAATAAAATAGGTATATTATCGTACCTTACTTCATTAGCTCAATAATGTCATTTTATGTGACAATCCCTAAACATAAAATAAAGATTATTGGTCCAGAAGTACCAATCTTCTACAAAATTCAGTGATGGCATATATTTAATGCATAAAGATTTTGTGTTTAACTGAGGGGGAGCATTATTATACGACTGTACTCTTTTTCCCTTGACTTAGGTTTTTATCCCACTAGGTTTTTCCAAACAAGGTTTTTAATGAGGCAGTTCGTCATATAAGGTCTCTGATGAGACAATCTCGGCCTGAAGTTCGAGATATGTGAAGGAATTGAGTTTTTATCCATTCATCAAATCAAGTTGAAAGGAGCCAACAGTGATTTATATATGAAGAGAATTCAGCATAAAGTGATGAACCAAAGTACATATCATCAAGTGTTCTCAAACTACAAGATTCAACTCAAAGGCAAGATGGATGCTCAATTCAGTCAAGCAAAGAGAATATTTTTCAAGTTGAGAGGAAGACTCATAACTGCACTCTTTTTCCCTTAGTCTTGGTTTTGTCCCATTGGGTTTTCCAGACAAGGTTGTTAACGGGGTAGTTAGTAGTGTACATATAAGGGGGAGTGTTATAATATTTATTATATTATTATATTTAGATGTACAATTGGAAACCCTAGTTTGTATTCTCTATATAAAGGCCCTCTATGGGTGACCTAATAAGACAAATCGGATCTCTCCCCTTCTCCTAAATCTCTCTATTTTATAACATTTCCAAAATAAAGTGATGTATGAAGTATATAATTATCATGTGCAAGATCTTGTAATATATAAAACTAATAAAAAATTATTATTAAAAATATAAGGAAGATAGAGAAATAACATAATATATATAAGATAATTACTATATGGAAGATAGAAGATAATTACATATTATAATATAATGAACATGAACAAAGATAAAAAAAATAATGTGATGAAAATAAAAATTTATACAATCTCATAGTAAATTAATTAAAAAATTATTAAATAAGATGAGTGGATAAATTTGGAAATTCCATAAGGTGATTAAATTATATAATATATAATTGATTAAAAATCATTATTAAAAATAGGGTGATTGTAGTATAAATTTTTAATGACGAATCTACCCAAAAGTGCTTCAGGTTTAGAACATATATATTGATAAATCTGATTTTTAAGCTCATATTAAAATTAGCAATGATTTCTGATTTACATGAATAATGTTAAATTGTAAATCTAATTTGTGATAAGAATATAAGATTATAGTTAATCAGTTATTCAATTGTTACAATATTTCTTGTGTTAGTTTTATAAATTTAATATCACTTATAATTTAAATAATTTATTCTTAATATTATAATTACATAGAAAAGTAATAATAAATTGGCAAGAATTTGTTGAATAGATTTTTAATTAACTAATTTATTCTTAATAGTATAATTTTATCAACTACTTTTAATAATTTGTATGCTTATAATATAACGTGTATTTTAATTCATAATTGAAAAAAAAATTGGCCCCTCCATTACTTCATTCCTAGTTCCGCCCCTGTCAACATTAAAAACATGATTTTCAAACATTAAAAACAAAATGCTTGCTTGTCCCACATTTTTATTGCTCGAAGATCCATGATGTAGAAAATTTGGAGCTCCATTTTTTTGGTCCCACATCAACGATGATCCAGTTCAAATTTTTTTGAGCTTGTGTGGGCCAATGATCCACCATCATTAATCCACCTCAAACACCCTCTCTCGCTTCTTATACTACTAACCTCACCATTTCTCTAAGAATCCCTAATCGCCGCCTCTCACAACTTTCTCTGAGAAACCCTAGGCGATTGAACGCGATTTGCTATTTATCCCCTCAATCTCTCAAAGAAGATCTTGTTTTGGGACTCAATCTCTTCATTTCTCACAAAATATCTCCATTTCTCTCATTATACCTCTAGATTCCTCTAGATCAAGCGAGTTCGTTCTCTGGTTTGTTCGAGATCGATAGACTCCTCTGGATTCTGACAAGATCTCTCTTGTTTTTGTTCATGCTGCTCGAATCTTGCTCTCAAGCTCGCGATCTATAAAAAAAATTGTAACACCCCGACTTTTGCCGGAGCGCCACTCGGTGGTAGACCCTGTCTGGGACTACTCAGGTTGGTTTCACAACAAGTTCGCTAGGATCTTGCAACTCGGGCACGGCGAGAACAAATAAAACTTTCGACCTTTATTTTAAACTGAATGCATAAAACATGATAGCATTATCGACATCATAACAAAAGATATCAATCAGACTATTTTGTAATCTCAAACTATCCTAAATTAGTTCTATCCAACTAGTATCAAAATAATTCAGAGACAACTTTTAGTACATCAATAACTAGATCCCAACAGCCCGACCTAATGATACGTCGCCAATATTCGCTTCACCACTTTGTAGAGAATTCATCACGATTCTTGAAAAGTACCTGAAACTGTAAAAATATTCCCCGAAGGGTCAGCTACAATTCTAATTCAAGCTAGAGAGCGTGAGATGCATATAGAACGTTTGAAAAACCACACAGAACCCTAGCAATCAGTTTTCTCACAGAAATCAGTAATTATCAATTCATACCAATTCAACACTTAACGTTAAATAGTCACACAGACACCCATACACACAGACACACAATCAGACAGACACGAATACACACACACACATACACACATACACACATACAAACCACCAAAATACAACAATACTGCAATAGTAAAATTAATACAGATAGCATCAATAATAGTAACAAGGATAACAATAATATTCATAACGATCTTCCCAACATATATAACCACAAAATATATTACGTTAAACAAAACCCATTAACACAAGACCATTCAACAAAATCCATCGAATAATATAGCAATCAAAACAATCCTCCTCAAATCCAAGTGGCACCCTCCGACCTCTCATCCATGGCGCACGGTCAGGGCGCGTACCATATACACGTGCCCATTTCCTTCATCCACCCTTCTTTCCCCTGCTAAACCTCTACTAGAGCGTCTGCCAAAACAATTTAGTTTATTTTTAGAAGGGGGTCCCTTCCAGCCGCATGACCATGCTCGGGGGTCACTCCTTCTTCAGCTTATCCCGTGCTCCATGGCCATACCGGTGGAACCCAATGCACGCATATCGAAAAATATTTAAAAATAATTTTTCATAATTCCCCAAAATATATACAAGCACGTAATATGAATTCATTCCAAAATAAGGTTTGCACATTCAGTTCAATCATTTAACACATAATGGTCGTAAGCAAAGCAAGTCGACAAACGATTAACCTCGAACAACACAAACAAACACGCAGCGAAAGAAAGATAGACTCGAACAAGTCGCAATCACAATAACAAGCACAACCACAATCACAATTCGAGCGCAATCACAATTCGAACGTAATCACAAATTCAAACACAATCGCATTCACATTCTCAATTACAATTGAAACCACACTCATAGTTACAGTCAGAATTACAATCACAATCAAACTTAGAACCACAAACCGAATACCGAATCACAATCACAGTTATAGCTACACCAACAATTACAAATACAATTACAACTTCAACACCAGTACAAGCACAAACACAAACACATTTACATTTACAAAGACAATTACAATTACAAGTTTTAAACGCACAATCGCAATCGCAATTACAATACAGTTACAAACACAATTTACAAATATGAGTACAACACAATTTTCAAAGGTAATTATAACATTCACAAGCATAGAGAGAAAATTTTACTTTGAAAGAATTAATATGCAGACGGACTAGCTCCCAAAAACCAATTCCACATACATGGTACTCAATCTAAAAAGAATTGAATTAAGCCGAGCAAGTCGCAGAACGACTTACCTTAAATGAAAAGTTCCCGTAAAAGCAACGATCAATCAACCGAGCAATGAAAGGTCCTTGAAACTGATTACGATCCGGATTCAGACTTAAAGGTTGACTGCTCCCCTAATGAATTGACTTGCTCTCTTTCTCTCTCTCTGATTTGCAAACGAGATCAAGTTAGATCCTTAGCGGTCGATTTTCACCTCGCGGTCAACCGCAACTAACAGGAATAGCAGCAAGACGGGTTACAAATCCTCGGGTCGGTGGTTGACTCAAGTCGGAACCGGCACGACGACGACCGGCGGAATCAACAACTGAGATCTCGGCAACCACAACACGAGAACGTCTCGTTCGAGAAGATGAGGGCAAGGGTCGGATCTAGCCGATCTCCCCCTCTTGGATTTGATGCGACGAAGCGGATGAACGAGCGACGAGATCCCGATCTAGAAGACAAGGCAGATCTCGTGTTCGATGAGCCTCAAAGAAATCTCAAACAGCGAGGAACGAGGGCGAAGCAGCGGCCCTGCGAGGAGATCCGACGCGAAACGAGATTGGAACCCCATGTCGCGATGAGAGGCAAAGTCGGAGAGGACTAAAGAATTGCAGGGGTTTGCTCTTGCCTGCTCGCCTTCCGGCGGCAAGAGGCTATCCGATCTCTCTTCTCTCGAAGTGAGAAAGAACATAGGCGGCACAAGGGTTGAGGACGAGTGAAATCGGGAGAAAGAATTCTGATGCTCTCTTGACCTAGGCCCACTAGAAGAGGAAGGAGGAGATGGGCCAGCGTTTGGTTTGGGCCATTGGGCTTTTCGGCCCATTTCCCCAAAATAACACGAGGTTTGATGGGTTTTAGGCCCAAGACGAAAAAAAAGAAGTAACGAGAGTTGGAACGAGAACCAAATATCGGATTTTCGAAGACTCGGGTATTACAAAATTGATCTCAGTATGTTAATCTCTCAAACTCTCTCGATTTATCTTCTTTCATTCTCGAATCTGTTTTTTTTTTGTTTGAGATTCCCGATTCTTGCCTTTTGAGTTCTTGATTTCCCTTAAATGGCTCAATCTTTCTAAAATCTCATGAGATCTCTATTTATTGTTTGAGGTTTTTGAATATGGATTTTTTGGGCTCTTGATTTGTCTCAATGTTCTCGATCTCTCTGAAATTTCATAAGAACTTTCGTTTTTTTTTGACTTATCGAATTTTGCATGTTGAGCTATTGATCTCTCATAAACTTGTTGATGTCTCTCGAATCTCACAAGATCTTTTTTAGGGGCTCGAATCTTGGTTTTTGACAGATTTTACTTTCTTTCAACCTTGTCGATCTCTCTGGAATCTCGCAAGAACTTTCGTACTCTTTGTAAAGGGTGTTGAATCTTGCTTGTTTAGCTCTTTTTTTCTCTTCTAGTTTCTGGATTCTCACATTATCTTTTTTTTTGTTTCAGGTTCTTAGATCTTGCTTTTGGAGCTCTTGATTTCACTCAAACTCTCTCGATCTCGCTGAAGTCCCATACTTTCTCTGTGTTTTTGTTTGAGGTTGTCTAATCTTCCTTTGACTCTATTCAATTATCTCAATTTCTCTCGATCTGTTTGTTTTTTTTACAATATATCTCTGTTTATGTTGGTTCCAGGTCCCCATATCTCGATTACTTGAGACGAGCTCCCTCTAAAACCGATAACTCTGTTTGGCCTTAAAGAAGTGGAAGAGAATGTCCCCTATAAAACTGAGCTTAATGACTAGATAAGTCTTCCTCCCCTTTTCATTAATTGTTCTTGAATTTTGGGTATTATGTTCATGTTGAGTGTGACTGGTGACGTGTGATGCTTCTGAGATTGTTGATGGTGTGCATATGATTCTGATTTGTTATCGTTGGTGATGTGTGGAGGAATATGAGGTTGCATTGTCATGTTGATAACACTATTGACTGATTGCATGTTGAATATCAATGATGAAATCTTGTTTAATGGTGAGATGCAATTTCAAAGTGGGGCTTCATTGTGATCAAAAGATGTAGCCATAACTCGAGGCAGTGATGCAAAAAAATGCTTTGTTTTTTCCCTTGAACTTTTTGTGTAATTTCTCTATTTTGAGGTTTAATATAAAATTGTAATAGTGGGATTAAGTATCTTATTTAATGCTCTTGGAACCTCTAAATTTAGTGGATATGTGGTTGTATGAATGCTTATTTTCTATTGGCTACTTAAAAATGTATTCTTAGTTGTAATTGGTCCAAAATTAAAGTGGGGGATCAAAAGATTTGTAAAGCAGATCAATTGTACTCTCTGAAATTCTGGCAGTACACTTTTCTACATTTTTTTGTTCTTAAAAACCGTGCAACTTGTCCTTCATGACAAACAAAATGGGATAGAGGCCAGAGTATATTTTATTTTGTCCAGACTTGAACTTATTAATGGAAATCCAAATATTTTGTTTTATTTTGGGAAAGATTAACCATTTAGAGAGTGCACAACAAACTAACTATAGTTGTTAGTAAAAAAAATTCGTTTTTTTGATTGTATATTTCTCTTCTCCCTGTTTGAGCACAAAAAACTAACAATGAGCCTCTCTGTTTGAGCTCAATTTTGATTGTGTATTTTCGTTTTCCCTTTTCAATATAATTTACCGTAAATCTTCAAAAAAAATCGTTTTGATAAGCTAGGGATGCGTCTAAAACTTCTTCATTCTTAAACATCGTTTATTGACCGACAAAACAATGAAAAAAAGGGTTGTATCCCCTAATCCACCTCCTCCAATGCCTAAGTTAGTAAGAGCTCAATTGTACTAAGTGTGTTTTTCTTTTCTTTCGTTATTCAATGTCACAACATATGTCAATTTGTAGTCTAAAAGACCATAACCTACCCTATTTATAGGGAAATCCGTTCCAATTCTAGCATAGGGTCGACAACACCTTATTACTTGGTCTCTAGGTAATCTGATATTCTATCCATTTATAGATATAATATCCTACTTCTCAAATATTTATGATATAAGGCAATAAATATATCCATACAAATAATATGCACACAAGATAGCATAAAAGAGCATAATAAACATTATCTTAAAATATAATATCTTCTAGCTAATATAAGATAAAATAGCACTACTACAATTAAAGCTTTTTTTGGCGGTCGAAAACCACTACAATATCGTCAAAAAACGCTACTAAAGACCTATGACAGCGGATTACTAACCGCTACATCTGCTCGCGCTGCTTTCGGTCTATGGTAGCGGTTATTTTATGGTAAGGCAATAGTTACCAATCGACATATACAACGCTACAATAGATTTTTACAACCGCTACTATAACATCTATAAAAACGATTTTTACCTTGCCTATAGGAGCGGTTCTTAAGCAATTGAAACGGTTTTATAATCTAAGGCAGTGTGTATCTATAGAAGCGGTCTTGATAGTCTTATAGTGGTTCTTAGTCTACTATAACAACTCTTGAAGTTTATGGTAGTTTTTAAAAATATTAGAATAGTTTTGAATGCTTGAAAATTGGACTTTTACAAGCTATTGCAACGGTTTTATAATGAAAAAAAGAAAAAAAATGCCAACTTATTTTTCTAATAAATACATCTTAAATCAGAATTTCTCAATCTATACACAAATATATATTGAGACATACTAAATTGGAATTCCATAATAGCATATATTAAACAATCATTCATTACATAGAGATCTAAATTGGAATTTGCTAAATTTGTTCATAAAAGCCTAAGCAAATCCAAAGGCAACTTCCAACAATTACGAATCCAAATGCCCAAAATCAACATGTCAATCTCTAAGAATATATGCGCAAATTAACATGTCAAACCTATACCTATATACACTTCTTAATTTGATCAAATCGAAAGAATTTGCAGATTTACCTTTATACCCATTTACTATCTCGAAATAAAGATAGCTAAAAAGTAGTCCACTCCACGACCACAATACTCACACTTTATAAAACAAAAGCACTTGCAAAATGAACATTTTCTTTAGAAGTTTTGTTTTCTATGTTAAAAAAATCAATATACAAGAGTTCCTATAAGATTTCTTCCCTAGTCTTGGATAGAAAACATTTTCAATAGTTTCATTCCCTTGTACAATACTCATCCAAATCCCACATGTCCTCCATTAAAAAAGTACAAGCACAATTTAAAAGTTGTTATGTATAAGCAAAGAAACAAGCGTAAATTACATCTCTTGTAAAATTAAATGCATTAGCTGTTGAAGTTTAATATAATTAATTGTGAAATTTATGGTCATTCAATCATTCTTCAGAGAGGTTTTTAAACTAATTGCTACTGATCACTTTTGTAAATGTGGCACGAATGACAATTGAAAGACATTACAAAAATAGAAGTAGAAATTCACAAATTTGTAAGAGCCTCATTGGATACGGATCACAACTCTTGAATGACAACTATAATACAAATTAATATAGCTCGACTCAAGTCAATACATAAGTAAATGGAAAATTCTCAAACCATAAAATACTCCAAGTATAATATTGAATTATGGAAATAATGAATTGAATTCCAATTCAAACTAGGCAATCCATTCATAATGAACCTTTAAGCCTAATTGGTAGTCACCATCTTAACTCAAACACTGAATAATCAAATATCAAGCCTAATTGGTACCTTGCATTTAGTTATAGCTTATGATGCATATTTATGTTTATATTGCATGGTTTTAGCTTAGTTTAATTCTTAGGTTTTTAAGTTTTATAGGAAATTCGATTTTTGTGCTTGTTTTGTTTGGTTTTCCAGATCTGTAGGTAAAAAAGAGTGGAAGGGATGGATCTTAGATGATTATGGAGGATGAGGATGAAGCTTGAAGTGGTGCAAGTGAAGTTTAGAAGAGCTAAGGCCCAATAGCTGAAGGGATAAAAACGCTTAAACCCGATGCATTGGAGTCTTGTTTAAATACCTCTATCTTGCAATGCTTGGTTTGGGATCTATAGTAGTCGGATGAAGCTGAATTTAGTATCACTGGAAAGCTAACTAGAAGAGATACAATTCATATTTTTACCCCGAGTCCAAATTCCAATTCAAAGCGGGTCAAAACAGCCTTTGAAGTGTCGCTTGGATGCTGAATTAAGGGATGCCGCGGGCTACAACACCAACCTACGCGACCGCGCCCATTGTTATAAAGACAGTGCCATCATTTTCTCCGCGGACGAGTTGGGCTGGGTTTTGGGCCTTGAGTTGGACTTTATTAGATCTTTTTCGACATGTTTTATTGTATTTCGGGATAATTTGATCTTTGGAAACCTTTGGGGTATTTAAACCTTGTTTTTAGTTCCTCTTTCATAACTTTGGGATCATAATTTGGAGGCTAAGGTTTCTTCTCTCTAGAGGCAACTCTTGAACCTTTGTAAGTTTTTCTTTAATTTAATTATACATTGCTAAATTTCATTGTGTTTGGCTAGTTAATTGAAGTCCTGATTTGCATGAGTTGTGAGGTTTGATTGATTCTCAACAAACTTGAATAGAGTTTATTCCCTATGCTTAATTGAATCTAAACTAGGGTTTTTTTAGATTAGCTAACTAATTGAATTTCTAGTTATAACTGAATCTTATTAAATTACCGGTCGGAGTTATTTGATCAAGAGTAGAAATTTAATCAACTTAAGACCGGTTGGCCTAGTTGGTTGAGGAAGGGAATAAATTCACAAGTCACTTAGATGTCCTGTTGCTTTAAGTGCTTGTTTCTATTGATAACTTGGATCGTTATGTTGTTGTCTAATTGAATCTAGAAGGTCTTCTAGGTTGTTGGATAATTAGAGTTGTTAGACTGGTAGTTCTATCAACTAAATCTGAAGTTCAGGTCATAATCCTTAGTAGGGTCATAATCTACAACAGATTATTCAAGTGAGAAGAGAATCAAGAGAATCAATGATCAACAAAGCAATATCTATGATGGATTTAACTAGTTGAACACACTTGTCTCTCATATATTACAATCAACTTTGCATTCGTATTTACTTTTTAGTTTGCATCTTAATTTGGATAAATCATTCAAAAAAACCCTTCGGTTACTTGGCATAAAGGTAACAACACAATTACACGAGTCTCTGTGGGATCAACCCTTACTTGCCATTCTACTAAGTGTGGTTACGTTAGGTTCTTTGATAGGTATAACGACCAACGAAAATACCTCATTAAATTTGGCGTCGTTGCCCGAGACTCGTCGCTATTTGTGTTTTACTTTGTGTGCTATTCTTGGTGTTGTGAACCTATCTTACGGTTCATAACACCCGTGCTACTGATTAATGGCTTTGTTTGAATTTACACAGCTGCAGGATGAACTCTTCCACGAGTATTTTGTTAGATTTCAAGACCATGTGTTTGAACTTGGTACTTGGGGATTACAATACAGAGATGGAGAGGTAAACATGGGAGTTATTTATGGTATGAATTTTAAGACAAGGGGATTGGCTGACTACATGAGCAATGAGAGGCTTTTATTTATGGGACCTAAGGAATGCTGGGATTTCTTATGTTTCATGAGCCATCAAAGCTTTTTGGTTGAGTCATCTTCCCAACCACCTTAGCCGGTTGATAAGTCTCTTGAGGATATAATCAGGGATCTCTCCAAAGGGGCGGATGCTTTAATCATGGAGCACTGTGAGTCATGTTCTTCAAGTTTTCATTCCACAATCCCATGTCCTTTTGATTTGTGTGAATGGAGTGGTGGAATCACATTGGAATCAAACGATCATGAGTCAGACACTCAGATTCAAGTTGAGAAGCAATCTACTACACTTGATGTGAGTTATGAACATAAATTTGATGCCCAACATGAATTTACACCTATAAGACAAGTTGAGCAGATCATCACAAAGCCAAGGGAAGTTTGTGCATGCATAGAGATTCTTACAGAGCCTAGGGAGCATGAGTCATTTTCACCCATGTGGAGAAAATTGCTTGAGGGTTTTGTGGTTTTGGAAGAAGACTCGATTGTTGACAATGATGACTTCTTTGTTGATGAAGTAGACAACCATGAGGGAGAAAAACCACATGATACATCTGTTAAGGCTCCCGCTATCATGGTGCACCCTATGTTAGGCCTTGACATCCCCTACTTCAGTTTCCCCACCTTCTCACATCCAAAGCTTATGGAGTTTCAAGATGAGGAGCCAAGTCTACAATACAAGGTGGATGATGAGAAATATATGGAGTTCATCTTTGAAGAAAGTGGTATTTCTACCAAGTGATTTGATTCATATTGTAAGTATTTTCTAAAGTCACCATTTGTGCTGAATCTATTTGAACAAATGCCATTTCATGTCAATTGGGCACACATGTTTGATAAGTTAAAACGGTCTTTATTAGTTATATTATGCACGTTTAATTTATCATTGTGTTACTTATGTTTTTGTGAGATGTGTGCACAGGGATTTGACAGGTTATTAAGGGCATTGACAATGTCTAATCTTTTCAATTCATGCTTAGGGTCAAGCTAATGACGTTAAATAAGCACTTCATGGGAGGCAACCCAATGCTTAGAATGGATTTCTTTTAAAATAATCTTTTGATTTTTAGGTAGTTTTTTGTGTGTGCTAGATACCCCAGGTCCGAAGATTGATAACCCAAAGAAGATAGATTACCCACCACCACCGTCGGATTACCCGCCGCAGTACCCGGATAGCTAGATATCTTTGTGAGTTTTTCTCTTTCGTTTATTTTTTACTATACTTTGGGGAAAATTATGTTTTAAGCATGGGGGAAGAGAATTACTTGTTTGCATTGCATGTAGTTGTATTAGATTAGGCATATTTAAAATTTTAGCATGCATCGATTAAAACCCTGAAAAATGGAAAAAAAAATCAGAAAATTTGAAAAAATACAAAAAAAAATTGTATTTAGGTTCTTATTTCCCCATTGTTTGATACCTCTTGTTTCTCTAAGTTGAGTATGAATCCTAACCCATGATTTGCATGATATGTTGAAGTTTTCATGATATGAGCATGATCTTTGATTATTTACTTTGACTATAGGATTGAGCATGTATAGTAGCTTTGGCTTTTGATTGATATCTTGTTCTCTATATTCTTGAGTGTATCAACATGATTTTCTAGCTCTAGAACTTGCGTTTAGACTCTTTTTCAAGGCTGCCTTACATGATTGAATGCATGACATTAACATGATTGAGACAATGTTTCTTTATAGCCTATTAGTTCCCTTCCTACCTTGACAAGATCCATGTTCTTGACACCCCATTTCTTTGAGCTTTAAGCCTATTTTTATAGCTCCACAAAATTTTCCTATCCTAATAAGCTTGACCCATCCGGGATTTAGGACTTTAGGTTGTGTTTTTGTTTTGTGTGGGAGTTTTATATAAGTATGGGGGTGATTGAAAGAAAAGGTGGAAAAGAAAAAATACAACTCTAGTGTGCAAAGTGAAAAAATGAAGGTGAAAAATAAGTGCAAAGAAAGAAACAAAAAGTGAGCTTGAAATGTTAATAACCTTCATAAAGTATAAGAAGAGTTGAATAAAATGTAAAAAGTGAAAAAAAAGCTTGAGAAGAATGAAAGAAAAAACAAAGTGCTTAAATGAGTTTAAGGAGTTGGTGAAGAAAGTTGTGGGAGTAGTAAGAAGAGAAGAAGTGTAACGCTTGGGTTTCTTTATCCCGGATTTAGCACCACATGACCAAAATTGATTACTTCCAAATTTTTCTTTACCTTGGCCACATTACATCCCTTAAAAAGACCTCATGAATTTTGTTGTGTATTTGGTCCATTGTGGTGGAGAATTAGGACGCTGATGCAAGCTTATGGTAGTCTAGTTTTTCATGGTTGGTTTTGAGTGAAACACGTCCTTTAAACACTTGAGAGTGAGAGCAAACACATTGCCATGGTGAGGTCTACAATGGCTAAATGATCGTTGCTCTATGCTTGATAAAATGCATGCTATTATGTCTTGGTCAAGTTGTGATTATATTTTGACTTGCTCTATTGATTATGAGACGGATGTATGGTTGCATTGATGTGGAGTGATTTGTATTTATGTCTTGCTTGAGAACAAACAAGGGTTAAGCATGGGGGAATTTGATACCTTGAATTTAGGTATATCTTAGGATACATGTTTATGTTTATATTGCATGGTTTTAGCTTACTTTAGTTTAATTCTTAGGTTTTTAGGTTTTCTAGGAAATTCGGGTTTTGTGCTTGTTTTGTTCGGTTTTGCAGATCTTTAGGTAAACAAGCATGGATGGGATGGATCTTAGATGATTATGGAGGATGAAGATGAAGTTTAAAGTGGTGCAAGTAAAGTTTAGAAGAGCTAAGGCCCAATAGCTGGAGGGATAAAAACGCTTAAACCCGGGCTATGCATTCGAGTCTTATTTTGACACCTCTATCTTCCAATGCTTAGTTTGGGAGTTATAGTGGTCATATGAAGCTGAATTTGGTGTCAATGGAAAGCTAACTCCAAGAGCTACAATTCATATTTTTACTCAAAGTCCAAATTCCAAATCTAAGGGGGTCAAAACACCCTTTGAAGTGTCGTTTGGATGCTGAATTAAGGGATGCCGCGGGCTACAACACCAACATGCACGACCGCGCCCACTGTTACAAAGACCGCACCATCATTTTCTCCGTGGACGGGTTGGGACGAGTTTTGGGCCTCGAGTTGGACTTTATTAGATCTTTTCTAACGTGTTTTTATTGTATTTCGGATAATTTGATCTTTGGAAACCTTTGGGGTATTTAAACCTTTTTTTTAGTTTCTCTCTCATAACTTTGGGTCATAATTTGGAGGCTAGGGTTTCTTCTCTCTAGAGGCAACTCTTGAACCTTTGTAAGTTTTTCTATAATTTAATTATGCATTGCTAAATTTCATTGTGTTTGGCTAGTTAATTGAAGTCATGATTTGCATGAGTTGTGAGGTTTGATAGATTCTCAACAAACTTGAATAGAGTTTATTCCCTAGGTTTAATTGAATCTAAACTAGGGTTTTGTTAGATTAGCTAACTAATTGAATTTCTAGTTATAATTGAACCTTATTAATTACCGGTCGGAGTTAATTTGATCAAGACTAGAACTTTAATCAACTTAGGACTGGTTGGCCTAGTTGGTTGAAGAAGGGAATAAATTCACAAGTCACTTAGATGTCTAGTTGCTTTAAGTGCTTGTTTCTATTGATAACTTGAATTGTTATGTTGTTGTCTAATTGAATAACTTGAATCGTTAGAAGATTAGGGTTGTTAGACTGGTAGTTCTATCAACTAAATCTGAAGTTCGGGTCATAATCCTTAGTAGGGTATAATCCACAATAGATTATTCAAGTGAGAAGAGTATCAAGAGAATCAATGACCAAGAAAGCAATACCTATGATGGATTTAACTAGTTGAACACACTTGTCTATCATATATTACAATCAACTTTGCATTCGTATTTACCTTTTAGTTTGCATCTTAGTTTAGATAAATCATTCAAAAAAAAACCATTTGATTACTTGGCAGCTAAGTAACAAAACAGATACATGAGTCTCTATGGGATCGGCCCTTATTTGTCATTCTACTAAGTGTGGTTAAGTTAGGTTCTTTGATAGGTATAATGACCAACGAAAATACCTCATCACTAATTGGCAGTCATGTGTTCATGAAATGATGAACCTATAAGTCTAATTCATCAACACTTTTCATATTTATATACTTAATTATTTATAGAGAAGTAATATTACATTATACTCATGATGATACACAAACTAATATGAATGAGTAACTTCCTACATATCAAGCACAATACACAAAGCATATACTAATAACAACAACCAATGTATATATGCAACCACGAGAAAATTAAGCTAATATAGAAAAGGCATAAAATATGCCGAAGAGATAAGGAAAATATGCTTAAGAGATAAGAGCACCACAAGAATATTATACCTTTAGGGAAAAAAGATTTGTTGGGAACTTTAATATTCAGACAAGTTTTCGAAAAAACCCCGTCAATTAATCGGGCCTATAATCAGCCTCATCGAATGCATGTTGTCCAAATTTAGATTGGAAAATAGTCCTTTCAAAGCCGGGAGCATGAGTGGTTTTCCAAGTTGTAGTCACCACCCGGGTTCATTTATAATGTGCATTGGCACTTATGTTACATTAGTGACAAAATATTGCACTTAATTGAGTTGGCAGCTTTTAAGATGGCAACGCGGTATGCCAAAGACATTGGGATTTAGGTCCCCAAGAGAGAGAGAGAGAGAGAGTAAAGGGTTCCTAAGTTCCGAAACGAAGCGCTAGCTAGGTGGGATACCCCTCAGAACGATTGAACGAGTATGGTTATAACCAGCACTAGGGTCTAGGCCCATCCTAATACAACTGTTATAAAGAGGTGTTCGGGAATTTTGAACTCGAATCCCTAGTTCTACGCTAGAAGCACAACTACGATTCTCATCTCTTTGAAAGTTGAAACCCTACAACCGAGGTTGTCTTTCAAACGAGGTTGAAACCCTACAACCGAGTTTTCTTTCCTGACTTACACAAAGAAATACAAAATAAATTATACTTAATTTATTTTATTCATCTCTTTGAAAGTTGAAATCCTAAAATTTATCTAATTTAAATTCCTTATTATGTAAAATAATAGAAATAATTAGGCTATTCTTTAAGCTAGAATTTTTATAATATTTAATTTCTTATATTTAATTAATTATCACGTTACACTATCCAAGTTAAATCTATCTATATACTAAAGAATAGACTTTTTGACTCATGTCAGTTTCAGATTCATTTCGCTTATGTGTCGCCTTCATATTCAAATATTAAAAAAGATAAAATGAAGGTTAGGGTATACTTTATAAGAAAGTGGATATTTCATATTTGTGTAAGGATTTTATTTAGGCCTTGTTTCACTTCTCCCGTAAAAAAATAAAATCCCTACACAGAAATGAAATATATCAACATTCCGGCTCACATTCATATTTTATCTTCTTTAAAAAAAAATTCTTATTCGTGATTTTTTATTCTCTTTTTCTTTTTTCTTCCTTTTTCTTTTTTATTTTCTTTTATTTTTTAATGAATGAATTCTTATCTTCCAAAATAAATAATTTCCAAGGATTTTGTTTAAAGAATTAATTTAATTAAAAAATAATGAAAAGATATATATCTTTTATTTTCAGAAATTTATGCAATATACTTATATAATTAAACTTAAATAAAATAATACTAAAATCTTACATCAATAGCTTAGCTATATATAAAACATATTCCTTTTGAGCCACTAAAATCATTTTGATCCCACTTTATATTATAATAAATATTGATTATTAAATTTCATTCTTTTTTGTGCGGGTAAAATTAACCATCATTATTATTTTCTCTATCTACTGCCATAAATGTATTTTTATTTATTGTGATTTTATATCTTTTCAGTATTTTTATATAAAATTAAATATGGTGGTTATTCGACATAATGGAAGATTTGATCTTAACGAAGAGATAGAACATTCGCTTGGAGTAAGGAACAAGATACCGCTTGTTTGGGTGACAAGGCATTGGGCTGGACCTAAAGGGTTGATTTTCGGTCCCCCTTCCCTCTCTCATCCATTATAAATGCACGTCATTGTCGTGTATGAAGAGCACATTGAACAGGCTAATATTCGCTTAGATTATCAATTATAGAATTCTCATACTTGCTGAGTTCTCTAGCTATTCTTGTCTTTTACCTTGACACTCAATCGAAGATTGTTCTTTTGATTTAGGCATCAGAGGTGGATTAGGGATCCCCGTCTCCTTTGTTCATTGTTTTACAGGTTTCAGGTTGAAGAAATAGTTGGAACGGAAGGTGATCGAAGAAGGAGCAATCAATTAGTGCATTGAAGACGAAGTTTTTTGCACTAACAATTGGCGTTGTCTATGGAAAACGAGTAATTGATCCACGCAATTACAATGATGGAATTGATCACAAACAAAAAAGAAGAACTTTTTGAAGTCTAGGGTCACTCGCACAAAGCGAAATCGAGCGTAGTGTTCCCGACGAACAATTCTGCGATCGCGGAACAGTTGTCCGAGACTGCGGCCCCCTAATTATTATTGGTGAATTGATGTTGATGAAATTTTAATTGTAGGTTTTTAGGGATTTTATTGTTTTGATATATAGATTTTATAATTACTAGATGGCTTGCCCCGTCCGATGGATGAGATAAAATTTTGTGTCTATAGTTATTGATTTTATAAGTGGAGATAGATAAATGTATATATTATTTGAATTAGAATAGAAATTCAAAATATATGTGTGATTTGATGAAAAAAGTAATGAATGGAAATTGGATTTAAACCTTAATTTTGAATGGTTGATTTGGTGTAGGAAAATATATGTTGCATCCCACTTTCTGCACGACATCACTTCGAGTTCATGTCTACCACCCTCACACAACTCATCAAGCTTGAAACATGAGGGCTCTTGTTCATGTGTTTTGGAATCCAAAGCTAACATTTTTTGGGTATCCATGGATGAAGGTGCCTCTATTTTTCCTGCTCATGTGAAAACTAAATTATAATGGATGTTTATAATACTTGCAAGATCCTTAGTATGGAAGCAAAATGCGAACAACACAAACCTATATCGTTTCGATCTTCAGATCGACGAACGGGCGAACTCTAAAGATGGGACTATGATTGACTGGATGAAAGGTACGGGCTCCGAGGTAGGGCTATCTATATAGTGCAAGGGTGAAAGGCTACTGTTGGGAAGGTGAAAGGCTGCTTAATTAATATGATGTCACTATATTCAAGAACGAAGGTGAAAGGGTTACTGTTAGAAAAAGGAAGAAGCTGAGAGGCTAAAAGAAATCAGATAATTTCGTGCAAATTAGAGAGTTAATTATATGTCTACTTAATAATTTTCTCATGTTTTGACTTCAAACATAAATCAGTTGGCGTTGCTGAAAGGGCTAGAAGTTGAGAGGGCTAATACACTAAATGATACCTAATGCTCTTATCATTAACACGTTTACTGATTGTGAATGGCTGGATTAATTGGTCATGCCCATTCACTCTCGTGAATTTTAAAAGATTAAACACCATCAGACTTTAATGCTCATTGAAATTAATTGTTAATTGTATTTATCATTTATTGGTCTTTGAGAGAGAGTTTTATAGATTGTAAAGATTATTTATTACATTTTAAAAAGTTGTTATTTGTTTAAATTGATAGATTATTGTTGATTATATTAAATGGAGAGTTTTCTTAAAAAGACTTAAAACCTCAATTGATTCATATAGTATTGAGTAACCACGAGAGAATAGCTTGATTTTTTCTAAGGACGATTGTTCAAGATTCGCCCCTTTTTCGAACTTTGCTAGCTCCGCCACTGTTTGTATGGGCTTCTGAGCACGTAGCAAGAAGCGAGTAGGGTTGGTGGACAGGAAGATAGTCAATAATTGTGCAGCACTGCAAGTTGTATTGTCATTTGTTTATCTTCTTTGGTGGCTCCGCCACTGTTTTTATGGGCTTCTGAGCACGGAAAAAAAATAAAAATAAAATAAGGGAGTAGGGTTGGTGGACAAGGTCAATAATCGTGCTGCACTGCAAGTTGTCTTTATCAGATTCTCATTTGTTTATCTTCTTTTCCTCCAAATTTATTGATTATAGTGAGTAGCGTTATATCCAAAACTGTAGTGAAATTGATAGCCAAATATATATCGAGCAGGATAAACACGAGCTCAAATCCTGGACCACACCACTGGGATTTGATTCTCGATCTGCTGTCCCTTTCGTGCCAACTCAGCTCAAAATTTACTGTAAAGGCATCCATTCAACATCTACCAAATAGTCTAACATTAGTGCATAAAACCAAATGTCACAAAATCACCATTACCACAATCCAAAACATTAAACAGCAGCTAAAAAGACTCCTGGAGAAATGAAAAGCAGCAAGCAAGATAAACCAAGTTCAAATCAAGGAAACATATTGATAGCGATCACTGGAGATCGACTACAACTAATGAACAATCTAATCAGCCTCGGCATAGGGAGTCTCGAGCACAGCCACCTCACGCTCAGCATCCTGGACTTCCTTCTCGGTCTTGCGTCCTTTCTTAGACTTGTAGTAGACGCTCATGAACGTCCCAACTGCTCCGTACTTCCTCCTGCAATTCTCATAGAGCCCTGCATCAAACATCTTCCAGAAGTCCTTCTCATTCAGCTCAGAAACGGCATACTGTGGCTGGAAACCGTGGTTCTGAATAAGCCATTGCTCCAACTTTCTCACGGCCTCAGCCCCGTCATACACCTCTCCTCTCAGGACTGGTCCAGGTGCATAGTAGACACCCACGTCTGTGTACATCTGAGCATAGTGTGAGTCTCCCTGTCTCTTGTGAAGGTCGAAGCCTGGCTCGGGGTACACCATTGTCTTGGCTGGGAGCTTAAACAGTCTGTGTGGGCAGAGCCATAGAGGGTACACCTGAGAAAACATAGCAAGTTTAGGTCAAGGTTATCGTTTTCAAGACGCAAACACATATTATATCTTCGAAACATCAAGGGGACATCATATACAGATTATACACCAAGTTAAACATAGATAAGATTTTGGACTATAAGGTTTACCTCCATCTCACGGTGCACCCACTCGAGGGCATCACCAACCTTGTAGAGAGGAACGAGCATGTCCTGGATAACGTGGTTCTCATGGTAATAGTTTCTGATGGATTCACCTTGAGTAGCTTTAAGAAGAGAAACCTTGGGAGGCATCAGCCACCCGAAGAGAAACCTGAACCAAAACTGGTCACCGAATGGAAGGATGAGCTTCCCCTCCCAGTACAAAGACCTAGTGTGTCTGTGGTAGTACTCCCTAGTAGGAATGTACTCCACAAACTCGCCCTTTGTAAGAGCCTTCTGACAGTGCTGGTAGAACCAAGGCTTAAACCACCACCCACAGTTGTTGATCACATTCCCTTTCTGCTTAGCCTCCTGCTTAGATGCGTATCTTCCAGTCATGCACACACCTTCATTAGCATTGTAGATCATGGTTTCTACAAAGTCAGGTACCTTGCTGGGATTGTCCTGGTCTCCATCTCGGGGTGCAAAGGAATCCATATAGCCCTGAGCAAGGTCTTTCAAGCTGCCTTTCACTGGTGTATATGTCAGCTTCATGTATTCCTTGATAGGGATCAGCTTTATCTCAGCAGCCACTAAAAGACCCAAAGTTCCCTGAGACCAAGGAATGGCATAGAAAAGATCAGAGAACTCATTGTCCCTTGTAGCTCTGACAAGGCGCCCATCAGCTAGAACAATCTCGTAAGCCACAACAGTATCTGAGAAGAGGCCATAGATGTGAGAGCTTCCTTCAATACCATAACCATTGATGAGACCGCCTACAGTAAGGTCATCGAGCTCTGCAACCACTGCAAGAGCAAGATTCATTGGGACAGTGACCCTGGTGATCTGCCCCATGTTCACAAGAGGCTCGACTCTTGCTATCATATTTTCCTTGTCAATGTTGAGAACGTTTCTGAAAGCTGAGAGGTCCACTTCAAAATGGCGTGCCCTCTTGTAGTCAACATTCCTCATCCCTACGGCAATCCAAGGCTTCCTTGCTGTGCATACCAGACCATCTTTAGCTGGATTTCTGTCCTTCAGACGCTTTATGACTTTCAGCACATTCTCATCGTGCTCCTTCTGACGTTGCTTATATGATTTCATCTCAGACCGGACATCCCCAAGGTAGATGAGGAAGTAAATGACAAAGGAAATTGGGAGCACAACAAATATGACAGCAATCCATCGGAACTGGACGAGAAAGTCAACCAAGCCCTTCTTCCTCTTCGGACGAAGAGGGGTGTTCAAGTCCGACATTGCACGAAATTCTTATGTACTGCAACGAGAAAAAAAAAAGTAGACCTGTTAACCAATAACTTACAGCTACACGAGTTTGACATGTAGGGAGGAAAACTGGCACAAATGTCAATATATTAGCTACTCACAATGGTTTCTACCAAAAAAAAAAAGCTACTCACAATGGATGTACACAAGGAAAAAATACTAGATATTACATGACTGAATTATATGGAAGGAAAGGGAAAGCATCAAGAAGTTATGTATTCTGCTAACATAATATACATGCTTCACAAATAAGAAATTACTTTAGATTACTCTGTTAAGCAGCAATAAAAAAACAATTTCACTATATAACTCCTTGTTGGGTTCTTTATGAGCAAGACCGCATCCATAAATATACATAGGAATTGCTAGAAACAAATGACATCAGGAAACCAACTCACATCTCATTTTTTCAGTTCACAGAAGGCATATGAAGAAAACGAACAGGAGGCACACAAGTAAACAGTTTTAGGAACCCCTTTTATAAAGGTGTCAATGTAACACATGATAACATCTCAAGAACATAGGACACCAACAATCTAGTCAAAATGAGGAAAGCCTAAAGAGTTTGGTTCAATAGAGTCATACTGTAGCTAATACTCAATGAGCATCGTTAATATAGAAAGCAAGTCAAACAACAGCAGATCCATCATACTTTATCATGTGGATTTGAAAAAGAAATGTGATTGCATTCAAACAATAAAGGACTCAAGTTTTACGCAAGTGCGAATTTAGTATGATTAAACAAACACAAGAAAACATCCTAAAGCAAAGAGACAATACTTCTATTCAAGAAAATGAAGCCTAACTCCAAAAGAAGCAGGAGAAACATAAATGGCTGTTTCACTGCTCCAAGCACTCAATGAGATGGATATGATGATCTGCCTCCTTGGTAATCATAACTTTACTTTTGACTGACCCACTGAATTGTAATGTCAATAATCTAGGAGGAAATGTAATTGTACTGTAAGTCATTCCACAATTTATAATTGCAATCTGCAAGTCCTGGAAACAAAACAATGATGACTACTTTCCAACAACAGGAATCCTATCAGGTAAAAATTGGTTGAAAAGGGCAACGAAGAATCAATTGACAAAAACAAAAAGGGAAAGGAGAAAGGGGAAAAATGCAGGCTTGTAAAACTTGTGTACAGGCTTTACATGTGTCCAGATCCAAGGAATGCAGTATGTAACGACATCAAAAACATAAATCTGTATATAAGCTTTTCAGAAATTTATGTAGAAGATTTAACATAATGCAATCGAATAAAATAGTAGCACAAAGAGAAATCACGTTTAATTAGTCTTCTACAGAAAGCCCCAACAATAATAAAGAACCTTTCCCCGTGAACAAAACATATAAAATTTGCATTACAGAAAAAAGTAATGCCACATTAAATACAAGATCCGTATGATATCCTCCCATTTTTCCAAGATATTTAACAAAAAGTTACATCAGGGCATCAAAGTAAATTTGCATATTCCAAATACAGGCGTTTTTGGAACATCCATATACACGGAAACAAAAACTTGAAAATAATGGCAAAACCCCCTAATTGGCTAAAGACAAACCCGATTCGAGCTTCAACAACTACCGCACACGGTTCCAGAAAGTACATTTTGAACAAGACGAAAACTAGCCAAGAGCAAAATCAAAGAGAAGGAAATGCGAGACTGTTGAAAACTTGAAAACGAAAGTGACTGGGATAAGAAGAATGCTAGAGATGCAACGAGATCTGGTGCTAGAACAAAAAATAAACCCTAGGAGCAATACTGAATCACATACATCCATGGATTGGAAGCACAAATCACATCAGAGAGACAACTATTGTATCCACGTTTCATATTCAGAGAGTAAGACTAGCAGGACAGGAAAAAGGACGAAATACACCAAAATCAGATAGCACAGGAAGCACAAGATGAGCAAATGCGTCATTAATCCAGCAGGGGAAAAAAACCAGAGAGAGCAGCTGTAGCTCAAACTAAATCGGACAGCAACAAATAGTATAAATAAGCAACGAAATATTGATACAGACGAGGAAATGGAGAAGAAATATACAATGGACGTAGACAAAGACCTTCAAAGCAGAGAAAGAGAGAAGTAGAGAGATTACCGGCGGAGATTAGGAGGAGAGAAAATCGGAACTGCGAAGGCCCAAGGTGCTCCGCTGAGCGTTTTAAAGAAAGGGGAGCGCAGGCGAGTGAGTGGGAATATCCAATTATTTACATAATAAATAATCTAAATAATCAGATTTTATGTGGGCCCCGCCTCTTTGCTGTCACACCACTCACTCACTGACTCACCCCCGTGTCTAACCTCCTTACAAGTACGGAGTATTAATTATTAAATTCTATTTCTAAACTATGATTAGAGTTGAATAGTTGCTATACATGAGTAACGTGACACTCTCTTTCTACTAATCCCTTCCTCATTTTCTCCACTTCTATTTTTTTTTGACAAATATAGCCCTAGGTACTTCCTAAATGTCAAGCACTCGTCGTCAACTCCGTTCTACCCGTTCTACTCCGTCAATCCTCCATTTGCATTGAACTTGAGCAGATCGAGATCGATCCAGTGTTAGTTTGGTAAACGAAAATCAGCTAACATTGTCTCTCTCCCGGTGACTTATTTGGAGCTATTAAAATTAGTTAGAAAATGGAGTGTAATTAATTAGTTTTATTTGATTACGTTTGGATCCAATTCTGTGCTATATGATTTTTGCCCTCATCTTTACTTAGTTTTTTCTTAACTTTAAAAGTATCACATGGATTGACCGAGTAATAAAAGATATAGAAAATGTTGGAAGATTTAGGGTTTAATTTCTAACTATGTCTATTCACTTAAGTAAAACATCAAGCTTCACCATTCTCACTACACTTGATATTTCCACATGAGTTTACCTTGAGCCAACATGCCACATGTACAATTTCCTCAATGAAGAGACAATGTTTCCTTGCCATAGAGGATACTAGATTACAACTACATCAAGTTTAGAGGTGTTGTTAAGTAGCCAAGGAAGGATGTTGTTGGACGCGCATTTCCATTGGGTCTGTAGGAACCTGTTTATAAACGTCTGGCCCACTACGCACTGAATCCCGATGAATAAAGCCCACAAATTGGATCTATAAAAGTAAGTTTGTAATGGCAAAAGGCGATGGTCAACGGACTCGACCAATCAAGCACGATCGTTGAGAGACCCCGAAGAAAGCGGAGTAGAAGATGACTATTACGGTCATACCTTGCATTTAGGTATAGTTTAGATGCATGTTTATGTTTGTTTTGCATAGGTTTTAGCTTAGCATAGTTTCTAGGATTTAGTGTTTTTGGGTAGTTGCGTTTGTTTTGCTCGGTTTTGCAGGATATTAGGTGATGGAGCAAGGTAGGACGTGATCCGAGCTGGCTATGGTGGTGAGTTAGAAGATCAAGGTGGAGATTAAAGAAGTGCAAGTAAGGATTACAGGAGCCAAGGACGAAAGAAGCAAAATCAAGATGAAGATCGTGGTTCAGTGAAGGAAGCGCGTGCTAGAGAGCAAAGGTGTGCGGCCGCACAACCCCGGGATAAGCCCGCGACATCTTTCTTCGTGCGGATCAATTAGGTCGGGTCTATTTGGGCTTCGAGTTGGGATTTGATATGATGTTGTCCAACGTGTTTAATGTAGTTTTGGGAGATAAATATTGATCTTAGAAAGTCTTGGGATATTTAAACTTTAGTTTGACTTTTTCTTTCATAAATTTGGATTTACAACTTGGAGGCTAGGGTTTCTAGAGAGGTTTTTTCAAGAAATCTTTGAACCTAATTTGTAAGTTTGCTTTTAATCTAATTATACATTGCTAAATCATTTGTGTTTGACTAGTTATTGAAGTCATAGATTGCATATTATTGTGAGATTTGATTGATTCTCAACAAACTTGAATAGGTTTTATTCCCTATGCTTAATTGAATCAAAGTTATTCTAGGGTTTTGTTAGCTTGATCATTTAATAGAATTTCCTTGTTAATTTACAACTAATCTGATTAATTCTCATTTGGGATTGATTAGATAAAGTAGAATCTATAATTGTTTGGACCCGTTCGGGCTATTCAGTTGTAGAAAGGAATAAATCCACAAATAACTTAGATGTCTGTTTGCTCTAAGTATTTGTGTCTATCGATACTTGACTCGTAAAGCTGTTGTTTAATTGAATCTTGAAATTCTTCTAGGTTGTAAAATGTTTAGGGTTGTTTAGACTTTTAGTTCTTTCTACTAAATCTGAAGTTTGGATAATAATCCATGATAGATTATTCAAGTGAAATGAGAATCAAGAGAATCAATGATCAATAAGCATATCTATGATGGATTTAACTAGTTGAACATATTTCTCTCATATATTTACAATCACCCTTGCTTTCATAGTTAGTTTTAATTTGCATCTTAGATTAGAAAATCATTCAACAAACCCCCCTACTTCGGTTACTTGGCATTTAAGTAAAACACTTACACGAGTCTTTGTGGGACCGATCCTTACTTACCATTCTACTCGGTTTGTTTAAGTTAGGATTGTTTGATAGGTAAAACGACTGAAAAATACCTCATAAATTCGCCACAGTTGTCGGGTACTAGTCGCTATTTGTATTTTTACTTTTGTGCTATTTTTGGTGTGAACCTGTTACATGGTTCGTACCCGTGCTACTAACTCATCTCCACTGCTTTTTGATCTAGATATTGACAAGACACTCTTCAAGCAAAGGAAGAAAATCCGAGATCACTTTCACGCTTGCTTCATCTTTCTCACTTGAAGGATCTGAATCTGAACTAAACCGGAAAATGAATCTGAACCAATTGAAGTTCCTTGCTTTGGCTGAAGGAGTCAAGTTCGAGCTGAAATCTGGGTTGATTCACCTTTTGCCCCAATTCCATGGGCTTAGTTGTGAAGATCCCAATAAGCATCTTTCTGAATTTCATGTTCTATGCTCAAGCATGAAGCCTGCTGATGATACTTAGGACCAAATCGTGCTAAAGGCCTTTCCTTTCTCTCTCAAGGATCAGGCTAAAGATTGGTTTGTATTACTTGGCTTCATGAAGTATTGATACATGGACAAAGATGAAGCAAGCTTTCCTAAAGAGGTACTTCCCTGCTACAAGGCTCAACAATCTGAAGAAGAGTATTAGCAACATTGAGCAAGAAGCTAATGAGTCCTTGTATGAGTATTATGAGAGTAGGGCTGTCAATGGGTCGGGTTATGGGTGGGTGGAGCACTTCCACCACCCGTCACCCGTGAAATGTTCTACCCATCACCCAAACCACCCGTCACCCGCTGGTTATATGGGTGACCCGTTCACCCGTATAAGCGTTGTATTTTGTCTAAAAAAAATTGTCATACATAAATTAAAACAAATATCCATAATCCATACATAACAATAACAAATCCCATAAACAATAATCGATGTATAACCATTGTATTTTATGCTATTGGTGGTTCTGGTTGAAGAAAATTCTTTAAGAGAGAGGTCAGAGACTTAGAGGTGGTGATTAGTAATCGAGTAGTGATAGTATGTTATCAGGTGAAAGATATACTAGGGTTAGAAATTAGAATTACTTAGAAAGTAGAGGCAATCAGGTATAAATAAATGGGTTGGGAAACAAATGAGCTTATTTATCTTCTACCAAAAAAAATGAGCTTATTTATCAAAGACCCGAAATGGCTTATATGGTGACTTTAAAGGCCTACACATATTAGAAATTATGGGATAAAACGGGTTATATGGGTGATTTGGGTGAAACGGGTGATGGGTCGGTTGACGGGTCAGGTTGTTAGGTGGGTTATTGGGTGATAAAATCTCACCCTTACCCGACCCATAACCCGTTTCACCCATCACCCGAACCGCCCGTCACCCGCTTTGATTGGGTTTTCACTTGTCTATTTTGGGTGGGTTAAGCGGGTGAGTCGGTCACCCGTGGGTAATTGACAGCCTTATATGAGAGATTCAAGAGGTTGATAGTCAGCTGCCTTTTCCATGGTTATATTGATCAAGACCTGATTTTGTATCTTTTTAATGGTCTCTTGGATGATGAGAGAAGGATGGTTAATGCATCTTGCCAAGGCAATATTTTCAACAAAACTTCTGTTGTTGTATTTGATCTATTTACCCAATTGTCTGAGGGCACAAGACAGTTCAAAAAGGAGACTGGCTCCAAAGTTACAAATTCTTACGGTGGCTAATTCAAAGATCCAAGAAGAAGTCTCTAAGATGAAAACCATGATGAAGCAGCTATTACAACAAGGTGGGAGACAACTGGTGAAGGCTTGTGAAATATGCTTTGACAATATGCACCCCACTGATTCATGCCATACACATTAAGAGACAAACGCTGAGGTTAATGCAACGGGAGGCTATGGACCACCAAGGCCAAGGTATGATCCCTACTCCAACACCTACAATCCTGGATGGAGGGATCATCCTAACCTAATGTACGAGAATTCAAATAATCAACAGTTCAATCCACAGGGTGGTCAAGCCTCTTACAGGCCACCATTCCAACCCCGTCCTCAAGGAACAAATCCAAATGCCATGTCTACGTAGGATATGATCCGGACTCTTGCACAAACTGTGACCACAATGCAAGGCTCCATGAGTCAATTTCAGCAAGAGACCAAATCTAACATCCACAAGTTGGAAACCCAAGTAAGCCAAATTGCCAATGATGTGAGCAAATTGGAGGCTATAGAGTCTAGCAAACTGCCATCACAAACAAAGCTTAATCTGAGGCATAATGTGAGTTTTATCTCAGTTTATAGTGGACATGTGGTTGGACAGTTATGCAAAACAAAGACACGACTTGAGAAAATCATCGAAGAAGAAAACAAGAGGAGCGCGAGCTATGATAAGAAGGAGCACGACCGCGCAATCTCGGGCCCATGCCCGCATTATTTTGACAGTGAGCTCGAACATCATGACTTGGGCATAACAAGACGTGACGCGACCGCGTTAGTGGGGGCATGACCGCGACCCAAAAGTTGTGTGACAGCACCGGCTATTGCAGTGCCTGCATCAACAGTACCTTCTTCGAGTTCCGTTTTGAGGTCTTATACACCTGTCCCACCATTCCTAGAGGCGTTGAAAGTGACCCAAAAGCTGAAGATGATGAAGAGCTCTTTGAAACATTTAGTACATGCGGGGTCAATGTGCCATTGTTGAAATTAATCAAATGTGTTCCCCGCTATGCTAAATTTTTAAAGGAGTTGTGTACTAGCAAGAGGGGTCAGAAGGAGAAAACCAAGAAGCAGGCTAAGGAGAAAGAACATGTGTCTGATGTGTTTCAAAAGCGTTTGCCCGTAGTGACCCTAGCATGTTCACCATTCTGTGCATGATAGGAAGCACCAAAGTGAATGAGGCATTGATTGATTTGGGTGCTTCAGTGAATATCCTACCCTACTCCTTGTACAAAGAGTTGGATGTGGGCCCTCTGAAGGAAGCCTGGACCCTAATTGAGTTAGCTAATCATTCCACTGTTAGGCCAAAAGGGAAAAATTGAAGATGTGTTAGTCAAAGTGGATTCCTTGGTATTTCCAACTGATTTCCCGATTTTGGACATGAGACCGGGGAATGAAAGAGCGTCTATGCTGCTAAGGAGACCATTCTTAAAGACTGCAAACACAATGATAGATATTCCCCAAGGCATCTTGAAGATGGGATTCAATGGGAAGGCGATCGAATTCCATAGCTCAAATCCTTCTTGAATCCTTTTTATGTCAAGCTAATGATGTTAAACAAGCGCTTTTTGGGAGGCAACCTAAGGTTTAGAGTAGATTTCTTTTTCAGTTAATCTTTTGCTTTTAGATAGTTTTTGTCTGTGTTTTAGATACCCCATGTTCGAAAAGCAATACCCCGAAACATTTAGAGGAGCGCGGGCACAACATGAAGGTGCGCGATCGCGTAGGTACACGGGCCCACCCGCGTTATTTCAATAGGGAGTCGAAGAAATCTAGCGCGGGCAAAAACTCCAAGTGGCGCGGCCGAGTAGGTGCGGGCCCCAGCCCGCGCCATTGGTTTTTTTTTCCGGATATGACATAGCTCGACCACGCCAATTTGTTCACACCTCTCATACAACTCGTCTTCTCCCTTTCGCCTCTCTCAACCTCTCCACCTTTGAAGGACCTTGGAGCTCGGATTTTTCACCAAAATTCACCCAAACAACATCAATCTTCTAGATTTCAAGTAAGATTTCTCCTTCTTAACTCCAAATCTCTTAAGTTTAAACATAATTTAGAATTTTTGGCATGCTCTAGGTTTAATAGAAAAGCTTAGATCTAGTCAATTTTTGTTCAATTTTGGCTTAGTTGCTTCATAAAAGTTTGTTATTTACATGATTCTAGTCTAGATTTGTGCTTAAATTGCAAATTTTTGATGATTTGAGATTAACCCTAAATTTGATTAAAATATTCTAGGTAGTGGGAGAAGAGAGTGATTGAGGGTTTCATTCTGAATTATTATTGCTTGTGCCTTGTGGTGTGGTGGTTGTCCTTGCCGGGACAACGAAAAGTGCATTGTGTGTTTGTTTGGTGGTGATTGTGCAGGAATTTGATAAAAATTTGGTTCCATTGATCCTAAGAGAGCTAGTCAGGGAGCTTCTACTTCCCATGTTGGTGCTTCTTGATATACACAAGTATGTTGTGTATTTAGGAGGAGTTTTATCATATATTTGTGGTGGTTTTAGGTGCTTTAAAGATTATTTCAGCTAGGAAAAGAAAGACCCAAAGATGCATATTATTGGAGATTTAGAGCCGGATTGAAGAACAAGTGAAAATTCTTACACGCCACATGTCATGTTGTGATTGGCTCTTCTATGTCAGATTTATTCCGTTTTTATATATTTTTGGATAGACTTCTTAGACCTAGTTTATATATTAGGGTTATGAGAGTTGCACCTCTCATCAATCATTCTATCTATTATCATATTTTCTCTTTGAGACTTTTTGAGGTTTTAGTTTTTCATGGAGAACTAAGCCATTTTGCTTAGTCAGACAGTTTGAAGCCTTCGTTTGACTTTCAGTTGTGAGATTTCTACTCTTTATCTATTGCATGGAATTATTTTACTCTCTTGATTGAATTTTTTATGTGATTGATTTCAATAATTTCTAGGGTTGTTGTTATTGAATCTCAATTGCTAGATCTAGAGAAATTACTGGTTGAGTTTCTCTATTTCATAGTAGCAAACTGCATTGTACTAGTATCTGGTTGTGCTAGTCTATTACAGACGGGAGTTAAATTGCATTCTGGTATAAAATCTGGTTGTTTTATGCTATAATTGTATCTTGATTATATTCCTATTCTTAATGTTGCTTTTGAATTAAATATTGATAGTTTCAGGGTTATTCAATTAGTTAGGATTGATAGTATCTGGTTTTGCTATTAATTATCTTTGAAAGGGATTTGAATTCCATATGCATGCGATATTGAGTGAATATATGATCAACTTGTCATACGAATGCGGATCTCTTTGGCTAAGTGTTTTCCCTAATTTGATAAAAACTCCAACTTTAACTGCTTTACTAGTTTTTGCATGCTTGATAGTAGTTTAATTCATAAAACCTCCTTTTACTTTAATTGACATAAAATTTACATAAAAAGTTAAACCAATCTCCCTGCGGATTTGACCCTTACTTCCCTAAAACTATAGTATTTAGGTTTGTTAGGAATATTTTGCATAGTCGTGATTTGCACGACGAAATCACCGCTAACAAATTGGCGTCGTTGCCGGGGAGGCAATAATTGACTTTTTGTGTGATTTTTGTGCCAATTTTGGTGTGAACCTGTCTTATGGTTCACACACAGCTACTAATAATTCAAATCTTTTGCTTGATCCAGAAATTGAATGGACTTTGTTTAGAATGAGACGAGTTGTGCGTGCATTATTACAAGAGTTTGAAGCAATGGGTGATCAGCGAGTTACTCCTGAGAGCTTGACAGCTCCTAATCTGAATCAGCCTACATGTGTAGTGCAATTTCCAGCCCTTGGTGATGGGGTGTGATGTCTCTCTATTTGGTGGTGTTTTCATATGTGATTTCCTTTGTAAATATGTTTCTTTTTCCCCTTTTCTTGTGCGTTTTGTTCTTTTTAGCTTAGTTCCCGTATTTCTATGAGATTCGGAGACTACGCACCTTTTATGTGTTTTGTAGGTAATTTGGTATGAATCGAGGATCAATTTGAAGGAGGGTCGAGACATGGAGCAAAGGCCGAGCTAAAGCGGGAAAGAGAGAAGCAAGCCATGAAGAAGAACAAGAGAACCCAACTAAGAAGAAGGTGGAATGAGGTCAGGACCGAGTTGCAGCCACATCGGGCCCGACTTTGAAGTCTCCAACCTCGGACCGAGTTGCACAGTACCTCGGGCCCGAGGTTCCTCCGTGTCGGTCCGAGTCGGTCACCGAACTACTTGGGCTCCAAGGCACGAATTTGTGGACTTCCACTTTTGCCCTTCATCTAATCTATAAAAGGCCCTCTTGTCTTCTAAGAAAGGGTTCCCTCACACACACACAAAAGGGGGGTTCCAAGGGAGCCAAGAGGATACTTGGAGAGCAAGGAGGAAGGAGAAGAGGAGGAAGAGAGAGAGAATCGGCCAAGAGAGAGGAAGGCTTGATAGGTTTTGTTGATTGTTTAGCTTTGATTTGCTTTGATCTTGTGGATTTGAAAACCCTTGATTTGAATTTGTGGATTGCTTTGGATTTGAATGAAACCTTGCTTTGTTTTGAGATTGATTATGATGATTGCTTTCTCTTTTGATTTGATTGCTTTCTTTGCTTGTCACATGGAGTAGATCTCCTTGATCTTGGGTTATGGTGGAAAACCCTAGCTAGGTTTAGGCTAGAAACCCCAATTCCATAGCCTTGAGTGTTTGATCTAAGGAACCCACTCTACATAGGGCTACAATTCCTTGCGAAAGTTGGGAATCAAGGCTTGAGATTGGCAAAGTAGCGAAAGTGAACATGTGTCAATCTCAAGACCTTGCTTCGAAGGGGATTTCCCCATGGATCGAGGTGTAGATGTGGTTAGAACGAGGGCAAAAGCACTCGATCCTAGTCCGATCATCACTCATTGCCTGAATTGGGGTGGAAAAGCCTTAATCTACTAGGGAAGGAACCCAAAAGCCCAAGATCTACTTTTAAAATCTTTGAGTTTGACATCCCTAGCTAACTCGGTCCCGACTTACCCAGTGTCGGTCCCGACATCCTCTTGTCGCCAACCTCGGGCCCGACGTGACCTCAGTATCGGTCCCGACTGTTTTCTTTGTTTTCCTTTGTTTTATGCTCTCCTTTCTAGCTTCCTAGTATCTAGGCACATCGATCGAGTAGACTTCCCGAGTGTTCGACACCCACCACGTACTACAACGGGGTCGGGTTATAAATTGTATCTCTTGACCCTCGCATACGAGAGCGATCAAAAAGATTGGCGCCGTTGCCGGGGAAGTCTAAGTGCATTGAGTGCCAATTTGGTGAGTTTCTTGTGTTTTTGGTAGTGATTTGGGTGAGGGAATAGCCCAAACCCTTTGTTTGTTTTTGATTTGTTTTGGTTTGTGTCTTTGTTTCATAGGTGTATGCTAGCTCGTTCCTACCGAGGAACACTTGAGCTTGAGTTTGTAAGTGATCCGAAAAGTATTCTCAAGGAAGCCCGAAGAAGGAAAAGGATGGCGAATCAAGCTCTCCATGTTGATGAGGAGTTGGCTCAACTTAGGGCCGAAATGGCTAGATTGCAACTTGAGAGGGACAATCAAGAAGAGGTGGCAAGAAGAGAACGGGAGCAACGGATGAGAGCCGAGGCTCAACTCAACGCTCTACCCCGGAATGCACGCCAATACATGCATCCGGAGTTGAGGGTCCCCGAGCCGGCTATTGTGCTTCCCGAGGTTGCCAAGAATTTTGAGATCAAGACGCAATTCATCTCCCTCATCAAGCGTGATCAATTCGAGGGCCGTCCACATGAGTGTCCCATAGAGCACGTCAAACGCTTTGTGGACATGTGTGAGACGATCTCTACCGACGAGGAGACATTGGAGTATGTGCTTCTAAAGGCGTTCAAATGGTCACTTGGGGGCAAGGCCACACATTGGCTCGAGAGCCAAGCTCCTAGGTCAATCACAACTTGGAAGACACTCTATGATGCTTTCTTGATGAAGTTCTTCCCTCCCTCAAAGACAACCGAGTTAAGAAGGAAGATTGCAAGTTTTCAACAAGGTCCGAATGAGCCTCTCTTCGAAGCATGGGACCGTTTCAAGGAGATGTTGCGCCAATGTCCTACTCATGGCCAACAACCATATGTGATTCAAGACATCTTTTTCCAAGGCATCAATCCGGTAACGAAGGACAAGCTCAATCTCCACACCGATTGTGGGTTCATAGACTTGACACCGGATCAAGCTTGGGAGCTACTTGACAAGCTATCCGATTATGAGGCCATGTATGGGGTGAGTCAAGCTAGCAAGGAGGTGAAAGTTCAAGGTGAAGGTGCAAGGAAGTTATATGATCCAAAGGGAGAAGACATTGATAGGGATGTGAAGCTCCAATTCCTTGAAGGTGAAGTGAGCAAGCTTAAGAGGCAAGTCCACTACTACAAGCAAAATTCTAGAGCTTGTGAGGAGTGTGGATCCTTTGCACATGCTACACAAGTTTGTCCGAATGAGAGCCAAGTGCGCTTGGCCGAGCGAATTGAGGAGGCAAACTATGTTCGAGGAAATTTCGGTGGAAGAGGCAACTTCAACAATGGTGGCAATGGCCGGTGGAACAACGGTCAAGCTCAAAGCTACAACAACAACTTCAACCAAAACGAGCCGAGGGCGCCACCACCACCATATAGACCACCGGGATTCAATGAGTTACAAACATTTGCTCAAGAGATGAGAGATGGGTTCAAGGAGATGAGGACCCAATTCAATGAGTTTGGTGCATGGAGGAGGCAAGTCGACAATCAATTTGCTCAAATTGCGACTCAAGCCCCAAGAGAGAATGGAAGACTTCCGGGCCGACCCGAGGAGAATCCTCGAGCTCAAAACAATCAAAATGAAGTCCGGGCAATTGGATTGAGAAGTGGCTGAAACCTACCCGAGCCACACGTGCCTAAGAAGAATGAAGAGAGTCGGACCAACTGACCCAGCAAGTCGGGTCCGAAGTTCCCCGAAGTTGACCCAGCAAGAAGATCGACTCCTTCACCACGGACCGAGGTTGAGAGCAACTCGGGACCGACGTACACAGACCTCGATCCGACCCCTCCGCCCAGGACCGAGATTCACAACATCGGGCCCGACATGGTGTCTAAGTCGGTCCAACCAGGAAGTGTTGCAAATGAAGCGGGGAAGTCCAAAGAAGTTGATCCAAGCAAGATTCAAGGTGCAACAATTCTTCCATATCCCTCGAAGAAGCCGAAAGATGTTGTTGAGAACAAGTTCAAGAGGTTTCTCAAACTCTTGCAAGGCTTGAACATCTCTATCCCGTTCACCGACGCATTGAGTGAGATGCCATGTTATGCCAAGTTCTTAAAGGAGATTTTGAGCAAGAAGAGGTCCATAGTGGAAATGCAAGATGAAGTCAAGACCTTGGAGTTACCACAAAAGCTAGGAGATCCCGGTCGTTTTGCTATAACCATTGGTGTGGGGTCTAAAAATTTCCAAGCCTTGTGTGATCTTGGAGCAAGCACGAGCATCATTCCTTACACCATATGGAAATCCACATCTATGGGTCTCATAGCTCCGGTCAACATGAGGTTAACGATAGCGGATGGGTCGTCCATCGAACCAATTGGTATCGTCGAGGATTATCCCGTTTGCATTGAAGGCCACTATGTCCCAATCGACTTTGTTGTAGTAGACATGATAGAAGTGCCGGGTGAACCGATCATACTAGGGAGACCTTTCCTTGCTACGGTTGGGGCAGTCATTGATGTAAAGAAGGGCCACTTGTCTCTTGACATTGGAGGAAGAGAAATTGAGTTTTTCTTTAGACCAACTTCAAAAGGGACCGTACATAAGGAAGCTAAGATGATCCAAGTTCCTCTTGGATTGCAATGGGAAGCCATTTCTAAGAAGTCAAGGCCAAGGGAGCTTAGGTGAAAGCCACCCCACCACCTAGAGAAATTGAGATAGAGCGCCAAGGTCTAGCCCTCAATATGATTGAGCATGAGCAATTGGAGGAAAGGATGTCTTACTTGGAGGTGTTCAAGGCCGAGAAAGAAGAAGTTCAAGCACCACCGGAACCATCTCAAGAACTCAAGGAGCTTCCAAAAGATTTGAGGTACGCATTTCTTGGTCCCAACTCTTCTTTAACCGTAATCATAAATGCCAACTTGAATGATGAGGAGGAGTCTAAGTTGTTGAAGTTTCTAAGAAAACATAGAGGAGCTTTAGGGTATTCACTAGAGGAACTAAAGGGAATCTCTCCCTCAATTTGCATGCATAGGATTTATATGGAGGATAACCATAAACCCACTATTGAACCCCAAAGAAGATTAAATCCTAACATGAAAGAAGTGGTAAAGAGTGAAATACTTAGGATTGGATGCGGGAATTATCTTCCCAATTTCCGATAGCAAGTATGCGAGTCCCATGCATGTAGTTCCTAAGAAAGGAGGTCTCACCGTTGTGCAAAATGAAAAGGGAGAAATGATACCTATGAGAACCACAACAAAATGGCGTATGTGTATTGATTACTGTAAGCTTAATATCGGCACTCGCAAAGACCATTTTCCTCTTCCTTTCATAGACCAAGTCCTAGAGAGATTAGCACAACATGAATATTTTTGCTACCTTGACGGGTATAGCGGGTTTTGGCAAATCCCTATTCATCCCGATGATCAAGAGAAGACGACATTCACATGTCCTTATGGGACTTTTGCCTATAGACGCATGCCTTTTGGTTTATGTAATGCGCCGGCAACATTTCAAAGATGCATGATGTCCATCTTCTCCGATATGGTTGAGGATATAGTAGAAGTGTTTATGGATGATTTCTCCGTCTACGGTTCCTCATTTGATGTTTGCTTAGCTAACTTAGACAAGGTTTTGACTAGATGTGAGGAGACTAGCTTGGTGCTTAATTGGGAAAAATGCCACTTTATGGTGAAGGAGGCATAGTACTAGGACACCTAGTTTCTAGTAGGGGGATAGAGGTAGATAGAGCTAAAGTTGAAATAATTGAAAAACTACCTCCCCCCTCTTGTGTTCGTGATGTTAGGAGTTTCTTAGGTCATGCAGGATTTTATAGACGGTTCATCAAGGATTTTTCTAAAATTGCAAAACCATTGTCTAACCTCTTGATGAAGGATGTGCCCTTTGTATTTTCCGAGGATTGCATGAGTTCTTTTTGTAGGTTGAGAGATGCCTTGATCTCGGCTCCAATAATGGCGGCACCCGATTGGAATCTTCCATTCGAGGTGATGTGTGATGCCAGTGATTTCGCCGTAGGGGCCGTCCTTGGGCAAAGGAAGGATGGAAAGTTGCATGCCATCTACTACGCAAGCAAAACTTTGGATGAAACTCAGTGCAATTACACAACAACGGAGAAAGAGTTTCTTGCGATAGTGTTTGCATTTGAGAAATTCCGTTCATATCTTGTGGGATCAAAGGTGGTAGTCTTCACAGACCATGCGACAATCAAATACCTCATGAAGAAGAAAGATGCAAAGCCGAGGCTTCTAAGGTGGATGCTCCTTCTCCAAGAGTTTGACCATGAGATCAAGGACAAAACCGATGCGGAAAATGTGGTAGCGGATCATCTATCCCGTTTGCCCATCGAGTACATGTTGGAGATGGAGGATGGTATGACTATAGATGATTCAAGAGCAGATGAAGTTCTCATGAGCGGAAAGGAGGAAAGGAAGGGTGGATCGACGAACCAAGTAAGTCGGGCCCGAGGTTCAGAACATCGGACCGAAGGCAAGGCAAGTGCGAGTGAGTCGGGACCGAGGACTTCAACATCGGGCCCGAGTGACCTGTGTGTCTGCGAAGCTGGACCGGCGTCCAACCATGTCGGGCCCGGTATACTTCAATGTCGGTCCGTGGAAGAAAGTAAGTTTCCTAGATCGATTTCCATTTCTTCTCGTTCTCAATTGATTGATTCTTTCTCTCCCACTGGCCTTCTTTCGATTAGTGTCGTAAGACGAGGGGTCTCCCCTTGGTTTGCGGATTTTGCTAACTTTGCCGTAGGGGGAGTGATCCCACCAAATTTGTCTTATCAAGCTAGGAAGAAATTCTTACATGATGCTAGACAATACTTTTGGGATGATCCATATCTCTACAAGGAAGGGCGTGATCAAATCTATAGACGGTGTGTGTCAAGTGAAGAGGTTGAGAGCATAATTCACCATTGCCACTCCTTGCCTACGGGAGGTCACGCTAAGAGTTCCAAAACCACCTCAAAAATTCTTCAATGTGGTTATTATTGGCCAACCATGTTCAAGGATGTGCATGATTATGTGAGGAAGTGTGAGGAGTGCCAAAGAGAGGGGAACCTATCAAGGAGGAATGAGACTCCTCAAACTGGCATTCTAGAAGTTGAATTATTTGATGTATGGGGTATTGACTTCATGGGACCATTTCCCACATCGGGGCCTTACAAGTACATCTTGGTAGCCGTGGACTATGTTTCAAAATGGGTGGAGGCCATACCAACAAGAACCAATGATGCTAAGGTGGTGATGAAGTTTTTGAAAAGCAACATTTTTGCAAGGTTTGGTGTGCCTAGGGTTCTCATAAGTGATGGCGGACCTCATTTCATTGAGAGGTGCTTCGAAAATGTGTTGATTAAGTATGGGGTGTCTCATCGAGTTGCTACTCCTTATCATCCTCAAACAAGCGGGCAAATCGAGGTGTCAAACCGTCAAATCAAGGCTATCTTGGAGAAGACCGTATCTCGATCAAGGAAAGATTGGGCCTCTAAGCTCGATGATGCACTATGGGCTTATAGAACCGCCTTCAAGACACCTTTGGGAACTACACCCTTCAATCTAGTTTATGGCAAGGCATGTCATCTTCCGGTAGAGCTTGAGCACAAGGCGAAATGGGCACTCAAAGAGATGAATTGGGATATCAACTTGGCTGGTGAGAAAAGGTTTCTAGAACTTCATGAGTTGGGGGAATTGAGGTTGAAGGCCTATGAGAACTCCAAGCTATACAAAGTGAAGACCAAGAAGTGGCATGATAGGAAGTTAATTCCAAAGACCTATCAAACCGGTGACAAGGTTCTCCTTTTCAATTCAAGGCTTAAACTTTTCCCCGGGAAGTTAAGGACTAGGTGGAGCGGACCATTTGTGGTCCACCGTATCTATGCTCATGGTGCGGTGGACTTGGTTGATGAACAAGGACATATTTTCAAAGTGAATGGTCATCGAGTGAAGAAGTTCTATGACAAGGACGGTCCAAACGAAGAAGTTAGAGCCTCATGGGCTCTCGTCCTCGCCGATTGATCCTAAACATGCCATTGAAGAATAAGAAATTGTGAGCTTTTCATACTCCTCTATCTTGCTTTTAAGTTTTGATTTCCTTGTTTGATGGGGACATCAAAAATTTTAAGTATGGGGTGGGGGTAGGTGTGTTCATGATTTCACTTGTTTATGTTTGTTTGTTATTTTGAGGATATTTAGTTTGTGTTTCTAGTTTGTATTTGGGATGTTTGGTTAGTGGTTTGAGGAAAGACGTGGATGATTAATTTGGTCTTGAATGGATTAGCTTTTGGTTTTAGAGAAATTTTTCATAAAAAAAAAAAAAAAATTGAAAAATTGTGTTAAAAACAACAAAAAGATTTTGTGTTTTGTAGGTTTTGGACTAGAAATTCCCATCTTAGATTGCCAAAATAAAAGCTAATGATGATGTGAGCATGTAAATTCCTTTGCATATTTTTGGATAGTTTAGCCTCTAAAATGATGTTGCTTTTGATATGATCATGATACCTTGCTTGTTTTATTGAGCATGTGAGTTCTAGGATGAGTTCTTATGCAACTAAGTATGAGTGACCCTTGTGAGATTGATTTTTGGCCATTTTAGGGATGCTTGATCATATTTGCATATCCCTCATTTTTCTTGTGTAATTAGCTCATTCAAGCTTAGTAAAACTTGCTATTGCGGTGTTTATCTATTTTCCAAGACCGTCATGAGAATTGTCCTAGCATGGTCACATTGATTTTGAACTTTATTCTTCTAGTCACATAAATGTTCCATATCCTACCATGAAGTTAATCCTTTGATTGTAGCCCCGTTCTAGCCTAAGCCTTTGTTTGAAACTCCTCAAAAATATTATTCCTAGCCTTATATGACTTGACCCTTATGGGATTGGACTTTAGAAGAGAGGTTTGGATTGTATTTGAAGAGTTGAGATTCTCTTGGGTTTAAGGGCAAAGAATGGTGTTATGAATCATGTGGGTAGTGCATCTTTGTTGTACAAAAATGAAAAAAAAAAGAAAGAAAAGGAAGAAAGAAAATGTTGGAAATGTAAAGTGGAATGAAAGCAAAGAGCTTAAGTGAAGAAAATGGTCCGACCGAGTTACAAGCAACATCGGGCCCGATGTCATAAGAAAGTCGGTCCAAATGTAGAAAGTGTTGAAAATCCAACAAAAAGCATAAGAGCAAAGATGAAGTGGAATGTTAAGTGAAATTTTGGGTTGAAAGGAAAATGTTAAGTCTTTTGGGTGAGTGTGAAAGTAATTGTGGAATTTGGTGAAGTCGGTGAGAGTTTAGGTTGTTCAATCCCCATTGTAAGCACCACAAGACCAAATAATTTCCACCTTGAAAAATACCAAAAGCCCCATTACAACCCGGCCGAATGGAACCTCTTTGAGGACCTCCATTGAGCCAAGTTCGAAATTCTTTGTGTACTTTGCATTAGGCATCTCTAGGTGGAGGAATTGGTGATATTAGCTTCAATAGTAAAGTTCTTACTTGCATGATTTTTGAGCTTGAGTGTTCATTGCTAAACCCAAACACATGATGAGTGATACACATTCACATATCCCTAAAGTGAGGCTTAGTTGCATTGACTTTATTCCTTGGAACACTTAATCACGTGTGATGATGTAATCTTGCTTGAATGTCTATCACTTGTGCTTAAAATGTGTTTTCATACGAGGCTTTACTTGAAGATTATGTTTCGGTCTTGCTTACATTGTTATTGCTTGAGGACAAGCAAGTTTAAGTATGGGGTAATTTGATGTCTCTCTATTTGGTGGTGTTTTCATATGTGATTTCCTTTGTAAATATGTTTATTTTTCCCCTTTTCTTGTGCGTTTTGTTCTTTTTAGCTTAGTTCCCGTATTTCTATGAGATTCGGAGACTACGCACCTTTTATGTGTTTTGTAGGTAATTTGGCATGAATCGAGGATCAATTTGAAGGAGGGTTGAGACATGGAGCAAAGGCCGAGCTAAAGCGGGAAAGAGAGAAGCAAGCCATGAAGAAGAACAAGAGAAGCCAACTAAGAAGAAGGTGGAACGAGGTCAGGACCGAGTTGTAACCACATCGGGCCCGACTTTGAAGTCTCCAACCTCGGACCGAGTTGCACAGTACCTCGGGCCCGAGGTTCCTTCGTGTCGGTCCGAGTCGGTCACCGAACTACTTGGGCTCCAAGGCACGAATTTGTGGACTTCCACTTTTGCCCTTCATCTAATCTATAAAAGGCCCTCTTGTCTTCTAAGAAAGGGTTCCCTCACACACACACAAAAGGGGGGTTCCAAGGGAGCCAAGAGGATACTTGGAGAGCAAGGAGGAAGGAGAAGAGGAGGAAGAGAGAGAGAATCGGCCAAGAGAGAGGAAGGCTTGATAGGTTTTGTTGATTGTTTAGCTTTGATTTGCTTTGATCTTGTGGATTTGAAAACCCTTGATTTGAATTTGTGGATTGCTTTGGATTTGAATGAAACCTTGCTTTGTTTTGAGATTGATTATGATGATTGCTTTCTCTTTTGATTTGATTGCTTTCTTTGCTTGTCACATGGAGTAGATCTCCTTGATCTTGGGTTATGGGGGAAAACCCTAGCTAGGTTTAGGCTAGAAACCCCAATTCCATAGCCTTGAGTGTTTGATCTAAGGAACCCACTCTACATAGAGCTACAATTCCTTGCGAAAGTTGGGAATCAAGGCTTGAGATTGGCAAAGTAGCGAAAGTGAACATGTGTCAATCTCAAGACCTTGCTTCGAAGGGGATTTCCCCATGGATCGAGGTGTAGATGTGGTTGGAACGAGGGCGAAAGCACTCGATCCTAGTCCGATCATCACTCATTGCCTGAATTGGGGTGGAAAAGCCTTAATCTACTAGGGAAGGAACCCAAAAGCCCAAGATCTACTTTTAAAATCTTTGAGTTTGACATCCCTAGCTAACTCGGGCCCGACTTACCCAGTGTCGGTCCCGACATCCTCTTGTCGCCAACCTTGGGCCCGACGTGACCTCAGTGTCGGTCCCGACTGTTTTCTTTGTTTTCCTTTGTTTTATGCTCTCCTTTCTAGCTTCCTAGTATCTAGGCACATCGATCGAGTAGACTTCCCGAGTGTTCGACACCCACCACGTACTACAACGGGGTCGGGTTATAAATTGTATCTCTTGATCCTCGCATCCGAGAGCGATCAAGGTGAAGTTTGAGCTTAAAATGGGAGTAGTTCATCTACTCCCAAAATTCAACGAAACTCCACTTGAGGATCCAATTCAACATCTGGATGAGTTTCTCGATGTCTGCACCAGCATGTGTCCATCTGATATTATTGAAGAATAGATGAGACTGAGAGCGTTTTCCTTTTTTCTGAAGGAATCCGCTAAAGACTGGTATCATGCTTTACCTCTGAGAAGCGTTACTACTTAGGTGAACTTGAAGAAGTTGTTTTTGGACAAATACTTCCCTGCAATCAAGTCTAATCAACTCAAGAAGCAAATCTGTAACATAGAGCAATTCCCCAACGAGTCGCTTTATGAATATTTTGAGCGCTTCAAGAAGCTGGTAAAGAGCTGTCCCTACCATGGTTATGCTAATCATGATCTTATTCTCTATCTCCATGGAGGAATCTGTGAAGATGACAGATGATTGGTCAATTCCTCTTGTGGTGGAAAGATCATGAAGAGAACCTATGAAGTGGCTCTAGACATCTTTTCTATGCTGGCTGATGATTCTAGGCAATATACTAGAGGAGGTTCTAAAAACTTGTCAGCCAGCCGCCAACTCTCATGCTAAAATTGATCAAGCTGACTTTGATGTGCTGAAAGAAGAAGTGAGGCGGTTGAAGCTGAAGGGCACTACTCAACAGGCTAAGGCTTGTGAAATCTGTAATGATGCCTTTCATCCTATTGATTCATGTCCTACACTACAAGAGGAGGTGAATGCAATTGGAGGGTACCAAATGAAGTTAATACATGATCCGTATTCAAACACCTACAATCCAGACTGGAAAGATCATCATAACTTCAGGTGGAGAGAGCCTGAGTCAAAGTAGCAACAAGATCAGTTTCAACAAGCTAACCCATATGTGCCAAGGCCTCAAGGACAAAATCCCAATGCGGCTCCTTCTATGGAAGACGTGATGAAGATGTTAATGCAAAATAACCTCACTCTTCAAGATAATATGATTCAACTGACTCAAAGTCAAGTGAAATTCCAGGAAACTACATCAGCAAGCATTCACAACTTGGAAAGACAAATGAGTCAAATCTCTGAAGTTGTAAGCAAACTGGAAGCAAGAGATTCGGGTAAGCTCCCCTCTCAAACAGAAGTGAACCCGAATATTCGGAATGTCAGTGCCATCATGTTAAGGAGTGGGAGACAACTTGGGGACAAAATAGTGGAAAAATCTAGCGAGGAAGACGGCGTCGACCTTCGCCTGGATAGCGTCGACCGCCATCAAAACGAGCCTAGCTACGGCAAATTACAAAATTCAAGCGGGAACCAAAAAATAATAGGCGGCGACCGCCGCCCAGAGAACGACGCCCGTACGGCGGCGACTGCCATGAAGGTGATCTACCCGAGGTTGAATTTTCCGAAAAAATCGGCGACCGCCGCCTACCTGCTGAGGCCTCCAGTCTTCCCCGAATGGAAACCAGTCTCTCCATTTCCATCTACTTTAAAACGTACAGAGCCATTGAAGCATGACAAGGTTATATTTGAGATGTTCAGGAAGGTTTAGGTCAAAATGCCCCTGCTAGATATGATCAAGTCAATTCCTTGTTATGCTAAGTTTTTAAAGCAGATGTGAACTACAAAGAGGATTCGGGATGAGAATAGCAAGAAAAAGGGGAAGGTGATTGAACATGTCTTAACAATATTTCATAAGCACTTACCAAAGAAATGCGGGGACCCAGGTATGTTCACTATCCCTATATCTATTGGAGGTACTAAACTTGACCAGGCTATGTTAGATTTAGGTGCTTCCATTAATGTTATACCTTCCTCTCTTTGTGATTATATGAAATTGGGACCTATACAACCAACTAATATTTCTATTCAATTAGTTGATAAGTCCACTGTGCGTCCTATAGGAGTGGTAGAATATGTTTTGGTTATTAATCTTACTTTTCCTGCTGATTTTTATGTGCTTAATATGGAACATGATAATCATGCAATCCCTATTCTGTTAGGGTGACTCTTCTTGCAAACAGTTCATACCAAAATAAATGTGAGTACTGGTTCTCTGACAATGGAATTTGATGGCCAGATTATAAATCATAATATCTATGACGCCAATAAATCTTCATCTGATGCTCATTCTGTTTGTGTTATTGATGTGCTTAAACCTGTTGTGCAAAATATTATTGTTATAAACCATCTAGATGATATAAGATCTTCATTCAATTGTAGTTTGGATTTCACCTTATCAACTAACATACAGGGAACTGTTAAAGATTTAAATCCTTTCTACAAGCTCCCACCTGAGCCAATGGGACAAGTCCCTTTACCATTAACCTTGTCTAGCAAGGAGTTTTTGCCCCATGTTGTGCATGCACAATTAGTTGAGCTGAAGAAACCTCCAGATCCCTCCAACTATGGTCCCCCTAGAAGTAAGGAGACATTGCTTAGAATGCATCTAGACAAGTGCTATCTGTTGGAAGCTGATGTTCGATATGAGTTGGGGTAGCGCCCACCACTATTCCCTGATCCAGATCAATTGTTGAATTGAGCTAGCATTACGTCGAGCCACGACGTTAAATAAGGCGCTTGTCGGGAGGCAACTCGACCTAGGTACTTTCTTGTTTTTCTTGTTTTCTAGTTTAGTTGTTTTTGTTTTCGTTTTTCCCTTTGTTTTTGGGTGAACTAACCTGCAGGAGAGCGAAAAAGAGTGCTCGAAAAAGGCGGCGACCGCCGGCGACATGGTTGCACCCGCCATTAATTAATCTCAAAAGTAGCTTGGCTACAAAGTGGCCAGCGGCGACCGCCGCCCGAAAGCGGCGACCACCGCCCCTGCCATACGGTAAGCCCCCTTTTCTCTTTTTTAAAAAAAAAAAATTTCACTAGAGAGTTTATTATTACTCTTGACGATGATCGTGATGCAGCTAGGATCACTTTTCAGTTAGGTGGTTCGATGCATGCTATGAGCTATGATGATTTAGATGAGGCATTTGGTATTACCAAGCATTCTTCTGCATTTGCTGATTGGTTTGCTGTGAGTGATCAGTTTACTTTTTGGGATCATTCCACTAGTTCTTCCCCATTTGATTCTAAGGCGGGGGAGAAAAATTATAAGTGGTCACATCCTTCTTTTCGGTTAGCTCACAGAGTGCTTAGGATGGCTTGGTTTGGTCATTCTGAACCAAACAAGATCAATCATCCTAATTTGGAGGCGGTTTGGAGTTTGACACCGCAGTGTACTTTGGTGAAAGATTGGTGACGAGCACTTTTACGTCGCTATAAAAGCACTGCCAAAGAAAACTCCTAACTTCCTAACCTAAGCAAAGTGGAAGTAAGGGTCGAACCCACAGAGACTCGGAATATTTGTATTTAAGTAATATTACTAAATTGAAGTGGAGTTTTTGTGATTATAAACTAAAATCTAAGTAATTAAACTAATTAAAACTAAACAAGTAAAGTAAGTTGAGATTCGAATATGGAGAAAAGCGTCCAACTAGTTTCGTATCCATTGCATACATGAGTTTTGATCATCGATTATCCTTATTTCAATTTCCCTTGACTAATCTATTGTGAATTTATGAATTCAAGCTTATTGTGGTTGTTAATATACACCGTCTTTAACAACCTTTTAATCAATTAACCTAGAAAACCTTCTATGTCAAGTTGATCATGCAATTTAGTTCATAGCATTCAATAGAAACAATAATCATGAATTCCGCCGTCTATTCATGAAGTCTTGTGATTAAATTCTCCGCCTTTGATTAACCTTATTCCACCGTCTATAAGTTTAATCAAAGGATTCATCCATGAATAATCAAATTCCACCGTCTATTTAATTATTCTAGTTGTAATTCAACCTAGAAGTAGAATAGGTGATCAAGCTATTATAATCCTAAGTGAATTTAATCAATTAAGCACGGAGAGATTCAATCTAGTCAAGGCAAACTAAAATAACTCAAATCTCACAAACGATCACGCATACAACTTCAACTAACTAGTTGGACATGAGAAAATTAGCTAGAAATTGTCATTGAAGAAAAACAAAACTTACAAGAGTCAAATTGATCTTCAATTGCAAAATTAGGGTTTTGTCTCCCACAAATCTCCAAACTCAATCAAACTTAGAACACAAGTAAAAGATAGCATAATATCCAAAATAAAATCTAAGGAAAGTATTTATATTAAGTCTAAAAAATATCCAAAAGCAATCCTAGAGTCGGCCCATAAGATTACCCGAAGCCCAAGTCAGTGTCGCACAAACGCGCCGGGGCGCGGTTTGGTCCTCCCAGAGCGCGGGGGCGCTCTGCCCACTTTGCCCGCGCTTTGCCTGCAGCAACTTTAGTAACACTTCAAAGGCTGGTTTGACCCCCTTTGAGTTGGAATTTGGACTCGGAGTAAAAATATGAATTATATCTCTTCGAGTTAGCTTTCCAGTGATACCCAATTCAGCTTCATCCGAGTACTATAGCTCCCAAACCAAGCATTTCAAGATATAGGTGTCAAAATAAGACTCCAATGCATGACCCGAGTTTAACCGTTTTTATCCCTCAAGCTCTTGGGCCTTAGCTCTTCCAATCTTCACTTGCACCAATTTAAGCCTCATCTTAATCCTCCAAAATCATCTAAGATCCATCCCGTCCATGATTGTTTACCTAAAGATATGCAAAACCGAACAAAACAAGCGCAAAACCCGAATTTCCTAGAAAACCTAGAAACTAAGCTAAACTAAGCTAAAACCATGCAAATTAAACATAAATATGCATCCTAAACACTACCTAAATGCGAGATATCAATTGGAAGGCTTTGTTTTTAGCTAGCTGTAAGAAGTGTAGGAGTGACAAGAAGGGCAAGATTGCTATTGGCGGTATGGTTTATCTTATTGCTGAGTCACTAGACATCCCTTTTCCTCCACTAGTTGAGCGGCTTTCTGCGATACACTTATGATAAGAATTTTTTGAAGAACGCTGGAGTGATCGCTGAGGCTGGGGCTCATAATGATTATCTGTTTGGTCTTCTGGGTGCTTATAAGATTCGTATGCCCATTGTTGGGTTACCATGTGGACCTGAGTATCATCGATTTGATCTCAGACGGCTGTCAGTTCCTGTTAGAGCTCCTGGCTCTTCTTCTTCTTCTGCTCCACAGGCTGCTCCACCCTCTACTTCAAAGCTTGTTATAGAGATTGTTCCCCAGGGAGACACAGTGATGCATGAGGATGTCCCTGGTTTGGATTTTCCTAGTACTTCAGCAGGAGAGGACACTGGTTTGAGCTGACAGGATGATATGATGCGCCAAATGAGCAGGCTTTCAGTCCGTCAAGAGGAGATGTTCACTCAATAGTCTGCTTTGTCTACTTCTATAAACCGGATCCCCCAGTTCCACCAGGATCAGTCTCAGTTCTTTCAGCAGCAGACTAGCTACTTTCAGCAGCAAGCTCAGTTTTTTCAAGGCATGTGGCCCACATGCCCCTCATATCCTGACTACCCACAGTATCCACCACCACCACCTTCTGATCAGTAGTAGTATTATTCTCTACTTCTCTTTTATTTTATTTTGTCTTTACTACATTGAGGACAATGTGTGTTCTAAGTGTGGGGGAGTTGCAATTATATTTCTATTGATATGCTAAAAAAGATTAAAAAAAGAGCCATAAAAATTGAAAAAGGGCAAATTAAATCCTGGGATAGACTGAAAACCCGAAAGGGCGGTCTAGGTAATAAGCAGGTAATCTGGCAGGCAATAGGTCTTGGCAAAAATAGATTTTGAGTGGTGTGAGTTGGTGAGTCCATACTTGAAAATTGAAAAGAGAGTGTTAGATGAAAACCTGATTAGGCGCCTATGCAAAATGAGTGAAAAAAAGAGTGTTTTAGGACTATCTTTTACCAGCGCAAGAGACGTAAAAAGTGGAGTATAGGAGTGTTTTGGGTAGGTTTTCATTTGGAGGTATAAGGTGTAGATTTATGGAGACTTTCACTCTCTTTGTTGATATTTTTGATGGACTTGTTAGTGGTTAGTTTTTGGTGGTTTGATGATTGATGTTGTGTTGGATATTGAGGTTGTTTAATGGTATGTGTTGTGCATGATGTTGGCTTGATGTTGATGATGATTTGCTCTTTTATGTTGATGTTGAGTAGGTGTTAAAAGGGTTTGTTGACAACAAATAAATTTATAGTCAAGACCCCGCTGAGTATAGGGGAGTCAGGATCGTTCCACGGGAAGCACGGTTGTTTGTCTATCAAACTACTAAGAAAAATAAAACAAAGCAAAACAACACAACACACTCACGACCAACCTCGTTAACGACTTTGTCAGGGTCGTTAACGAACCTGGATAAACTACTAAAACACACACTAACGACCTAAGAACAGGTTCAGTACCGAGGCAACGAACTCAATAACGAATATAACCGAAGAAAATTCAAATAAGAACAAAAATCTAGGACAAGGGTTACCACAACATAGCCATGCACATAAACTCGTAAGAAGATAAAGATCATGCCCTTAAATAGATAAATTCATCAACTTTCGTCGATTAGCAAGCAAATCAATCTACTCTCATAAACTAATTCACTCAATCACTTGTTTTGGATCCAAAGCTCGAAACTTTTGCAATCAAGCAATATCAACCTTCAAGTCTATAACTTTCTCTTTCAATCAAGTTAAGAACTCAAATTAACTTGACTCTCATCTAGGCATAAACACAACAAGCAATCTAAAAATAGATAGAAGGCATTCAACACATCATCTTACTCATCAAACCATGCATAATTATGCCGGGTTTAACCCCGACCCTAGATAGGAAAACTACTCACTATTCATAACTATAAAGCAAACAACTTCAATAAGAGAAAACATTGAAAACAAAACTACTTCAAATTACTAAGAAAATATCGTCTTACACACTTTAGAAGAAAACCGAAACCAACAAGAACACCGAATCGAAAACACGATTAACGACCTTAGCTTCACTCTCGTTCCACCTCGGCTCGACCTCTTCCGACTCGACTCTCTCTCTCGGCTCTTCCAATACGTCTACTACTCGAACCCCCCCCCCCCCCTTTTGGCTAGAAAAGAAGGGTATTTATACTAATAAAGCTATCTAATAAAAAAGGCTAGAAGATAAAAACTTTCCTAGAAGATAGAATCTAACTCTAAAAAGATAGAAATAAAACCTAGAAAGATAACAAGATCTAAAATATAAAATATAATAACCCTAAAACTCATTAAAAAACCTACCGACACGGAATAAATTTCCGCACAGGGTCGGTAAACATCATAACGCACTCTCGAAAAACTCTATCTCTAAGCCTCGTTAACGACCCTTCACAGCCTCGTTAACGAGCTTGGATTTGGCTTTCTTCAACACTTCAACTCCAAAAATCTTGACTTCGACTCCTTTATCTCGTATACTTCCATCCTCCATCATAGCACTCCAATCAGCTCCAGAAAGCACCGTTTCCTTGTTAAAAACCTACAAAAAGACACAAATGGAGTAGCTTCCATACTTTTCACAAAATATGCAAACTTATCCAAAAACATACAAAACTAACCCTAAAACTACTAAAACTAAACCTAACAAACTAAGAAGACACACTAAAAATTATACCAAAAACACGAACATCAAAATACCCCATAGTTAAACTTGCTTGTCCTCAAGCAATCACTAAACAATAATCAATACCTAAACAATCATACTCATCAAGCCATAGCCATCATCTAAAAAGAAACTTCAACACATAGAAGAAAATATCAAATGAATATTAATGTCATCACACATATATGCACTAAATAGACATAAGAAAATACAATCCAACCTCACAAGGGTAATGTGTTTCACTCAACTCCCAAGTGTTTAGGCTTATAAATTTAATCTCTCAACTCATTTTATATACAAAAACTCATAGAAATTGGAACTTATATCACCAAACTCTCCACCTAAGATTTGTCAAAACAAGCAAAAATCATCAAGAGAACTTAGGGGGCTCAATGAAAAACATCATAGTAGCTTCCATTCGGCCGGATTGTAATGGGGCTTGGTAAAAACAATAAGGCGTGGAAATATTTTGGCTATGTGGTGCTAATAATATCCGGGAATCAAAGACTCCTAAAAACTCACACATAACATCAAAACTCTCATAAAAACAATAACTTACCAAACTCACTCAACAATATCCACTTCCTCTTTCACTCACCCATCATATCCTAGAAAGTCTCATAAAATAACTCAAAAGAATCTCTGATTTATCTTTAAACACAAATGCACATCTTAGTTCTCTTTCTTTTTCTTACCAACTTCTCTTTTTTTTCTTCTTCTTTCTTTTAAATTTTTTTTCACTTGCGTAGCCTCGTTAACGAACCAGCAGTGTCGTTAACGAACTTCATCGTGTATACTTCCTTCACTTTTCTCAACAAATTTTCTTTTGTGCATCCTTTACTATCAAGAGATCTTTCTTTTTACAAAATAAAACAAGATACTTCCAATCTACCCTTCCCAACCCATACTTAAAATTACAGTGTCCCCACTGTAAGAAAAATAATAAGAAGAAAAGAAATAGAAAAGAAAAGAAAAGAAAAGAAAAGAAAAGAAAGAAAAAACATGAAAAAGAAACATAAAAACTTACAAGATCTTAAAGCAGAAAACAAGAAAAACTCTTCAAACTGAATCAGCGATTAGGTGGTGGAAAATAATGCTCAAAGTTCCCCATGAAGTCATACATTGTCCTCCAACGCTCTGCATCATCCGCCTCTCTTTGCTGATGCCTCGTATCCTCGAATGTCATGCAAGCAGAATAGACACTCTCCCATCTATCCATCCTCTGATGAATATGTGTTTGCTGAAGGTTAAGTTGTTGCATCTTAGCTGAAAGATCTTCGGCCCATGGTGGCGGGATACTCGATCCAGTGTACTCGGGCTGAGGAGGTGGTTGATAGTGATTGTGAGGCTGGAAGTGGTCTTGGTAAAGCACCGGGTTGTATGGCATGATACCATAAGAATGAGGGTCGATAGGTGGTTGTAGGGGGTCGGTAGGTGCTCTCGGCGGGTCATTACCGAAGTTGTGAGCCTCGGTTGGAGCCTCGGTAGAAGTCTCGAAGTGGTTGTTAACGACCTTGACGGGCTCGTTAACGAAGACATTGGTGCCCAGAATTTCTGTATCGAGGTCATCTTCCTCGATGTCGAGCTCCTCTGTACCTCCCTCGATAGTTGCCTCTTCAGTCTCATCTTCATCATCTTCTTCCATCCCGTCTCCCTCTCTCAAACCGTGACTCACACGGCCTAAGTGACAGCTCATCCTCCGGCTTGGGCTCTAACAGGAAAGCGTGACCCGTCCATGTCTCGTACCAATTCGGTACATAAAGTAGCTCCATCTTAGATAGGGTGGGTGTAACATTTCGGCCTTGAACTTTTGTAATGTACCCATCCCGAACCTGTGTAAAGATACTGGAGCTGAACCAATAGTTCCTGTTGAGCAACTAAGCGTGGGCCGGTGTGTAGAGGGTGAGATCAACTCCGAGATTGGTCGCCAAGAGACTAACCAGATTCCGCACCATACTTCCTTTGACTTGATTGAGTTCTCAACATAGTATAGCCATTCGTACCCCAAGTTCAATGGGGCGGGCTCCTAAAAAAGGATTGTGCGGAGGCATGCAACTTCTATCCTTGTAGGCCTGTTCAGCTCTCTCTTAGGCCAGAATGTAGCGGCTAGGACTCGGAGAATGATCCTGAATATGGGGTTGATGATGCTTCCCTTGGATAATGCCGCAATGGAGGGCTCTACCTCCCCGGTGATGTAGCTCCAAGTCCTCGTCACCTTGTAATCCTTCAGGCTGTAATCTATAGAAGGATGTGGGAGCTCAAGAATAGCATTGAACTTCGCCAAAGTGAACTCACGGTTCACATTACCGAGCCTGAACCGAATTCGTCCCTCCGAAGTCTTCGTTGAGAATCTTGTCTTAAGAGTGGCTAGAAACTCGGATGTGAGAGCCGGGAAGTGTGGCACATTCTGCTTCTTCAACAAGTGAGGCACTCCGAGAATAGAAAAGGCCTCCTTGACATCGTCACAAATCCGCATTTGCTTGGCACTCGACCTCGAGAACCACCGAGTGTAGTGGTCCTTGTCTAGTATGGCGTTGTAGCGGCCCGCTTGTCCCTGAGTTTGCAAGATCACGTTGTCCATGCGAGGTGGAGATGGGGACCTCTGAGTTCTTTTCTTCTTTTGGGCTCGGGTTGTGGCTCGGTTGGAACTTGCCATGTGGACCTACAAAAATTATACGACTTTTCCAAGGTAAGACCCACTCAAATAAATAGACAAGAGACCCCATACTTGGTCTCGGAATAGCTCTCAGAATTCCTTGTTAACTGCCCAATATGGTCAGTAACGGATCTGGACTGATTTTTATTCGCTTGATAATGCGCAGGGTCGTTAACGAACCTGGGTGGGTCGTTAACAAGCCGCCGAGAACCAGTTCGCAGTTTCCGAGTGTAAAAGACTCTAAAACTTAGCCATGAATCAAGCATGCATCCCTCGTAATCCTATGTAAGACACACAATCGGGTATACGCACCCCATACTTACTCGATTACCCATCCCGAACATGCTATAGTTGCCCAAAAACTCATAGTGAAGATCAAAACAATTCTAAAACAAGGTAGTTCATGCCTTCCTAATATCAAATTGCAATGAAGAATCTAAGCAAGAATAAACCCCTAGAAGTCAATATCAACCACTAATAAATCAAGCATTGAAATCGTTGAGCAACAATAACATGCCATTCGATCCTCTATGAACAAGATATGAAATTTCGACCCTATATGAATCATGCAATAGAGAGTTAGGGTTTAGAAATCATACCGGTAGATTGAGAAATTGAAGAGCAAAGATCAAAAATTTGGGTGGTTAACGAGCTCGGATCTCGTCGGTAAGAAAAATCAAGGGTGGCGAACTTCGTTAACTAGGTGGGTCTCCAAAGTTCGGAGGCGGTGAGAATTCAGATCGGTGGTGAGGAATTTTGGTAGGGATCTTTGGGGATTTAAGCTTTTTGGATTGAGGAATTGAGAGTGGAATTTTTGGGTGGTTAAGAAGGGTTATATAGGAGAGGGCTAGAGGTAGGGGAAAGGTTAAAAGGGGCGGCACATGGGTAAGATAGAAGATAGATCTAGGTTAAAATTACTTACCTACCCGTTTGCCAATTCGGGTCGCCGACTTGGGTCGTTAACGACCCTGCGTTGGGTCGTTAACGAGCCGTCGTAGCCTTTCTTTGAGTGATTTACGGGCCCAAATCCTGCATCTTGTTAGCTAAAAAACTATCCTACCTTTCTATCCTAAAAACTACTTAAACTCAAACGAAATCTAGGAAAAAGAAGAAAAGAAAGAAAGAAAACTAAAACTATACTAAAAGCGGGTTGCCTCCCGTCAACGCTATTTTTAATGTCGTTAGCCCGACGTACTTACCTTGGCTCAAGGTGGCTCTTGAAACTTTTTTAGTCGGTAGCCGTTAACTTTGAAGATTGCGCCTTGGTTATCGATCAACTCTACCGCGCCATGAGGATAGATGTGATGAACCACGAATGGCCCGCTCCATCTTGTCCTTAGCTTCCCTGGGAATAAACGAAGTCTAGAGTTGAAAAGAAGTACCTTATCGCTAACCTCATAAGTTTTGGGCACCAATTTCTGATCATGCCACCGCTTGGTGCGCTTTTTGTAAATTTCAGCATTTTCATACGCCTTAAGCCTCAACTCTTCTAGTGCTTGCAAGTCCATGAATCGTTTTGCTCCAGCTGCGTTGAGGTTCATGTTGAGCTCCTTAAGAGCCCATAATGCTTTATGCTCCATCTCAACCGGTAAATGGCATGCCTTTCCATACACTAGATTATAGGGAGTGGTGCGTAGAGGCGTCTTGTATGCTGTCCTATATGCCCATAGAACGTCATCCAATTTAGAAGACCAATCCTTCCTCGAAAGGGACACTGTCTTTTCCAATATGCTCTTTATCTGCCGGTTTGAAACTTCAACTTGGCCACTAGTTTGGGGATGATATGGTGTTGCCACCCGGTGTGATACCCCATACTTGGCCAAAAGTGCTTCAAAGCTCCGCTCAATGAAATGAGAATCACCATCACTAATGAGGACTCTTGGAACGCCGAACCTGGGAAAAATGTTAGTCTTAATAAACTTGGCCACGGTTTTAGCGTCGTTGGTCCTTGTAGCGACGGCCTCCACCCACTTAGAAACATAATCGATCGCCATTAGGATATACTTGTAGGGGCCTGATGCGGGAAAAGGTCTCATGAAGTCTATGCCCCATACGTCGAATAACGCGACCTCTAGTATCCCTGTTAGCGGATTCTCATGTATCCAAGTGATGTTGCCCGAGCGTTGGCATCCACCACATGCTGTCACATAAGCTTGTACATCTTTAAACATGGATGGCCAGTAAAGACCACTTTGAAGAATCTTCGCCGTGGTTTTGAATCCTTTTGCATGGCCTCCGGTAGGAAGTGTGTGACATTGACGGATCACATTCTCTACCTCCTCTTCTGGGATACAACGTCTAAAGAGGTGATCACTTCCTTGCTTAAACAAGTAAGGATCATCCCAATAGTACTGTTTTACATCGTGGAGGAACTTCTTTTTCTTTTGTGGGGTTAGTCCCTCGGCGATTACGCCTCCTACAAGATAGTTAGCAAAATCCGCGAACCAAGGGGCTTTTGACCCTCTAACAGCATGAACTGATGTAGAAGAAGTACAAGCAGCAGGAGAGGAAGGGATTGAATCGAATTGAATGAGTTTTGGCTCAGGAATCTTACCTGACTGGGTCGTCACTGGACCTGTGTGGGTCGTTAACGACCTTGGAGATGTAGTATTATCCTCGGTGACGACCTCCCGTGGCATGTTAACGAACTGCCTGACTGATGTGTCGATGCACTTTGGGTCTTTGCCTTCGTGATCTATGCATTCCAGCCTCGTTAACGACCCTGAAGGGGTCGGTGACGAGGGTCTTGCTGAGTTCGACCTCGTTCAACATGAGGTGTTCGTCTGGTCTGGAATCATTTATTGGCACTTCATTGTTGGATTCGGTGATATGGTCAACCGGCAATCTGGATAAGGGATCTGCCACTAGGTTTTCTGCTCCTTTCTTATTTCTTATTTCATGATCAAATTCCTGCAGTAAGAGCATCCAACGAAGCAATCTAGTCTTGGCATCCTTTTTGGCCATTAGGTATCTAACAACCTCATGGTCAATATAAACAATCACTTTTGATCCAAAAAGGTAGGACCAGAATTTTTCAAAAGCGAATACCACAGCAAGGAACTCCTTCTCCGTTGTGGTATACTTACTCTGCGCCTCATCCAGCATCTTACTAGAGTAGTAGATGGCCTGGAGTTTCTTATCCTTCCGTTGTCCCAAGACTGCGCCGACTGCATAGTCACTAGCGTCGCACATAATCTCAAAGGGTAGTGTCCAACCCGGGGACTGCATAATAGGTGCTGACACGAGGGCTGCTCTTAACCTGTAAAATGCTTCAAGACATTCTGGAGACATCTCAAACACTACATCTTTCATTAGTAGGTTAGTCAAAGGTTTAGCTATCTTAGAAAAATCCTGAATAAAGCGTCTATAAAAACCAGCATGCCCTAGGAAACTCCTGATGTCTTTTACAGAAGAGGGAGAAGGTAGTTTTTCAATAAGCTCAATTTTTGCTTTATCTACTTCTATCCCTCTCTTAGAGACAAGATGTCCTAACACTATCCCCTCTTGCACCATAAAATGGCATTTTTCCAAGTTTAACACAAGATTGGTTTCTTCACATCTTTTAAGCACACGTGCAAGGTTAGCAAGACAAGCATCAAATGAAGAACCATAGACAGAAAAATCATCCATAAAGACCTCTACAATCTCCTCTATCATATCCTAAAAAATGGCCATCATACACCTTTGAAAGGTGGCGGGGGCATTGCAAAGCCCGAATGACATTCTTTTATAAGCAAAAGTCCCATAGGGACATGTAAAGGTAGTCTTCTCCTGATCATCAGGATGAATGGGAATCTGCCAAAAACCGTTGTAGCCATCTAAATAACAGAAATAATCATGTTGGGCTAAGCGTTCTAACACCTGATCAATGAAAGGAAGCGGAAAAATGATCTTTTCTAGTAGCGCTATTAAGCTTCCTATAATCAATGCACATCCTCCAACTAGTAGTGGTCCTGGTTGGAATAAGCTCTCCCTTTTCATTTTCTATGACAGTCATTCCCCCCTTTTTTGGAACTACATGGACTGGACTAACCCATTGGCTGTCCGATATAGGAAATATGATCCCAACATCAAGTAATTTAATAATTTCCTTTTTGACCACATCCTTCATGTTAGGATTTAACCTACGTTGATGCTCTATAGTGGGTTTATGATTATCCTCCATGCATATCCTATGCATGCAAAGAGAAGGGGATATGGCAGTTATATCATCTAGGGAGTAGCCTATGGCTTTTCTATGCATCCTAAGCACGTTCAGTAGTTTTTCTACTTCCTCATCTTTTAATTTACCATTGATGATGACAGGAAAAGTAGAATTAAGACCCAGGAATTCATACCTGAGGGAGTCCGGAAGAGGTTTAAGTGTTGGAGAAGGTTCAGCTGGGATTAGAATCGGTTCTTCTGGCTCAGTCTTCAACACCTCTTCAAGGTATTCAAATGCTGATATTTATTGTCTTCGGCCAGGATCGTTAACGATGCTGATGGAGTCGTTAACGACCTTGCTTCTTCTGCCAGGAGAATCGGTACTGAGGCTGGGGAGCTCGTTACTGAAACTGCAGGGGCTATTTCTGCCCATCTTTGACCGGAGAATTCATCATTCGACACCATTCTTCCAACAGTGTCCCCACATTCAATAATCTCATTGTGGGCGTAGAGCACCTTGACTTCGGCTCTATCGGTCTCCTTTATTGACTATTTGAACCGGAATTCCGTCACCTCATCCCCAATTTCGAAAGTTAGGAGTCCCCTCCTAACATCAGTTATGGCTCCAGCTGTGGCGAGGAACGGTCTCCCCAAAATAATAGGAACTACCGGGTCTTCGGGCATTGCCATGACTATGAAATCATTTGGAACAAAGAATTTGCCCACTTGAACCGGAAAGTCTTCTACAACCCCTGTTGGTTTGATGCAAGAGCCATCTGTCATGTATAACCGCATGTTGATTGGCTCTAGTGGTCCCATGTTGGCTTTCGACCAGATTGAGAGGGGAAGTAAACTAGCACTGGCTCCCAGATCACATAGAGCTTTGAATTTGTGATCGCCTATGCCAATTGTTATGGCAAACCTCTCTAGGTCTCCTAGCTTTTCTGGTAGAGCAATAGATCGGACTTCATCTTGCAGCTCTGTGATGGATCTTTTCCTACTAAGAATACCCTTCAAAAATTTCGTGTAAGCCGGCATTTCGCTTAGGGCCTCAGCGAATGGGATGGAAATATTAATGCCCTGAAGAATCTTTACGAAACGCTTGAACTTACTCTCAATAGAGTCCTTTGATTTCTTAATAGGAAAGGGAAGAGATTTTACCATTCTCGGAACCAAGTCAGGCTCGAGAGGTGAAATTACCGGCTCGACACTAGGGTCGTTAGGTTCTCTCCGTGGTTCGTTATCGACCCTGGTGGGGTCGTTAACGAGCTTGGGATTGAGAGGAGGGCTCGGATCAGAAAACTTACCTGGATTAGGGTCGTTGACGACCCTGGGAGCCTCGTCACCATGGTGTGCTGGTTCGGTACCCGCTCTCGTTGGGTCATTACCGAGCTGAACCGTGACGTCCTCTTCAATCTTGTCCTTAGCTTGGACACGTTCCGGTAGTGTCTTTCCGCTCCTAAGGTGTACCGCTGCTATTTGTCCCCTAGGGTTCTCCTTGGGACGGCCCGGAAGTTTCTCTTGTGGTCTTGAAATCAATGCAGCAAGGTTCCCTAGTTGGGAGTCTACATTCTTCTTCCATATATCGAACTCTCCCCATCTTTTGTTTTGATTGTTAAGGTTGGCTTGGATTCCGCTAATGCCTTCCTGTAACTCTAACGCCCATGATGGTGGCTCTTGGTAGCCTAGAGGTCGATATGGTGCAGGTCTCTTATCCGGTGGGGGCGCTGCATAGTTGACATTCGGATTTTGGTTGCCCCATGCAGGATAGTGGTTTGACCTATCAAAATTACTAGGTTGGTTTCTGTATGGGCCTCTCATATAGTTCACTTCAGCATATGTCTCAGCGGCTCTCACCTGCTCTATGTTAGTGCAAGCAAAAGTACTATGGGCAGAAGAGTCACACTCTTGACAAGATTGAGAGGATTTCAGAAAACTTACCTGCTTTTTCAAGCGGTTGACCTCGTCTTGCAGAAATTGATTTTTGACATCGGGGTCAACATCTTCCTTGTTGGGGATGTAGAGACGCCTCTGGATCTGGGGAGATTGCTGGGTACCATACATGGCATCATAGTTAGACAGCTTGTCCAACAATTCTGATGCAGTTGTGGGCTCCATCTCTATAAAACCGCATGTTGTATGCGTGTTGATGCGGTTCTTCGTCTCTGCATTGATACCCTGGAAAAAGAATTCTTGAAGCACATATAAGGGTTGCCCATGAGTGGGGCACTGTCTAAGCATCTCTTAAAATCTTTCCCATGTTTCAACGAAAGTCTCATTAGACAGCTGGTGATAGGAGGTGATGCGTTTTCTCAACTCCGTTGTCTTGGCAGGAGGGAAAAACTTTGTAAGAAATTGATCATACAAGTTCTTCCAAGTCCTGATAGACTTAGGAGATAAGCTCTCCAACCAGCTCAGGGCCTTTCCAGTAAGAGACCACCTGAAAGCTTTTAACAGAACATATTCAAGTGAGACACCTTCAGCAGCTATGATGTCATATAAATCAAGAAAATTCCTAATATGTTCCATAGGGCACTCAGTAGGTTTCCCTTCAAACCGAGCTCGTTTGATCAAGGATATAAATTAAGACTTAATCTCAAATGGTTTCTCTATCTCCGGAAGCACAATTGGAGACTCTGGCACCCTCAGTTCCGGATGCATGTATTGTTTAGCATTCCTCGGATAGGCATTCAGCTCTTCTTGTAGACGAGCATTGTTGACTCGTTGACGCTCAACCTCGGCAGCAACGTCTTCTTTCTCAGTTTTCAACGCCTCCATCTGTTTTTGGAGGACTTCCAACTGACGAGCCATCTCTTCAGGTGTGGCCATAGCTCGGTTCTCTCGGCGTCTACGATGCAGGGAACGTTCGGGTTCTGAATAATAACCAACATTGTCAAATTCAAGCCTTCGACGTCCTACCGGCATACGCTGAGAAAACAAACAAAGAAAACAAAAATTAAAAACAAAAACGGGGTCGAGCTATTCCCAGACCCAAAAATAAACAAACAAACGTTGTTGCTTCGCCGACAACGGCGCCAATTTGTTGAAAGGGTTTGTTGACAACAAAAAAATTTATAGTCAAGACCCCACTGAGTATAGGGGAGTCAGGATTATTCCACTGGAAGCACGGTTGTTTGTCTATCAAACTACAAAGAAAAATAAAACAAAGCAAAACAACACAACGCACTCACGACCAACCTCATTAACGACTTTTTCAAGGTCGTTAACGAACCTGGATAAACTACTAAAACACACACTAACAACCTAAGAACAGGTTCGGTACTGAGGCAACGAACTCTGTAACGAATATAACCGAAGAAAATTCAAATAAGAACAAAAATCTAGGACAAGGGTTACCACAACATAGCCATGCACATAAACTCGTAAAGAAGATAAAGATCATGCCCTTAAATAGATAAATTCATCAACTTTCATCGATTAGCAAGCAAATCAATCTACTCTCATAAACTAATTCACTCAATCACTTGTTTTGGATCCAAAGCTCGAAACTTTCGCAATCGAATAATATCAACCTTCAAGTCTATAACTTTCTCTTTCAATAAAGTTAAGAACTCAAATTACCTTGACTCTCACTAGGCATAAACACAACAAGCAATCTAAAAATAGATATAAGGCATTCAACACATCATCTTACTCATCAAACCATGCATAACTATGTCGGGTTTAACCCCGACCCTAGATAGGAAAACTACTCACTATTCATAACTATAAAGTAAACAACTTCAATAAGAGAAAACATTGAAAACAAAACTAATTACTAAAAAAAATATCGTCTTATACACTTTAGAAGAAAACCGAAACCAACAAGAACACCGAATCGAAAACACGATTAACGACCTTAGCTTCACTCTCGTTCCACCACGGCTCGACCTCTTCCGACTCGACTCTCTCTATCGGCTCTTCCAATCCGTCTACTACTCCAACACCCCCCTTTTGGCTAGAAAAGAAGGGTATTTATACTAATAAAGCTATCTAATAAAAAAGGCTAGAAGATAAAAACTTTCCTAAAAGATAGAAACTAACTCTAAAAAGATAGAAATAAAACCTAGAAAGATAACAAGACCTAAAATATATAATATAATAACCCTAAAACTCATTAAAAAACCTACCGACATGGAATAAATTTCCGCACAGGGTCGGTAAACATCACAACAAACTCTCGAAAAACTTTATCTCTAAGCCTCGTTAACGACCCTTCACAGCCTCGTTAACGAGCCTGGATTTGGATTTCTTCAACACTTCAACTCCAAAAATCTTGACTTCGACTCCTTTATCTCGTATTCTTCCGTCCTCCACAATAGCACTCATATCAGCTCCAAAAAGCACCGTTTTCCTTGCTAAAAACCTACAAAAAGACACAAAAAGGAGTAGCTTCCATACTTTTCACAAAATATGCAAACTTATCCTAAAACACACAAAACTAACCCTAAAACTACTAAACTAAACCTAACAAACTAAGAAAATACACTAAAATTATACCAAAAACACGAACATCAGTAGGGTAGGTAGTTAGAGCTTATTTGCTATATATATTGTTGTTTAGGTTGGGTGTTGTGCTTGCATGAGAATGCTTTTATTCCTCTTTGTAAGCTTCCTTTTGATTTTGATGATCTAGGGATTATAGTTTTTATGAGTGATAGTATTCTGAGTCACTTAGGGACGAGTGAGATTCAAGTGTGGGGGAGTTTGATATACGCAATTATGTTGTCTATTTAGGAGGAGTTTTAGCATATATTTGTGATGGTTTTAGGTGCTTTAAAGACTATTTTCAGCTAGGAAACGGAAGACCCAAAGATGCATATTATTGGACTTTTAGAGCTGGATTGAAGAACAAGTGAAGATCGACGTTCTGGTATTGGCGGCGACCGCCGCCGACCAGGCGGCGCCGCCTCTGACGGTCAGCGAGATTCTTACGTGCCACATGTCATGTTGTGATTGGATCTTCTATGTCAGCTTTATTCCGTTTTTATGTATTTTTGGATAGACTTTTTAGACCTAGTTTATATATTAGGGTTATGAGAGTTGCACTTCTCATCAATCATTCTATGTATTATCATATTTTCTCTTTAAGACTTTTTGAGTTGTTAGTTTTTAATGGAGAACTAAGCCCTTTTGCTTAGTTAGACGGTTTGAAGCCTTTGTTTGACTTTCAGTTGTGAGATTTCTACTCTTTATCTATTGCATGGAATTATTTTACTCTCTTGATTGAATTGTTTATGTGATTGATTTCAATAATTTCTAGAGTTGTTGTTATTGAATCTCAATTGCTAGATCTAGAGAAATTACTGGTTGAGTTTCTCTATTTTATAGTAACAAATTGCATTGCACTAGTATCTGGTTGTGCTAGTCTATTGCAGAATGGAGTTAAATTGCATTCTAGTATAAAAGCTGGTTGTTTTATACTAGAATTGTATCCTGATTATATTCCTATTCTTAATGTTGCTTTTGAATTGAATCTTGATAGTTTCAGGGTTATTCAATTAGTTAGGATTGATAGTATCTGGTTGTGATATTAATTATCTTTGAAAAGGAATTGGAATTCCATATTCATGCGATATTGAGTGAATCTATGATCAACTTGTCATACGAATGCGGATATCTGTTTGGCTAAGTGTTTTCCCTAATTTGATAAAAACTCCAACTTTAATTGCTTTATTAGTTTTTGCATGCTAGATAGTAGTTTAATTCATAAAACTCCCTTTTACTTTAACTGACATAAAATTTACATAAAAAGATAAACCATCCTCCCTACGGATTCGACCCTTACTTCACTAAGACTACAGTCTTTAGGTTTGTTAGGATTATTTTGCATAGCCGTGATTTGCACGATGAAATCACCGCTATCACTTCTAGAGCACGGGGTACTACTAGTTCACGAGCAAATCGTCCTTCTACTTTTAGGGGACGAGCTCCAGAGGTGCTTTTACCACTACTAATTGTGGGAGAGGCAACCCCAGAGCAGTATGGGCTCAGTTTGACTCAGGATTGGAGTCGGTTTAGGCTCCAAAGTCTTATGAAAAGGATATGAAAGCCCACCCGCTAAATTGACTGGAAATTCATGGAAGATTTAGGGTTGCAGGGAGAATTGACCAAGGTTGCTCAAGCCTTGGGATTTTGGGTGTTCATTAATTTGAGAGAGGCTACTTACAAAGGCCTCACTTTTGAGTTTCTAAGCACTCTGAAGTGTGATATTACTGAGGGATAAGGAGTTGAAGCAGGGCTATGTAGATTTCAGTTGGGAGGAATGCAAACAAGGATGGTTTTTAATGATATTAATGTTATGTTTGGCTTTCCTAGAGTAGATTACAAAGAAGTGACCCGTTGTGAGAGCCAAGCCTCTTGGTTGAATGTGGACTTTTGGTCCAGGATTACAAGGAAGCTTGTCTACAAGCCTTCAAGGGCAAAATCATCTTTCATCTCCAATCTCGTTATTCGTATCCTGTAGAGATTCATTGCTCACACCATTAGTGGAAGAGGAGATGGTGAGAACAATTGTCCAAGGAAGGACTTGTTTCTTATATGTGCATGTTTGCAACAATAGGATGTCAACCTAGCAGGTTTGATGATGGCCCAGTTGTACCAAGTGGGCCGAGTTAGAGGTACCTCTATTGCTATTGGTAGTATTGTGATTCGGTTTGCCCACCATTATGGCATTGACTTGAGGGGATTTCAGGCTGACATGGAACCTTTACCCATGAGTTTCAAGATGTTCCATAGCATGAAGGTATGCTACCAAGCTAGGGGGACATATTATTGGGTGTTAGGAGATTCAGGTCGAGTCATGAAGCTGCCTAATGAGAGGAGGAGTAAGATTTCTATTGGGAGGCAACATTATAAAACTTGGATGATCCCTATCTTAGATAGTGATTTGGTTGTGCATCAGGTTAGAGGCCAGGATACAAGGGTTCGATAACCTAGAGAGCCAACTTACTATCCATAGCATGAGGTGGTAGAAGAGGAGGAGGATGAAGTAGAAGATGAAGATTTTGAGATGGAGGTTGATGATGATGATGATGATGATGATAGTGAGGAGGACCAACTGGTTGCTGAGGCTGGCGCAGTTCATCAGGGTATGGGCTATTCTTCAACCCAGTTTGATCAGTTGTTTGGTATGATGCATCAAATGCACTTGGACACCACTCAAGGGTTCCAAGGGATACATGATTATGTGGATGAGCATTTTTCTGCATTCCAAACACATTAGGATCAGCGGTTCTCTGCCTTCCAAACACAGTATGAGGCATTTTAAGCACGCCATGATGAGTAGTTTAGGCTGCTCAATGCTAGATTGGATGATTGGAGCTCCACAGGCTACCCGCCTCATCAGTACTACCCTCAGTACAGCTTTCCTCCTCCAACGTATACTCAATTTCCTGCTTATCCACCACTTCCTACAGAGTATCCACCACCACCACTAGTGTCGGATTACCAACACTACCCGGATAGTTAGATCTTTTTGATTTTTTCTCTTTCCCTTTCTTTTTATTTTACTTTGGGGACAAAGTATGTTTTAAGCATGGGGAAAGAGAATTACTTGTTTGCATTGCATGTAGTTGCATTAGATTAGGCAAATTTAATTTTTGCATGCATTGATTAGAATATTGAAAAATGAAAAAATTCAAAAAATTCAAAAAAATGACAAAAAAATATTGCATTTAGGTTCTTATTTCACAAATGTTTGATACATCTTGTTTTTCTATGCTTTGATGAAATTGTAACCCATGATTTGCATGATATGCTGAAGTTTCTTTGATATGAGCATGATCTTTGATTACTTACTTTGACTATAGGATTGAGCATGCATATTATCAAGAATTTTAGATTTATTTTGAAGTTCTAGACACAATATACCTTGTGAGATTATTTGGCCTTTAATTGATGAATTGTTCTCTATTTCTTGAGTGTATCACCTTGATTGTATAGCTCTAGAACTTGCATTATGACTGCTTTTCAAGACTGCGAATTCATATGATCCCAAGACAATGAACTTGCATTATGATTGCTTTAATTGATGTAATTGTTCTTTTTTTTTAGAGGAAAAAAAACAAATGATGCTTGAAGAATTCATAGGTTGAGAGAGAAGAAGAATGATTGTGTGTGAAGACGCCAGAAAAATACTCCGACCAAAGGGGAGATAACGTTCGTTGGAATCGGAAATTCGATGTAGCTAGAGAGGACTCTAATGCAAATATCTTTAGAAAAAAGGCTTTAGATTTAGGTATTTTGGAATTTAGGGTTTCTTCAAAATCTAGGATTATGGTTGAAAAGGACTAGGAAAGTTGATTAGTAAGTTTGTACGGATTCTTATCCCTTCTTTTACAATAGCTTTGAATTACATGATTTGCTTGTAGCTTGAAAATTCTGAATTTGGTGTAAATTGTAAACCATCACAATTTAATTTTTATATACTTTTTCATAATTTATTATGGCTTGATAAAACCTTCGTTAGTTGAATTTGCTTGATTGAAATCAATTACTAGAAACAATATGATCAGAAGATTGGCAAGTTTAAATTGCTTGCAACTTACTGTGATGCACATTTGAGGCTCTCACCTTGGTATATTGCAGGAGAGAAACCATCCTCACAGTCTCGCACCCATCTTCGTGACTTTGTCTCACCAAAACACAATCCCCAAATTTTGCTTTTGTTTTTCTTTCTCTAAATATCCTCAAACTAACGTATTTCCCAATATACATAACAGATTGGGTATGAGACGAATTATGTACAAACCTAAGGGTTATCATACGAAATATGTAAGAGTTTAGTATACCTCAGGGTTACCAGATAAAATTACCGACTAGAAAATCATTCAACAAACCCCCATACTTTGGTCCCTTGGCATTTAATTAAAACACACTTACCCGACCGACCCTTACTTACCATTCTACTCAGATTGGTTAAGTTAAAATTCTTTGATAGGTAAAATGACTGAAAAATATCTCATCACATAGGAGGTTCAAGAAACGGTTTCCTAGAGTCGCCTTAGGTGAAAAGATATAAGGAGAAAAATCTTTAGAATAGGGGGATCTTATCTTTTACAAGATATTCCATTGTAACCGAATCACAAGGAAATAAATTTATCTTTATCGATTGAACCTTGATACGATGAGTTCGCCATAGTTTTCCTTTTTTCTATCTTTTCCGATCTCAAAAGTATTCAAACTCGATTGCATATTCGATTCTGACCCTACCTTGAACGTTTGAATACTAAGGTATTTTTTGTCCAAAACAATTTGGCGCCCACCGTGGGGCCATAGTTGGAAAAATCACAAAGAAACCATGTTCCAACAACCGCTTCCATGTACGACCATGAAGAGAGTGATCTTGGCCACGACGGTCTTAGAGACCCTGGTCGCCACGAGGATCTGATAGCAACAACCACCAAACGGAATTGTTAGACTTCGCCCAAAGGCTCCGTTACATGGAGAGGGATTTGTCTAGCTAATGCATTAGTACAAAAGATACTAGGCTAGTATCAAAAGTCTCACTACCGAAAATGACGGCTTGCGAACACATTAACGAATCAGGCCATGATACCTGTGCAGCAACCGCGCTAAAACGATGATGGACAATGGAGGCTTGGTCACCAGGCTCCACCTTGATGAGGGCGAGGGAAAATTGAGGAACAAGTCAGGCCATGACACCGGTGCAGCAACACCAAGTTCGCAACAATTTTTTCCACCGTTCCTAGGGCCCCATCGAGCCTACCTTCACAAGCGTGGAGCATCGGGGGAAACATGACGCCTTATATTACCCTTTGGTCAACAGGTGACATGCCTCCACTCTATCCTAACGATATCTTGATGGCCAATGACGATGATCAAGATATTTGACATCCCCGCGATCTTGAATAAATCGTCCGAAAAAATGTTCGTGACCACCTCAAATTGTTCGCAAAGCAGATGGATAGAATCCTAGGAGTCCCTTAACCCATTGAGAGGGAAGCCGTAGAAGGGTATGACGAATCTCCTTTCTTCTTTTCCATCACAAGGGTAGAGATACCCAAAAATTTCTCAGTTCCGCCAATAACCGCCTACGATGACACGAGTGACCCCGACGAACACATCGCCATCTTCAAGCAGAAGATGATGACGAGCGTGGTCCCTTACCACTAGGAGGCGTTGATGTGCAAAGGGTTTGGAACAGCTCTAAAGGGACCCGCCCTTAAGTGGTCCATGAATCTCCTCAAGGGTAGCATAAGGTCCGTTGTCGACCTGATGGATTCTTTCCGAATACAGTTCGCTAGTAGCATGAGATTTGAAAAATAATCAAGCGATCTGTACTGGATAGTGGAAAAACTAAATGAGTCCACAAGGGAGTATCTCGGTAGGTTCAATTGAGAGAAAGTTTCCATCCCTCAATGTGACGTGTTCGAAGCCTTTCAACATGGAGTAATCCAAGAGGGAGACCTATACAAGGAACTCACCAAGCATCCCTGTGTTAGCTTTAAAGACGTCCAGACTAAGGCTTTACCCCAAGTCCGTCTCGATGAAGACTTAAAACTAAGAAGTGAGAAAGCAAATGAGCGTATGGGATCGCATGGAAAAGAATGTAACGGTTGACCATCGGTGAGAGCGCTGGAATCAACCCTACACCCGTCCTCACCAAGACTCTATCAAAGTAAACATCCCTAGTGCGCGCCAAGCTTGTCTCTCCAAAGTTTGTCAAGCCACCACCACCTAGGTTTGAGGAGTTTAATTTGGGTATATCCCTAGAAGGACTTATAAAAAAAACCCTCAGTTGGGAAGGACCATGAGGTGGCCAAAGAGAAATGAGAAGCCACACCCAAACAGGGACATGACCAAATGGTGTGATTTCCATGACGATTATGCTCATATCATAAGTGAGTGCATAACACTCAGAAGAGAAATAACATTTCTAAGATTTATTTTGAAGTTCTAAACACAATTCCCTTGTGAGATTATTTGGCCTTTAATTGTTGAAATTGCTCTTTTATTCTTGAGTGCATCACTTTGAATTACTAGCTCTAGAACTTGCCTTATGACTCTTTTTCAAGACTCCTTTTTATTACTAGATGCATGACATTAAATTAACTAAGGCATGCTTCTTATTTAGCCTATTATTTCCCTTCCTACTTTACAAGATCCATGTTTTGACATCCCATTTTTTTGAGCTTTAAGCCTATTTTGATAGCTCCACAAAATATTTCCTAGCCTATATAAGCTTGACCCATTTAGGATCTATACTTTAGGTGGTTTTGTTTATGTGGTTGTGAATATGTATGCTTTTGTTTGCTTTAATTTGATTATGTATTGTTAAATCTCTCTTGTTTGACTAGTTGATTGAAGTTGTGATTTGCATGAGTTATGAGGTTTGATTGATTCCCAATAACCTTGACTGGTTTGATTTCTCTATGCTTAATTGAATAAATCTAATCTAGGATTTTGTTAGATTGATCACCTAATTGAATTTCTAGGTTAAATTATAATTGAATCCTGTTAAGTATCGGTTGGTGTACTAATTTGATCAAGAGTAAAACTTTAATCAATTTAGGACCGGTTGGCCTAATTGGTTAAAGAAGAGAAGTCAATCACAATTTATCTAGATGTCTGGTTGCTCTAGATAATTGTTCCTATTGATACTTGAATCGTAAAGTTCTTGTCAATTTGAATCTATAAGGTCTCTTAGGTTATTTGATGATTAGGGTTCTTAGATCCGGTCGAACTATGAACTAAAGATGAAGTTTGGATTACAAATTCATGATAGATTAGTTAAGGTGAAAAGAGAATCCAAAAGAATCAATGATCAACAAAGCAATATCATAATGGAAGTTAACTAGTTTAACATATTTCTCTCACATATTTACAAATCAACTTTCAATTCTATTTTACATTCTAGTTTAGATTAGTTACTCAAAATTCTTAAACCCCCCCCTTCCATTATTACTTGGCACGCAAGTATAGCACATTTACATGTGTCTTTGTGGGATCAACCCTTGCTTACCATTCTAATAAATTTGGTTAAGTCAGGACTCTTTAATTAAGTATAGTGACTGCGAAAATGCCTCAACAATAGTGCTCTCCGGTTGACGACCGACATTCTATGATTCTGATTGGGCTGCTTTCCCATTGACTAGACGCTCGGTTTCTGGCTATTTTGTCAAGCTTGGTTGTTCCCCGATCTCTTGGAAAACCAAAAAACAACATATTGTTTCTCGCTCTTTTGCTGAAGCCGGGTATCGGTCTAAGGTGTCTGTTTGTTTTGATCTTGTTTGGTTAAAACAATTGCTTGCTTCCCTTGGGATTTCTCATCGACTTCCCATTCGCCTTTATTGTGGCAGTCAGACTGCATTGCATATTTCTTCTAATCCCATCTTTCATGAATGGACTTGGCGTAATGAAATTGATTGTCATTTCGTTAGTGATCTTGTTCTTAATGGAAAGGTGTCTTTATCTCATATCTCAATGTCTCATCAGTCCGCTGGACTCAATTTCAGTATTTGTTGTCCAAATTGGGCATTGTTGATCCACATGCTTCACCTTGAGGCGGAGTATTAGGGATAGAATATTAATGTATATTATTTTCATATAATTGTATATCTTATCTTATTCTATCCTTTGTAAGTTAGAACTTTATATTGATCCTTTTCAAGCCATAATCGATCCAAGAAAATCTACCAAATCTCTATCGTTACATAAACTATTCAAATCTATACCTATATATTAAAGTTGTACCTTTTCGAGCCACCAGAACAATTCTAGCCCCATCATTAACAAAATTAATTTTTATTCTTTATATTTTAACTTTTTCCTATTAAATTCTTCTTTAACTATTTAAATCTATCATTAACATCAAACAAATATCTATTAGTCTAACAAATTTAAAATATTTTAAAATAAGTATAAATATCTTTTATCTTTTAGCATGATATATTTTCACGAATTTATTTATATTATATATATTATTTCTTTTATAATTATAAATAATGTTAAATAATGATAATATTTAAAAATAATAAAAATAGGTAATATAATAATTAAAAGATATATTGAAATATTTGATAACCTCTAAGTTAAGGTACATAGAGAGTTATAAATAAATATAATTTTTAATCTTATCTAATATTTACTTCCATAAATGAGTTTGCCCCCACCTTAAATGAAAATAAATTATTTTTTAAAATTATTTTCTATAAATAAATTATTTTTATATTTATCTTTCATATTTTATTATATCTTATTTATTATTTTAATTATTATTTTATCTAAATCTTATCACTTCCATATTCTAATATATAAATATTTTTTTTATTCATATGTTATTTTTTTTAAATTAAATATCTATGAAGTATCATTAAAAAAAAGGAGAAATGTACATTTTTTACCTTAATAATCTTTTTTATTCTCAAAATTAAACTTAATAATTTATATTTAGTTTTTTTATTTGATCTCAAAAAATAAAAAATTTGTACATTGTACATGCAATAAATTACTTACATTAATTTTTATAATATATTGTTTTTATATCTATAAATACCAAACCATAGTCGTGTATGGCACGACGAGTATAACTAGCTATATATTAAAGTTGTACCTTTTTGAACCACCGTAACTACGATTCTGGCCTCACCTCATATTTCAAAAATTAATTTTTATTTCGATTATTATAACTTCTTTCAATTAAATTCTTTGTTAACCATTTAAATTTATCTATAACATCAAACAAATATCTATTTAGTATAACAATATCTTTTGAAAGCTTCCTTATACAAGTATTTAAAATTAATGATAAAATATTTAAAATATTTTAAAACAAATATAAATCTTGTAACATATATCTTTTGATGAATTTATGTATAGATATATATTAATTTTCTTTTATAATAAAAAATTAACTATAAATATTTATATTTTTTAAATTTAATAAAAATAGATAATAAAATATTTAATAAATATATTGAAATATTTGATAATCTCTAAATTTACGTACGTGGATAGTAATAAAATATGAACAATAGAATATGTAATTTTATCTAATCTTTACTTTATCAAACCAAAAAATGAGTTTGGTCCCATCTTAATTTAAATTAATTTAATTTTAAATATTTTATATAAATAAAATAAATATATCTTTCAAATTTTACTATACCTTATTTATTAAGTTAACTATTATTTTTTTAATTCTTATCTCTTCCATATTTGAATATATAATTTTTTATTCATATTTTATCTTCTTTTGTAATTAAATATCTATGAAATATCATCAAGGAAAAAAGAAAAACGTAATTATTTTATCATAATAATATATTTTCATTCTAACATTAAATTTAATCGCTTATATTGATTAAAATAATTATACATTCCGTTATATTTTTATTTATTAATATTAAGTTAACTCTTATTTTTTTAATTCTTATCTCTTCCATATTTGAATATATAATTTTTTTATTCATATTTTATCTTCTTTTTTAATTAAATATCTATGAAATATCATCAAGGAAAAAAGAAAAATGTAATTATTTTATCATAATAATATATTTTCATTCTCAACATTAAATTTAATCATTTATATTGATTAAAATAATTATACATTCTGTTATATTTATTTATTAATATTCTATTTATAATGTCTATAAAATACTGAATCATAGTCGTAAATAGTACGACGGGTACAATTAGTTATCATAAACCAGATTAAATCCGGACACTTTGTTTTGGAGAGTTTGGTTCAAATGAAACAAAATATTATCTTAAAACGTGAAACGAATGCACTTTTCCTAATTAGTCACTTTTCATACAAAAGTGCATTGAAAATACAAAAAATGCACTACAAAAAGTATGAAAAGTATACTAAAAAGTTCGAAAAGTGGAAATGCGAAAAAGTGCACTCCGAAGTGAAAAAGTGCATCATTAACTAAAAACGTACATTCATTTCAGGATAAAAAATTCGTTTCAGAATAAACATTTATTTCATTTTAACCAAACTCTTGCTTTGGATCTCCCTAAATAAAAAGTCACCATGCAGTTGCTATTAAAAAAGTCTCTGGTTGCAGGATCCGCACGAAATAATACACGGCCGATTGCTTCACGATGCATAAAAATTTTACTATAAGAAAAACTAATGGATCCAAATCACGCAAGCTTTGTTTAATTATTACTAATTTCATTGGTTGAAAGCTTTGTTTATTAAGAAAGACTAATGGATCCAAATCACGCATTGTTTAATTTAGTACATTGATCAAATTCGTTGCAACTTTCTATACTGGATCTGATAGTAGAAAGCTGGATCTGATAGTCTTATCTTAGTTTATAGGATTGAAATGCATATGTATATGGGTTATCAGACCACGACGGACACGATGATAGGGAAAAATGGAACCGAATGAAATTTTTCTAAACGTTTTTTTAGTAGATAAGAATTCCGAGAGGCTAAAAAATCGGCAGTCGAAAATTGGCAACAACAAGCAAAGAAAATACAAAACCGAATAGAAGGACCAAAAAGTGCTTAGACGAAAGAAGAGTACAACGCAAAGGAATCAGAACGTTGCGGCAAGACGGTCAAAACGGACAACTTTGGTAAAGAACTCCTGACGTTGTCACCACTGGAATAGAGGATCTTCAGAAACCTCGAAACGTCCACGACCACGCTCATCGACTCGAACACATCCAACCACAGGTCCTAATATCAGATAAGTATATAAGCTTGAGCAATACCTGCAAAAGATCAACACAGAGGGCAACTAAAAAAGTTAGCCAAACTGGGCTAGGGCCCAAAATAGAGCCCATCAACAGCCCAATCAAGATATCATCAAAAGGGATAAAAATAAATCTCATGGAGGCCCAAAAGGCCATACACTCAAATCTAGAACGAGAAGATCGAAACGCAACAAACAAATTCAGGTTGCGCAGCAGCCATGTCGTCCGACCGAATCGGTGACAACAGATCAGCCACGCAAGGCACCAAGGTGTTCTAGAGGAGAAGATCGGAACCAGAGTGTTCAAAAGTATTGTTCACAGGCAGAGATCGGAAACGGAAAGTCGGAAAAATCAGAGGAGACAACAGGAAAACAACCGGCCGACGAGTATTTGCACATAAAGAGGTCGGTGGTGCTAGATCCAAAAACAATGGTGATTCTAAGAGCCAATCCGAAAGGGGAGAAAGCAATCAAGAAAGTGTGGAACCAAGACCAGCGGTGCTATATCCGAGATCTAAAGAAAGAGGTCGGCGATCAACAAATTTCTAAAGGATTGCACTTCTTTCCACAAAATCAACAAAACTTCTTTAAACATCTGCCTGATTTTATAAGGGATGACCTTTTTCGGTGCCATCCAATCCGAAAGGGGAGAAAGCAATTAAGAAAGTGTGGAACCAAGACCAGCTGTGCTATATCCGAGATCTAAAGGAAGAGGTCGGCGATCAACAATTTTCTAGAGGATTGCACTTCATTCCACAAAATAACTTCTTTAAACATCTGCCTGATTTTATAAGGGATGGCCTTTTTCGGTACCTTCTCAGCGAGTATCTCGGTGCCTTCTTGGCGATTATCTCGGTGCCTTCTCGGCTTGATCTTCTCGGCCGTTCTTCATCTCTCTGGAATTAGGGATTCTAGAGAGAGGTCAAAGCTTTTTATGACCCTTCTAAATGTTTATTGTGAGCGGGTAAAAATACCTACCATATTATTATTTTCTGTGTTATCGCCATAAAAGTATTTTTATTTATTACGTATTTATTAATTTTTTTTATCTATTTTTCTATTAAATTAAATACGGTGGTTATGCAAATTAATGGAAGATTCTATCTTTAAAAAAGATAGAATTTTACTTGGAGAAAAGGGTAAGATATTGCTTGCTTGGGCTTTAAGGTAGTTGCCTAGCCCAAAAGATAGAATTGTTGCCCCCCTAGGATCTCCTTCTTCTATTATAAATGTACGTCTTTGCCGTTTAGAGAAAGCATATTAAGAAACATATTGAGAGCTTGGACAGGTTAATATTCGCTTAGCTCAACTGTTCAAGGAGATTCATACTCGTTGAATTCTCTAGCTTTCTTATTTATTCCTTGACGCTCAAACGATAACTACTCTTTTGACTTAGGAATCGAAGGTGGATTAGGGGGTCCCCGCCCTTGTGTCCATTGTTTTGCAGATTACATGTTAAGAGAATCAGTTGGAACAAAAGAGGAAGAGGAGCATTCAATTAGTGCATTGAAGACGGAATTTTTGTGCACTAACAATTAGCGTCGTCTGTGGGAACAAGGATTAAATCCACGAGCAATAGTTCCTAGAAAAAAAAAGTAATTTTTTGAAGTCCTAGGGCAATCGCATGAAGCATAATGGGCGTCTCGGCTAACAAAACGCGACCGCGGCACCAGGCTGCGGCCGCGACCCACAAAGACCGCGATCGCGGCCGATCGGAGTACGCCTTTGGAAATTCGCGATTACGGATCTTCGACCGGAGTGCCCTTCCGGAAATTTGTGTTTTTGGATTTTTTTCTAGCCTAAGGGCGTCATCAAAAATCAACAAAAGAGATCATTTTTCGTATAGGCTCGGAATCCAGCGAAAAGTCTATTGACGGACTATAAAAAAGATCCGTAGAAGAAGAAGTTCTTTTTCGTTGGGGCAAACCAGACGGGAAATAGGCTTCAACAATCATATACCTATTGCGGGATAATCGTGACCTCTTCGCATAGGGCCCATGCAATTTCGCTCGAACAGACTCGGATCTTACTTGCCATAGGCAGAACGTCCACCTAAATGTGAAGTTGATCGAAAAAGCAAGCAAAACGATTCTCTATTTTGCAAACAGAAGCCTTAATCGCTAAAATAAGGAGATTAAAGTAAATTAGCGCTATTCAAGAGGTTTGGTGTCCAACTTCGTCATCAAACACCATCATGGTCAAGAAAAATTGGAAAGTCTGAGTGGACTTTACCAATCCCAATAGTACGTGTCCAAAAGACTTATTCTCGCTTTCAAAGATAAATTAATTAGTGCATTCCAAGTCAAGCCACAAGCTAAGTTCTCAGAGGATGTAAACAATCGATCCACGCAACGTGAGGCTGGAATCAATATCTGACAACCAATAAACGAGCTTTCTTTGTCCCGAAGAAACGACGAACCCACTAAACCTAAAATCGTTGGGGCAAACTCTGATCATCGCTCGGAGAATAATCAAGACTCACAGGGTGATCAAGTGAAACTCTAGAACGTACCGAGCAAGACAACTTGCTCAAAGATGATCAAATCCGTGACCCGACCTCACCCTCAAAGGATGGTTTCTCTTCGTGCAAGCCAGCGAGGTTCGGATCAAGTGACAGAATCAATGATTATAGCCCTACAAAATTTGATGAAATCGATAATCTCCGGGAATCAGCGATGCGCATCGATGAACCCGAAAGCAATTAAGGTAGTGGGGCATCGACCACCGCCAAGAATAAAGACGGGATTGTGCTTACAACGCACTCTAGCTTCCGCTTTAAAAGAGAACAAGCGGATTCAAAGAAAGAATAATCGAATGAATTCTTATTGCTATCAAGCTTTGGACAAATCGCTAGGCTAAAATGTTCTTTGGAAAAATTCAAGGAAAGCCCCTCATCAGCGAATCGGCAATCGAAAGAACCAATCGACGGCTTGTAAGCGTTATCGGATTCGCCGATAACTGCCGCGATCCCGAGCCGGTAAACACTAATGAGAAGATTAAAGGAATACAATACGAATACTCGAAACAAACACTAAAGTGCAAAAATCCCTCGACTAGCAAAGACCGCGATCACGGCCAGCGAAGCCGCGGTCGCGGCCAGGAATTCTGTTGTCGTGGTCCTAGATCCCGCAGTCGCGGACAGTCCCCAAAAGAAAAGAGTCTCCTCAGTTAACAGGGTCCGCGAGTGCGGGTTGCAAAACCGCGACCACGGTTCACCCTAAGGAGCTGCAAATTGAAGTTAGATATTGGAAATCGTACGATGTGAGTCGTAATTAAGGATCTGAAGAATGAGTGATGGGGTATTGTGAAGCTAAAGATGCTCAAATATGATAGAAGAGTTCAATTTATTCAAGATTGGACAATGATCAAGCGAGCAAAACGATTCCATCAATGCATTGGCAATGTTAGCCACTCATGCAAGAAGCTCACTCAAAGACCTCGATGCCTGTCAAGGTATCGGGATGTCCAACAATTGGCATCTAAATCGAAATTGTGAGCAATAATTTGCTTTCAATTGTGACTGTGATCACAAGAAACAAAACTGTGTAGGATCTAGGATGGCAAACGCCCTTGATGCGCAACTTGGATGAGAATGTTTAGCCCTCGGATATCGCCGGGGTACGGAAAGTTCTCTTAAGGGCTCATAGATTGGCTATCGTTGGAAGAGATTTTATATCATCGTTCTTTTTCCTGCCAAACTTGAGATGTGTACCCCCAAGAAAGGTTGAGCCTACATTGTATGAGATCCGTGAAAACATATATGAAATGTACGTCGGAGATTGCATTTCGACTCTTCAAGCTCATTTGCAAAAATATTGGTGGCCTTTCATGTGAAAAAGTGGCGCGAGAAAACCAATAAAAGAATCACCGTGCTCCTTCTGACCACCTCGTCTTCGCCGAGACGCTGCTGCTACATGAATCGCATCCTACCAATGGGAAGCCAAATGGGACATAACACTACGCATTAAAATCCATACTTGTCGGGTCAACGACCTTGTACTTCGACAGATCTCGAGAGGCGTACGTGGCCAGTGTATGGCATTGCTCGACCCAAATCGAAAGGGACCATTTAAGAAAGCCGCAACGCAAGGTCGGAGAAGCTTAATTGTTGAAGAGTCTTGACGGGAATGTCGTCCCTCGGACTTGGGATATCGCCAATTTAGAGAAATTCCACCCCTAGAAGCAAAACCGTGAGCGCGGATTTCTACCGCGGTCGCGGAATTGTCGAACGCGACCGCGGCTTCTTATGGCCACTATCGCGCAATCGCCGGAAGTGATTTCTTCGGGAGGCTCCTCGCATCTATTTTGAGTTGAGAATAAAGATGATAGGACAAGCACCTCGTTTTTGTGTTCGTTGTTTTCTAAAACAAAATTCCCGACCGGAAATCTTTTCAACGTTATGTTCTCCCTTCTCTGTTTTGCTTGTCCTAATAAGTCTACCTGAAATTTAAACAAATGACAAGCTTAAGAATGACCAACATGCATGTGATATTCGATCATGGATGCCCATGATATTCTCTCATGAATGTACGAACACACATGCACGCATGAACGGACCCCATGATATTCTCTCATGGATATACACACACGCACGCACGCACGTTAGGGGAACCCAATTGACTAATCTGCATGGCTACTTCGAATAGGACACCTTTTTACCCTACTTCCTAGTACATGTGAGAAACATGTACAAAGACGTGGGTGGGGCAATTGTGAGCGGCTAAAAAATAAGTACCATATTATTATTTTTTCTATCATTTCCATAAATGTATTTTTATTTATTACGTATTTATTATCTTTTATCTATTTTTCTATTAAATTAAATATGGTGGTTATGCAAATTAATGGAAGATTCTATCTATAATAACAGATAGAATTTTACTTGGAAAAAGGTGTAAGATATTGCTTGATCGGGCTTTAAAGTAGTTGCCAAGCCCAAAAGATAGAATTTTCGGCCCCCTAGGATTTCCTTCTTCCATTATAAATACATGTCTTCTCCGTGTAGAGAAAGCGTATTAAGACACGTATTGAGAGCTTGGACCGGCTAATATTCGTTTAGCTCGACTGTTCAAGGAGATTCATACTCGCTGAATTCTTTAGCTTTCTTTTTTATTCCTTGACGCTCAATCGATAAATGCTATTTTAACTTAGGCATCGGAGGTGAATTAGAGGTCCCCGTCCCCTGTGTGCATTGTTTTGCAGGTTATAGGTTAAGAGAATCAGTTAGAACGGACGAGGAAGAGGAGCATTCAATTAGTGCATTGAAGGTGAAATTTTTGTGCACTAACATTTATCATACCTTATGTCCCGAAAAAATTACTAATAAAAATAATAGATTTATTTTTTTAAATTTGTACCAAAGCTCCAATCATCAAAGACAATTTCTAAAATAATTGCAATAATACTTAAATTAAAAAAATTCTTTTTTAAAAATTTACTAAATTCACCACTTCATTTAATTTGCTTTCGTTTAGAAATATATTTAATGATTTAAAAAATAAACTAAAAATATGTTTTTTACTTTAAATAAAAACAAATGAGAACATAGCCTTATCTGTGACCGGGTAAAATTAATTGTTATTATTATTTTTTATATTATCCACCATAAAGGTACTTTTATTTATTATATGCTTGTTTTAATTAAGTATTTTATTATAAACTTAAATATGGTGATTATTCGTTATGATAAATAATTCTATCTTAGTCGAAAGATAGAATTTTCGCGTGGATTTGGGAGCAAGAAACCGCTTGTTGAGCTTGGAGCATTATCGGCCCGCCCTTAGAAATATAGTCTTCGACCTTCTCTTTCCCTTTCCTCCATTATAAATACATGTCTTTTCCGTGTATAAAGAACACCTCATATTCGCTGAGCTCGCTAGCAAGTCTTGTCCTTTACCTTGATGTTCAATCGACAAACTGCTCTTTTGACTTAGGCATTGTTGAAAGGGTTTCTTGACAACAAATAAATTTATAATCAAGACCCCGTTGTGTATTGCGAAGTCAGGTTCGTCCACAAGAGAAAGTCATTATGAAGTTTTGTTTACTTAAGGCGCAAGTAATCAATCAAAGTTTAGGTTTTTATCAAGTAAGAGAGAAATTCTAAGGTTTTGGTAACCCCACAACAATAATTATGCATGCAAACGCCAATGAAACACATAGATCATGCTTTAATCATATAAAGTTGTTAACATTCGTTAACTTATGCATGTAAATCAATCAACTTTCGTCCAATCAATAAACTTTACTATCTATCCCTTCTACTTCAACTAGGATCGATCAACTTTCGCTTCAAAGCCCTAATTGACTATTCTGATTCATAGTTTTCGCTTTCGCTTTAACCATGAAATAGGAATTCCTTGTCCACTTTCGTTTCAAGGATTTAAGAACAAGATGATAGATTTATGATAGAAAGAATCAAAATATGATCAAAGGCAAACACACATAACCATTGTTCGGTTTAACCCCAACCTTAGAGAGAAGATAACTACTCACAAGTCATAATTGAAAAGACAACTAAATTAAATTAAAGTAAAAGCTTACAACTGAATCCAAATGAAACATCTTCCAACTTCCAACTCGTTCTTCTCCTCAAAATCGTCTCTCTCCTCTCTAACTCGCTTCCCTAGATTGATAGATAAAGGTTTATATAGTAAAGGCTAAGCTATCCCAAAGGAAATAAATCTTCTAAAAGATATATCCCCTAAGGAAACTATCTAAAGGGGGAAAATATTACATTAATGCACCGACTCGAATCGTCCCTACCGACGTGGGATGCCTCGGTACCGACCCCGTCAAGGTCGGTAGGGTTTTCTTCGATTTTATCCACTTTCTTCTCTCCTTTGTGCCTCGTTAATGACCCTGGTACCCTATGTAAGGACCTTGTCAACCTCGTTACCGACCCCCTTCAACCTTGAAAACTGCTTCGTAACTAAGAGTGCACCTCAGTAGGGGGGTCGTTTAACCTTCGATTTTGGCTCGATTCTTCATCCTTAGGCTCGGTAACGGGTCTCTTAACTTCATACTTGGCTTTAATCTTGATTCTTCACCTCTTTCTTTATTTCATTCCGCTTCATTCCTTAAGTGCTTTTCTTCGAGCTTCTCTTTACTCCTAAAACTGCTTCAAAACAGCTTCAAAACCTATAACACACCACCAAATCTTATGTAGACTCCATATCTTCAGCAAATACAAAAACCTACACAAACAACTTTAAACAAAACACAAAACTAAAGAAAAAGACTCAAACATATAAAAACAAACCGTAAAAACATGACTAAAAAGGCGGACATCAGGCATCGGAGGTGGATTAGGGGGTCCTCACCCCCTGTGTCCATTGTTTTGCAATTTCTAGGTTGAACAGGAGCTTGAAACGGAAGATGAAGAAGGGAGTAAATGATCGGTGCATTGAAGGCGAATTTTTGTGCACTAATAGTTGGCGTCGTCTTTGGGCAGCGAGCAAACGATCCACGCAATTATGGTGTTGGAATCGATCCTATAAGAGCAATTATTGACCTTTTGAAGTCTCTGGGCAATCGCGCAACGCGAAATCGAGTGAGATGCCCTCAGCGAGTGAAATCGCAAAAACCCGCACAATCGTGACTTGGATCGCTATGACCCATCCAAAAAACCCGAGTTAGCTCATAAGTGGGGAAGTAAGAAGAAGAGACGACGTAGTAGACGTTGAAGCGAAAGCAATGAGAGGCGTGAAGGAGAAGATCGAGCACTAAGGCGCACTAAAGGCAGGTTGCTTGATCTTTTAAGAGCACAAGGTGGAACCTTGTAATCGACTCAAGAGCTAGCCGAGCACAAACTGGATATGATGACATTGACACCATTCCATAGAAGCATCCAGCGCGCCAAGCCTCCGACAAAGTTCTCACCGCCGTCATTCACTCGCACTCTTTGAGACTAGAATTTCTGGAGATGTTGCTCAGAAAGTTTGTGACAAACTGGGTAGGTTAGGGTTCCTGGGTTGTGATCAGGTCGAAGCGCAGGGGTATGCTAGTGGCGTTTGGTTTTTATGGAAAAATAATTGCACTGATGTTAGGATTGAGGAGAAGAACAATAATTTTATCCATGCCTCCTTCTCTGATCAGGGCAGCAGGGTTCACATTTTTTAGTCTATGGGCCCCCTACGACAACGCGCATGGTTGTGGTTTTGGAGGACTTGGAGAGAGTTGTCAAAAATGTCAATGGTCCGGTGTTCGTCGATGAAGATTTAATTGTTTCCAGGCTAAACATGAGAGGAAAGGTGATGTTGGTGTCCTGCATACTGACTCCCACAGGTTTAGTAGATGGCAGAGTAAACTCAGCTTGGTCGATATGGAGTTCGTTGGCCCCCAGTTCACTTGGAGTCCTAGGCTTTCGCCATCGTCTGTGGTGTACAAGCGTCTTGACAGGATTTTTGTGAACTTAGAGGGTCGTAATCGTTGGCATGAAGATATGGTGAGACATCTCCCAAAACTCTCCTCGGATCATTGTCCTCTATTATTGAATTTCTGCCATGAACTGAACTTGGGTAAAAAAAGACAACCTTTTTGCTTCGAAGCTGCGTGGCTCACCCACCTGGATTTCGACAATAAGATCAAAGATTGTTTGTGTAGAGAGGCGGATACTCCGAGCGTGCTATCTATGTTGAAGAAGGAGCTCCTTGTGTGGAATAATAGAGTGTTTGGTAGCATACAATCAAGAAAGAACCTTCTTTTTAATAGGCTGGAGATTGTTCAGAGCCATCTTGTTAGGGGAGTGAATGCTGCCCTCCTTGAGTAAGAAAGCGAAATTCAGAGAGATATCGATTTAGTTCTCGAACAGGAGGAGATTTTGTGGTATCAAAAATCACGTGAGCAGTGGCTTTCTTGTGGAGCCGACGGATCTGAATGCTTGGCTGACTCTTTCTAGGGGTTTTCCGATCGTGAATGGTAACTGTTTGGACACCTTGCACTCTAATGTGACTACCGAGGAAGTTTGGAGAGTTGTCAAGTGTATGGGTGCTTTCAAGTCTCCGGGTGTTGACGGCTGTCATCTGGGGTTCTTTCACAAGTTTTGGAATACTGTTGGGGAGTCCGTTATTGCTTTTGTGAGATTTTTTTCAGATCAATGCATCTTCCGGAAGGGTGAATGATACCCTTATTGTCTTGATCGCTAAGATTACTAAACCGGAGCAAATTAGCCAATTTAGACCCATTAGCCTCTGCAATGTCCTTTACAAGACCATTACTAAGGCTCTCGCCAACAGGCTCCAACCACTAATGGCGAATATCATCGGACCGACCCAAGGAAGCTTCATTCCGGGAAGGATGATTACAGACAATATTGTTATTTCCAAAGAGATTGTTCATTTTATGAAGTGTAAGACGGGAGCTAAAGGTTGGATGGTTCTCAAGCTTGATCTTGAAAAGGCGTACGATAGTCTTAGTTTGGATTTCATCAAGGACACGCTTCAGGTGGCGAGTTTTCGGAATTCTTGGGTGGATTGGGTCATGGCATGTGTTACTTCTACTAGGATGCAAGTTCTTTGGAACGGGGAAGTCTCTACTCAATTTATTGCTTCTCGGGGTGTTAAGCAAGGAGACCCGATCTCCCCTTACCTTTTCATCCTTTGTATTTAATGACTTAGTCATATGATATTGGGTGTTTTTATGGTGGGGCTTGGAAACCCATCAAGTTAATAAGAAATGGTCCGGTTGTTTCTCACATCTTTTTCGCGGATGATATTTAGTTGTTTGCGAAGGCATAGGTTGAACAATTTCATGTGATTAAGGGCTGTTTGGACAAATTTTGCTTGGTTTCGGGCCAAAAGTTGAGTGCTCTGAAGTCGAAAATCTACGTTTCCAAGAACGTGGACAGGAGAACTCGAAGGAACTTGGGGAGAATCAATGGTTTTGAGGTCACGTCTAGCTTAGGAAACTAACTTGGGATGCCTATTCTCCATAAGCCAGTCAACAAAGATACGTATAACCCCCTCCTGGAAAGTGGGTACCGTCGGGTACATCTCGAGCCGGATTCTAAGCTGATTATACACCTCCTAAGCATCAGGTCCAAGAGGAGTCATCCTCTTGCTAGCATGGTATCGAGATGCCAAGGCTTAATTAGTAGGAATTGGATCATCTGATTCCGCCATGTGTTCCATGAGGTGAACTCCGTTGCGGACCGCCTTGCCTCTTTTTCTTTTTAGCTTCTGTTAGGCTTTTATTTATTGAGTGCCCCTCCCGAGGGGATTTATTTATATTTGCTTGATGATGTTAGGGGTCGGGTTATCCCCCTTTTGATGACTATTTAGCCCTCTTATTTAGTATTAATAAAATGCCCCTCGAGGGCCTTGAGAGTGTCGCCTCTCCTTCTACCAAAAAAAGGAGCTAACACTACAAACTCACCCCTTCCTCTCCACCTCCTCCCTCCATAAGTTGACTTAGTCGTTGACCGGCCATTGGCCAACTTTGACCTTCGTTGATCGGCCGATGACCATGGCATTTGATGACATTGTATGGCATTTGTCATTAAATATGTGTAATCAATGGATAATGTTAAGTGTCATTTAAGTGACACTATTTGACATCTTGTTTACTTGGCACGTAAGTAATAACATAACCAAGATGTGAGTTTTTTTTTGAATGATTATGAAACTAACTAGTCTAGAATGCAAATTAAATCTAAAGTACTAATGCAAAGATGATTGTAAATATATGAGAGAAATATGCTCAACTAGTTAAATTCATCACAGATATGCTTATTGATCATTCTCACTTCACTTGAATAAACTATCGTAGATTATGATCCAAACTTCAGATTTAGTTGAAAGAACTAACAGTCTAAACAACCCTAATCATTTAACAACCTAGAAGAACTTCTAGATTCAATTAAACAACAGCTTTACGAGACAAGTATCAATAGAAACAAACACTTAGAGCAAACAGACGCGGCCGCACACCCTGACCATTTCGCCCGCACCACCTCTCGCTGAACCACATTCTTCATAGCCTTTCTCTTTTCTTCCGTCTATGCTCTTGAGAACACAAGAATTTGTTGACCCAGTTCGTAATAATGACAATGTTTGGGGGCACTACCAAGTCAGGGACTTTATACTAGATCTAAGGATTATAACGATTACAAGACCTGATCTTTCTGATCTACATTGATCTTATCAGTCTAACATATCCTCTCTAGCTCTCTTTGAATTTCCCCTCTCTGTTTTTCAGGTTTTTCTATTATAAAACACAATTACAATAATCATGGGTATTTATGGAGGATCCTAGGCATAAAGATAGAAACAAGAAATTACAAGGATAGAAATTCCAATATCTCCTAGATATATTTCTTTCCTAATATTCAATTTCTTTTACCCCTTAAAGATAGAAAATATTACCTACCAACGATAGAAGACACAATCTATCCAAAAGATCATGTCAAACTTGCCCGTCAAGAAATCCCGCCCCTTCACCGACTTGGGTCAGGACGTTGGTGCGTCCGAGAAGACACGGTTGCGTCATCCCTCTCGGACCTCACTTTCGTTCATCAATCTCAGTTGACAAGATGCAGGCTTTTCTGGCCAAGACGCGGCCACGTCTTCCTGCCCAGGTCGTGGTCGCGGTTCGGTCTCTCGCTCTGCCTTCGTCTCCTTTTCCGCCTAATCCTGAATCAGGCTCCATAATACCAACAATCTCCCACCTATAGAGTGATTCCAATCGTAATAACTTCTTCTTCAACAGTCCTTCAGTCTTGGTAGTGTCGGACCTTCAACTTACGTAAGCTCGTCTGAAACCTTTCCATACTTCAATCCCTTAATCTTGTCAGCAAGGTTTTCTCCCACCACACTCGACACCTGTCGAATGGACTTCTCCTTGCAAGCTTCCTTCTCTATATGTCAGCCCACCTGACTTTCCTACCCTCTGCATAGTCATCTGGCTCAACTAACTCAGCAAACTTCAAATAGAAATCAAAAGGTGAATCCCTATCATGTTCTTCAATGATCTTCTAAGCATCTGTCCATGGCTCTTCATTCAAGGCCTCCTGGCTACTAGGAACCACTCTCCCACTTGAACTTGAGGTACTCAGAATCAATACATCTCCAATTTACTCTTCTACTGCATCTTCTGACTCCTCCATTGATGCCTAACATTCACTTTTGTAGGGACCAAATTCACCACAAATCCAACACTTGCTCTTGCTCTTGTCCTTGGTAATTGATGTTCGCATTTTTAGTATAGTTTTTGATAGATTTTCTTTGCTTATTAGGTTTAGTTTTGTTTAGTTTAGGTTTAGTTTTGAGTATTTTTAGTTAGTTTTTCATAATTCTATGAAAAGAGTGGAATCTACACTATTTTGTGAATTTTGCAGGTTTTAGCGAGGAAAGGAGCTAAATGGAGCTGAATTTGGAGCATTGCAGCGAAGGACGGAGGAGTGCAAGATTGAAGAAGTCGAAGCTCGAGATTACAAGAAGAAGTGTCGAAGAAAACAAACCCCAGGCTCGTTAACGAGGCTGTGAAGGGTCGTTAACGAGGCCACGAAGAGAAAGATTTCGAGTATTATTTTTATTATTAACCGATCCTGAGCGGGAATTTTTTTCCGTGTCGGTTGAGTATCTTTTTTAGAATCTTTTGGGGTTGTTAGAATATGTATTTTAGGGTTTAATATCTTTTTAGATTTTATTTCTATCTTTCAGAGATTGTTTCTATCTTTTTAGGAAAGTCTATATCTTTTAGCCTTTTTAGTTTTTAGGTTTTTTTAGTATAAATACCCTTCTATCTAGCATAGAAAGGGGGGGGCTTGATTTTGGAGAAGGTTTTGAGGGGGGGCTTGATTTTGGAGAAGGTTTTGAGGAAGGCCGAAGGAGAGAGAATCGGATCGGAAGTCGGTGACGAGGTTCGGTAGACGACAATTACCGAGTGTTCGTTGGTCGTGTTTGTGGTTCGGTGTATGTTTTCGGTTTCTTCTGAATCTCTGTAAGACAATATATTTTTCTTATTAATTTGAGTTTGAGTTTTTGTTTCAATGGTTGTTTTTATTGAAGTTTTTAGTTTCTTAGTCATGATTAGTGAGTAGTTTATTTTTCTAGGGTCGGGGTTAAGCCCGGCATAGTTGAGCATGTTTGATGAGTAATATTGTGTGTGAATGCCTTTTATCTTTTATTGAGATTGTTTGTTGTGCTTAATACCAAGACAAAAGTTGAGGTAATTTAGGTTTTTAACTTGATTGAAAGAGAAAGTTAGTAACTTGAAGGTTGATATTGTTTGTAAACGAAAGTTTCAAGCTTTAGATCCAAAACAAGCAATTGAGTGAGTTAGTTTATGAAAGTAGATTAATTTACTTGTTAAGTCAACGAAAGTTGATGACTCTATCTATTTAAAGGCATGATCTTATCTTCTTACGAATTCTTATGCTTGGCTATGTTGTGGTGTCCCTTGTCCTAGATTTTTGTTTTCTTTGAATTATTTCTCGTGAATCTTCGTTGCTGAGTACTTGCCTCGGTACCGAATTTTAATTAGAATTTTATTAGGTCGTTAGTTAATATTTTTGTGTTCGGTGGCTCGGTAACGATCCTGACAAGGTCATTAACGAGGCATCTTGTGAGTGTTTTGTTTGATTTTGTTTCATTTTTATTAGATTGATATACAAACAACCTTGCTTCCTGTGGAACGATCCTGACTCCCCTGTACTCAGCGGGGTCTTGACTTACAAATTTATTTGTTGGCCGAGAAACCCTCTCAACAAATTGGCGCAATTGCCGGGGAAGCAACGTGTTGTTAGTTTATCTTCGGGATCAGGAATAGCCCGACCCCGTTTTTGTTTTTAACCTTTGTTTTCTTTGTTTGTTTTCTCAGTGTATGCCGGTAGGACGAAAAAGGCTTCAGTTTGATAACTCTAGTTATTACTCAGAACCAGAACGTTCCCTGCACCGTCGACTCCGTGAAAACCGAGCCATGACCACAGCAGAAGAGATGGCTCGAGAGTTAGAGATCCTCCGGACCCAGATGGAGGCACTGAAAGCCGAAAAGGACGGCGCAGACGCAGACAAGGCTCGACTTCAAGAGGAGCTAAATGCCTATCCAAGGAATGCCAAGCAATACATGCATCCGGAACTGAGGGTGCCAGAATCTCCTATTGTGCTTCCTGCGATAGAGAAACCTTTTGAGATCAAGTCTCAATTTATATCCTTAATCAAACGGGCTAGGTTTGAAGGGAAACCTGCTGAGTGCCCTATGGAGCATATTAGAAATTTTCTTGATTTATGTGACACCATAGCTGCTGAAGGTGTCTCGTTAGAATATGTTCTGTTAAAAGCTTTTAGATGGTCACTCACTGGAAAGGCCCTGAACTGGTTAGAGAGCCTACCTTCTAAGTCTATCAGGACTTGGAAAGCTTTGTACGATCAATTTCTTACAAAGTTTTTCCCTCCTGCCAAGACAACGGAGTTAAGGAAACGCATAACCTCTTATCACCAGTTGCCTAATGAAACATTTGTTGAAACATGGGAAAGATTCAAAGAAATGCTTAGACAATGCCCTACTCATGGGCAACCTTTATATGTTTTGCAAGAAATCTTTTTCCAGGGTATCAACGCAGAGACCAAGAACCGCATCAACACGCATACTGCGTGCGGTTTTATAGAGATGAACCCGACAGAGGCGTGGGAACTGTTGGACAAGCTGGCGAATTACGATGCTATGTACGGAACCCAGCAGGCTCCACAAACTCAAAAACGTCTCTATGTGCCCAACCGAGATGAAGTTGACCCCGATGTTAAAAATCAATTCTTACAAGATGAGGTCAACCGTCTGAGGAAACAGGTAAGTTTTCTGAAATCCTCTCAATCATGTCAAGAATGTGGTTCTTCTGCGCATAGTACTTCTGCTTGCACTAACATTGAGCAGGTCAGAACCGCTGAGACAATAGCTGAGATGAACTACATGAGAGGACCCTACAGGAACCAACTTAATTATAATGACAGGTCGAACAACTATCAACCATGGGGCAATCAGAATACAAATCAAAATTACGCAGGGCCCCCACAAGATAGACGACCTGCACCATATCGACCTCCAGGCCATCAAGAGACACCATCATGGGTTCAGGAGATTAAAGAGAGCATCAACGGAGTGAATAACAAGGTTGATGACGTTCAAGCTAAGCTGAAACGACAGAATAAAAGATGGGGAGAGTTCGATATTTGGAAGAGAAGCGTTGATTCCCAACTAGGAGACCTTGCTGCACGGATTCCAAGACCACAAGGGCAACTCCCGGGCCGTCCCGAGGAGAACCCTAGAGACCAAATAGCAGCGGTGCACCGCCGAAGTGGGAAGACGCTACCGAAAAGGATTCAAGCTGAAGAGAAGGAGGAAAGAGACCTCGCCAACCAGCTCATTAACGAGCCAGCAAGAGCTAGTACCGAGCCTACAAGCCTGAATGACGAGGCTTAGAGGATTCCTGACGATCCTACCCCAGGTAAGTTCTCTAAACCGAGCCTTCCTCTCAATCCCAGGGTAGTTAACGACCCCACCAGGGTCAGTAACGACCCGCCGAGGACATCAATCGACCCCAGTGTCGACCCGGTACTCTCACCTCTCGAGCCTAACTTGGTTCCGAGAATGGTGAAAACTCTTCCATTTCCAACTAAGAAATCTATGGACTCTACTGAGAGTAAGTTCAAGCGTTTCGTTAAGATTCTTCAGGGCATTATTATTTCCATCCCATTCGCTGAGGCCCTACGCGAAATGTCGGCTTACACAAAATTTTTGAAGGATATTCTTAGCAGGAAAAGGTCCATTACAGAGCTGCAGGATGAAGTCAGATCGATAGCTCTACCAGAAAAGCTGGGAGATCCCAGGAGGTTTGCAATCACAATCGGCATAGGCAACCACAAGTTCAAAGCTTTATGCGATCTTGGTGCCAGTGCTAGTCTTGTTCCGCTCTCAATCTGGTCTAAAGCCAATATGGGACCACTATAGCCAGTAGACATGAATCTGTACATTGCAGATGGGTCAAGTGTCAAGGCAACAAGAGTAGTGGACGATTACCCTATTCAAGTCGAGAAATTCTTTATACCGAATGATTTTATCGTCCTTGATATGCCTGAAGATCCTCATGTCCCCATAATTCTCGGGCGACCATTCTTAGCCACGGTAGGAGCAAGAGTTGATGTGCGGAAGGGACTCCTCACTTTTTGATATAGGAGAAGAACGGGTGGAATTCAACTTGGATCAAAAAGCCAACGACCCAATTGGAGTGGCACAAATAGAGTTGACTCAACCCGAACTCAACACAACAGTGCCTACCGAACCACATTTGCCAATCACCGAGTCTCACGTGCATGAGTTCAACCAAGGTCCTACTACAGAGGTTACAGAAAAGTCCAAACCACCTTGGCTTTCGGACTACACTAACAATCCAGGGATATCGAGCTTGCTGATAGAAGAAGAGGGTCCTAATTTAGCCATTCAAGCGCACAGAGGTAGTAAGGTTGCAAACAGGGTATCTAAAGACCCCAACATGGCCAGACATGAACCACCATGAGACTAGCAAGGGAGCTCGTCGGGCTAACGACGTTAAACATAGCGCTTACGGGAGGCAACCCGCTTTTTAGAATAGGTTTATTTTATTTTATTTTATTTTTCTTTTCTTTTTAGATTATTTCTTAGCTTTATTTTATTTTATTTTTTGTAGTTTTAAATAGGATAGAAATTAGATTTTTGAGCTAACAAGATTTCAGGAAAAAGGGGTCGAAAAATTCACTCAAGAAGGCCACGGCGGCTCGTTAACGACCCACCCAGAGTCGTTAATGACCCGGTTCGGAAGACCCGATTCGTCACAATACGGGGCAGGTAAGTAATTCTAACCTACTCTATCTTTTTAACCCTAGCCGCCGCCCCCTTCTACACACTACCCCTCCTATAAAAACCCTTCTACCCCTCCCAAAATTCTACCACAATCCCTTAAAAATTCACTCTTCACCCAAAACCCTCTCAATCCCTCTCCTTTCTCTCCCACCGAGTCGGAATTCCCACGCTAACGACCACCGGAGACGCCATCGTTACCGGAGCTCGGAAGCCATCCACCGACGAGGCCGTGCTCGTTAACTACCCCAATTCCGACCCTTGTTCTTTAAATTCTCGGTTCTCCGGTATGATTTCTAAACCCTTGCTTAAACTTACATGATTGATTATCTATAGGGTTAAATTTCATATCTTGAATCATGATTTTTAGGGAGATCGATAAGCATGCTTAAATTCCGTTCTAAAAAATTCTTGATTGTGCTTAGTTGTTCATGTTTTAGGAAAAGATTATTCATGTTAGATTAGCTATTGTAACCCTTTAGTTAGGAAAGCATGAATTTTTCTTGTTCTAGATCTAAAAGTTCGAACTTTGCATGTCAAAATTCCGAGAAAATTTTAGCATGTTCGGGATGGGTAATTGAGTAAGTATGGGATGTTTATACCCTATGGGGGATTTGTGGAAAATAATAAAAGATTGCATGCTTGATTTGTGCTGAATTAGAGGTAGATAAATTTCGGAAAATACTGGTTTTGCTCTCGGAAGGTCGTTAACGACCCATCCAGGCTCGTTAACGACCCTGCACTTCATCATTGATCGATCCGAGCCCAGAATCGTGAACGACCCAATTGGGTAGTTTATGAATAATTCTGAGGTTAATTTTTAGACCAAGTATGGGGTCTCGTACCTATTATTTTTGAGTGGATCTTATCTTGGAAAATTTTCAATTATTTTGTAGGATCCATGGCTAGTTCAAGCAGACCCGCTACCCGAGCCCAGAAGAAGAGGAGGAACCACAGGTCTCCATCTCCACCCCGGGTGGATGATGTGATTTTGAGCAGTCAAAGCCAAGTACGGCGCTACCGGGATTTTTTGGAGAAGGACCATTACACCCGATGGTTCTCGAAGTCTAGCGCCGTCTCTACGGGCATATACATGGATGTCAAGGACGCCTTCGTCATCCTTGGGGCCGCTCACCTATTGAAGCAAGAGAGCTTGCCACATTACCCAGCCCTTACATCCGAGTTCTTGGCCACTTTGGAGACCAACTTCTCGACGAAGACCTCGGCGGGACGTATTCGGTTCCGGCTCGGTAACGAGGACCGTGACTTCACCATGGCGGAGTTCAATGCAATCTTGGAGCTCCCAAACCCGTCAAGAGACTATAGCTTGAAGGACTACCGAGTGACCCGCACTTGGAGCTACATCACCGGAGAGGTTCAATCCTCTACCGCGGCGCTATCCGGGGCAAACATAGTCAACCCCATCTTCCGGATTATCTTGAGAGTCCTCGCCGCAACATTTTGGCCGAAGAGGGAGTTGAACCGGTCTACAAGGACGGAGGTCGCTTGCTTCCGCACCATTCTCTTTGAGGAGCCCGGCCCCTTGAATTTGGGGTACGAATGGCTCTACTATGTCGAGAAGTCCACCAAGTCCAAGGAGGTGTGGTGTGGCAATTTGGTTAGCCTCTTGGCTAAGAATCTCGGAGTTGATCTCACCCGCTACACACCGGCCCACGCCCAACTCCTCAACAAGAATTATTGGTATAGTTCCGGGATTTTCGTGCAAGCCGAGGGAGGCTACAAGGTGAAGGTGCAAGATCGACTAGTCATATCTTCCCTCGACATGTACGAGCTACTCTATGTACAAAATTGGTACGAGGTGTGGACGGGACATCCTTACCCATTGGAGCCAAAACCGGAGGACGAGCTCTCGCTTAGGCCTTGTGAAACCCGGTTTGAGCGGGACGACGTGAATGAATATGAAGAAGAAGATGAGCAAGAAGATACCGAGGTAGTAGGCAATGACACCGAAGAAGCCGACACCGAGGGAGGCACTGAGGAGCTCAACTTTGAAGAAGAAGACATGGACACGGAGGTGTTAGGCGGCCACATCTTCGTTGACGAGCCCACCAGGGTCGTTAACGACCACTTCCAGCCACCACCCAACACTGTTAACGAGGCACCCAGCTTCGTTAACGAGGTGCCGAGAGCTCCTGTCGACCGACCACCAGCTCCTGTCGACCCTCATGCTTATCGCTTAATGTCTTACAACCCGGTGATGTATCAAGACCATTTCCAGCCTCACTACCCACCACCTCCTCAGCCCGAGTATGCAGGATCGAGTATACCACCACCATGGGCCGAGGATCTTTCTGCACGGATGCAGCAGTTTCACCTCCACACGGATCACATTCATTGGAGAATGGATAGATGGGAAACCGTCTATTCCGCTCGCATGTCGATGGAGGACGAGAGGCAGCGCCAGAGAGAGGCGGATGATGCTGAGCGTTGGAGGACTATGTACGACTTCATGGGGAACTTTGAGCACTATTTTCCTCCACCGAACCGTTGATTCAAGCTCAAGATGAAGTTTCCTTTCCTTGTTTCCACTTTTGTAAGTTTTATGTCTTTCTTTTTCTTTTTACTTTTTTGTTTTCTTTTCTATTTCTTTTCCCTCTTTTTCTTATTTTCTTTACAGTGGGGACACTGTAATTTTAAGTATGGGGTGGGGAGAAAGTAGAAAAATTATGTCCTAGGTGTTTTTATGTTCTATGTAGTTGTTATTTCTTTTAAATTGAAAAAATCGAAAAAACCAAAAAAATTTAAAATTTTAAAAATCCAAAAAAGAGTTTAAAATTGATAGATATCCCTTCTTAAAGTTGTATGATAGCAATCACTAGCTTAATCATATAATTCCTTGCAAACATGTCTTTGAAAGTATAGCCGGATTCTTAAAATTAAAATTATTGTTTTTAGAAGAGAATGGCATTTGATGAAATTTTTGGCCTTATAGGGAGAACATTTATAAATCCGTCTTCTTTTCTTGTGTGATTTACTCTCTTTATGCATATTATCTCTTGGAATTGTGATGGTTATCTATTTCTTGAGACCCTTATAAGATTTATAGTTCATTACTTGTGAAGATCATATGATGGAGAACTTATTTTTATAAGCCCTATTATTCCCTATCTATCTTTACATTATTCCTTCTTTTTGATAACCAATTCTGGGCTGAAACCTTTTTATTTTTAGCTCCACAAAAATTATTCCCTAGCCGAAATAAGCTTGACCCTATCCGGGAATTAGGACTTAGATTGGAGAGTTAAAGTTTTTTGCTTAGTTGAAAAGAAAAGAGTTTATGTTTGCTTGAATTGAAGGGTATTTGGGAAGGGTAGATTGGAAGTCTCTTGTTATTACATGTAAGAAAGGTCTCTTGATAGAAAAATGCACACAATAAGTTTTGATGGATGTAGTGAATAAAAGAAAAGGATGTATACGGTGGATCATTAATGACCCTAATGTGGGCTCCTTAACGAGGCAGCGAATGAAAATGAAAAAAAAAGAGAAAAAAAAGAAAAAAAAGAAGAAAGAAGGAAGAAGTTAAAGTGCATTTGTGTTTATAGATAATATTAAGAGATTCTTTTATTTTGATATGAGACTTTCTAGGATGATAAGGGGTGAGTGAAAATGAGTGTGCATAATGAAAAGTGAGTTTGGTATGTTGTTTTATGAAGTTTTTGGTGAGATGTGAGTTTTTAGGAGTCTTTAATTCCCGGATATTATTAGCACCACATGACCAAAATATTTTCTACACCCTATTGTTATTACCAAGCCCCATTACAACCCGGCCGAATGGAAACTTCTATGAAGTTTTTCATTGAGCCCCCTAAGTTCTCTTGATGATTCTTTGCTTGTTTTGACAAAATCTTGGGTGGAGAGTATTGGTGATATAAGTTCCAATTTCTATGAGTTTTTGTATAAAAGATGAGTTGAGAGATTGAATTTATAAGCCTAAACACTTGAGAGTTGAGTGAAACACATTATGTCCCTTGAGAGGTTGGATTGTATTATTTTATGTCTATTTAAGTGCATATATGTGTGAGGATGTTAATAATCTTTTGCTATAATTTTCTTATATGTAGATGTTGTTGTTTTTATTAGAAGATGGCTATGTCTTGATGAGCATGATTTGTTTTGGTTTTGGTTAGTGTCTTGTTTATTGCTTGAGGACAAGCAAGTCTAAGTATGGGGTATTTTGATGTTCGCATTTTTAGTATAGTTTTTGATAGATTTTCTTTGCTTATTAGGTTTAGTTTTGTTTAGTTTAGGTTTAGTTTTGAGTATTTTTAGTTAGTTTTGCATAATTCTGTGAAAAGAGTGGAATCTACGCTATTTTATGAATTTTGCAGGTTTTAGCGAGGAAAGGAGCTAAATGGAGCTGAATTTGGAGCATTGCAGCGAAGGACGGAGGAGTGCAAGATTGAAGAAGTCGAAGCTCGAGAGTACAAGAAGAAGTGTCGAAGAAAACAAACCCCAGGCTCGTTAACGAGGCTGTGAAGGGTCGTTAACGAGGCCACGAAGAGAAAGATTTCGAGTATTATTTTTATTATTAACCGATCCTAAGCGGGAATTTATTTCCGTGTCGGTTGAGTATCTTTTTAGAATCTTTTGGGGTTGTTAGAATATGTATTTTAGGGTTTAATATCTTTTTAGATTTTATTTCTATCTTTTAGAGATTGTTTCTATCTTTTTAGGAAAGTCTATATCTTTTAGCCTTTTTAGTTTTTAGGTTTTTTTAGTATAAATACCCTTCTATCTAGCATAGAAAGGGGGGGGCTTGATTTTGGAGAAGGTTTTGAGGGGGGGCTTGATTTTGGAGAAGGTTTTGAGGAAGGCCGAAGGAGAGAGAATCGGATCGGAAGTCGGTGACGAGGTTCGGTAGACGACAATTACCGAGTGTTCGTTGGTCGTGTTTGTGGTTCGGTGTATGTTTTCGGTTTCTTCTGAATCTCTGTAAGACAATATATTTTTCTTATTAATTTGAGTTTGAGTTTTTGTTTCAATGGTTGTTTTTATTGAAGTTTTTAGTTTCTTAGTCATGATTAGTGAGTAGTTTATTTTGCTAGGGTCGAGGTTAAGCCCGGCATAGTTGAGCATGTTTGATGAGTAAGATTGTGTGTGAATGCCTTTTATCTTTTATTGAGATTGTTTGTTGTGCTTAATACCAAGACAAAAGTTGAGGTAATTTAGGTTTTTAACTTGATTGAAAGAGAAAGTTAGTAACTTGAAGGTTGATATTGTTTGTAAACGAAAGTTTCAAGCTTTAGATCCAAAACAAGCAATTGAGTGAGTTAGTTTATGAAAGTAGATTAATTTACTTGTTAAGTCAACGAAAGTTGATGACTCTATCTATTTAAAGGCATGATCTTATCTTCTTACGAATTCTTATGCTTGACTATGTTGTGGTGTCCCTTGTCCTAGATTTTTGTTTTCTTTGAATTATTTCTGGTGAATATTCGTTGCTGAGTACTTGCCTCGGTACCGAATTTTAATTAGAATTTTATTAGGTCGTTAGTTAATATTTTTGTGTTCGGTGGCTCGGTAACGATCCTGACAAGGTCGTTAACGAGGCATCTTGTGAGTGTTTTGTTTGATTTGGTTTGATTTTTGTTAGATTGATATACAAACAACCTTGCTTCCTGTGGAACGATCCTGACTCCCCTGTACTCAGTGGGGTCTTGACTTACAAATTTATTTGTTGGCCGAGAAACCCTCTCAACAGTAATGTTCTCCTTCCCTTTTGATTTTGACTCACCATGACCAGACATGCCCTTGTTTCCTACATTCAAAGCTGATCGAGATGTAGAACCTGACTCCTTCCTGTGAATCTCCTCGCTCATCATCAAAACGCTCACATCATCAAACTTAAGTTTTCTTTCCCAATTAAAGCACTGGCAGTCGTGACAATTCCATTCCAACTTTCAGGCAAAGAAAAAAGTAGAATTAGGGCTTGTAGCTCATCATCAAAACCAATCTTCACCGATTGCAGTTGTGAAATCTTCATGTTGAATTCACTCAAGTGCTTGGATACCGTCATGTCCTCCCTCACCTTCACGTTGAACAACATCCTCATCTTGTGCACCTTGTTCACCGTTGATGGCTTCTCATACAGCACGGACAAAATCGCCAACAAACCCTTTGTTGTAGTCTCCTTGACCGTGTGGTGCGCTAAACTCCTGGACAGAGACATTCGAATTGCACTCATCGCCTTCCTATCCAATAGCTTTTAGTCTTCGTCCTACATATCCTTAGGCTTCTCTTCTAGAGGCGCGTGAAGCTCTTTACCATATATGTAATCTTCAATTTGCATCTTTCAAAAACGATAATCAATTCCATCAAACTTCACATGAATCTGCTTGTCTCCCATTGCAATTGTAGGAACCAAGCTTTGATATTAGTTGTTACAAAATTCGACACCATACAGTAAGGGATAAACACTCAAAGACTCATAAGAGAAGAATGAATGAAACAATAAGTGAAGAACACAAGAATTTGTTGACCTAGTTTGTCAGGATGACTACATATGGGGGCACTACCAAACTTGGGACTTTCCACTAGATCTGAGAATTACAAGGATTACAAGACATTATCTTTTTGATCTACATTGATCTGATTATTCTAACCTAACCTAACCTAACCTCTCTATCTTACTCTAAATTTTTTCTCTCTGCTTTACAGGTTTTTCTAGTATACGACACAATTACAATAATCATGGGTATTTATGGAGGATCCTAGGCATAAAGATGGAAGCAAGATATTACAAGGATAGTAATTCCAATATCTCTGAGATATATTTCTTTCCTAATATTCAATATATTTTAGCCCTAAAAGATAGAAAATCTTATCTACCAAATATAGAAGACACAATCTATCCAAAAGATTCGTCAAACATGCCCGTCAAGAAATCCCGCTCCTTCACCGACGGGTCATGACGCGGGCACGTCTTGGAAGACGCGGTCGCGTCATCCTTCCCGGAACGCGCTCTCGTTCCTCGATCTTAGTTGACAAGATGCAGCTACGTTTTTCTGCCCAGTCCGCACTCTCCCGGGCCACCGTCTTAGTTTTGTCTCTCGCTCTGCCTACGTCTCCTTTTCCGCCTAATCCCAAATCTGGCTCCATAATACCAACAAAGGAAGGCCATTCAATTCGAGGCATCGAACACAATGCATACAACCCAAAAGTAATGATGTATAAAAGCGCGGAAGATCGGATCCAATAAAAACCGATCAAAACAAGCACCACAAACTTTAAATTGTTCAAGCACATAATTCAAAATTGCACTTATGCATGAACGAAAAGTTTTGAATTTTCAAATCAAACAACATTACACATGGTTAAACAAAAACAAACCATTACTTGCAGACAATGGTGGATCTAGCATTAACTAGATGGGGGCAGTGGCGGACCCAGGGGGCTTGAGGGGGCGGCCGCCCACCCTTCCCCCCGGGGAGCCACCAGAATTAATGAGGGAGGCCACCGGAAGAAGACTTTAGCCCCCCCTGTTCAAATTTTTAGATCTGTGTGAACTGTAAGTATGCAACAATGGAGGGAGAAAAGGGTGGGGGAGAAGCCGAGAAGATGACAGATGACCCAATCTATTCTTTTGTTTTTTTTTAATTTTCTAAATATTCCTAAACCGACGTCGTTCAACTAAAATGTAGCATCTTTTAATTTCTTTTTTTCCCCAAAAAATTTACAAACACAATAAATCTAAAATTAAAAATTACACATACTATTGAAGATTTGACGTTACAGACTTACAGTGTACGAGTGCTTCTTTGTGCAGCTTTCCCAACTCCAAAATTAACGCTTTGCCCAATTCAATTGAATTTCTTGATTTTTTTTTTGATTTGAAATTTCTTGAATTTCGGTTTGCCTTTTTGGTTCGAATCTCTTGAAATTTTTAACTAATTTTATTTGAAACTTTTGAATTGATTTTTTTTATTGATTTTATTTTATTTAAGAGTTTTAGACTATTAGTTGAATTTATTATCTTATTGATTTGTTCTATTAATTTTAGTTGAATTGATCTTATTTGATTCATAAGTATCCAAATTTTAAATAATACCAATTTTAAATATCGAATTTTCTATCATATGCCCTAAGGGCTAAGAGAATAGGATAAATATTTTATTCTAGAAAGATTTGGTATTTTTATTTATTTAGAGATTTAAATCTTTTTTAGGGTTTTAATTTAAGGGCATATGTTAGAATGACCGTTTAAATAATAGCAATGTCGATATGGCTTAACTTAGAAATCTCGATATATTTTAGTTACATTAAGTAACATCATAACTTCCACCAAAAAAAAATTAACGTCATAACTTAAATATTTTTATTAATCTCGCCCCCTTCGAAAATTTTTTGGTTCCGCCACAGGATGGGGGCGCACTTTAAACGAGCCCAATAGTAAAAATGATTCTAACAAATCAAATTAGTTTTAACATTAATTAATATACTTTTTCCGTACAAAAGTACTTGCCGTTCTAGCTTGTTTTTATTATATCTAGTTCAATAATTTTTGTCGTTTGAAATATTTCACGACATTTTTTTTGATGTTATTCTCATTAATTAAAAATAATTGTGTAAATATATAATAAAAGGTGAAATTTCTTCATAGGATTGTGAGTATTTAAATAAAATCATATGATCGAGTTCTTAAATTTTGAAACAAATCCTAATTCGACTTGCATTTTTTAACCAAGATAATACAACAATAACGCTAAAAATAACATACAAATAGTGAGACTTTATTTGGGGCTTATTGTTAAACATTCTCTAGCTAATATTTATTAGTTCGATATGTTTAGGTTATACAATATTGAATGAATTGTATAAATATCCTATATCATATGAGTGGTTGTACTTTTTTTAATTTGCAAAATAACCTATTTAGGATATGTTTGAAAAAAAACACTGATACATTTTTACTTTTAGGTAAAAATGATAATAGTTGTTATAGATGAAATTAATAATATCCGCCCCATACACAAAATTAAGAAATCAAAAGTTAATTTTTTATTTTTAAAAACGTAGGGTATTATTATAAAAGAAAACCCCTTTAAATTTTGTGTGGGGTATTTTTAAAAAACTTTAAAAAGATAGGTAGTTAAGTAAAGTTAATATGAAAATGGGGTATAAAGTTGTTGAATGAAAGAATAAAAATAGTAGAAATGACATCACTACAGCAGTGCATTTGAGCGGAAAATGGGGTATTTTTTATGCATATTGTTAAAACAAGTGTGCTCAAGTCATTAAATGAAAAGTAGTGTTTCATTCATCCCCTCAATCCTCACCTTTTTTCCACATCTGAGAGCTAAACTCTCCCCTCACAGCTTACGCCTCGTGCCCCGACCTGCCCCTAGTCCCTCCTGGCTCCCACAGCTAACACTAGGGGTGTCCATGAAAAACCGAACCAAAAAACTGAAAAACCGATTACTTTTTAAGTTAACCAAACCATCTTTTTTTTGAATTTTCTGTTTGGTTAACCGAACCGAAAATATTTTCGGTTTATCGGTTCGGTTTCGGTTCACAACTTTACATATAACGGTTAACCGAAAAACCAAAAATATATTAATATTTTATTCAAATATTATTTATCTTTGATTTATTTAGTGGTTAAACTCTATGATCTTCAAGGTGTTAATGTAGTTTGAGTCTTTCCTTCTTCAATTTTAACAATTTACACACTATTTTTCCACATCACAATGATATAAGAGTCATTTAGTAATTCTACCAAAAAAAAGGCCGCTCGTCTGCGCACTCCTTTTTTTGAGGTGTGCACTCTGCTATGGACGGATTCATAATCCGCACAAGAAAAATCGGTTTTTTACCGAACCATGGACGGATCCTAAACCCGTACAAAAAACGACACCGGTTTTCGGAAAAAAACCGGCTTTATGGACGAATTACGAATCCGCCCAAAAAAGCCTCTTTGGGCGGGTTTCCGGCACGCCCATATTGTGCGGGTTTTTGAGACCCGCACATTAAAGGGTATTTTGGAAAAACGGTCCCTTTGGGCGGGTTCCCGGCACGCCCAAATTGTGCGGGTTTTAAACCCGCGCATAAATTAGGTTTTCAACCGACATGACGCGTGTTTTATACATCGGCCGATTTATTTATATTCAGTTTTCAATTGTTAATTCCACTAAACAAGAGAGCATATACGACATAGTGCACTCTCGTGAGATGTCGACTTCGAGTAGCGGGTCCAAAAAGACGTCATCGTTTAGCGGATCATCCTATTCGTCGGAGTCAACCTCTTCCGTGGGCAATCTTTCTCTTCCCGATAATGAATTGGTTAGTATATGTTAAATCCTTAAATTATAATATATCTGTTTAGTTTATACTTTATTGGTTGTGGGTCGATTTTAGTTTAGGTTGAAACTTAAAATTATTGGTTGTCGGTCGATTAGTAGCGTCGTGTCTAATTTGGAGTATGAAATTTAAAATTTAATTCGTAATGATGATGATGATCATATTTTATTTTATTTTTTTAATACTTGCAAGTTCGTAGTTATTACAGGCCTAGTTTAAAGGTTTTCGGTTTTATTCATAGGTTTGTCCGTATAGTGAGCATGTTGATCACACGGAAGTCGACTTCTCTACGTACTTTAATAACAATGATGGATTTGATACAATGGAAGATTTAAGACAATGGGTTAAAACTATCGGTCTTGGTATGTCTATGATCATAACAAACAAGTCGTCCAAACACGATAAGATCATTTTACAATGTTCAAGGTCGGGTAAGTATAGATCGGGGAGGAAGAATGAGGTGATGAAAGCACGAGATTCGATGAAGACCGAGTGTCCGTTTGAGTTGCATGGGTTATTTAGGAGAGGGAATTCATATACACCCTCTCGTTGGACATTATCGGTGATAAGAGGGTTCCATAATCATGAGTTTCCCCCGGATTTGAAAGGGGTTAGGGGTGCACATCGTCTTAGTGCGGAGGAGCGCAACCACATAATACTTGCTAGTACGTCGGGTACAAAGCCTAAGTCCATATTTTTGGAACTTATCCAAAAGAACCCCGAAAGCTTACTATCGAGGACACAAGTCTATAATTTCAAGGCGTCTCAAAGGAGGATTTCAATGGGTAAATTGAATGTGACAAAATACTCCTTGGCGTGGTTGAAGAGAAGAGATATTTCACCGACACGATGAGCGGGAGGCAAAAAGATGGGGAGTTGGCGGTGAGCGCGTTGTTTATTAGTCATCCTGACTCACGACATTTGTTGAGGATGTTTTCGAATGTCGTTATCATGGATTGCACGTACAAGACCAATAGGTATGTCATCTCGTTTATGTACCACGTTTTGTTATTGAGTTGTTTTAGTGATCATTAATTTATATATAACTATTTGTTGTCAATGTCTAGGTACGGATGGCCTTGTTTGATGTTTGTAGGGATGACATCCACAAACTGGACATATTGTATTGCTATTGTCTTCATGAGGAAGGAGAAGACAGAGTACTTCAAATGGGCACTCTTGCGATTGAAGTTCTTATTCGGCAACCAAAAGTCGTGTTGTTTCATGTCGGATAGAGAGCTTGGAGCATTGAAGGCGGTGAAGAGTGTCTTCAAGGTCCCCCACTTCTTGTGTCAAGTCCATGTGGCTCGGAACGTGAGGGCATATGCAAAAACACAAGATATAGACCCGGAACGATTCACTAGTAGCGTTCGTCGAGTTATGAGGTCACACACCGAGGAGAAGTATGAGGCCCGACTTGAGCATTTTCGAAATATATGGAATGGCAAAGGTGGAACCGGTTTGGTGTCATATGTTGAGAAGACATGGTTCACTCCGCATAAGGAGAAGCTAGTGAGTGCGTGGTCCGATCATATTCTACATTTTGCAACAAGAACTACTAACCGGTAGCCTTACCCTCCTATCATTTTTGTTCAATATTATTTCTCCGATTTTTTTTGTATATATATATATATATTAGTTTATTTTTGTCTTATAGGGTTGAGGCTCAACACTCTATGCTAAAAGACATGTTGCAATCTTCCGTTGGAGGCTTTGACACGATCATACAACACTTGGATAACATGTTTATGGATCAAGTTCGTCGAATCCAAGAGGAGATGGGAAGGAGTAGATCGGTGACACCGGTTGAAATACTAGATGGACCTGAATGGAAGAAGGTTTTCTTCGACCGCATAGTGAGAAGGTGTTCGAGAGGATGCATTAAATTGCTATTGCAACAAGTACAAAGAGCGAAAGATGGGGAGATATCCGACAAAGTGAGTCCTCGAGACCGTTGGTGGAGTACCTCTATGGGATTGCCTACACCCCAAACGATCAAGGGATATGTTAATCAGGGCATCCCGTTGGTTCCCGATGAAGTTGATATATATTGGAGGCAAGTCCGGTAGGAAGGTTTGGGGGCGAATGATCGATTGCCCGATGATGGGGTCAAAATTTCGTATGAGAAGAAGATATTGGGGAAGTTTTGGTCCAAGTTGCAAGCGGGGGAAATATCCAAGGATACTATCTTCAAGGTCGCCCAAAAGGTGGTGTAGTGTGAAGACCCCCGTTCGGCTAATTTGCAAGATGCCTCTCGTGGTGAAGCCGATAAGGGAAGGCCAAGGGGGAGTGAGAAGAAGAGTAGTAATAAGAGGGGGAGGACATGGGAGGAGTACATTGACGATGAGAATAGTCCAAAGGTCGAGGTATGTACGATAACGTCGGATCTCCAGTATCCGACGTCGAGGTATCGGGGCATCATCCGATACCTCGACATCTATCAGCCGTACATGCCCGAGAGATGCGTGCGGCAGTGGGGACGAGTTCAGAGTCCACCTTTGGACGTTATCGTATCACACGTCTCTCAGCGTCCGCGACATCTTAAGGGGAAGTCAAGGTACTTCCTCGACTTCGACGACGAGTATTACGGGTGGGGTACAGTTATGGACCACATTTGTCCATTCATCCTCACGTCGCCACGTGTTGTCCATTAATCTAATATGTATTTAATATAAATTCCGCTAAATAAACTATATGCATTTTATATAAAATAATTTCTAATCTAATATGCATTTAATATATATTTCGCTAAATCAATTATATGCATTCATATAACATAATTTCTAATCTAATATGCATTTCTATATATATTTCGCTAAATAAGGTATATGCATTTCATATAATATAATTTCTAATCTAACATGCATTTCATATATATTTCGCTAAATCAATTAAATGCATTTCATATAATATAATTTCTAATCTAATATGTATTTCATATAAATTACTCTAAATAAAGTATATTTAATTTTATTTTGATATTAAAAATACCTCGTCCATCGGTCTTCTCTGACGCACTCGACGACCCGGATCCGCACCCTCCGTCGCTGTCACTCCGCTCGGGCCCACTCCAGCCTCCATCTCTATCGTCGGCGCCATCTCAACCACCAACTCCGCCTCCACCTCCCCCACCACCGTCGGCGCCATCTCCCCCACCACCGTCACCGCCATCTCCCCCACCACTGGCGGTGTCGTCGCACCCACCACTTCCGACGCCACCTCCCCCACCGCTGCCGGTTCTCCTTCCCCGCTGCGAATCACCGTGTCCGACACATTTGCAAGGCCGGAATCCGCCAACGACTGGTGTGCGGAACCAAAATCCTCCGAAGAAGACGGTGCCCCAGACAACCTCTGTGCGGAGCCCGAATTCGCCGAAGACTGGTGTGCGGAACCCAAACCCGCCGAAGAAGATGGTGCCCCGGACGACCTTTGTGCGGAGCCCGAATTCGCCGAAGAAGGCGGTTCTGCCATGCCGGAATCGTCGAATTCATGGTTCTCCATTTCCCAATCCTTCTCACTTGCTCCAGATTCCATACAAATTTGACCGATTTTTCGCACTCGCTATCGCTCTCGCTCGGAATTTCTGCTAAAATGAATCGGAAATGTCGAAGGTAGAAGACGAAGTTGTGCGGCGCCCGTTTATAGCGAAGTTGTGCGGCGCCCGTTTATAGCGAAGTTGTGCGGGTTTCAAATCCGCACAACTAGGGTTTTATGGACGGGTTTCAAACATGTCCATAAAGCCTCAATTTTTCGCCAAAATTTATCGGTTCTCATATTGAACCGGTTTTTTTGTTATTTTTTGGGAGAGTTTAGGATCCGTCCAAGAGAAACCCAGTTTTTTTTTAAAAACCTGTGCGGGTTTATAATTCGCACATAGTCGAGTGCGCAACCTAAAATTTAGAGTGCGAAAAAAATTGCCGAAAAAAAAGAGTCATTTAGTTTTTTTTTGGTAGAAAGAGTTATTTAGTAAATTTGATTGGATAAAAATTAATACACACAATATTTGATCCACATAATATAGTATATACTCTCGATATTTATTTACAACAACCAATACAATATGATATAAGTAAATATTTAAAATAAAAGTCTTGCTTTATCACTTTTTTTATTCAAATTTTATTATTTTAGTCTTAATTATTTAAGATAAAATTACATAAACGGTTATCGGTTAACCGAGAAAATCGAACCCAAAAATTGGTTAACCGGGATTCACGGTTCGGTTTCGGTTCATGATTTTAACTAACTGAAATCATGGTTAACCGAACTTCAGTTAACCGAAATTTCGGTTAACCAGGTTTGGACACCCCTACCTAACACCCTTATTCTCCATTAAAATTTCGGTGACGGGAGGCGACTGCCCACCCATGCCCCCTAAATCTGCCGCTGCTTGCAGAGAATATACACAATATATATATATAGCCAATCGTAAGGGCTCAATTAAAACCCTAAAGGCATATATTAAACTGTATGCCAAAAGATTTCAATTATCAATAATACTCAAATATCGAGTACACATGGATCGGAATTGTACGAGCCCATCACATAATTTAATCACCGACCTAAATCAATCAGATTTAATAACTTAATATAATTGTGGCTCTTATACCACTTGTTAGGAAATTAATCTTTTTTAAAAACCAAGATCAATTATATTAAGTTATTAAGAACACTAATTACATACTTGAATCCATGGTAGCGATCAAACTTGTTGGGAATCTCAATTGATGGCTACCAGTGGTATGTAGTCTTCCTCGGATAAGGTTTTGCCTTTTACTCTAATGGAAAGAGAACCATATAAAATCACTAAATGAATTGACATATTAGAGACTATAACTTAATATTTATTCATTTGGCCCAAAAAAATCTCATTAAGCATATTACCCCAAATCTGGTATCCACTCATTGGATCTATACCATTTATTAAAAACCCGATGGTCTTTTTTTTGATCCGGTAAGATTTAGGATAGCCCAAGTACCACTTGAACTAGCCTAGAGCACCCTTGAACGGGTGAGAACTAATACAGTTTTAGAGAAATTAATATTTTTGGTTTCATCACCGATGGGTGTCGAACTGATGATCTTGGAGTTCTTCCCCCAAGGCCCAACCAGCTCGACTAGACTCCTCACCCTACCCGATGGTCTTTTTTACTAAAATTGAATCACTTTTAAATAACTCATCAATTATTCAGCCAATTAATATAAAATATACGCCCATAATATTGTTGTTCCTTCCCTTGACCAATTTTATCACAATCTCTCCAATTATTAGAGGTAGTTGTCCCTTCCCTTGGACCAATTATCACAATCTCTCCACACTTTACACACCCTGTGAATAATATGCACCTTAGCCCCACTAACATCTTGTATCAATTGATTGCTGAATGATTAGAGTAATTTCAAACATATATAAAAAAAAAGATAATATCGGTTAAAAAGCAGCACTTAAAACTTCTATACACTAGAGCTGTCAAACGGGTCGGTCAGGTCGGGTTCGGGTCCGGTTATTTCGAATTCGGGGTGAGTCGAGTACGGGTCGTAACGGGTCATCGGTCAAATCGGGTCGGGTAATTGCGGGTTTTCGGGCGAGTCGGGTCAATGTAATAACTGCGGTTTTTAAGGATATTTTTGAATTTTTCTCGGATATCCTTTTAACCTTTTTGTCTGTTTTAACGCTTAATCCAATATTTTTATCGGAACTTAAATCCTAGAAAATTGTTGGTGATATCCTAAAATCACAAAGAAATGATTTTATGGATCGGTGTGAATTCTAGGATTTTTCAGTGGAAAAGGAATATTTATTGGATAAGCCGTCTTTTTAATTATATACAGGAAGGAATTTAAAATACGAAACGGAAGCCCTAAAAATTGAAGGTAGCAAGATAAAATCTTGGAAAATTGATTTTATTGGTCTACATAATTTACGGGACGTTTTTCTTTTAGTGAGTTTTTCCACCCGAGGTACATAATTTTACCGCTTTAACGCGAGTCCCGTTCCGAGACGAGAAATTTCATTAGGCCGACATTACTTACTTAATTGGGAAGGATTCTCCACGGCACATATATCTTCTTGTCTCGTCAAGTCTATCATTTCATTTGTCAAAACAAAGTAAGGTCGAGAGAGATAAGGACGGAACGACAGACTTCGGGAGTTCTTTCTCACCGTCGGTGCTAGCTTTCTTCCACCTCCATCCTCATCTTCTTCCTCCTTGTTCTTGCTATGTTGCTGCTGCAAAAGAGGAGCTCGAGAGCGAGACGGTGAAGACGACGGCGAGCTCGGGGAGATAGAATTCAATTCATCACCGCCAGCTCATCTTCTTGCCTCGCCTCGTTATGCCACGCCGCCGGCGACCGTTGGCTTGTCCAACCACCACCCACCAAGAGGAATACTCCCAGGTAACGCTCAGCCACCCTCGGGCTGGGGGATCGAGCCATGATCGAGCCAAACGAGCCATGGGCTCGAGTGAAGGTATATATGATCGAAATTAATTAGCGGGTTGATTACAGAGCCACCGTAAGGGCCTTTCAGTTCCACTTTGCTAATTAAATTTATGGTTTTTATGATCTTGACGTTGATATGATCCCACAGGTTCAAACTGCTAGTGAAACGGACGTCCGGATCTTCCTTTATAGCGAAAACAAGTTTCGAATACCGATTGGCAGGTAAAGGACTTCGGATAATTACTCGGGATTCGTTGTTGATCCGTTTGATCCGAGATTTGGTAACCTTTAAGAACAGTTGCTAATGAACAATTTTTATTTAGAAATTTATTTCAAAAGTGAAGCGGATAATTAGTTATAATTCCGCCAAGATGGCTCCTTGAAGCATGATAACTAAAGATTTATTATATATCGATATTCGGAAATTAAATCGTTTATCGATTAGGAAGTTGTAGGAGTTGAGAATACAACTAAGAGGTGTTTCTGTGAGCTCATTGCTGAGAAATCCTTTTGTTATATGTGTCAGAAGGATGATCAAGATTACTGTTGGAATTCTTAAGGACGTTGAACACGCCTTCTAAGGCAAGTGGACGATTCTCTCTTGCGTTATTGTTATTAAATGAGGAATTGGATCCCATTTAATATTTGCGTTGGGAACAACTTGTATGATTAATAAAATATGATAGGTTGTTATATTTGTTAGAAATTATGACCATGTTGTCATTCAGTTTTGCGCTAGAACTGGATTTAGGTCCGTTGTGGGTGACCTTGTACGCTGTCTCATGCTGAGACATTGTTGTGATTAAGGTAGTTTCAGGGAGGGGAACGTGGTTGCATATCCTCTCTTTAAAACAATATTACATTAGGAGGGGCCTAATCCTAATGGTGAATCATGACTCTGATCCCCTACTCTTCGTGTGAGAGGGTTGATAGGCACTCTAGCTAAGTGCAGGTTCGGCACGGTGGAGTGTAGACGACATGGTAATAGGCCTTTGTGATCTCTACCTCACCATATGCAAAAATGAATGGTCAAGGATAGCTTAAGTCCCGTGATTTCGGGACAGGGTGGATGATCATGGATGAAATACTACGATGATCTCTACAATACCAGAGTGTTTCGGCAGTAGTTCGGGACGATTAAAAGCCACCAACTTGTTTGTGAAAAGTTTTGAAAGTAATATAAGATAAGTGCGTTAGGCACATTAATATACCTGAATGGTTCGTCCAGTCCGAAGGCCATTCTTGCTCCCGATTATGAATGATTCTTAATCAAACTTTGATTAAGTTAATCTGAATAGTCGATGGAGGCTTTTCAAGATGTTATGTGATTAATATGAATTCCCAACAATTGTTTATGCTTCTTAAAGAAACCACAAGCGGTGCTGTTCTCTCTCTTGATTATGCGAATCTCCTTCTTATTTTCTATAAGACTGCTAACAGTTGGATCATAATCCGAGTCTAATCGGATTTGGATGCCAATATGTTTAGTTACAACCATAAGAACCAAGTTAGATTCTCTGCTTGCTAGTCTATCATTAGACTAACCCGTCCATCTTCTTTTCTTTTATATGGCCGGCTGGTGTCCATCGTTGGTTTACGACACATCAGGTTGTTCTTGGAAGTTGATTCAAGAGGCGGATTCAGATGTTTGAAGCTCCAGAAGTTGAAGAAAGATTTCCAATGGCTATACTTTAGTGAAGATCATGATTGAACTACTTCAAAGAGAAGATGAGTTTAAGAAATAAGAACTCAAGGAAGATTTGGTGAAGATTTTGTTTAAATAGAATGTTGTTCTATTTATTTATTCTTTTTGAATTAAGGTTTGTATAAGACCAATTGTATCTATTCCGCTGTAATGTTTCTTTTAGTTTGTTCAGTCAATTTAAAGCCTTGGGTAGGTTCGGTGTAGTCTTAATCGGGGTTACTGGCGGTAATACCTCCAGGGTAAGGAAGGGGGTGTTACAGGGTCGGCCCAGCAGGTCAAGAAAATCGAACTTTTACAATTATTAAAATATTTTTTATTTAAAAAATAATATTTAATAATAATCTATTACTTTTATATATTTTAATAATAAAAAATATTATAATTTTCAAAATATATTGTTTATTCTAAAAATATAAAAAAATCGGGTCAACCCAATGGGTTTCGGGTTTAAACCCAACGGATTTTGGGTCTATCGGGTTCGGCTTATTTTGGGTTTCGGGTAAAATTTCGGGTCTTGACCCTAAAATTTTCGAGCGATTCGGATCAGTTTTTTGGATCGGGTCAACTTTTGACGGTTCTAGTGTACAGTTAATAAAAATTAGTAAGAGAATAAAGGTTGATTTTTAAATAAACCACAAGATTTCGTAATCAGACGGTTGATTTCATTTAGCTATTTTAATAATCATTTGCAAGCTTTTAATTTTAAAAAAACTGTGTCATTGTGAGTTGTCTGTGACTTTATAGTTTTTGTCCGGCCAAATGATTCACATCATCATGTGTATGACACGGAGTGAGAGATCCCGACTCTAACTCGTGCGGCTCTTAGCGTTCTCGGCCCGTCCGATGGCTAAGTCAAGCCTTGCCCAATGTCGCAACTTTGGAAGCTAAGGAAGATGGCTAGGTATTTTGTGGGAAAGAGCTTTGTATTGAGTAAAGAGAGCTTTACAAGTGAGCTTTACAAAGGCTTTGATGGCTAAAGTTTTGATGGATGGCAAAATGAGGGGTGGAGCCTATTTATAGGTGAGGCTAACCCCTTTAAAAGGGAAGATTCTAGACTAAGACAATTCTAGATAATTCTAGCCTAGTAAGGGTGGAAGTGCCCATGGAAGTTCCACCAAGAAGGATCATGCCCGGCCTAGAAAGTTCTAGACGCGGGCAAGGGGAGGCGCGCCTCTGTTGTGCGTCGCTGGAAGGGGTGCGCCCCTTCTGGAAGATTCCAGAAGGGCGCGCCCTTATGTGCGCCGACTCCTGATGGGGCACGCCCCTTCTGGAGAGCTCCAGAAGGGCGTGCCTAGCTGCCTTGTCCCTTCTATGGGCGCGCCTTGCCTAGAAGGCTCCGGAATGTTGCGCCTTGCTCTAGATTGTCCCAGAAGCCTCTAGAATCTCCTAGGCTCGTGCGTAGGAGTCTTGTCCCGTGTCCGTCTCGGCCCGAGGAACGCGCTGCGTGACATGTACAGCTGGGAAAGAACAAGTAAAAAATAAAAGGTTGATTTTTAAATAAATTCTCAGATTTTGTGATCAGCCAATTGCTTTCACTTAAATATTTTTTTATAAAATAAGTTTATTAGTGTGTTTGGATCATTTACAAGTTTAAAATGATTGTACATTATGCATTAATTAGATTAAATACAAGGTTTAATATAATTTAATATAAAATAATGCATTAAATTAAATATCTAAAAATAGCCTATATCATTTTATTTTTACTTTTGGTGACCTTCTGATATTTATCACTCCACGAGTACGAGTTATGCTTCATCGTGTACATTCTCTTTTACAAAAGCAAACCAAACTATATTATAAATTGGAAAACAATCACATGTGAGTACTTCGACTTTGGCAATCGGTTCGGATCATTTTAAGTTAGGGTTGTTATAAGTTATGGGTCGACAATTTAGCCATGTCGATCTATCAGGTCAAAAAAATCGATTTTATTATAATTATTAAAATAGTTTATTAAATAATAAAATATTATTTAAATATATTTTAATAAAAAATATATTATAATTTTCAAATTAAAATTTATATACTCAGCAAATAGAATAAATCGGGTCAACCCAACAAGTTTCGTGTTTCAACCTTACGAGGTCGGGTCAATTGGTTTCGGGTCTTTCTTTGACCCACTAATTTTTTCGTCAAGTTTCAACACTAAAAATTTTGAGACGGGTTGGGTTTTCCAGTCGAGTCAAATTTTGACACTTCTACCGTTCTACGTGTGAATGAGTGACTATAAGCGAAACAAGAATACATCTCGTCCATCCCTCAAAAAGAATCAACACTCTAAATTAGAATTTCATTAAATATGGATAAAACTATGAACATATTTTTGTCATATTATTTGTGTAATTTTTGAGAAATTGTTGCTTTGAGAAAGGGGGACGCGTGTAGCTTGTACATAAGATTTATCTTAGATGTGATCAATTCATATATAAATGTGTATCAATTCATCCCTAAAATGTACAATTAATTTAATGCACATTATACATTGATTTGAAACTTTTTTTATTTTTATTATTTAATTTGAGTTTGTGTGCATGAATGTGGATGTGTATAAACTTCTTTAGTCTATAGTTAGCTAGTTTTGTTACACATGCACATTGATTTTGATGCACAAACATAATTAAATGTACTTTTTGGTTATTTTTAATGTACATACAGTTAGTTTTGATGCACATATATAAATAAAATACACTTTCTAGTTTTAATGTTTTATGTTTTTATACATGTGCATTCAGTTATTGATGCATATGCACTTATTTTTTATGCACATATAAATAAAATACACTTTAGTTATTTTGGTGTACATCCAAAAATAAGGGCTACTTTTGAGTTATTTTAATGCATATACAAATAGTTTTGACATACATACAAAAATAAGGTACGTGTATTCACTTATTTTGATATACATACAATTAATTTTAATACACATACATATATCAATCCAAATAATTTTAATATACATATCCGACCAATTTTAATGTTCATAGAATTAGTTTTATTACATATGCAGTCAATTATGATGCACTTCTTAAAATTAATTGATATACATAGAATTAATTTTAAGCTTGCACTTATATAGTCACTTTCCATATCAAAAAAATAGCTTTTTCTAATTATTTTTACTGGATTTTACCACTTGCCCTAAGATTATTTAAACACTACTGTAATATTCGGATTTGTTTTCCCTCTCGGTTGGAAAAAAAATGAGTTTCTTGGTTCTCAAGTAATCAGGTGTATTAATCCGCAAGTAATATCACAGAAAGGAATAGTTTTAACAATCTTAAGCCAAATTATTTTATGAGCTTCTACAAAAATTAGTTCTATCTTTAACCTCAATTTAAAAAAGAATATATCTTCAACCTTATCCATAGCCATCTAGTTAGCTTTTTCGTAAAGTATATTTATTTAACTCTAATCATATCTAATTCTAACCAAATCCTTATCCTTTAAAACTAAACTAACCTAGATCCCGTCTCCTCCTCCTGATTTATTTTTTGGCAACCGAGATTTTAGCCCTTCCAAAGCCAAAAACAGAGGACATCTCCTCAACACACCATAAATCCAAACCCGTCCTCTTAAGATCGTATTCCGGTGCACCACTCATATATCTGGGCAATCGTGCGTTACTTTCCCCGGCCGGCATTTGTTGATAGGGTTTCTCGGCCAACAAATAAATTTATAAGTCAAGACCCCGCTGAGTATAGAGAAGTCAGGATCGTTCCACAAGAAGCAAGGTTGTTTGTCTATCAATCTACCAAAAAGCAAACAAAAACAAACAAAAACACTCACGAGCAGCCTCGTTAGGCTTATAAATTCAATCTCTCAACTCATCTTATATACAAATACTCATAGAAATTGGAACTTATATCACCAATACTCTCCACCCATGATTTGTCCAAACAAGCAAAGAATCATCAAGAGAACTTAGGGGGCTCAATGAAAAACTTCATAGAAGTTTCCATTCGGCTAGGTTGTAATGGGGCTTGGTAAAAACAATAAGGCGTGGAAATATTTTGGTCATGTGGTGCTAATAATATCTGGGAATCAAAGACTCCTAAAAACTCACATCTCCAAAAACTCTCATAAAACATAACCAAACTCACTCTTCTTTATGCACACTCATTTTCACTCACCCTTTATCATCCTAGAAAGTCTCATAACAATTTAAAAGAATATCTGATATTATCTTTAAACACAAATGCACTTCAACTCTTTACTTCCCTTTTATCATTCTCCTTTCTTTTTTTTTCTCGTTGCCTCGTTAACGAACCCATATCAGGGTCGTTAACGATCCACCATATACATTCCTCTTCCTCTTTTCACTACATCCATCAAAAACTTTATTGCGTGCATTTTTTTCTTATCAAGAGACCTTTCTTATTACATGTAATAACAAGAGACTTCCAATCTACCCTTCCCAAAATACCCTTCAATTCAAGCAAATATAAGCAATTCTTCTCTTTTTAACAAAACAAAAAACTTACCTCTCCAATCTAAGTCCTAATTCCCGAATAGGGTCAAGCTTATCTCGGCTAGGGAATAATTTTTGTGGAGCTAAAAACAAAAGGTTTCAGGCTAGGATTGTGTAATATCCGCGATATTCCAAGTTTTTATAATATAAAGTTTATTATCAATTATTTTCTCTAAATTAAAAGGGAGGATTTTAATCGAATTAAACTCTACTATACTCTTTGAAAAAGGTTATCAATAAAAGATTATAGTCGAAAACTTAAATAAAATAACTCGAGGGATATAATTTAATAAAGTGAGGAATTTCTTTTGAAGAGAACATCAATTAAAAATAATGATTTAAAAGTGATTTTATTCATGAAATAAATTACATAAGGGCCTAAAAATCAAATTACAAAACTTGTAACAAGAATGCAAGAGCCGGGATTTGAACCCGAGATCTCTTGCATCCTACCCTCACACGCCCCACACTCTCAACCACTAGACCAATTGCACTTTCTTACTACACCACACCATTCTAATCAACTTAAACCAATTTAATCTCCTTCTCTTACAAAAAAATAGACATCAGACTATGTCTGATGTGAGTTACGTAGATGGGACTCTTCTCCAATGCATGCCTTCTCCACCACCATTGCCTTGCAAGACTCGCCATAGTGCATCACCCTCCATCATCACTCAAGAAGCACAACTTTGATCTATGGTGGAGCTTGGCCTCTTCCTCCATTGGTCCACACCTTGAGCCTTGGATTGCAAGCTCTCCCCAAGCTCCTATATAAAGGCTCCTATTCATCCTTTCTCCTCACACAATCAAACTCTTCTTCCTCCTCTAGCAAACACACTAGAAGCATTCAAAAATCAGCCACTCTCTCTAAGTTATTCATCCATTCAAACACCATAAAACACCACAAAATTTCCTCTTTCCTTCCCCTTGGAGCCGCCAGACCACCCTCGCAAGACCACCGCCGGATCACCGGAGCACCGCCGAGCCCGCCACTGTCGACGCCGCCGCCCCTCGTGCCGCCGGAGCCCCTGGCCGCGCCGCCCGACGCCGGATTCCCTCCTCTGTTCTTCCTCTCCAGTGTTTTGTAAAAACAGAACGAGAAAGTATAAATCTCAATCTCAAATTTTAATTATTTAAATTATGTTTATATGATTAATAGAGCCTTTTATGATATTTGGAAAGTAGATAAATAAAAATTTAGAATAAAAATATTAGGGGGAGATCTTGTTAGTTATAAGGCTAGAAATAAATTAAAGTTACCATAGTAACTTAAGCTAAAGTAGATCAATTAAATAAATGGAATTAAGTTATTTGTAGCATGCTTTTTCTTAAAATAAATAACCTTATGAAATAATTAGAACATATAAATATATTGCATGCTTTTTCTTAAAATAAATAACCTTATGAAATAATTAGAACATATAAATATATTGCATGCTCTTTCTTAAAATAAATAACCTTATGAAATAATTAGAACATATAAATATATTGCATTAATATATGGATAGTATGTATTTTATGAAATAGATAGACCCTTATAAAATAAATCACAAAGTCTCTAATAGATAAAAGTTATTGCATGTCCAAACATATTATAAATAGGTTGTATAAATAATCATAACATACAAAATTATAATGTATATTAACACCTTGATCTTATAAGAATTTAGAAATTGATGCATGTAGTAAACTTTAGAATGTGTCATGTGTATAATTTTTGTCATAATAAATATACTTAGGAATTAAATCCTTTACTAAATAAAAATATGAGGTATACTATTAAGTGTAGGAACTACTACAAATTAAGGACTTCTAGTAATATGTACATATATAAATTTTAGTATAATATATGTTGGTGACTTAGGTCCTAGTATAAGGTTTAGTCACAAGACCAAAGTATGAATTAAATATGTTGGTAGAAGGTTACAAATATCCTAAGATAATTATAGATTAAGTGAATTATTTAAAAAGAAAACCTTTTATATAAGGTAAATATTAGTTTATAAATTAAAAATATTAAAATGATAGTTATGATCATAAGGTGAGAGTTCAATAAGGGGGGATAATATTTTATACAAAACATGAGAATATTTTTATAGACTTTATAATATGAAAGGGGTTCTAGCAATATTATAAATAAAGGTAGCATAGCATACAATAATAATAGTAAGTTACCTAATCAAGCAAATTAGGAAATCCTATTTTTGGAAACTTCTAAGTAAGGAACTATGAGTATGATATTTTTAGATAATAAGAATAGTGAGAATAAATACAATTTCTTTTAAAGTATTTAAATTGATAATTATTTTAAAGATATTTTCGGAATAATAAGGATATTACCAAAACTAAAATGATAATAACGGAACATTATTATTTTAGGAAAATCATTTTCTAAATTATTATCATAATAATTTAGAAACGTAAACTCTCTTATAAATAGTATAAGAGGTATTTCGAACTCTAAAGCAAAAATCGTGTTTTGAGCTTTTTCGTAAATTTCATATCATTAGGTCGGAATCCTCGCTCATAGTAGGAACTCACCTAAATTTCGTCAAAAGCTCGTTGCTAAACTCGATTACGCTAAGGCAAGTGGAATTTCCCCTTGTGCCCTTTTAATCCGTCTTTATACTATTTCTCGATGTTGGGAACGACTTGTATGCTTAAATAAAAATGAATCTAGGAAATATCGATTGCTAGAAATAACGACTATTGTTAGCATAGATTGCTTTATATATTCCTTGTTAGGATTATTTATGCTAGTGTGGTTATTATCTTGATTGTTACGATCTCGTTTCGAGATCGATGTCGAACTAGTGAGGGGCGTGGGATAGCCAACGCCTCTACATAACCCCACTAAGTCGTAAGTGCCTACGCGTTTGAAGTACGACTTTCGGGATCATGATCCCATCCGCTCCGATTGCAAGGAGGGATGAGCGCACTCTAGCTAAGTGCCGGGAAACGGAGTTTTCCCTCGGGTGGCTCGGATTATCCGTGTCCCACCACATACTCTTTAAATCATAAATGGAAAGCGAATGTATTTTACCACTAAATAATATAGGTGCTAAGGCACAACTAAAATGACTAGATCGGACCGGTCTCTAATGACCGATCCGGCCCTCGGTCCATTACGGGCGCGAGTGGTATTTGATTTGATTGAATAAATGAAAGTTCCCAGCATACCTTCTACTCTAAAGAAGACTACAATCTAGTAGTACTTCTCTTGCTCTTTAAGCTATCCCTTTCGGGATATGCTATCGTAAATTCTCGTATCTTAGCTCCACATAGTCAAGCCATCGTAAACACAACCCTTTTATCCTCTCATTACACCGATAAGTTGAAATTACCAAAGTACCCTCGGGAAGTTCTATTCCCGCTTGCTTAGTCTCCTAGACTAATTCTTCTTTCCGCATGTTTGCCTGGCATTCTATCGCCCTTCGCGAATTATGTCAGATTCAGGAAACCATAGCAAGGCGAAGTGAAGGGAGGTGAAGGAAGTCAAGACCACTCAAGATGTACTTTTATTTCCGTTTTAGTTTTAATATTACTCTATCTCCGAGTCATGATGGATTTGGTGTTGGTTTTCAAGTAATCCTAAAGCTAAAGACAATGTAAGACATTTTGTAATGAACTAAGTCTCCTTCGGGAGCATGTTTGCCGACTTATGTATTATGTTTTATTCCGCATTTTAATTGTTCTATATCATTCTAAAAGCCTTGGGTGACTTTTGACGGTAAAGTCTGAGGTCACTGGCGGTAATACCCAATGTTGTAAAATAGGGGTGTTACAGATTGCTTATCAAAAAGAAGGAATAATGTAAAGGTAGATAGAGAATAATAGGGCTTATGAAAATAAGTTCTCCATCATATGATCTTCACAAGTAATGAACTAAAAATCTTATAAGGGTCTCAAGAAATAGATAACCATCACAATTCCAAGAGATAATATGCATAAAGAGAGTAAATCATACAAGAAAAGAAGAGGGATTTATAAATGTTCTCCCTATAAGGCCAAAAATAACTCACAAGGTAAATTTTGTTGGATTGCATCATCTATGCTATAAAGTATATGTGCTCAATTTCATCAAATGCTATTCTCTTCTAAAACCATTAATTTCAAGTTGAGAATCCGGCTATACTTTTAAAGACATGCTTGCAAGGAATTATATGATTAAACTAGCGATTGCTATCATAGAACTTAAGAAGGGATATCTATCAATTCTAAAACTCTTTTTTTTTCGAAATTTTTTTTTCAATTTTTTTCAATTTTCGATCGATTTTTTCCGGTTTGCAACTTAAAGAAATAAAAACTACATAGAACACATAAACACCTAGGACATAAGTTTTCTACTTTCTCCCACCTCATACTTAAAATTACAGTATCCCCACTGTAAGAAAAATAAGAAGAAGAAGGAAAAGAAATAGAAAACAAAAAAAAATTAAAAAGAAAAAGAAAGACATAAAAACTTACAAAAGTGGAAACAAGGAAAAGAAACTTCATCTTGAGCTGAATCAACGGTTCGGTGGAGAAAAGTAGTGCTCAAAGTTCCCCATGAAGTCATACATCGTCCTCCAACGCTCAGCGTCCTCCGCCTCTCTCTGACGCTGCCTCTCATCCTCCATCGACATGCGAGTGGAATAGACAGTTTCCCATCTATCCATCCTCCTATGAATGTGATCCTGCTGGAGGTGAAGCTGCTGCATCTGTGCAGAAAGATCCTCGGCCCATGGTGGTGGTATACTCGATCCTGCGTACTCGGGCTGAGGAGGTGGTGGCTAGTGAGGCTGGAAATGGTCTTGATACATCGGGTTGTAAGGCATGAGTCCATAAGCAGGAGGGTCGACAGGAGTTGGTTGTCAATTTGTTGGAATGACAAATGTTGACAAGGTTCTTCATGGGCTAGAGTTGGCCAAGAGAACAACAATTGATATCGCACTAACATGTTCAAGGGTGTTAACTGCTCAAAGGCAACAACAGTCGTATGTTGTTTTAAAGCGAGAGCATGGTAAGTTCATTATAAAGAACGACGTTTTTGTTCTAGTATTCACCTTGAAAGGCGTATTCCGCTGGGGAAGGCGAGACAACGTAAATGCTTGCTATGTTGGATCTTTCAAGATATTGGAAAGAACTGGTAAGCTTGTTTATCGATTGACATTGCCATCTATAGTACATTCTATCCGTAATATCTTCCTTTGATTAGGTTACCTTGGCTTAAAAATAGAAGTGAAGAAAAGACTTGAGGAACTACACAGGAAATGCTGAGCCATTTTCTAAAATTAATGAACGTTGTAAAGAAGGAATTTGGTAACTAAGCAATGGTTGATTGTGCTTGGTGCAGAAGTAACAATATGTTTTTTTAAGGGGGTACTACAAACTTCTGTATAGGTTTGTAGTGGTTGTGCATATGTGCTTGTGCTATCTTTCCAAATGATCTGAGTTCTCCTTGGTTTCGAGGACGAAACCATTTTTAAGGGGGTACTAATGTAATAATTGCGGTTTTTAAGGATATTTTTGAATTTTTCTCGGATATCCTTTTAACCATTTTGTCTGTTTTAATGCTTAATCCAATATTTTTGTCGGAATTTAAATCCTATAAAATTGTTGGTGATATCCTAAAATCACAAAGAAATGATTTTATGGATCGGTGTGAATTCTAGGATTTTTCAGTGGAAAAAGAATATTTATTGGATAAGCCGTCTTTTTAATTATATACCGGAAGTAATTTAAAAGGCGAATTTGCATAACTGCCCCTAAAAAAGTTGATAATAAAAAATTTATCCTTTTCTAGCTTAAATTACAAGTAGTGTCCTTTTAGGCATTTTCGCTATAAAAATTTATATTTCAAATTTTATTTTAATTTAGGAAAAAAAACTTCAAATAATACAAATCATCAATAAATCAAGAATAACAACCCAACATTTCGACGACAATATCGATGAACTTGATAACAAGTACACTAGAAATTCGATTTGACTAACATCCATATTATAGAAACAAGAAAAAGAAAATTGAAAAAGTAAAAGAAAAGAAGAGCCTTTATTTTCTTCACCATTCTTATCCCAGATCTAATTTGAACATCTCACTTCATCTTCTTCCTTGAAAATTTCTCTTTCATTATCTATGTAGATCCAAATTGAATTTTTTTTAATTGATAGCTAAAGGAAGTTAATCTTAAAATAGTTTCGGTTTTTTCAGCCCTAAATTAAAATTGATTATGAAACTTAATTACTAATCCATATCAGCCACATCCTAATTTCAATTCCAATCCATCAATGTATAAAGTGCTAATGGCTATTTCCTTTAAAAAAGTGCGAACGTTTAATTGTTGCAGCAGATATCGAAGCCGCCTCCGTCATCGTTGCCTCCTCGCCAAAACTCCAAATCTCCATTTTTATTCTTGTCCATATTTGACTCAAACAAGAATCATGTCAGTGTCCTCTTGTATTTTCGTCCATCTATAATCGACCGGAAGCATCCCAAAATTTATCGTCATCCAGATCTACTATGGTTGAAAGTAGTAATTTTGGGGGTTGTGTGGTAGACTTAAAATCTAGGGTTTTGCTAGAGAGGTTAGAGAAATAGAGGGGCAAAATTAGAGGATGAAGAACTGGGAAGAAAGTACGATGTAGATTGTAAAAGAAGATTATAGATGTTTTTTTGTTTTTATTTAATGTAATTTAAATAGTGAGGTATATTTTTCAAATTAAAAATTTAATTGAAATAATGAATTTAACTTTTCTACAAAAAGGAGAAAATTTATGATTTTGGGCATTAGTGAAATTAATTTGGACATTATCTTTAATTATTTGGATATTAATGCATATTTTAAAAAATGAAGGCATTTTTACAATTAGTAACTTATTTTAGGGCATAGACTACTATAAACACTAATTTAAAATACGAAACGGAAGCCCTAAAAATTGAAGGTAGCAAGATAAAATCATGAAAAATTGATTTTATTGGTCTACATAATTTACAGGACGTTTTTCGTTTAGTGAGTTTTTCCACCCGAGGTACATAATTTTACCGCTTTGACGCGAGTCCCGTTCCGAGACGAGAAATTTCATTAGGCCGACATTACTTACTTAATTGGGAAGGATTCTCCACGGCACATCTATCTTCTTGTCTCGTCAAGTCTATCATTTTATTTGTCAAAACAAAGTAAGGTCGAGAGAGATAAGGACGGAACGACGGACTTCAGAAGTCTTTCTCACCGCCGGTGTTAGCTTTCTTCCACCACCATCCTCATCTTCTTCCTCCTTGTTCTTGCTATGTTGCTGCTGCAAAAGAGGAGCTCGAGAGCGAGACGGTGAAGACGACGGCGAGCTCGGGGAGATAGAATTCAATTCGTCATTGCCGGCTCATCTTCTTGCCTCGCCTCGTTATGCCACGCCGCCGGCGACCGTTAGCTTGTCCAACCACCACCCACAAAGAGGACTACTCCCGGGAAACGCTCAGCCACCCTCGGGCTCGGGGATCGAGCCATGATCGAGCCATGATCGAGCCAAACGAGCCATGGGCTCGAGTGAAGGTATATACGATCGAAATTAATTAGCGGGTTGATTGCGCAGCCACCGTAAGGGACTTTCAGTTCCGCTTTGCTAATTAAATTTATTGTTTTTATGATCTTGACGTTGACACGGTCCCACAGGTTCAAACCGCTCGTGAAACGGACGTCCGGATCTTCCGTTATAGCGAATACAAGTTTCGAATACCGATTGGCAGGTAAAGGACTTCGGATAATTACTCGGGATTCGTTGTTAATCCGTTTGATCCGAGATTTGGTAACCATTAAGAACTGTTGCTAATGAACAATTTTTATTTAGAAAATTGTTTCAAAAGTGAAGCGGATAATTAGTTATAATTCCGCCAAGATGGCTCCTTGAAGCATGAAAACTAAGGATTTATTATATATCGATATTCGGAAATTAAATCGTTTATCGATTAGGAAGTTGTAGGAGTTGAGAATACAACTAAGAGGTGTTTCTGTGAGCTCGTTGCTGAGAAATCCTTTTGTTATATGTATCAGAAGGATGATCAAGATTACTATTGGAATTGCTAAGGACGTTGAGCACGCCTTCTAAGGCAAGTGGACGATTCTCTCTTGCGTTATTGTTATTAAATGAGGAATTGGATCCCATTGAATATTTGCGTTGGGAACAACTTGTATGATTAATAAAATATGATAGGTTGTTATATTTGTTAGAAATTATGACCATGTTGTAATTCAGTTTTGCGCTAGAACTGGATTTAGGTCCGTTGTGGGTGACCTTGTATGTTGTCTCACGCTGAGACTTTGTTGTGATTAAGGTAGTTTCAGGGAGGGGAACGTGGTTCCATATCCTCTCTTTAAAACAATATTACATTAGGAGGGGTCTAATCCTAATGGTGAATCATGACTTTGATCCCCTACTCTTCGTGTGAGAGGGTTGATAGGCACTCTACCTAAGTGCAGGTTCGGCACGGTGGAGTGTAGACGACATGGTAATATGCCTCTGTGATCTCTACCTCACCATATGCAAAAATGAATGGTCAAGGATAGCTTAAGTCTTGTGATTTCGGTACAGGGTAGATGATCATGGATGAAATAATCCGATGATCTCTACAATACCAGAGTGTTTCGGCAGTAGTTCGGGACGATTAAAAGCCACCAACTTGTTTGTGAAAAGTTTTGAAAGTAATATAAGATAAGTGCGTTAGGCACATTAATATACCTGAATGGTTCGTCCAGTCCGAAGGCCATTCTTGCTCCCGGTTATGAATGATTCGTAATCAAACTTTGATTAAGTTAATCTGAATAGTCGATGGAGGCTTTTCAAGATGTTATGTGATTAATATGAATTCCCAACAATTGTTTATACTTCTTAAAGAAACCACAAGCGGTGTTGTTCTCTCTCTTGATTATGCGAATCTCCTTCTTATTTTCTATAAGACTGCTAACAGTTGGATCATAATCCGAGTCTAATCGGATTTGGATGCCAATATGTTTAGTTACAACCATAAGAACCAAGTTAGATTCTCTGCTTGCTAGTCTATCATTAGACTAACCCGTCCATCTTCTTTTCTTTTATATGGCCGGCTGGTGTCCATCGTTGGTTTACGACACATCAGGTTGTTCTTGGAAGTTGATTCAAGAGGCGGATTCAGATGTTTGAAGCTCCAGAAGTTGAAGAAAGATTTCCAATGGCTATACTTTAGTGAAGATCATGATTGAACTGCTTCAAAGAGAAGCTGAGTTTAAGAAATAAGAACTCAAGGAAGACTTGGTGAAGATTTTGTTTAAATAGAATGTTGTTCTATTTATTTATTCTTTTTGAATTAAGGTTTGTATAAGACCAATTGTATCTATTCCGCTGTAATGTTTCTTTTAGTTTGTTCAGTCAATTTAAAGCCTTGGGTAGGTTCGGTGTAGTCTTAATCGGGGTTACTGGCGGTAATACCTCCAGGGTAAGGAAGGGGGTGTTACAGGGTCGGCCCAGCAGGTCAAGAAAATCGAACTTTTACAATTATTAAAATATTTTTTATTTAAAAAATAATATTTAATAATAATCTATTACTTTTATATATTTTAATAATAAAAAATATTATAATTTTCAAAATATATTGTTTATTCTAAAAATATAAAAAAATCGGGTCAACCCAATGGGTTTCAGGTTTAAACCCAACGGATTTTGGGTCTATCGGGTTCGGCTTATTTTGGGTTTCGGGTAAAATTTCGGGTCTTGACCCTAAAATTTTCGAGCGATTCGGATCAGTTTTTTGGATCGGGTCAACTTTTGACGGTTCTAGTGTACAGTTAATAAAAATTAGTAAGAGAATAAAGGTTGATTTTTAAATAAACCACAAGATTTCGTAATCAGACGGTTGATTTCATTTAGCTATTTTAATAATCATTTGCAAGCTTTTAATTTTAAAAAAACTGTGTCATTGTGAGTTGTCTGTGACTTTATAGTTTTTGTCCGTCCAAATGATTCACATCATCATGTGTATGACACGGAGTGAGAGATCCCGACTCTAACTCGTGCGGCTCTTAGCGTTCTCGGCCCGTCCGATGGCTAAGTCAAGCCTTGCCCAATGTCGCAACTTTGGAAGCTAAGGAAGATGGCTAGGTATTTTGTGGGAAAGAGCTTTGTATTGAGTAAAGAGAGCTTTACAAGTGAGCTTTACAAAGGCTTTGATGGCTAAAGTTTTGATGGATGGCAAAATGAGGGGTGGAGCCTATTTATAGGTGAGGCTAACCCCTTTAAAAGGGAAGATTCTAGACTAAGACAATTCTAGATAATTCTAGCCTAGTAAGGGTGGAAGTGCCCATGGAAGTTCCACCAAGAAGGATCATGCCCGGCCTAGAAAGTTCTAGATGCGGGCAAGGGGAGGCGCGCCTGGGCGCGCCTCTGTTGTGCGTCGTTGGAAGGGGTGCGCCCCTTCTGGAAGATTCCAGAAGGGCGCGCCCTTGTGTGCGCCGACTCCTGATGGGGCACGCCCCTTCTGGAGAGCTCCAGAAGGGCGCGCCTAGCTGCCTTGTCCCTTCTATGGGCGCGCCTTGCCTAGAAGGCTCCGGAATGGCGCGCCTTGCTCTAGATTGTCCCAGAAGCCTCTAGAATCTCCTAGGCTCGTGCCTAGGAGTCTTGTCCCGTGTCCGTCTCGGCCCGAGGAACGCGCTGCGTGACATGTACAGCTGGGAAAGAACAAGTAAAAAGTAAAATGTTGATTTTTAAATAAATTCTCAGATTTTGTGATCAGCCATTTGCTTTCACTTAAATATTTTTTTATAAAATAAGTTTATTAGTGCGTTTGGATCATTTACAAGTTTAAAATGATTGTACATTATGCATTAATTACATTAAATACACGGTTTAATATAATTTAATATAAATTAATGCATTAAATTAAATATCTAAAAAGAGCCTATATCATTTTATTTTTACTTTTGGTGACCTTCTGATATTTATCACTCCACGAGTACGAGTTATGCTTCATCGTGTACATTCTCTTTTACAAAAGCAAACCAAACTATATTATAAATTGGAAAACGATCACATGTGAGTACTTCGACTTTGGCAATCGGTTCGGATCATTTTAAGTTAGGGTTGTTATAAGTTATGGGTCGACAATTTAGCCATGTCGATCTATCAGGTCAAAAAAATCGAATTGATTATAATTATTAAAATAGTTTATTATAATTATTAAAATAGTTTATTAAATAATAAAATATTATTTAAATATATTTTAATAAAAAATATATTATAATTTTCAAATTAAAATTTATATACTCAGCAAATAGAATAAATCGGGTCAACCCAACAAGTTTCGTGTTTCAACCTTACGAGGTCGGGTCAATTGGTTTCGGGTCTTTCTTTGACCCACTAATTTTTTCGTCAAGTTTCAACACTAAAAATTTTGAGACGGGTTGGGTTTTCCAGTCGAGTCAAATTTTGACACTTCTACCGTTCTACGTGTGAATGAGTGACTATAAGCGAAACAAGAATACATCTCGTCCATCCCTCAAAAAGAATCAACACTCTAAATTAGAATTTCATTAAATATGGATAAAACTATGAACATATTTTTGTCATATTATTTGTGTAATTTTTGAGAAATTGTTGCTTTGAGAAAGGGGGACGCGTGTAGCTTGTACATAAGATTTATCTTAGATGTGATCAATTCATATATAAATGTGTATCAATTCATCCCTAAAATGTACAATTAATTTAATGCACATTATACATTGATTTGAAACTTTTTTTATTTTTATTATTTAATTTGAGTTTGTGTGCATGAATGTGGATGTGTATAAACTTCTTTAGTCTATAGTTAGCTAGTTTTGTTACACATGCACATTGATTTTGATGCACAAACATAATTAAATGTACTTTTTGGTTATTTTTAATGTACATACAGTTAGTTTTGATGCACATATATAAATAAAATACACTTTCTAGTTTTAATGTTTTATGTTTTTATACATGTGCATTCAGTTATTGATGCATATGCACTTATTTTTTATGCACATATAAATAAAATACACTTTAGTTATTTTGGTGTACATCCAAAAATAAGGGCTACTTTTGAGTTATTTTAATGCATATACAAATAGTTTTGACATACATACAAAAATAAGGTACGTATATTCACTTATTTTGATATACATACAATTAATTTTAATACACATACATATATCAATCCAAATAATTTTAATATACATATCCGACCAATTTTAATGTTCATAGAATTAGTTTTATTACATATGCAGTCAATTATGATGCACTTCTTAAAATTAATTGATATACATAGAATTAATTTTAAGCATGTGCATATATAGTCACTTTCCATATCAAAAAAATAGCTTTTTCTAATTATTTTTACTGGATTTTACCACTTGCCCTAAGATTATTAAACACTACTGTAATATTCGGATTTGTTTTCCCTCTCGGTTGGAAAAAAATGAGTTTCTTGGTTCTCAAGTAATCAGGTGTATTAATCCGCAAGTAATATCACAGAAAGGAATAGTTTTAACAATCTTAAGCCAAATTATTTTATGAGCTTCTACAAAAATTAGTTCTATCTTTAACCTCAATTTAAAAAAGAATATATCTTCAACCTTATCCATAGCCATCTAGTTAGCTTTTTCATAAAGTATATTTATTTAACTCTAATCATATCTAATTCTAACCAAATCCTTAACCTTTAAAACTAAACTAACCTAGATCCCGTCTCCTCCTCCTGATTTATTTTTTGGCAACCGAGATTTTATCCCTTCCAAAGCCAAAAACAGAGGACATCTCCTCAACACACCATAAATCCAAACCCGTCCTCTTAAGATCGTATTCCGGTGCACCACTCATATATTTGGGCAATCGCGAGTTACTTTCCCCGGCCGGCATTTGTTAATAGGGTTTCTCGGCCAACAAATAAATTTGTAAGTCAAGACCCCGCTGAGTATAGAGAAGTCAGGATCGTTCCACAAGAAGCAAGGTTGTTTGTCTATCAATCTACCAAAAAGCAAACAAAAACAAACAAAAACACTCACGATTTGTCAACTCATCTTATATACAAATACTCATAGAAATTGGAACTTATATCACCAATACTCTCCACCCATGATTTGTCAAAACAAGCAAAGAATCATCAAGAGAACTTAGGGGGCTCAATGAAAAACTTCATAGAAGTTTCCATTCGGCTGGGTTGTAATGGGGCTTGGTAAAAACAATAAGGCGTGGAAATATTTTGGTCATATGGTGCTAATAATATCCGGGAATCAAAGACTCCTAAAAACTCACATCTCCAAAAACTCTCATAAAACATAACCAAACTCACTCTTCATTATGCACACTCATTTTCACTCACCTTTTATCATCCTAGAAAGTCTCATAATAATTTAAAAGAATATCTGATATTATCTTTAAACACAAATGCACTTCAACTCTTTACTTCCCTTTTATCATTCTCCTTCCTTTCTTTTTTCTCGTTGCCTCGTTAACGAACCCATATCAGGGTCGTTAACGATCCACCATATACATTCCTCTTCCTCTTTTCACTACATCCATCAAAAACTTTATTGCGTGCATTTTTTTCTTATCAAGAGACATTTCTTATTACATGTAATAACAAGACTTCCAATCTACCCTTCCCAAAATACCCTTCAATTCAAGCAAATATAAGCAATTCTTCTCTTTTTAACAAAACACAAAACTTACCTCTCTAATCTAAGTCCTAATTCCCGAATAGGGTCAAGCTTATCTCGGCTAGGAAATAATTTTTGTGGAGCTAAAAACAAAAGGTTTCAGGCTAGGATTGCTTATCAAAAAGAAGGAATAATGTAAAGGTAGATAGGGAATAATAGGGCTTATGAAAATAAGTTCTCCATCATATGATCTTCACAAGTAATGAACTAAAAATCTTATAAGGGTCTCAAGAAATAGATAACCATCACAATTCCAAGAGATAATATGCATAAAGAGAGTAAATCACACAAGAAAAGAAGAGGAATTTATAAATGTTCTCCCTATAAGGCCAAAAATAACTCACAAGGTAAATTTTGTTGGATTGTATCATCTATGCTATAAAGTATATGTGCTCAATTTCATCAAATGCTATTCTCTTCTAAAACCATTAATTTCAAGTTGAGAATTCGGCTATACTTTTAAAGACATGCTTGCAAGGAATTATATGATTAAACTAGCGATTGCTATCATAGAACTTAAGAAGGGATATCTATCAATTCTAAAACTCTTTTTTTTCGAATTTTTTTTTCAATTTTTTTCAATTTTCGTTCGATTTTTTCCGGTTTGCAACTTAAAGAAATAAAAACTACATAGAACACATAAACACCTAGGACATAAGTTTTCTACTTTCTCCCACCCCATACTTAAAATTTCAGTGTCCCCACTGTAAGAAAAATAAGAAGAAGAAGGAAAAGAAATAGAAAATAAAACAAAAAAAATTAAAAATAAAAAGAAAGACATAAAAACTTACAAAAGTGGAAACAAGGAAAAGAAACTTCATCTTGAGCTGAATCAACGGTTCGGTGGAGAAAAGTAGTGCTCAAAGTTCCCCATGAAGTCGTACATCGTCCTCCAACGCTCAGCGTCCTCCGCCTCTCTCTGACACTGCCTCTCATCCTCCATTGACATGCGAGTGGAATAGACAGTTTCCCATCTATCCATCCTCCTATGAATGTGATCCTGTTGGAGGTGAAGCTGCTGCATCCGTGCAGAAAGATCCTCGGCCCATGGTGGTGGTATACTCGATCCTGCGTACTCGGGCTGAGGAGGTGGTGGGTAGTGAGGCTGGAAATGGTCTTGATACATCGGGTTGTAAGGCATGAGTCCATAAGCAGGAGGGTCGACAGGAGCAGGTGGTGGGTCGACAGGAGCTCTCGGCACCTCGTTAACGAAGTTGGGTGCCTCGTTAATAGGGTTGGGATGCGGCTGGAAGTGGTCGTTAACGAGCCTGGTGGGCTCATCAACGAAGATGTTGCCTCCTAAAACCTCCGTGTCGATGTCTTCTTCCTCGAAATTGAGCTCCTCAGTGCCGCCCTCGGTGTCGGCTTCTTCGGTGTCGTTGCCTACTACCTCGGTGTCCTCTTATTCATCTTCTTCTTCATCCTCATCCATGTCATCCCGCTCAAACCGGGTTTCACATGGCCTAAACGAAAGCTCGTCCTCCGGTTTTGGCTCCAATGGGTAGGGATGTCCCGCCCACGCCTCGTACCAATTCGGTACGTAGAGAAGCTCGTACATGTCGAGGGTGGGTGTAACTACGCGATCTTGAACCTTCACCTTGTATCCTCCCTCAGCTTGAATGAAGACAACGGAGCTATACCAATAGTTTTTGTTGAGGAGTTGGGCATGAGCCGGTGTGTAGCGGGTGAGATCGACTCCAAGATTCTTAGCCAAGAGGCTAACCAAATTGCCACACCAAACCTCCTTGGACTTGGTGGATTTTTCGATGTAGTAGAGCCATTCGTACCCCAAGTTCAAGGGGTCGGGCTCCTCAAAGAGGATGGTGTGGAAGCAAGCAACTTCGGTCCTTGTAGGCCGGTTCAACTCTCTCTTCGGCCAAAATGAAGCAGTGCGGGGTTGTTTACGATTCTGGGCTCGGATTGATCGATGAAGCAGTGCAAGGTCGTTAACGAGCCTGGGTGGGTCGTTAACGAGCCGCCGAGAGCAAAACCAGAATTTTCCGAATTTTAATCTACCTTAAATTCAGCACAAATCAAGCATGCAATCTTCTATATTTTTCCTCCAATCCCAAAATCGGGTATAAGCACCCCATACTTACTCGATTGCCTATCCCGAACATGCTAAAATTACCCAAAATTTTGACATGCAAAGTTCGAACTTTAAGATTTAGAACAAGAAAAATTCATGCTTTCCTAACTAGAGGATTGCAATAGATAATCCAACATGAATAATTCTTCATAAAACATGAACAACTAAGCACAATCAAGAATTTTTATGAACAAAAATCAAGCATGCACACCTTTCTAAGAACACGATTCGGGACATGAAATTTCGACCCTATAAAAAATCAATCATGCAATTTTGAGCAAGGGTTTAGAAATCATACCGGAGAATCGAGAAATTGAAGAACAAGGGTCGGAATCGGGGTGGTTAACGATTTTGTGCCTCGTCGGTGAACGGTTTCCGAGCTCCGGTAACGACAGCCTCTCGGTGGTCGCTGGAGTGGGGGATTCTGAATCGGTGGGAGAGAAGGGAGAGGGATTGAGAGCTTTTTGGGTTTAGGGGAGTATGAATTTTGAGAGGGTTGTGGTAGATTTGTGGAAGAGGGTAGAAGGGGTTTATATAGGAGGGGAAAGGGTAGAAGGGGGGCGGCGGCTAGGGTAAAAAATAGATGGATTAGGTTAGAATTCTTACCTGCCCCGTATCCTGACAAGTCGGGTCTTCGAACCGGGTCGTTAACGACCCTGGGTGGGTCGTTAACGAGCCACCGTGACCTCTTGGAGTGATTTTTCGATCCCTTTCTCCCTGAAATCTTGTTAGCTCAAAAATTCTAATTTCTATCCTAACTAAAACTAAAAAGAAAAACAAAAGAAAGCTAATAAATAATCTAAAAAGAAGAAGAAAAAGAAAAGAAAAGCTAAACCTATTCTAAAATCGGGTTGCCTCCCGTAAGCGCTATGTTTAACGTCGTTAGCCCGACGAGCTCCTTTGCTAGTCTGATGATATGAGAGCCATGGTGACTCTTATCTCTTCAGCCGGGTCATGCTCATAGAATTTCTTCAGGCTGTGTCCATTAACATTGAAGATGACGCCTCGGTTATCGGTCAACTCTACTGCTCCGTGAGGATAAATGTGATGAACCACAAATGGCCCACTCCATCGTGTCCTGAGCTTTCCTGGGAATAATCGGAGTCTAGAGTTGAAGAGAAGTACCTTATCGCCGACTTGGTAAGTTTTGGGTACTAATTTCCGATCATGCCATCTTTTGGTGCGCTCCTTGTAGATTTCAGCATTTTCGTACGCCTTCAGCCTCAATTCTTCTAATGCTTGTAAGTCCATGAATTGTTTTGCTCCTGCCGCGTCGAGGTTCATGTTGAGCTCCTTGAGAGCCCATAATGCCTTATGCTCCATCTCGACCGGTAAATGACATGCCTTGCCATACACTAGATTATAGGGGGGGGTGCAGAGAGGCGTCTTGTATGTTGTCCTATATGCCCACAGAGCGTCATCCAGCTTGGAGGACCAATCCTTCCTAGAACGGGAAACTGTCTTCTCCAATATGCTCTTTATTTTCCTGTTTGAAACTTCAACTTGGCCACTCGTTTGGGGATGATAGGGCGTTGCCACCCGATGAGATACCCCATACTTAGCCAAAAGGGCTTCAAAACTCCGCTCAATGAAATGGGAACCACCATCACTGATAAGGACTCTTAGAACACCGAACCTGGGGAAAATATTGGTCTTGATGAATTTAGCCACAGTCTTGGCGTCGTTAGTCCTTGTAGCAACAGCTTCCACCCACTTAGAGACATAATCAACTGCAACTAGGATGTACTTGTAGGGTCCTGAGGCGGGAAATGGTCCCATGAAGTCAATGCCCCACACATCAAATAGCTCAACTTCTAATATCCCAGTTAGTGGATTTTCATGCCTCCAAGTTATGTTGCCTGAGCGTTGACATCCATCACATGCTGTCACATAAGCTTGCACATCTTTGAACATGGTTGGCCAATAGAGACCACTTTGAAGAATCTTCGCAGTAGTCTTGAATCCTTTTGCATGACCTCCAGTTGGAAGTGTGTGACACTAAGGGATCACATTTTCAATCTCCTCTTTTGGAACACAACGCCTAAAGAGGTGATCGCTCCCTTGTTTAAACAAGTAAGGGTCATCCCAATAGTATTGTTTCACATCATGGAGAAATTTCTTCTTCTTTTGTGGGGTAAGGCCCTCGGGAATTATGCCTCCTACAAGATAGTTAGCAAAATCCGCAAACCAAGGGGCTTTTGACCCTCTAATAGCATGGATTGATATTGAGGAAGAAGAAATAGAAGAAGGAGAAGGAGTAAAATTGATTTGAGAAGGCTCAGTTTCAGAAATCTTAACTGGATGGGTCGTTAACGAACCAGGGATTATTATTTTGACCTCGGTACCGACCTCCCGTGGCTTAGTATCGACCTGATTGACTGGTGTGCCGACCCAATCTGAACATTTTCCCTCATTATTTGTGTCTTCCAGCCTCGGCACCTCGTTAACGACCCTAAAGGGGTCGGTGACGAGGGTCTTGTGGAGTTCGACCTCGTTCAGCAGGAGGTGTTCGTCAGGTCTGGAATCATTTATCGGCACCTCATCGTTAGACTCGGTGATATGCTCTGCTGGAAATCTGGACAAGTGATCTGCCACTAGATTTTCTGCTCCCTTTTTTTCTCTTATTTCATGGTCAAATTCCTGCAGTAAGAGCATCCAACGAAGCAATCTAGATTTGGCATCTTTTTTAGCCATTAAGTATCTAACAGCTTCATGGTCAGTATAAACGATCACTTTGGATCCAACAAGGTAGGACCGGAATTTCTCAAAGGCAGATACCACAGCAAGGAATTCCTTCTCCGTTGTGGTATACTTACTCTGCGCCTCATCCAGCGTCTTACTAGCGTAATAAATGGCGTGGAGTTTTTTGTCCTTCTGTTGCCCTAAGACTGCACCAACTGCATAGTCACTGGCATCACACATAATCTCGAAGGGTAGTGTCCAATCTGGAGACTGCATAATGGGGGCAGACACGAGGGCAGCTCTTAACCTGTAAAATGCTTCAAGACATTTTGGAGACAGCTCAAACACTACATCTTTCATTAGTAGGTTAGTCAAAGGTTTAGCTATCTTAGAAAAATTCTGAATAAATTGTCTGTAAAAGCCAGCATGCCCTAAAAAACTCCTAATGTCTCTTACAGAAGAAGGAGGAGGTAGTTTTTCAATAAGCTCAATTTTTGCTCTATCTACTTCTATCCCTCTTTTAGAGACAAGGTGTACTAGTACTATCCCCTCTTGAACCATGAAATGACATTTTTCCTAGTTTAGCACAAGATTGGTTTCTTCACATCTTTTAAGCACTCGTGCCAGGTTAGCAAGACAAGAATCAAATGAAGAACCATAAACAGAAAAGTCATCCATAAAAACCTCTACAATATCCTCTATCATATCTGAAAAAATGGCCATCATACATCTCTGAAAGGTAGCAGGGGCATTGCAAAGCCCAAATGGCATTCTCTTATAAGCAAAGGTTCCATAGGGACATGTAAAGGTTGTTTTCTCTTGATCATCAGGGTGAATAGGAATCTGCCAAAAACCGATATAGCCATCTAGATAACAGAAATAATCATACTGGGCTAAGCGTTCTAACACCTGATCTATGAAAGGAAGCGGAAAATGATCTTTTCTAGTAGCACTATTAAGCTTCCTATAATCGATGCACATTCTCCAACTAGTGGTGGTTCTAGTCGGAATAAGCTCTCCATTTTCATTTTCTATCACAGTCATCCCCCCTTTCTTTGGGACTACATGGACCGGACTCACCCATTGGCTGTCCGAAATAGGAAATATGATCCCAACATCAAGTAATTTAATAATTTCCTTTTTAACTACATCCTTCATATTAGGATTTAATCTACGTTGATGCTCTATGGTGGGTTTATGATTGTCCTCCATGTAAATCCTATGCATGCAAAGAGAAGGGGATATGCCAGTTATATCATCTAGGGAGTAGCCTATGGCTTTTCTATGCATCTTAAGCACATTCAGGAGTTTTCCTACTTCCTCTTCTTTTAATTCAGCATTAATGATGACAGGTAGAGTAGAATTAGGACCGAGGAATTCATACCTGAGGGAATCCGGCAGAGGTTTAAGTGTTGGGGACGGTTCAGCAGGGATTAGAATCGGCTCTTCTGGTTCCGTCTTCAACACTTCCTCAAAGCATTCAAAGGTTGAGATTTCGTTGTCTTCGGCTAGGGTCGTTAACGAGCATGCGTCTTCTGCCAGGAGAATCAGTAACGGTGCTGGAGAACTCGTTACTGAAACTGCAGTAGTTATTTCTGCCCATCTTTGCCCTGAAATTTCATCACTGTATGTTGATCTTCCTATAGGGTCTCCACATTCAATGATCTCCTTGTGGGTGTAGAGCGTCTTGACTTCAGCTTTTTCGGACTCCTTGGATTGCTTGAATCGGAATTCCGTCACCTCATCCCCAATTTCGAAAGTTAGGAGTCCTCTCCTAACATCGATTATGGCTCCTGCTGTAGCAAGGAATGGTCTTCCCAAAATAATAGGCACAACCGGATCTTCGGGCATTGTCATAACGATGAAGTCGTTAGGAACAAAGAAATTGCCCACTTGAACTGGAAAGTCTTCTATCAGCCCTGTTGGTTTGATGCAAGATCCGTCTGCCATATAAAGTCGCATGTTGATGGGCTCTAGTGGTCCCATATTGGCTTTTGACCAGATTGAGAGCGGAACAAGACTAGCACTGGCACCAAGATCGCATAAAGCCTTGAACTTGTGGTTGCCTATGCCGATTGTTATTGCAAACCTTCCTGGATCTCCTAGCTTTTCCGGTAGAGCTATTGATCTGACTTCATCCTTCAGCTCTGTAATGGACCTTTTCCTGCTAAGAATATCTTTCAAAAATTTTGTGTAAGCCGGCATTTCGCTTAGGGCCTCAGCGAATGGGATGGAAATATTAATGCCTTGAAGAATCTTAACGAAACGCTTGAACTTACTCTCAGTAGAGTCCATAGATTTCTTAGTTGGAAATGGAAGAGATTTCACCATTCTCGGAACCAACTTAGGCTCGAGAGGTGAGAGTACCGGGTCGACACTGGGGTCGATTGGTGTCCTCGGCGGGTCGTTACCGACCCTGATGGGGTCGTTAACTACCCTGGAATAGAGAGGAAGGCTCGGATTAGTAGACTTACCTGGGTTAGGGTCGTTAGATACCCTCGGAGCCTTGTCATCCTTGTTTGTAGGCTCGGTATGTGCTCTCGCTGGCTCGTTAACGAGCTGGTTGGCGAGGTCCTGTTCCTCCTTCTCTTCAGCTTGAATTCTCTCCGGTAGTGTCTTCCCACTTCTGAGGTGTACCGCTGCTATTTGGCCTCTAGGGTTCTCCACGGGGCGGCCCGGGAGTTGCCCTTGTGGTCGTGGAATCCGTGCAGCTAAGTCCCCTAGTTGGGAATCAACACTCCTCTTCCAAATATCGAACTCTCCCCATCTTTTATCTTGTCGGTTCAGTTTGGCTTGAACGTCATCAACTTTGTTGTTCACTCCGTTTATGCTCTCCTTTATTTCCTGAACCCATGATGGCGTCTCCTGATGGCCTGGAGGTCGATATGGTGCAGGTCGTCTATCTGGTGGGGGCCTTACGTAGTTTTGACTTGTATTCTGATTGCCCCAAGGTTGATAGTTGTTCGACCTGTCATTATAAGTAGGTTGGTTCCTGTATGGTCCTCTCATATAATTCATCTCAGCTATTGTCTCAGCGGCTCTAACCTGCACAATGTTAGTGCAAGCAGAAGTACTATGTGCAGAAGAACCACATTCTTGACATGATTGAGAGGATTTCAGAAAACTTACCTGTTTCCTCAGACGGTTGACCTCATCTTGTAAGAATTGATTTTTAACATCGGGGTCAACTTCATCTCGGTTGGGTATATAGAGACGTTTTTGAGTTTGTGGAGTCTGTTGGGTTCCATACATAGCATCGTAATTCGCCAGCTTATCCAACAATTCCCACGCCTCTGTCGGGTTCATCTCTATAAAACCGCACGCAGTATGCGTGTTGATGCGGTTCTTGGTCTCTGCGTTGATACCCTGGAAAAAGATTTCTTGCAAAATATATAAAGGTTGCCCATGAATAGGGCACTGTCTAAGCATCTCTTTGAATCTTTCCCATGTTTCAACGAATGTTTCATTAGGCAACTGGTGATAGGAGGTGATGCGTTTCCTCAACTCCTTTGTCTTAGCAGGAGGGAAAAACTTTGTAAGAAATTGATCATACAAAGCTTTCCAAGTCCTGATAGACTTAGAAGGTAGGCTCTCCAACCAGTTTAGGGCCTTTCCAGTAACAGACCATCTAAAAGCTTTTAACAGAACATATTCTAACGAGACACCTTCAGCAGCTATGGTGTCACATAAATCAAGAAAATTTCTAATATGCTCCATAGGGCACTCAGCAGGTTTCCCTTCAAACTGAGCCCGTTTAATTAAGGATATAAATTGAGACTTGATCTCAAAAGGTTTTTTCTATCGCTGGAAGCACAATAGGAGATTCTGGCACCCTCAGTTCCGGATGTATGTATTGCTTGGCATTCCTTGGATAGGCATCAAGCTCTTCTTGTAGTCGAGCCTTGTCAGCTCGTTGACGCTCAACTTCGGCGTCTGCGCCGTCCTTCTCGGCTTTCAGTGCCTCCATCTGGGTCCGGAGGATCTCTAACTCTCGAGCCATCTCTTCTGCAGTGGCCATGGCTCGGTTTTCTTGGAGTCGACGGTGCAGGGAATGTTCTGGTTCTGAGTAATAACCTGTGTTATCAAACTGAAGCCTTCTTCGTCCTACCGGCATACACTGAGAAAACAAACAAAGAAAACAAAAATTAAAAACAAAAACGGGGTCGGGCTATTCCCGAACCCAAAGATAAACTAACAACTCGTTGCTTCCCCGGCAATGGCGCCAATTTGTTGATAGGGTTTCTCGGCCAACAAATAAATTTGTAAGTTAAGACCCCGCTGAGTATAGCGAAGTCAGGATCGTTCCACAGGAAGCAAGGTTGTTTGTCTATCAATCTACCAAAAAGCAAACAAAAACAAATAAAAACACTCACGAGCAGCCTCGTTAACGACGTTGTCAGGGTCGTTAACGAACCACCGAACACAAAACACTTCAAATAACGACCTAATCAAAATCTAATTAAAATTTGGTACCGAGGCAAGTACTCAGCAACGAAAATTTCACCAGAAATAATTCAAATAAAACAAAAAATCTAGGACTAGGGACACCACAACATAGTCAAGCATAAGAATCCGTAAGAAGAAAAGATCATGCCTTTAAATAGATAGAGTCATCAACTTTTGTTGACTTAGCAAGTAAATTAACAAACTTTCGCATCCTAATCCACTTAATTGCTTGTTTTGGATCTAAAGCTTAAAACTTTCGTTTTCAAACAATATCAACCTTCAAGTTACTAACTTTCTCTTTCAATTAAGTTAAAAACTCAAATTACCTCCACTTTCGTTTTGGTATAAGCACAACAAACAATTCTCAATTAAAGATAAAAGGCATTCACAACTCAATCTTACTCATCAAACATGCTCAACTATGCCGGGCTTAACCCCGACCCTAGAAAAGGAAACTACTCACTAATCATAACTAAGAAACTAAAAACTTCAATCAAAAGAAACATTGAAACAAAACTCAAATTCAAATTAATAAGAAAATATCGTCTTACAGAGATTTAGAAGAAACCGAAAAACATAAAAATACCGAACCAAAATCACGACCAACGACCCCGGTGACTGTCGTCTACCGAGCCTCGGCGGTCCTCTTTCGATCCGACTTTCTCTCTCTCAGCTCTTCGAAAATCTCCTCCTAAAACTTCTCCCTCAAAAGCTTCCCTTTTCTATGCTAGATAGAAGGGTATTTATACTAAAAAGCTAAAAACTAAAAAGGCTAAAAGATATAAACTTTCCTAAAGAGATAGAAACAAACCCTAAAAGATAGAAATAAAATTTAAAAATATATTAAGACCTAAAATACATATTCTAACAACCCCAAAAGATTCTAAACAGATACTCAACCGACACGGAAATAAATTCCCGCTCAGGATCGGTGAATTATAAAATAAATACTTCAAATCTTCTCCTTCGTGGCCTCGTTAACGAGCCCTCACAGCCTCGTTAACGAGCATGGGCTTTGTTTTCTTCCACACTTCCTCTTGTGATCTCGAGCTTTGACTTCTTCAATCTTGCACTCCTCCGTCTTTCGCTGTAATGCTCTAAATTCGACTCCATATAGCTCCTTTCCTCGCTAAAACCTACAAATCCACAAAATAGCGTAGATTCCACTCTTTTCACAGAAATATGCAAAACTATCTAAAAACACTCAAAACTAAACCTAAACTAAACAAAACTAAACCTATACAGCAAAGAAAACCTACTAAAAGCTATACTAAAAATGCGAACATCAGCATTAACCATGTACTTTCCGATCACTATCGCGGTGATGTTCTCGTTCCGTCAATCGCTGTTTTTGATTACTTTGATCGCCGATATCTTTGTCCGACGTTTGTGGATCGGTCCTGATCAGTCGTCGCCGACAAGGCTGCAACTACGTGTGTCGTCCCGATCGCACTAGGAGTCACCGGTAAGATTCGCCAACCTTCGTACTCTTTTTGTTCGGTTCAGTTGAGCGTGGGGCGAGGGCAGTCGTCGAGGTTGTGCTGTTGCGCCCAGGTGGGTGTCCGTACTAGGCTAATTAATTTAATAGTAGCATGTTTAGTTGGAAGTGGTAGTATATTTATATAATTGTTTCTTTAGCATGAAATTAGTGTTAGTACTATGTGTTAGTAAAAACGAGATTGCAGGAGGCGTATTGCTTGTTAGTTAGGAGTATCTTAGTTGCCTAGGTTACTAATTAACTAGTAGATTTGCATTGTTAGGTACGTATTTAGTGTAGTAGGCTAATTAATTTATAACTTGTGGACGGGGTTGGTCGATCAGGGTAGAGAGTGGCTAGTTAAGTTAGAGTGTACTTTAAATAGTTAATTATTAGTTAGTTGTTTTGGGTGTAAGTCTTCTAGCGCAATAAGGGCGTAAAGTTAGGTTAGTATTTGTGTAATGTTAGGAGTTAGCATTTATTTTGATCGATTGGTTCGGTTTAGGTTAATGGAATTTGTACATTTATATACGAGTTAAAGTTATATATATTCGGTTCAAAGCCTAGTTGTTAAGACAGTTAAATTTAAGATTAATTGCATGGTAATCTTGTATAGCTTTACTCTCTTGGGCCGGATAATAAGTTGGGTTACAAAACGAGTATTGTTCGTTAAAAGTATTGTTAGAGGAAGTGTAGGTTGAACCTAATTCCAGTTTGTCGCGATAATCTCTCTTCTAGGGAATCGTTTTGCTCACACTCTTAATTTCCGTCTTCATCAAAGGATCCTTCGTTCCTTCTTTTAGAGGTAAGTCATTTTCGACTTACTCGGTTCATCTCTATCCTGTTAGATTGCATACCGTTATTGTAGGGTGGGTTTTGGGAACTAGTCCCAAATACCTTTTTAAATTGTTTTGAACTTCTTGAATTCTTGGGTGTGTAAAATGGTTTTGAACGCATTTTATCATAAAGATATTTTTGGAACGTTTTCTATGTGTTGGTACCGTTTCCGACACGGCCCATCGTAGCTGGCGTGGAGGAAGAGTTGGCTATGTATGACTCGTGTGACATGAAAACTGTGCCCCTTCAAAATGAAAAATATTCCCTATGTGTTTTGGCAAGTGCTCCAGTGGATGCTTAGCCGGGGTTAGAAGGGAGATTGTGAAGTGGAGTGAGAGGGCATGCCTCTTCACTCGGCGCGACGATGAGCGCCTTGGAAGTCGGATTGTGAGATGGAGGAATTGCATTATTATAAGGTTGTGTTTGTGAATGTGTATGTGGCTATGTGTGACTGATTATAACTAATTTAGGTATTGGCCTTTAGAGTTGTGATTGCGATTGTGGACTTGGATGCTGACTCTAGCAATGCTCTTAAAAACGTCTTGCAATTTCCGTATTCTTTCTAACTTGATAGATTAGTAGCTGACCCTTCGGGGAATATTTTGTTTAGTTCCAGGTATGAACCAGGGAACCGAGGCCAGATGGTGGGGCGGAGCAGTGAAGAGCGCGTGTCATAGTGGGTTTGGTTTACTTTAGTTTATTCTTTACATTGGGGTGTGGATTTATTATTTTGTTGGAGCTATTATTATGTCTTGCTTATTATGATTGCTAGAATAATTCAGTATTAGTAAGAGTGTTATCGGGTTGAATATTTATGTTTTCGGGAATACATGCATAACTATGTTTTCTATGCTTTCATTAAAGGAAAGGTTGGATGTTTTAATATGTTTTCTCGTCGTGCCCGCGTTGCAAGATCCTAAAGTGTGGTTGTCAACCTACTTAAATAGTATCTAGTAAGATCTATTTCTAAGTAGCGCCCCGTCGAAAGTCAGGGAGTTACAAGTACCTAACTCTGACGGCAAAATACATCAACAGACACCCAAACTTGTACGTTGTTGTCAATCAGCCACCTGTACTTTGAAATTTTCAAATAAAAACCTAAACTTAACTAATTTTGTGCAAATAAACACTCAATGCTGACATGGTGGGCGAGTGAGCAACAATCGACAATTTGGTGAATTAAGTGGTTTGGATTTGTTGATATGAATTTTATTTTATAATTTTTTTATTTTTCTTTTCTTTTTATTTTTTTATTGTTTCTTTTGGATCTGGAGGACCGACATACTCGAGAGCAAGAATTTGCCTTCTTCACTGCCGACACAAAGGTTGTTGCTTTATCCAACGCATGCAGTGAATTTTTCACCCTAGATGTGATGGGCTGTCAGAAATAGAACCGGTCTGCAAGACCGGTTCTTTGGAGAACCGGCTTTCAAGGCCAGTTCTCCATCACACCATAAATTGCCCCGGATTTCCAACTTGGCAATTCGTAATAGTAAATTTCGGGATAGTAAAATTTTTTGCCTATATAAACCCATTCACATTTCATTTTAACTTGTAATTTCTCATTCATTTTCTTCTTCTAATTTTCTCAACATGTCTTGGCTCCCTTTTAATATTTTCAATAATCTTCAACCACCCGAAGAATCTCAAAATGAAGGCCAAAATCCGGGTCGGAATAATGCTCCAATGAATTTCTCAAATTTCAAAATCCAAACGAGCAATATTATATTCCACCTCCCGAGCTTCCTCAAAATGAAATCCCAAATCCGGGTTTGAATGATGCTTATTTCTCAATTTTTTTGGGAAGTAATCTTTTTCAAAATTAAAACTTCTTTCTACCACCGGAGTTTCCTCATCAGCCAGAGCGATGCTATCCTTTTTATCGACTTATCCATCGGAACAAGTAAGCAATAACATCATTGCGGTACGTAATTAAATTTTGTAATTTCCTTATAACTTAAATGATTTCATATATTTATTTGATTGTGCATTATTTATTCTATAATCTTATAAATCATATATGGTTTAAATAATATACAGGCCTACAACTACGTGAAATGTTACATAACGGATAATATGCATGTCTATGACAGGTACCCTAGTTGAGGCCAATGTGGACACACATTTATGATGCTTTGACGCAAACTTCTATCCCACCTCCTCATCAAGTTCCCCCTCCTAGGCAAATTCCCCTACCATGGCAGCCTCCTCCCGAGCCTCACCATCACAGCAGTTATCACAGTCGCTTCTATCCACTCGACAGGCTCAAGTCAAGCTCCCCAACCTCACCTTCAGAGCATGCATTTTGGTGGGAGTTATCCACACTGATATTCGAGCCAAGATCGTAGATTTTTTCTAGATTTATTTTAATGTATGTTTTCTATTTTTATTTTGATGTGTTTCCGTAATCAATCAACTTGTCTTGACTTTGTTTGTTTAACAATTATATAATATTTTTAGTTTTCATCCATATTAAATTACATATTAACTATAAAAATATTATTAAAGTAAATTAATTTATTCACTTAATTCCATTTTCACATATAAGAAATATTATTAAAGTAAATTAATTTAACCACTTAATTACATGTTAACATGTAATTGTGTCATGATGGGATAGAACCGGCTTTGAAAGCCGATTCTCCATAGAACCAATCTGTAGGACCGGTTCTACCTTGATAATGGGCGAAAAATCCACTACATGCAGTGGATTCAGCCGAGGCTAACACAACAAAACCAGAACCAAAGAGTCAGGACGGAATGACGAACTCAATGAAAGAATTCGACTTCTACACCGTCGGCATTCCAAGGAACCAGAACTAGAGGTCGGAACGATGAAGTCGGAGAAGACTTCTTCACCAATGGCACAACAAGAGGGGGCGTCGGGAACGAAGGAGGCACCGGGAACCGCCGTCGTTCCTCCATTAATGCTCATTCCTCCACCAAGGTCGAGAACCGCCATCGTTCTTGAACGATAAAGCCCATTCGCTTGCAAGAACCAGAACAGAACGAGAACTAGATCATGTCGGGTTGGGGTCTTCTTCTCTGATGGTTTGAACTTGTCATTCTCAATTGTCGCTGACCATTCCCAATTGCCGCCGGTTTGAACCAGATCTGGTCGGGGAGGAGGAAGTGGATCTGGTCGATGTTTTGTAACTTCTCCGATTCTAAAAAGCTCGCACTCCTCTCGTCTCTCGACAATGGCGGTCGAGTGTGACACGGAAGTAACGATTCAACACAACATCTCAATACAACCGGAGATCTTCTTTCAATTCAACACGCGGATAAACCACATCATTCAAATTGCACAATTAATATCGCAAGTAGAGAAAATTGAATTTCAATTTGTGTACTCTGATCGATTAAGAAATCGGTGATGTTTATATACATACCTCAAAATGTGGGGGCTGGAAAGGAGGCTTTGTTTGGGCATGAGAAACGGGATTGAGCGGCTCTGGGCTTGGAAGCGGTGGAGGCAATTCTCGAAATGGTGGAAGAGCGGATGAGAGACCTCATTGCGGCAGCGTAAGCGGCGGCCATGTTGTCGATCGTTGGAGGAAGAAAGGGTTTTGGTTGGTGGAGGTTTTTTTTTTGACTAATTAATTACTTCCTCCGATCAACAATGTAAAGCATTATAGTGAGAAAATATTGATCTATAATACTCCCTCCATTTCTCAAAAGTTGTCCTTTTAGCCCACTACACGATTATTAAGGAATGAATTTTTTACCCAAATTACCCCTACATTTGAAAAAATGTGTACCATTAACCCCTCCTATAAAATTATTTAGAGTAATTATTACTCCTATAAAGTAGGGATAAATTTGTAAAAAGGTGAGAAAAAATATTAAAAAGACATGTTTTATGAAAAATAAAAAATAGGCTAAAAGGACATATTTCAAGAAACGGAGGGATTATAAGATATTCTAGGTAATCAAGGTAATTATTGTGGGCTTTTTCAATGATTATAATGATTGAAACTATTTGCATAGGTTAATCCACTTTGAAAAGCACTTTTTTCTTGGGGAAAAACACCTAGTGTGGTATCCAGAATGTCTTATATTGTTGATCGGAGGGAGTATGTTTTTGTCAATCACCCTGTGTGGTATCCATTTGACTAATTAATTAGTTAAATTATTCCTATAAAAATGTATTTATAAAATTAATATATTTTTTATTGAGCCATGAATGGGGTATTCTTATGTAGCACCCAAATTTGGTTTAGGTATTTATTTGAACATTTCAAAGTAGGGGGGCCGATTGACAAAAATGTACAAGTTTAAGATGTCTGTAGATGTATTTTGCATAAGTATGCCTACAAACTCCACTTGAACACATCGTCTAAACAAGTAAGAAAAGGATGTTATGCCAGCAGATAAAACTCTGGGCCCAAATGGATTCACTGCTGAATTTTTCCAACATTATTGGCCTATTGTTGGATCTTCGGTTATTTTAGCAGTTAATGCTTTTTTCCATTCTGGTCATATGTTAAGATCAATAAATAAATCGTTTATTACTTTAATTCCAAAAAATAATAATCCACAGACCATAGGTCATTTCCGACCTATTAGTCTTTGTAATACAGTTTATAAGGTAATTACGAAAATTTTGGAAAATCAAATCTCTCATTTGCTACCAAAAATAGTTCATCCTTTGCAAGGTGCGTTTGTTAAAGGTAGACTGATTTAGGATAATATCCTAATAGCCCATAAAAATTTTCACTCTATTCATAAAAAGAAAAAATTGCAATAAGGGATGGATGGCTTTGAAAATAGATATGGAAAAGGCTTATGACAAAATAGACTGGGATTTTATTAGAGAAATTCTTCTTAAATTTGGTTTTAGTCAGCATTGGGTTCATTTAGTTATGACATTTGTTTCTACTTCCTCTTCCTCTGTTCTAGTCAATAATGAACAAGGTTGTGAATTTACTCCCAGTTGTGGTATTCGCTCCGTTGTCTCCTTTTCTATTCATAATAGCAATGGAATATCTGGCTAGAACGCTGGAAAGTGATTCGGTTCAGATAGTTCCTCGTGTAGGTATCCAACTAGTTAAAAATGGGACTTGTATACCTTTTTTAATCTTTGCAGATGATACTATTATTTTTGCGACCGTAAATCAGTCTAATATGAATTTCATCAAAGATTTTCTATCTAAGTTTTCTCGTATTTCTGGACTTTCTATTAATTTTCATAAGAGTTCTTTTCAAACTTCAGCAAACATTTCTAGAGCTTCTACTATATCTTTAGCTAGTATATTAAATATACAGATTACTACAATTATGAAAAAATATTTGGGTATTCCTGTTCTAAAAGGTGGGGTTCAAAATGCTATGTTTTCTGAAACAATTGCAAATTAAAAATTGCAGTTATCTAAGAGCATGTGCAACCAAGAGTAATCAACCTCCTCTATGCACTCTCTTTCCTCAAAGAGGAGCTCCTCTTGGTTGTAGAAATTGAAAGGTGATCCTCTCTTGGAAGAGGAATGAGAGAGGAAAGGGAGTGTTCCTCCTTCCATAGAGGAATCAAAATCTTGGCCCTTGTGCCCAAATTTGTACCTTCATTCATTTAGCATTTGACACTTGTCATTACTACTTTCAACCAATTTCATTTATTTCTTCCTTTAATCATTTTCAACAAAATTATAATTAAATGTGATATTTTTTTACAAAAAATAATTAATCAATGTTTATAATTTTTTTTGTCTATAAATAGAGTCCAATATCATTATTTCTTTCACAACTCATTTATTACTCTCTCCTTTCACTACTCCATTTCTATGACAATAAAAATTTTGTTATTTATGATTAATGTTATTTTTATTTTTTTCGTGCTTTATAGTTTTACTTGAAGTTATTTTAATGTTGAATAAGTTTTTTTTCATTAGTAATTCATTTAGATTATCTTAAATCATTTTTTATTTTATTAATTGAATCAAATTTTTTAAGTAAATATGATTTATTATTAATTTATTTGATTAACTAATATTGTAAAAATATTGAATGATTTAAAATATGTATTAAATATATATGTTAAAGTAGGGGAGAGAAATTGAAAGATGATCCTCTTTGTTGTGGAGGAAATTAGAGAAAGAGGAATAGAAGGAGGAAAGAAAAAGTGAAAAATAATGTGGATGAGAGAGAATATGATGTTTCAAAAGGAGAAGAGGAGAGAGAAATTTGAGAGGGGATTAAGAATCCCCTCCATTGCACATGCTCTAAGTGGAAAGCTAATTCAATTTCTCAAGCTGGTAGGTCGGTTCTAATTCAATCAAAGTTATTAGGACAGGTGAGTTATTTAATGCAGAGTTTCCTACTTCCTAAAGGAGTTTGGGATGAAATTGATAAAGTTAACAAATCTTTCTTTTGGAATAAGTTCACTCCTAATCATCATCCTCTTTGTAGTTGGGATAAAATATGCACTCCTACAGAAAATGATGGGATGGGTCTTAGGACGGCTCTGAATATGAATATTTCACTTCAGATGAAACTTCTTTGGAAAATACTAACAGAACCTCATAATATTTGGGTTCAAATTGTTAAGGATAAATATTTAGGACACATGAATTTATTTCAATATCAGAAAAAAGCTTCTTCTTGGCAGTTTGGACGGTTACTTAATATCAGGGATATGTTCTCTACGGGAGTTAAGTGGATTTTAGGAAATGACAATAAGATAAATTTTTGGACTGATAGGTGGGTTGGAGATTCAAATCTTTTATGTTAAATAAACAATAATAATCCTTTACTTAAAGTTTCTGCTTTTATTGACTCCTCTAAACTATGGGATGTAGAGGCGCTTAGGGAGAGTTTACCTTCGTTTATTATAGATTTAATTTTGAACGTTCGGATTCCTTTCTCGAATTTCGAAGACCATATTGTTTAGGTTCGATCTTCGGATGGCAATTTCTCTGTCCAATCTGCTTCGGCTCTTTTAAATGAATCAAGAAATATTAGCTCTGTTGGCTATTCTTGGATTTGGAAAATGAAATTACCCCCTAAAATTCAAATTTTAATTTGGAAAGCTTGTAGTGATTGCCTTCCTACAACAGATAGATTAAATCGATTTTATAATTTGTACCTAATTGTTGTTCTCTGTGTGATATGGAAAATGAGAATTTAAACCATCTCTTCTTCCATAGTTCATTTACAAGGAAAATGATTGCAAAATTGGAAGCTAATCTTCATTGCTCATTTGACTTAGACACCTCAGGCTGCTTTAATGATAATCTCATTTCAACTCTTAATTTAAATAAAAATAAAAAAATCCTTTGTTTTTTATGTTGGCTCATTTGAAATCATAGAAATTCTTTAATTTTAACCCATCTAGGATAATTCCACATCTTTTACCATGTGATTTGGCGCTTTCCTAGTTGTTACAATGGGAATCAGCTAACTCTAAAGTAGAAAAGAGTTCTTCGAATAAACTTAAAACGAAGAATGGAAGCTCGTGGATTAAACCTCCGCCTTCTTGGATTAAACTTAATTTTGATGCATCTAACAGAAGAATGCAGCTACTTAGCGAGTTTTATTTTTAGGGATCATAAAATTTTAATTATAGGTTGTGATAGAATGGCACTTCAACCAATGTCGGTGTTAAAAGCAGAGGCGTCAGCTCTTCTGGAGGGTTTGAAAGTGGGACGGGGTTTACATATTCAAAAACTAATTATAGAAGGGGACAATTTTATTCTTATTAATTCTTTAAAAAATACTTGGAAAGTTCCTTGGGAAATTTACTATATTTTTTAGGATATACGACGTTCGGTTTCGGGTTTTCCAGATGTGGTTTTTTTTCATTGTTATAGGGAGGCTAATTCAGCCGCTGACTTCTTAGCAAGAAGGCATGTCAGCATTCCGCATATTCGTCATGCAATCTCTTCCTCTTGCTTAGATTTGTGCTTTGATGATATCTCGATAGTAAGGTTAAGATAATTGTTTAGTCTTCAACCTTTAGTTTTTAATTTTTTTCAAGATCATCCGCAGTGATGATTTAGATTGGCCTTGTAATATTGGGGCAACCTAATGTTTGTTTTGTAATGAGAATGAGCTAGTAGCTCATTTTTCAACAAAAAAAAGTAAGAAAAGGTAGATAAATATTGCTATCAAAATTTAGAATTCGAATCAAATGTTGATGAGTTTTATTGTGAATACAACGAGTTGATTTTATTTATTCAATCTAATTTAGCCAGCGATTAGGATATTACGTGTGTCACTTAAAATCTAATATATATATATATATAAGCAATAAGGTTTAGAGCCTCCACGTTGCGCCACCTCAACTTTTTTCACATGTCACCCTGAGAATGCGCCACCTTGGATTTTGCCACCTGTCATCTTTTTATTAAGCCATGTCATATCATTTTTTACACGTCATATGACACATCATGTTATTTTTTCCCTATCACTTACATGTCATATTTATCTAAAATTATAAATAAAAAATAATCTAATGAAATATATTAATTAAAAAATCATTTACAACTCTCTTCCTCTTTCTTTTCCATCTTTATCAAATTTTCCATAGAACTTATAAGACCATCAATGGCCGTTTTCCGAGCTACCTTGCACACGCTCTCTATGGCTGCCTCGCTGATCACCTTGCACAAATATTGTTGATGCCACTCCTGGTCAATGTTACTCACCATTATTGGTCTCGAGTTCAACTTCACTAATTTCACCTTCTAGATCTAATCCACTATAATGATGGATCTTAGTCTTCACTTTCATCCTTTACACATTCTATTCATCAAAGTAATGAATCTACTAAACAGTAAAGAGTAATCAATTAAAATTCCATAATTAGTGAAGCATTATCACCTACCATAATTAGAATTATTACTTGAGATCGTGTAACACATATCACGTTAACATATTACGTAAGGAATATTGGTAGTAGTACGTTCTCTTTTTTTGGTCGATGTTAATAGTTATCTCTTCCATCTATATATTAAAAAATATAAGATCTTATAAAATCAAATCTCATAATTAATATGTTTCCTTAATACATGCAAAGATAAAGGCACGAAGAGTCGAAGAAAAAACGTTTTGCTTATCCATATATAAGATCAATGGCGGACCCAGAAAATTTTCGAAGGGGGGCGAGATTAATACAAATATTCAAGTTATGACGTTACTTTTTTTTTGGTGGAAGTTATGACGTTACTTAGTGTAACTAAAATATATCGAGATTTCTAAGTTAAGCCATATCGACATTGCTATTATTTAAACGGTCATTCTAACATATGCCCTTAAATTAAAATCCTAAAAAATATTTAAATCTCAAAATAAATAAAAATACCAAATCTTTCTAGAATAAAAAGTTTATCCTATGCTCTTAGCCCTTAGGGCATATGATAGAAAATCCGTTATTTAAAATTGGTATTATTTAAAATTTGGATACTTATGAATCAAATAAGATCAATTCAACTAAAATTAATAGAACAAATTAATAAGATAATAAATTCAACTAATAGTCTAAAACTCTTAAATAAAATAAAATCAATAAAAAAAATCAATTCAAAAGTTTCAAATAAAATCAGTTAAAATTTTCAAGCCCAGAAAAATTCAAGAGATTCGAACCAAAAAGGCAAACCAAAATTCAAGAAATTTCAAACCCAAAAAAATCAAGAAATTCAATTGAATTGGGCAAAACGTTAATTTTGGAGTTGGGAAAGCTGCACAAAGAAGCACTCGTACACTGTAAGTCTGTAACGTCAAATCTTCAATAGTATTTGTTATTTTTAATTTTAGATTTTTTTTGTTTGTAAATTTTTTGGGAAAAAAAAAGAAATTAAAAGATGCTACATTTTAGTTGAACGACGTCAACAAGGAATATTTTAGAAAATTAAAAAGAAAAACAAAAGAATAGATTGGGTCATCTGTCTTCTTCTCGGCTTCTCCCCCACCCTTTTCTCCCTCCATTGTTGCATACTTATGGTTCACACAGATCTAAAAATTTGAACAGTGGGGGCTAAAGTCTTCTTCTAGTGGCCTCCCTCATTAATTACGGTGGCTCCCCGGGGGGAAGGGTGGGTGACCGCCCCCTCAAGCCCCTCCCTGGGTCCGCCACTGTATAAGATTACATACTTATATGTTTATGGGAGGGATAATGTTAATCGCTTTTGTTAGATAATTCAAAATTAAAGTTTCCAAAAAAAGAAATAAAAAATAATACGAAGTACTACGTATCAATTTACTATATATACTTGCCTTTTTAAGCATTTTTCATTTATCATAGTTGTTATTTTTTCTTAATTAAAAATAATCATTTTTATTTAATTTAAGATGATGTGGAATCTACTATATATCTTCCACCACATTGAACCAGATCACCACTTTATTAAAATAAAAATTATAAATAGTTAATTATACAAAAAAATATCTCTAAATAAATATAAAATAATATTTGTAAAAATTTATCCTAAAATCTACTATATGTATATAAAATCAATAAGGTTTGGAGCCTTCTCATTACGCCACCTAGGATTTTGCCATATATCGATCCTATATTAAGTCACCTCAGATTTTTACACGTGTCATTTATTATAATTTAGAAGTCTTTATAAATATTCCATGTCATAGTCCGAGTTAGGCTCTGGTGAAAACATTCCTTACGGTGAGAAATGGGAACAATTTGGAGCCATTGGATGAGATGCGTGGACAGTCTAGATTTAAACAAGTCTGATCCAAACAAATTTTAAAATAAGAATATAGTGGCACAGAAGGTAAATTGTGTTAAATTTTATTGTCAAGACAAAAATACCCTTCCTTCCCCCATAGCCATCTTCTCTCTCGTTCATTCTCTCGTAAACCCCTCATATCTCTCCTTCCCCAATCTCTGCCTCCTCATCGAATGATACACTTCGAACAATCCTAAACCATAGAATCTAAAATCCAATCCTGTAAATCTGAATCTCATGAAATCCCCTATATCATGGTGAATCATTTAGCTTCAATTTCTTCTAATTTCTTTGAAGGAATGAGCAATTTACATACATTTACCTAGATCAAAACCCGTTCAGCGAGCGGCCCGATAGTCTACAAATAGCGCGAAATTTTTGTGGAATTTCTCTACAAATAGCGTGAATTTGGTCGACTCCTTTTGTGAATTCATCGGCACTGATAAATTTCTGAGTATATCCCATTTGCTTTTCTCGTCGAATCATCTAGAAGGTGGACTTCTGCAAGCTTTTTTAAGGCCAGTTTTGCAAGTTTGGTTGAACATGAACTTGTTTACAGGTCTGATTCTAAACCCTTTGAGTTTCGATAGTCTTGTGGATCTGAATTTGAGAAATAATATCTCTTATACAAATTTGTCATTATTAAGAAACAGTTACTTGCTTATGATTATGGCTTTATTCATTCAGATTGGGGTCCTGTACAATAGAACAATTTGAATGTTGAAGATCCTTGTTGTCTTCATTATTTCAAGGGACTTCAAGCTGGCTTTTGTAACTAGTTTAGGTTTTGGTGTGCGAATTTGGAATTGGAATCAAATTGACATTTTCATATCAAATGTTGTTGTTTAATTGGTTCAAGAAATAGTAGAAAAGTAGTTTTTAAATTAAAGAAAGTTGATTGTTTAATTTTATATGATATGGTTTATTATACGTGTTCTTACTTGTGCAATGACTCTAGGTTCATATTAATTACTCTATTAGTTCATGATTTTGTATACTTAGGTTCATATAAGTGTCAAATACAATTCATGTCTTTGGTAGCCTATTAGCTCAAATGGCAGAGCAATGTGTATGTGCACATAGATGTGGGTTCAAATCCCACATAGGCTAATTCTATAAACGCTTTATATATTTTGGTTCATTATAACTCTTCTTTCGGTTCATGATTTTGTAAGCTCCGGTTCATAATAGTTCATATTACAGTTCATGTCTTTTTGGTTCATGACATTTGTTCTTTTGGTTCATAGTAAATTAAATTTTGGTTCATAATAGTTCATCTTACAGTTCATGTCTTTTAAGTCATACATACGTACTAGTTATAATTTTGGTTCATAACATTTGTTTTTTGGTTCAAAGTACATTAAAGTTTGTTTCATGTGTTTGTAAGTGTACTTGTTATCTCTGTTGGGACGTTGTTGGGACCTCTGATTCTAAACAACGGATCAACGATGCCATTCTCCGAGTTTTGATAATGACAAACACCATGAGGAACTAATAAGGTTTGTTCAAGTATTTCTAAGGAACGCATGTACAGCCAAGAACTCCCATGAATGACCAAAAGCCACAGAAAGCTTACAATGCAGAGTTTCCATCAAGGGAACTCTGAAGAGGAAAGTTCCCATGCAGTGGGAACTCCCAGGAATGATCAAGAGAACACAAGCTTACAACGATGAAGAGTATCCATCAAGGGAACTCTGAACAAGACAGTTCCCATGACATGGGAACTCACATGTGAGGACAACGACCGTTCAGAGCTAAACGCGGGATTCTGTCTTGGACAACCCAAAGGAACAGTCTGAGGATCAGACTGTCACGCTTGATCCAACGGTCCGATTGATTCAAGAAGTTGACCTAGTTCAAACCAAAGTCACATGTGAAGAAAGTACAACTTGGGCATCAAGCAAAGGGCATTTTGGACACAGTTGAAAGATGCGACTGCCCAAGCTCACCTGGACTATAAAGCCAAATGAATAGTACTCGGATTGAGTACTTCTCCCAGAACTCACAAACACCCACATCTGAGAAAAGAAAGAAAAAGAAGAGAAGTCCCCGCCGGCGAGTGTGCGATCTCGACGACGGTGAAGCCGAAGTTCCCAGGGGCAAGGGAACTGAGAAGTCGGTGTAAGGTTTGAGTTATTTGTATTTTGTTGTTGTGAGCTTAGGAACTCAGTTGAGAGGATTTACTAGTGTTGATAGAGTTAGGAAGAACTCGTAGGAACAGAGAAGTGTGAATCCGGCTGTTGTAACTAAGGAACAAAGCAATCAATATAAGTAAGTCATTCAAAATCCTCCAAGCGGAGGTAGAGGTTAACCCATACAACTAGTTGGTTGTAGTGGGGTTCCTCTATAAGGGAACTGCGTTCTTTACTGCTTTTAATACTAGCGCTTAATTTACTTTCGCTGCCTTGGAACAGCTTAACAGCCATTTCCCAAGCTCTTTGCTAACAATTTACGATCCAACAATTGGTATCAGAGCAGGTTTGCTCTAGATTTGTGTTAGCATCGCAGGTATCAAATGGCTCAGGAACTTACTCAGATGGGGAACAACACTAGTAAGCCGCCAAGGCTTATTACAGGAAGATTCGAAAGTTGGCAACGCGACATGAAGGATTGGATGCGTGGCCAGGACTACCAAGCCTGGTGTGTTATCGAGAGAGGCAACTTCGAAATTGATCCAGCTATAGTCAACGACCTCACCAAATGGGGACCCAACGAATATAAGTGTATGGAGGCAAACTACAAGGCCAAACAGTACCTGAAGAGGTCCATGTGCATACAAGACTGTGACAGGGTAGCAAATCTTGCACAGACAAGAAAATGTGGGAAGCCATCCAACAAATGCACGTTGGGAACTCAGATCTCCGAGAAGATCTTCAGATGAATGCAAAAAGGGAGTTCTACAACTTCCAAATGGAGATAGGAGAGTCTGTCGATAGCTAGCAGTCCCGATTTGAAGGACTTTGCACCAAAATGGAAGGCTTGGGGATCACCAAAGAGGAAATCACCCATAAGATGAAGGTCCAACAGCTCTTCAACGGACTAACTGGAGAATTGGAAAACGAGAGAACAATGTTCAAAGAGAATCCAGAAAATAGAACTCTCATGCTCCATCAAGTGTTTGGAAAGCTAGTGGGACACGAGAAGAGAAAGATCGATGATAAGGAACAGACTCGAGGACATCGAGGGATCGCACTCAAAATCGAGAAGATGCTCAAATCAACTCAAGAACAACACAAAGACTCCGAAGAAGAAGAGGATGAGGAGCTAGTTCTCGTAACAAAGGCTCTTCGGAACTTCTACAAAGGGAAGCTCCAAAGGAACAGTGGGAACTGGGGAAAAGGACAAAGTTCCCAAAGAAAACCCGCAGAGAAGGACCTCGCGGATGTCACATGTTACAAGTTCAACAAGAAAGGACACTTTGCTAAGGAATGCTCACAGGGAACTGACGGCCGGAAGCAAGGAAAAAAGGCCTACATCGCCACATGGAGCGATGATGAAGACGAAGATCCCGAGTCATGGGCACTCCCAGACATGTGTGGAATGGCCATTGGAGAAACCACTGGGGAACAACCCAATGAGGTAACCACTGAAACTGTTCTTGCTTCTTTGAATAACTATGAAAAACCTGAGTTGTTGAAAATTCTTTCAAGTCTTGTCAAAGATAATATAAAACTGCAAAACAAGTTGGAAAAACAGGAACACATAAATGCTCAATTAGTTGGTCTTGAACCTTGTCCCAACTGCATATCCCTTCTTGAAAAACTCAAGTCCCATGTGTCTCACATCGTAGATCTAGAAAATGAAATCAAAACTCTAGAGAAAGATGAGAGCACCCTCTTGCAAAACCTGAGTAAGACTCCCGAACATCTTGAAGCTTCTAGTTCCCAAATCAAGTTTGTCCCAGCCAAACACGGCATAGGATACAAAACTGAGAGCTCAAAGAACGGGAAGTCACCCCTGAGTGAACATGAAATCCATGAGTGTAGGGGCCTTAGAACTCCAATGTGAGAAACAGAAAAATGCTCATCTTGAGGAGAAAATCAGGATCCTAGAAAGTGGGAAAGGTGGTGAGAAAGATTATTACACTGGGAACACTGGACATAGACTTTATGTCCAAATTGCTAAGGGAAACGGGTCACGGGTGTACAATAAGGAAACCATGGATAGGAACAGAATCCAGAGACCACACCCAAACTTTACCTTGTAGGTGGCAGTGAGAGGGAACAATGCATGGTTCATAGATAGTGGATGCTCGAACGATATGACCGGAAACAAAGATATCCTCATCTCACTCCACACTCATGCCGAAGGAGGCCATGTCTCATTTGGCAATAAAAACAAGGGAGAAGTAATTGGAAAGGGAGAAATGTTGCTAAATAGATCAATCAAAGTCAGCAATGAAAATCTGGTGAAAGATCTGGGATACAATCTCCTAAGTGTTGCCCAGATTTGTGATCAAGGGAACAACGTTGTCACCTTCGACTCAGAAGCATGCCTAGTCATCAACAAAAGGACCAACAAATTGATTCTGAGAGGAAGAAGGCACAACAATGTGTATGTAGTAGATACAAAATTTGAACCACCAATGAAGATGTGTCTTGCGAGTTCCCACGATGATACGGAACTCTGGCACCGAAGACTGGGACATGCAGGTGTCAATCAAATCCTGAAGCTCTATCTACAGGATCTGGTCATTGGTCTTCCTCGAATCAATCTCGAAGGAGTCCAAATATGTGAAGCATGCGTTCGAGGGAAACAGAATAGGAACTCCTTCAAACCCAAAAAGGTGGTGAGCACAACCATGCCTTTAGAACTAATTCACATGGATCTTTGTGGTCCCATGCGAACAACCAGCTATGGAGGAAAAAGGTACATGTATGTCTTAATTGATGATTTTTCTAGATTCACCTGGGTTACTTTCTTGAAGGCAAAATCACAAGCTTTTGAAGAGTTCGAGCCTTTCATCAAAAGAACAGAAGTAAGCATGGGGCTAAAGCTAAAAGCCATCAGGTCTGACCATGGAACTGAGTTTCAAAACTCAGAGTTCCTCAACTTCTATGACAAACATGGGATCTCTCACAACTTCTCATCCCCTCGCACTCCTCAGCAAAACGGAGTGGTCGAGAGAAAGAATAGGACCTTGGAGGACATGGCCAGAACCATGATGCTTGAAAGCGGAGTTCCTGAGTATTTCTGGGCTGAAGCCATCGCCACAGCGACATACATCTTGAACCGAGCCATGATAAGGCCTTTTATTAAAAAGACATCCTACGAGCTCATCAAGGGGAGAAAACCAAACATCTCCCATCTAAGGACCTTCGGAAGCACATGCTTTGTCCACAACAATGGCAAAGACAATCTTGGAAAATTCGATCCTAGAAGCGATGAAGGGATCTTCCTGGGATACTCATCACAAAGCAAGCTTACAGGGTCTATAACAAGAGGACCAAGAAGATAGAAGAAAGCATCCATGTCGTCTTCAACGAGAAATTTGTAAAGATGGGAACAGAGACCCAAGGAAAGGGAACTCTATTCAAACTGGTCAGACAAGAAGACGATGATGATGACGATGATGAGCCAAGGAAGAGAGATGAAGACTATCCAAGTGCGAGTAATATTCCACAACCAGGGAACAGCGAAGGAGATCCAACTCTCACTGATCCAATCTCCCTCGAGGTTCCCTCTTCAGAAGAACTACAAGACACCTCCAACTCTCTTGTTCCCCAAGACAATACTGTGCCAGAATCAAGTGCTCAGGGTGAACAAAGAGGGATTCTGCCAGAAATCTCTGAAGGAACACAAAATGAAGAAGCTGAAGACGAGTGTTCCCATGACAAAGAAGCATCTACTGAAGATGACACAAGTGCAAGGGAACCCACTCATACAAGAAACTTTCAACAAAGGAAGGACCATCCCATTGAGAACATCATCTCCCCTTATGATAAAGGTGTAAAAACTCGTTCCTCTCTCAATAATTTTTCTGCTTTTAACGCGTTTGTTTCAATGGTGGAACCCAAAAATATCAAAGAAGCTTTGAAGGACCTAGATTGGATCCAAGCCATGCAAGAGGAGCTCCACCAATTCGAGAGGAACAAAGTTTGGAAGCTAGTTCCTAGGCCCAAGAACAAGAACATCATAGGAACTTGATGGGTCTTTAGAAACAAGCCCGATGATACTGGGGTTGTAGCAAGGAACAAGGCTAAACTGGTGGCACAAGGCTACAGGCAAGAGGAAGGAATCGATTACGATGAGACCTTCGCACCAGTTGCCAGGATCGAGGCCATCAGACTCTTAATTGCCTATGCTGCTCACAAGGGATTCAAGCTTTATCAAATGGATGTGAAAACAGCCTTCCTCAATGGACATCTCAAGGAAGAAGTATATGTGGCCTAACCCCCAGGATTCGAAGATGAGAAGCTACTCAACCATGTCTACTTCCTGGAGAGGGCCCTCTACGGACTCAAACAAGCTCCCCGAGCTTGGTATGACAGGTTTGCTCAATTCCTCTTGTCCCATGGATACCTTCGAGGTTCCATAGACAAGACTTTGTTTTTAAAGAAAGAATCTAAAGACATCTTGATTGTGCAAGTATATGTTGATGACATTGTTTTTGGAGCAACTAACGAAACTCTTGTAGAGAACTTTAAGGACCTCATGAGCAGTGAGTTTGAGATGAGTCTCATTGGGGAACTCACGTTCTTCTTGGGACTTCAAATATCTCAAACCAAGGAAGGAACAAAAATTCATCAACAGAAATACATCAAGGAAATGCTCGTAATGTATGGGATGGAACATTCCAAGCCTATTGACACTCCCATCTCACCAAATTCAAGGCTCAATGCGGATGAAACAGGTATTAGTGTGGGCCAAAGGAACTATCGAGGTATGATTGGGTCCCTTCTCTACTTAACAGCTAGTAGACCTGATATCATGTTCTCCGTATGTCTTTGTGCTCGTTTTCAAGCTAACCCTATGGAATCACACCTGAAAGAGGTGAAGAGGATTTTCAGGTATCTCAAAGGGGACAATAACTTGTGCCTCTGGTATCCAAGGAACAGTTCCCTTGAGCTCATTGCATACACAAATGCGGATTTTGCAGGGCACCTGGTTGATAGAAAGAGCACATCAGGAATGGCCCAGTTCCTAGGGTCATGCTTAGTTTCATGGGGATCTAAAAAGCAAAACTCAGTGGCACTCTCCACAGCTGAAGCAGAATATGTGATTGTCGCATCTTGTTGTTCCCAAGTTCTATGGCTTAAGTCACAACTCCAGGATTACGGTATGTCTTTTGACCCAGTTCCTATACTTTGTGATAACACTAGTGCCATAAACATTTCCAAAAATCATGTGCATCATTCTAGGACTAAGCATATAGATATAAGGCATCACTTTCTACGTGACAATGTTGAAAGTGGGAACATCTTAATGGAACACTGTAGAACTGAAGAGCAAATTGCGGACATTCTCACCAAAGCTTTAGACAGAGGTCCCTACCAGCGTTTTCGAATGCTTCTAGGGATGATTACTCTAAACTAAACAAGTCCCTGTTTGTCTCTCCGTCGATGCCTGACTAGTTTCTCTAAGAATGCATGATAGGGAACTTGGATTTATTGCTTTCACTATGCCATGCTTACTAGTCTAAAGACAATTGTGTACAAGGGAACTTTATTTCTTTTGGCCCAACATGATCAACCAGAGTTCCCTTTATCCCTCTTTACAAGCCACTATGACGGTTGATCATATAAACTACCCTAATCCAGGGACCAGACAAACGCTTCTCATGAGCCAAAGTGTTTACTCCTTTATCGAGTCGTAAATTGTCTGGTTCCCTTTGAGTTCCCTAGCCCCACAAGAGGATGAGTGTGAAGTTTCCTTAACCACTTCACTCTCCCTGACCTTGATAAGATCATGGGAACTGATACATTCTAGCAAGGGAACGCTGACTCATCTACGAAGAAGAACCGTCACTTGGGAAGCGGACTTTTGTGTCAGAAGCTCTGAAGCGTTAAGGGCCAAGTATTCAAATTTTGAAAGGACCTCCCGAGAGATCGTGACGCGTGTCTAGAGGCGTGCTACGGAAGTTGAAACGATGCCCCACGTTCATTGGGCAATAGTTATCGAGGTTTTCCCACTTCCCTTTCTACCCTTCTCTCCTTAAAACCCTCATTTACCATTTTTGGGCTCTTATTCCGTCTTCAACCTCTGTCTTTCATCCTCTCCACATCCCTTTCACTCTCTTTTTCGAGAAACCTCCAAAACCTTCTCTCTTCCCCAAATTCTCCCAAAAAATGGCCACACCACACACTTTCGCCCAGATTAAAGCATGGGTTCTTGCAAATCCAAGAATTCTCTTCGTCTCGCAACTAAACGAGATTGAGAAAGAGCAAGACCCAATCATGAAGGACGTCCTCATCCAAGGGCTTTACAACCAAGTAAGCCCTTTCTTGCCACCCCCTCCTCCGGCCGACGAAACCGTGGCCTGGACTTCCTCTTCCGCCACCTCCTCTGAACCCCTTCCTCCTCCCTCAACCACCAACACCTCCTCCGACATTGTCATTGTTGACAGTTTCGGAGATGCTCGTCCCTCCATTAACGAGAAGCCCAGAAAATCCAAACACCACCATTCATCCAAAAAACGCCACTCATCCAAAGACCCCTCAAAATCCAAAAAATCAAAACATTCCAACGATCCCTCCAAATCCAAAAAACGCAAACACACTGAGGTCTCTGAATTTTCGGAGCTCAGGAAGAAGCCCCATTTCAAATTTGAGGAGTACTTGAACTGCTCCAAGGAAAGTTCTTGTATGGCCAAACCCCCTTTCGTCTTCCACTTGGACTCTGGGACCTCCCAATCCCAGAGCCAACTCACTTCTTCTTCCCTCCCTCTTCCCATCACTGAGGGACCTCCCAAACCTCTTCCCTCGAAACAAAAGACTCCTCCACCACCTCCTTCGGTTCCCACAACAAAGGGAACTCCACCTCCACCACTCCCTTCTGTTCCCACAACAACGGGAATTCCACCTCCACCTCACAAAACTCCTTCCCCTCCTTCCTCACCAAAACACACATCTATTCCTCCAACTCCTACCTCGGGGACCTCTACTCCCCAGGTTACCAAATCCACTCCTCCTCCCCCCTCCACACAAATATCTACTCCTCTTTCCTCTCCTCTTCCCTCTTCCACCACATCCCCCACCACCACAAAACTCCTCACTCCCTCTCCATCCAAAACTGTCGTCGTCCTTACTTCGGACGACGATGATCTTCCCCTCTCCGTCGTCATCGGAAAAATGACCAAGGACCCTCCTCCTCTCATCATGGGAACTGTCGAGGAGGAGGCCCAACTCAAGGATGTCGAGGATGAGCTCAACCGGGTCCACACTGAAGCGACAACCGACCAAGGGACCCAGTCCCAAGAAAAAGTGGCTTCTCAAGAGCCCACGGAGAAAAGGGACCCAGTACCAGCTGGTGGTGCTGGGGCAAGTACAAGTCATCTTGAAGATGACGCGGAAGGCTTAAGCTCGAGCTCCTCCGAGGAAGAAGGGACCTCAAATGATGAGGTCGAAGAAGAAGAAGAGGCTCCAGCTGCTAAGGAGCAAGCACAGATCCCAACACCTGGACAGCAAATGGTGGTGTCCACGGGTTCCCATCCTTCAAGGGAACGAGTGTTGATGATTGAAGCGGCTGCACCCCCTCAGCGGAAAGGACCTCGCACGGTCTCTAGGGGGAACACTTCTAAGAGCACCACCAAGAAGGGGAAGGGAACTTCATCAACAAGGTACCCTGTGGATGAACGCAGGAAGCTCCTCCCTCCTGTTATCATTTTTGAAGAAGTGCTCAATAACAACTGCCTAGGGGAACTATGGGACCTAATCAAGGCCTAGGGATGGGAGAACCTTTACAAGGAAGCTGTGAGTGTAGATCCCTCCCAAGTGCGTCAATTCTACAACAACTTCATCATAAACAATGACGGCACTCAGGGGACTCTCTCCCATGAAGGCGACGAGTTTATCTTTACTACGTCCACAATCCGCCTTCAGCTCCAGGTCCCAGTTCAAGGACTCAACGAGTTGCCCAACAAGCTCTGGGGCGACTTCAACAGCGCCGAGGTGTACAACACCATTTTTGAGGGCCGAGTTCCCACTAAAGTGCCTTCGACTCATCATCTGTCCCTCGTCGCCAAGCTTGCTCATCAATTCAATATCCCCGATGCCATCATCCTCTATCACTTCCTCCTCAAGAAGCCCATCAACCTTCCCAGAATCATACTTGGGCATATGGAGAAGTGTATGGCTTCCAAATCCCATTCCCTTCCCTACGCTGGGCTGATCAAGAAGCTGCTACAAAAAGAGGGTCTCTACGACTCCTCTAAGGTGCTTGGAAGGGAACTGGACATCTCAGTTGTCCAGAAGATGAGGCACTCTGAGCCTGTAGAGGAAACGACTCAACTGGAATCTGGTGAAGATGGGAACTCTCAGGTTTTGCTCCGCATCGCCAACACACTCGATCACATTGCCAAGGACCAAGCAACGTTGGCCAGGGGACAAGCAAAACTTACACAAGTCCTGACGCGCCTCTGTGATGCACTGTTCCCCGCAGCCCCATGATGTCTCCTTTCTTTTTCCCTCAATCCAAATTTATCCACAAAATTGTACTTGTGTTCCCTTGTACATAAACTCTTAAGTAATGAATTGGCTTTTAGTTTGATTACGTGTTCCTTTCTTCCTTATTATTGCTTTGCTTGTTTTCGATGATGTCAAAAGGGGGAAGACAAAAAATGCGAGATGAGTTAAAAGTTTAAGTTATCACAGAACATGCATAAGCTAAGGGGGAACAATTGCATAAAAAGCTAAGTAATATCTAAGTGTCTCACCAGAAGTGGCTCCCCAAATCTATGTGTTTCACTAGAAGTGACTCCCCAAAATCATACTTAGGAACTCATTAGCATATCATTGAAATACTTGCATATTTTGTGATGAGTTTATCATCATCAAAAAGGGGGAAATTGTTGGGATGTTGTTGAGACCTCTGGTTCTAAACAACGAATCAACGATGCCATTCTCCGAGTTTTGATAATGACAAACACCATGAGGAACTAATAAGGTTTGTTCAAGTATTTCTAAGGAACGCAAGTACAGCCAAGAACTCCCATGAATGACCAAAAGCCACAGAAAGCTTACAATGCAGAGTTTCCATCAAGGGAACTCTGAAGAGGAAAGTTCCCATGCAGTGGGAACTCCCAGGAATGATCAAGAGAACACAAGCTTACAACGATGAAGAGTCTTCATCAAGGGAACTCTGAACAAGACAGTTCCCATGACATGGGAACTCACATGTGAGGACAACAACCGTTCAGGGCAGATCGCGGAATTCTGTCTTGGACAGCCCGAAGGAACAGTCTGAGGATCAGACTGTCACGCTTGATCCAACGGTCCGATTGATTCAAGAAGTTGACCTAGTTCAAACCAAAGTCACATGTGAAGAAAGTACAACTTGGGCATCAAGCAAAGGGCATTTTGGACACAGTTGAAAGATGCCCAAGCTCACCTGGACTTTAAAGCCAAATGAATAGTACTCGGATTGAGTACTTCTCCCAGAACTCACAAACACCCACATCAGAGAAAAGAAAGAAAAAGAAGAGAAGTCCCCGCCGACGAGTGTGCGATCTCGACGACAGTGAAGCCGAAGTTCCCAGGGGCAAGGGAACTGAGAAGTCGGTGTAAGGTTTGAGTTATTTGTATTTTGTTGTTGTGAGCTTAGGAACTCAGTTGAGAGGATTTACTAGTGTTGCTAGAGGAAGAACTCGTAGGAACAGAGAAGTGTGAATCCGGCTGTTGTAACTAAGGAACAAAGCAATCAATATAAGTAAGTCATTCAAAATCCTCCAAGCGGAGGTAGAGGTTTACCCATACAATTAGTTGGTTGTAGTGGGGTTCCTCTATAAGGGAACTGCGTTCTTTACTGCTTTTAATACTTGCGCTTAGTTTACTTCCGCTGCCTTGGGAACAGCTTAACAACCAGTTCCCAAGCTCTTTGCTAACGGTTTACGATCCAACAATCTCAATTTATACTTGTAGGTTGATTGAATATTACCTATGATTTTAAATTACATTTTTATAACAATAGTTAACTAGAAGCGGATCGAGGAAATCACTACAGATGCTATGCAATGGAAAGGGTCCATTTTGAGAAAACAAAGTCAAAGATTGATCCTTGATTACTTACACGGTTCATAGAATTAATTACACGGTTCATAGTGTTTGACATGAAGGTTCATATTGTTACACATAAAGGTTCATAGTGTTCAACATGAAGGTTCATGGATTTTAAATAATCAATTCATTTAACAGAAAATGCTTAAAATTTGTAAAGAACACATTCAGCTCAATGGGTTCAATGTGAAGTAAGAAACAACCTTAAAAGCAATTACAATTGCAGCAAAGTGATTTGTCAAACACAAAGTAATATAAAAATAGACAACTTAATCCCCAAAACACATAACTACTAAAAAGACAAGTAGAGAATTAAAACTTCAATGTTCAATCTTGGGAATGAAATAAGGACAATCTTGTGATAAGTGAAGAATGTATGTGTCCCTAGCTCCATCATGATCATCCAATGGAACTCCATCAACATTCTCATCATTATCAAAACCCTTCCATGAAACTCCATCGGTACTAGCATCATTATCCGAATGAGACAAGTTAGGATGACCAGAGCTTGATAAACAACCTACAATAAAAAAAGGAAAAAAAATAAGCTAATTTATAAGCAACATAGAACACATAATGGGCAATAAAAATGTACAAAAAAAAAGGTTTTTCTTTTGGTTCAAAAATATTGTCATTACGGTTCATAATATTACACTATAAGGTTCATTGAAAATCACAATGCGGTTCATGTAAATAACAATACTATTTGACATAAATTGTATCAAATTTGGTCATTTTTTGTGGATCTGGAAACCAAATGACCAATATCTATTAGTTTACTTCAAATGTTAGGATGATCGGAGCTTGATGAACCCCATCAACACTAACATCATTATCAAGACCCTTCAATTGAACCCGATCAATACTATCATCATTATCCGAATTAGACAAATTAGGATGACTAGAGTTTGATGACAACCTACAATAAAAAGGGGGGAAAAGAAGAGATCTAGTAAAAATGTGTAAAACACCGTTTTTCATTTGGTTCACAAATATTCTCATTCTGGTTCATAATATTAAACAAGAAGGTTCACTGAAAATAACAATACGGTTCATATAAAATAACAATACGTATTGTAAGTGAAACGATCTAGCAAAGGTCACAAGGGTACTAATTGTTGATTCAAAGCAATCTTCAACTAGTCAATGTGGACAATTATGCATAGACATATACACGAAAGCATCATATCCAACAAAGCATACTAAGCATCATATGCAAACATTCATTTTATCCACAAGGGGGAATTTGAACATTAAAACATCATCAATACATGAAAATGTCTTGCAATTTGCCCACATTATCTTCATATTCACTAACTAGAACAGTAAAAATAACATTCCAAGACAAATTAGCAAAACATGTTCATTGAGACATTTTATCAAACACTTTGTGGGCAATCAAATAAGCATAAAAATTTTAATTCTAGTTTCTATAAAAAATTATTTCCAATCCCAAAACCAAAGAGTACAACGCATTTCTCCATGATCTCAAGCAACAAAGAAACATAAACAACAACAAATTTAGGAACAAATCATCCATCAAACTAAACTCTTCTTAAGTATTTTCCATAACCACTTACCTAAATTCATTGTTCCTTCAATTTGGAGTAGGAGTATGGATCGAACGAAGGGGAGATCGAGATCGAAAGGGAGATCGAGATTAAAAGAGGGATCGAAAGAAGGGTCGCATGAAGCCTTCGTCGTTCATCAATCCCCATTACGGGAGAGAGGGAGGAACAATTTAGGGGTGAAAGGTAAAATTAAAAATAAAAGAATAGTAAAATGACAAAAGTACCCTTTCAGCTTTAAAAAATAGAGGAGTGTGAGTGTGGAGAGCAGCCCATCCGGACCCTTAATCTCACAAAATCAACGGATGAGAGTTGTTCTCATTTCTTAGGATAAGAATTGTTCTTATTTGATCCCCAAACGTCATAGTACACATGTCAAAAAATTTCCATGTCACTCACATGTTATGTACTAGGGCTGGGATATTTCGGTTCCTGGATTTTTTTTAGCCTACCCTCAGGGTAATTTTTTTTTTTCAGTTCGGTTCCTGTATTTTTTAGTGAAGAACCGTAATAACCGAACCCGAACTTTTATCGGTTCCTAACTGCGGTTATTTCGGTTAACCGAAATACAAAAATGGCCCATAAAATTTCGATTCTTCGGTTCTTCGGTTACCCGAATTATGGTTCGGTTCCTATGTTTAATTCGGTTCCTGTTAAAAAATTGGCGGACCAGACTGCATAAAATATTAAATCACAAGTATAAAATGAAGGAAAATATTTCACCAAATTCAAGCATTATGAGATAATTCATCAAAGTCATAGTTTCACCAAAATCTTGAGGTTCAAATCACAAAGAGTATGCATAAATCCATAAACAACCAAAAGATCCAAAATAATGCTCTTAAAGCAAATCCATAAACAACCAAAAGATCCAAATCAATGCCCTTAAAGCAAATCAAGTTCAAAAGATCTAGGATGCTAATACTTAAATCATTTAAATGCGCTCATGCTATCACAGTAACCTCCTCCAACCAAGGGATAGAGAAACTTGAGTCCACCTGGATGCTAATTCAGAGGCAAACACATAGACAAAGGGGAAAAGGGTTAGACTGTTAGAGTAGTTTTTCTAAGTTTGCAAATCATATCACATTTAGATTGAATACTCATTTGAAAAAGGGAAAAAAATATATGATGGCCTAGCTTAAGCACTGTATGAGCAACTTCAAGCATAAGAATGGTGTGTTTTGCTAAAAATATGACTTACATTTTTCAAGCTATTTGTTCCTTTGCGAGACACGTGTAGGCTTGGCCTTCGTTTTCTGTTTCTTGGTTACTGGTTGTGCAGATGTAGGTGCTCTTCCAGACCCTTGAGGTGTAGGAACATATGTAGCATTTGGATCACTTGTATTGTTGTTGTTTGTTGCTTCTTGTCTGATTTTTTCTTGCCTCTCTACATATTCACAAAGAGACAACAATGAAAAAAAAATGCAAAGTTAAGGTAGAAAAATGAAATAGTTCCTAGTTAATGCAATAGAATGCAAAGTTAATTAAGGTGATTTATAACAAATGTAATAAAGTGAATAAACTAATAAAAATGAAATAGTTCTAAGTAGTAAGTAGTATTACCCTTTTCAACGTCCTCATAGAATTCCATTTCTTCAATGGTTGGAATGTATTCCAATGCAACAAAGGTATCACTTTTCAACCAATTCTGACAACAAATCAAGGCTTCAACAGTCTGAGATGTCATCGAGCTTCTGTAAGGATCAATAACCCTCTTACCAGTGCTAAAACTTGATTCACTAGCCACTGTGGACACTTGAATTGCCAACAAATCTCTAGCAACAGATTGCAAACATGGATACTTGATGCCATTAGCCCTCCACCATTCTGTTATCTTGAACTTAGCTCTTGTTTTTGGTTTCTCAATAGGATCAAGCAAATACCTGTCTACTTCGTGACCTACAACCAAGTCCTCACCTTCTTCAAGTTGTTTGTCCCAATCCTCGAACATAGACTTCTTCTTTCCAGAGCAAAGCATCTTATCCTTTACATGTCTTCTTCCCTGACTGTTGCTTTCCATTTCAGCTCCACTCTCTGAATTTCTAGACCTTTGTGAACTGGCACCACCACTAGGTCCATTACCATACTTGTCACAGAGCTTAACCATCAATTCTTTCACCTTGTCTGATATCTTCTTCACCTCTGTTTTGCTCAAATATAGCATCCTTTCAGCTTGTCTCTCCAAGTACTTGAGCTTGAATCTTGGATCAAGAACAAGAGCTACCAGGAATAGTGGATTTATGTCATCTAGAGAGCTAAAATATTTGTTGAATTTGGTTGTCATCTTTTGTGCCATGTCATACAGAATGTGACCTACTTCACTACTGTTGTGATCTGGTGGGTTGGTAGTCACTTCATCTAGCTCAGCTTTGATGCTCACTATGTCATGGAATGCAGAGTGTGCAGTTGGCTCATTTGAAGCACTCATATTGACTGTGACTTGGTAGAAAACCCTAAGAAATTTGAAAAAGCACTCTGCCTTATCCCAATCCACATCCTTAGGAGGCCCAACTCTCTTTCTTCCTCCTACCCTTTGAGCTTCAGCTTCATCTTCATCATCATATAAATCCTCTTCCTCATTGAAATAACTTTTGTGATTCAGTGTATCATCATCTGCCATCCTCTGAAATGCCCTCTTCAATTCTATGGCAGTGTCCAACATCATGTAGCTTGAATTCCATCTTGTTGGGACATCAAGAATGCATATCTTCTTGCATTCAATCTTATCCTTCTCAACACACTTCTTGAAAGCATCCGTCCTAGCAGCAGAACTCCTAACAAACCTGATTGCATTCCTTATTGCAGCAACTGACCTTTCCATCTCTTCCAAACCAACTTTGACAATTAAATTGATGACATGAGGAAGACATCTGACATGCAGAAACTCTCCATCAAATAATGGTTTCTTACTCCAACCCATCATCCTCCTCTTAACATAATCAATGGCATGCTTATTAGGAGAAGCATTGTCCACTGAAATTGCTATAACATTCTCAATCCCCCATTCAATCAATGCATCCTCCAGGATTTTTCCAATTGTATTCCCACCATGGTTGGGAATAACACAGAAATTCAATATTCTTTTATGCATTGTCCAAGCAAAATCTATAAAGTGAGCAGTTATGACCATGTAATTGATGTTCTGACAGCTAGTCCATGTATCAGTTGTAAGACAAACACTAACTGACTGTAACTCAGACCTCAACTGCAGCTTCTTTTCCTCATACATCCTTATGAAATTCTTAACAATTGTCTTCCTACAAGGCAATATTAACCTAGGTACAGCAACTTCACAAAATAACTTGAACCCAACCCTCTCTATAGCACTAAATGGCAATTCATCAATCACAATCATCTGTGTTGCAGCATCAATACAAGCTTCCTGTGACCATACTCTAGTAGTCAAACAGTTAAATCCTTCAACCAATTCAGAACCTAGATGACTTTGTTTCCCATCCTCCAAATTCACATTAAGCTACTAGGATATTTCTTGCAATGAACTTCAACATGCTTTTTAAGAGATGATGTGCCATTACCTCTTGAATCACAAGCAAGGACTGTCTTGCAATAATTACACCTGGCCTTCTTCGTTTGCCCCACTTGCTTGTTGACTCCATCAACCAATTCGATAATTGGTTCATCGAATTTTTCGAAATGCAACCAAACCTTCGACCTCAACTCAATTGCCTTCCTCTCTCTCTTTCTCTTTGATGTTCGAACTGGTACAGTCGCCTTGGACTTCTCACTCGAGACTGCAGCGGCTACGTTGGTCTGATTAGTAGTCTCATCGGCGTCTGAGCTATCACTAGAATTGCTTGAGCTGGAATCAGACAGTTCAACATCGCCAACTTGTTGTGCTGAAGAACTCATTGGCGTCTCCTAATACAAATCTTACCTAACAAAAAAAAAAGAAGAAAAGAACCAATAACAAGTTGTCAAAGCTCAAGCTTAATGGCTAGCAAAGTATCAAACAGGCAATGATTCATAAAACACATCACTGGCAAATAGGCAATGATTCATGAGCAATTAATATAAACTTAAACTAAGTTTAGTAAACAGTTGTTGGATTAACAAATGCAAACTATTTTAAGAAGCAAGTAATTCATAAAAAATCAAGAGCAGAGAATAAAAGCCTAAAAGGTAATGTTTTATGTAGCTCCTGGTTCTCATTCTGGTTTAATCATCGTGAGCAGAAGCAGCTTAGCTCTGCTCCATGCTAATGAGCATGGAACTGAACCAATTAGCTATTTGCCAAATCATGAAGCAGAAAGCCAGAAACCATCTCTACTTGCAGGTGCAGATAAAATGATAAATCATAAATGATGTCAAAATCTTTATATATCAGTAATTCAAACAAAGCAATTACTAGCCACACAATTTGAAGAAATACACCTCAATTCACCATTCACCTCAATTAATGCCACCGTTGCTAAGTGCTAACTTTCACAGGATCACGTTTTTACTCATGCTTATATTCAGAACAACAAATATTCACATTATTCAGTAGCAAAAGTCCAGGATTATTGATGATAACCAAAAGCATGTTCAGGAATCAACATCTTCAAATTCAAGCAAACTCCTTGGAAATCTCCAATGAAAACTAGAACAACAGCAACTCACATTTGTTCGAATTTAAACAGCTAGTAAGAAAAGAAAGGAACTGGCGACTGGCGACGAAGAGCAGCAACTCACATTTTAAGCACTTCAAAGATTTTTCTTCTAAAACATTGGGGAAATTGAGGGCAATGGAGATCAAAGCCCCGAAATCGGAAATTTCATTTACCTGAAAATCCAATCGAAGAAAGCAGGCGAACGAGCAGGGCAGCGCCTAGCGACGAAGAACAGGCACCTAGCGACGAAGAACAGGCGCCTGGCGACGAAGAGCAGGCACCGGAGAAGAAGTCGACTGGCGACTGGCGACGAAGAGCAGGCGCCGGAGAAGAAGTCGGTGGCGACTGGGACGAGCACTGGAGAAGAATCGCCCTTCGGTTTTCAGAAAAGTGGCGACTGGGAGGCTGGGAGCGTTAGGTTTTAGAAGACGCGTTATATTTTAATTATTTTAGTTTTAAATTACGGTTCTTCGGTTTTTTTTTTTGTGGAACCGAACCCGAACCCGCAATTTCTTCAAAGAACCGAACCGAACCGAACCGAAATCAGCGGTTCGGTTCGGTTTTTCGGTTCCACGGGTATAAAGTCCCAGCCCTATTATGTACACACATCATATTGCCACATAATCTACAAATCTTAATCAATTTTTTTTATATTGGATTACAATAATGTTTTTTTGGAAATTTAGTTACATATTTTGAGAAATTTACATATAAAAATATTTTTTACCATATCTTTATGATCCTAACAACTCTCTAATATAATCTACCAAAAAAACTATTATAAATATATACAAAGATCTTATCCTATAATATTTTTAAATTATAAAATTAATAATAGATTGTTAATGATCCATATATATGATATGAACATATATGTAAGTACATAACGAATATATTGAACAACAAAATTAACAAGTTAACCTATTTTCTAGCAAAATAAAAACTGATTCGTAAAAATTAATTTCCATGAAATTGACATAAAAATATTTTTTTATGTATTTTATAGGATAAGATTTTAACATATCTTCGTGGTCCTAAAAACTCTCCAATATAATCTAAAAAAACTCACATAAATATAGACCGAGATCTTATCCTATAATATTTTTAGATTACAAAATTAAAAATAAATTATTATTGATTCATATGACCACATGTACATAACGAATAAATTGAACAGAAAATTTAACAATTAATATATTTTCAAAAAAATAATTAGAATAAATATGTCTGTAGATAATCTTAACATATTTTCGACAACCTTATAATTGTTTTGACATTTCCAATATGAGTTACGATATTTAAAAATGAATCATAATAAATATATAGAAAAAATGAGTTACGGTTTTACAATCTATGTACAAATCAAGTCAATTGTTTTTGTTAATCTATATTTTTTCCCATTATGATATTTAGATAGGATCGAATCTTTTTATTGCCAAATCTTTAAATTTCAATTATGATATATCTTTGAATTTTCAATTTTGATTTTTTGATAATTTAGATACAAATCTATCCAATTACAATTGTATTTTTCAATTATAATTTTCCGGTAATGTTTTTTTTTTGATGATATACGTACATGTCAAGACAATTTTATTTGCTAACCCATATTAAATGTCCCATTATTTTTATGTTTGCTATCAAAAGCTTTAATTTAGAATTATGTTTTTTTACAATTTAAATAAATCACCAATTCACAATTAAATATTATATTTTTATTTATTAATATCTTTTTTATGGTATATCAAAAAAATATCGAGTCATAGTCGTGCAGGACACGACGAGGACAACTAGTTTTAACGAAAGCAAAGATATTTTGGGTAATTTACCAATTATGATTGTCTTCCTTGAGCTTTGCCTTGAATAATTACTTAAATGGTTGATTGCGAAGGCGATTTCTCCTTCATTTCGATCGATTTTTTCCTCTAATTTGGTGAGAGTTGATTGTTCACATCTTCGATTCTTTTCTTTTCTTCCACTTGAATTCGGATTTTGGTGTGTAATTATTAGCTTTGAACTCGAATTGTATGTTCTTGTTTATTGGTGGATTACAAATTTTCAGTCTAAAATTAAGATAAAAAAAATCTTGACAATGCATATAGATCAATTAATATTTTGAATTCACCCTTATATTGATGTTGTTTTGTCTCGGTCCTTTGTTCCATAAGTTTTCAAATTAGATGTTGTCGAAGTATATGGGGTTCGAAATGCCTACAATATGCATAGAATCTTTGAGTTTTTGTACGAACCTTACTAAAACTGCACAAGAAACTTGCCCCAAATATCAGAGAGGTCTCACCCTACAAATGAATATAACAAGTGGTGAACATGGATCACTCGGACGAGCGACTTGCCATTTTGTTCTTTTGGTCACATGTGTCACATCAAGAGTTGACAGTAGGGTAAATATGACGTTACTTATGTGTCGCACTGTGTCGATGAGAGGAGAGTGATGTTGTTTGATTTTAGGGCATGCAGATATGTGACGTGTTATATTCATTGGAATAACAGTTATCTATTTTAGTTTCAAGTGTGTCGGTGACAAGCTAAATCGGTGTCACTTACAATATCATATTACGAACTTGACACACTTTAGGTAATTTTTTCACATTCCTTCTTTGTTGTAGGTTGTTCATCAACCTTAGTCGATGTGAGTGGAGATTTTGTCCCATGTTCGAATTTTTTAAGCCCACGAGGCTTAGGGGGAATGAGTAAAACACAGTTGAATGATACAAGCATACCTCTAAGCTGACCGGGTTTAGGGGCGCAAATTGCAACATGGTCATAGACCATTAGGCTTAGGGGCAAGCAATATGAAGAAGTTTACGATCCCAAAGCTTGAATGAATAACGATAAGTTAATAACTTTTCTGAGCCTCAAAATCAAAAGAAGATTACAGATGACATTTTCGAGCCCTATTCTTGAAGATGATTTTTCTGAGCCCTAAGCTCATAGGAAGACGAAAGATGATGTTTTCGAGCCATAAGCTTGAAGTGAGACTAAAGATGACGTTTTTGAGCCCTAGGCTCGGAGGAAGATTGCAGTTAATTTTTCTAAGCCCCGAGCTCAAAGGAAGATTAAATATGACATTTCCTAAGCCTTAGGCTTGGAGGAAGACTAAAGATCATGTTTCCCAGCCCCGAGCTTGGAAGAAAATCAAAGATGATGTTTCCCAACCCTAGGCTTGGAGGGAGACTAAAGATGATGTTTCTAAGCCCTAGGCTTAGAAGGAGACTGAACATAATTTTTTCGAGCCCCGGGATCAAAGGAAGACTAAAGATGATGTTTTCGAGCCCCGGGCTAGGAAGAAGTATAAAGATGACATTTTCATGCCCCAAGCTCAAAGGGAGACTAAGATGATGTTTCTAGTCCGTAGGCCTTGGGGAGAACAAAGATGATGTTTCCGATCCTCAAGCTTGAGAGAAGTCTCAAGATGACGCTTTTTAGCCAAGTTTTGAAGAAAGATTAAAGATGATGTTTCTGAGCCTAGGATTGGAGAAAGCCTAAAAATGAAGTTTTTGAGCCCAAGGCTCTGAGGGAAATTGAAGATTGTGTTTACAAGCTCCGAGCTCAAAGGGAGATTGAAAATTATTTTTCCTACCCTAAAGCTCAAAGGAAGACTAAAGATGACTTTTTGTGCCCCAAAGTCAAAGGGACTGAAGAGAAGAAATAGTTGTGTTCCTAAGTGGGATCCGGGGTATGAGTTGACTTCTCCAAAGACACACTGATGGCTCTGAGCCCTTGGGCTTGATGGGACTAGGTCGAATGATGAATGCCTTTACGAAGACTCCGAGCCGTTGGGTTAGAAGGGACTAGATTGACTCCTTCGTATGAAACAAGTATATCCCTATTGTATTTGATTTGAAAGCAATGGATGGAAAAAGATTTAAAATATCAACTACATTTTCCGGGTGGTCATGCGCATGTTAATCGCAAAAGTTGGAGAATAGTCAGCTACACTAAATGCAACAATAAAAAGCAGAAGAATTCTGGAGATTCATGCACTGAATGTAACGTTGTTGCACTTTATTTCACTTTTATAATGTATAATAAGCATCAATGAAGATTCATGCTTCTAAAGGCGAAAGTGCAATACTAATGAAGCTCGAAAGGTGGCTAGATGAGCACACAAACACAAAGGAGAGTTGGACAAAAGTCCGCTCCATCTCCCCCCAAAGCCAAAAAAGTTGTTTCTTTTATTATGGTTGGGTGACATGCCAAGTGGGCACAATTTACGTGGAAAAATCCGACTCAAACAAATGCATAGATTATCTCTTTACGCCCTAACTCGTCTAATTTGAAGGAACAAGATGAATCATGGCATCAAGCCTAAGACATTTTTGGACGGTAAAATACAATGACCCCCTATTTTTGGGTCGAGAGCCCGATCTTCTTCACAGAATCCACTTTTGAACTAAAAGCTCGTCTTCTAATTCCTTGTCTTTTCCTCATTTCGGCCAAGAACCCCAATATTTTCCTCTTTTCTTTAATTGGACCAAGAAACCCATTTTCTTTAATGCTTCATTTTCTTCTTTCTTTATTCTTTTTTTTTTTCTTCACATGCAAAGGGCACCATCACCACTTTCATCTTTTCTTCCATACTTTTATTTTCCTGTGACGTGGTAAAGGCTCTTCTAGTTTTGATGTGGTGAAGGTAACCCATCTATTAGTTCGAAGTGGATGACGCGATGTCAATTGCCAATGCGCGATCTGATAACGGTAGCGATGATGCCACAAAAGGAGAAAATGTTGTATTTGACTTGGCAAGGCAATGAATGTGGTTCTCTGGTGACAAAGGGGAGAAGAGGATAACTAGCGAGGAAGAAATGTCAACAATGACAAATCAATCGTTAAGGCAACATTGTTGTAGCGGGACATGAAGCTGCATAGAAGCAAGCAAATCAATTATCGACTATGATGAATAAATCGAGTGGAATGGCATGGTGTGAGTACATTAGGAGAGAGCATAATGACAGTAGATGAAGGTTGATGAATCAAGGTAGGCGATATTGGTGCAACATTGGACGTTATTGCGACAAAAGAGGGGATCGAAGGTGTAAAAAATGGCGGTTAGACAAGCAAAACTGTTGTGGTGGAAAAGTAAATAGCATCATGGGGAGAGCAGGAGAAGAGCGAGTCAGTGATGTAGGATCTATGCATGGCGGTAATTACAAAGCACAAGCACTTGGAAGTTCTATCTCCAGCACGATGCTAGGGGTTGTGCGAGATATTAAGGATGAGTTGTTTATGGCGAAAACGGTAAGAATTCTGGATATGGACATCCTCGATGTGGCCAACATAGATTTGGATCCCTACAAACTCTTTGGCCCCAAAACAACCAAAGATTGAACATGTCTTAATTGTGAGCAATTCCCCACGAACATGTCTTAATTGGCTAGATGAGCACACAAATACAAGGGAGAGTTGCAAAAAGTCTGCTCCATTCCCCCCCCCCAAAGCCAAAAAAAGTTGTTTCTTTTATTATGGTTGAGTGACATGCCAAGCGGGTGCAATTTACATGGAAAAAGCCGACTCAAACAAATGCATAGATTATCTCTTTACGCCCTAACTCATCTAATTTGAAGGAACAAGACGAATCATGGCATCAAGCGTAAGGCATTTTTGGATGGTAAAATACAATGGCCCCCCAAGTTTGGCCCAAGAGCCTAATCTTCTTCAAAGAATCCACTTTTGAACTTAAAAGCCCATCTTCTAATTCCTTGTCTTTTCTTCATTTCGGCCAAGAACCCCAATATCTTCCTCTTTTCTTTAATTGGGCCAAGAAACCCATTTTCTTTAATGCTCCATTTTCTTCTTTCTTTATTCTTTTTCTTCTTTTTTTCACATGCAAAAGGCCCCATCATATATTTCATCCTTTCTCCCTTTTCTTCTTTTCTTCCATACTTTTCTTTTTCTATGACATGGTAAAGGTTTTTCTAGAGTTGATGTGGTGATGATAAACCATATATCAATTCGAAGTCAATGACGCGATGTCAATTGGCAATGTGCGATCTAATAACGGTAGCGATGACGCGATAGAAAGGGGAAGATGTATTTGACTTGGCGAGGCAATGAATGTGGTTATCTTGTGACAAAGGGGAGAAGAGGATCACTAGCGAGGGAGAAATGTCAACAAAGACAAATCAATTGTTAAGGCAACATTGTTGTAGCGGGACATGAAGCCGGACAGAAGCAAGCAAATCAATTATCGACAATGATGAATAAATTGAGTGGAGTGGCATGGTGTGAGTACATCGGGAGCAAGCATAATGACATTAGATGAGGGTTGAGCAGTCAATGTAGGCGATATTGGTGCAACATTGGACCTTATTGAGGCAAAAGATGGGATCGAAGGTGTAAAAAATGCCGGTTAGACAAGCACAACTATTGTGGTGGAAAAGTAAATAGCATCGCGGTGAGAGCAGAAGAAGAGCGAGTCGAGGAAAGCTCATTGATGTAGGATCTATGCATGGCGGTAATTACAAAGCACAAGCACTTGGAAGTTCTATCTCCAACACGATGCTAAGGGTTGTGCGAGATATTAAGGATGAGTTGTTTATGGCGAAAATGGGAGGAATTCTGAATATGGACATCCTCGATGTGGCCAACATAGATTTGGATCCCCACAAACTCTTTGGCCCCAAAAACAGCCAAAGATTGAACTTGTCTTAATTGTGAGCAATTCCCCACGAACATGTCTTAATTGGCTAGATGAGCACACAAACACAAGGGAGAGTTGGAAAAAGTCTGCTCCACCCCCCCCCCCAAGCCAAAAACGTTTTTGCTTTTATTATGGTTGAGTGACATGACAAGAGGGCGCAAATTACATGGAAAAAGCCGCCTCAAACAAATGCATAGATTATCTCTTCACGGCCTAACTCATCTAATTTGACAGAACAAGACGAATCATGGCATCAAGCCTAAAGCATTTTTGGACGGTAAAATACAATCGCACCCCAGGTTTGGGTCGAGAGCCTAAACTTCTTCAAAGAATCCACTTTTGAACCTAAAAGCCCATCTTCTAATTCCTTGTCTTTTCCTCATTTCGGCCAAGAACCTGTAATATCCGCTAAATTTCAAAAATAATAAAACGGATATTTATCCCAATAAATATTTTTTTTCTCTACAGTAGAGGGAACTAATAATCTTTATAATTTCTTATTAAATTATAAAGAGGTTGTAAAAGTTTATTACAAAAGACAATTAAGCATTCATGTAAATATATTAAGCAAACTTGGTGTGCATTTAAATATTTTTCTCTTAAAAGAGAGTCTAAATAGTTTTATGATTTTCTTAATGAATTATAAAAATATTATAAATGATTACTAAAATGACAAATAAAATGTCAAACATATATGATTATAATAAATTCGGATTTTATAATTAATGCATCAATACAAAGCTACCAAAAATAAAAGAGATGCAAATAAAAAGGTGTCAAGAGCCGAGACTCGAACCAAAGAGCTCTTGCACCTCTTCTATAATAACACCCACTGCAAACCGCTAGGCTAACTCATTTTTACTACCCATATTACAATTCTTTTAATTTTAAACAAATCCTTTCTTCTTCTTCTTCCAAAGTCAAAGTGAGTTTGATTGATTTGACATTGAAGCAATGCATGTTCACCTCCTTCTCCCTTGGCTTGCAAGAATGGCCTAATGACATCCTTCCTTACCTCATCTTCAACAAACACACATATGACCAATTGATGATCATCTCCTTCTCCTCCATTGGTCTATCACCATTGTCGTGGATTGAGAAACTTGCATCCTTTGCCTATTTAAAGGAGCTCCAACTCCCTCCAAACTCACACATTCATCACTCTCTCCTTCTTCTTAGCAAATTCTCTCAAGTTCTAGTTCAAAATCAGCCCCTCAAAGTTCTAGTTGTCCATTCAAAACTCCACCAAAAAGCCTCTTGTTTTTCCCTTGTGCACCGCCGGCAGCCTCCCTCTGCCCGCCAGACCTCCGAGCCACCGCCGCCGAGTCTCCCGCGCGCCGCCTTGCCCCGCCGTCCGTCTGGCGTCGCCGCCCCGAGCCGTTGCACGCCCCTACCCTCTCCTCCTCTGTATTCTGTAATACATGCTACAAGAAATTAGGGTATAGTAATTTAATCCCTTTTTATTTTACTAATTCAATTAATTCATGTTTTATTAAAATAATTTGTTAGTACAAGTAAACAATTTAAATATGGGTTAAAGTGCAAGTTTTAATTTTAATAAAAATATTAGTTGAGTTCTTGTTAGTTGAAAAGAGAATATAAATCAATTAAATAAAGTATTGTGGAAAATGCCTTATATCATATTATATTATAAGTTGCAAGACATGTTTTATATAAATAATAATAAGAACTTTTGTAAATGTATTTTTTATAATGTTACTAGTATAAAGTTGTAGCTTTCTATATTTAAAAGATATTTTGTTGGAAGAATACTTATATTTAAATAAGATATTAATGTTACATATCTCTAAGTGTAAAGAATATAATGATATATGAATTTTTTTTATAATGATGATAGATATGTTAAATGAATCTATTGTTTAATAAAAATATTAGTTTGACCTATCTTTAGGTGTAGAGATTTCTAAGAGATATAAGCTTTAATTATAAATATGATAGTTGTGACAATAAGTTAATATATATATAATATGTTATTATATTACTAATTTATAAAAGTTGACTTGCATGACAAGATATTGGAAAAATATGGGAAAGATGTTATATTTTGAATTAAGATATCATAATGGCCTAGATATAAGATTTATTTAATAATAATGGTAGATATGATAATAATATAATATTTTATCTATATAATTAATGTAATAAGTTGTTAAGTATGTTAGTTTGTTAAAAGTTATCTTGCATAAAAAGATATTAAAGATGGGAAAGGTATAATTATGATCTAAGTTATAGTTAAAATAAATTATATGCTCCTAGTTATAAAATAATACTTTAGGGCATGATTCTATTTTTATGAACTAAAAATATGGGAGAACTTATTTAAATAATAAAATAAAATTATTCTATCATTACATTATTTTTTATGGAAAAATATATTATATAAATTTGACTAGAAAGTCCTATATATGGAAAGTACTAGGAAAAAGACATCTACAAGTATTTTTAATCTCTATTAAATATTGCATGTCTTTTAAGTAAGGATTTAATGATTAAATGTTATAATAAGATCATGATATAAGTTTTAAAAAGATATTGTATGATAAGGGGATATTATAATAAAAATATATTCTATTATCATTTTTATAAATTAAAGATATGGGAAAAGTTATGTAGATAAGGTAATAAGATTATTTTATTATCATACTATAAATATAGAAATCTTACTATAGAAATTATCTAGAAAGTCCTAATAATGGGAAATACTAAAAAGGATGCTTACTAATATTTTTTATCTCTATTTTACATTACCTATATTTTAAATAAGAATTTAATGAGAGATATTATTTTAAGGCAATGTTATGGTTTTTATTGATAAAAGATAATATTATAATAATATATGAGATATCAAATAATAAGGGCGTTTTAGATGTTTTACAAATCCTAAGAGTACTTTATTAATAACTATATTTCTTGTAATGTTGAAAACTTTATCATAAGATCTTATAAAGATATTCCTTGCTTATTTAAATTAATAGAATAACAAGTTAAGCTATAAAAAAATATTTTAATAAATTAAATAAAGTTATTACTTGGTTTTCAAGAAGGATAATGAATAAACTTAAAATGAGGATTTTTAAGGAATAAAAGGATATTACAATATTTAAAATAATAATAAGAAATATTATTATTTTATTCACATCCAACTAAATTATTAATATAATAATTTAGTAAATTCATCTCTTAAGAAGAATAAAAGGGATACTTCAAACTTTAGAAGAATTTGAAAATTCTTAATAAAGTTATCCGTATATCTCGTGTCTTTAGGTCAAACCTCCGTTCCAATTACGAGAACATCGCTTTCCGCTCGATCGCTAATACAATATCTTACCAGCTAAGGCAAGTGGAAATTCCCCTTGTGACCTTTTATATGTCGTTTCCGTGAAATTCTCGATGTTGGGAGCAACTTGTGTGCTAAATAATAAATGAACCTAGAAAATATCGATTGTTAGATATAATGACCCCACTATTAGCGTAGTACGCTCTATATTATTTGATAGGGTTATTTATGCTAGTGTGGTTGTGGCCTTGATTGTGTACAGTCTCGTTTAGAGATCGATGTCGAACGAACTAGTGAGGGGCGCGGAATAGCCGACGCCTCTATATAATCTTACTAAGTCGTAATGCCTACGTGTTTGAAGTACGACTTTCAGGATCTTGATCCAGTCCGCTCCGATTGCAAGGAGGGACGAGCGCACTCTAGCTAAGTGCCGGGAAACTGGGTTTCTCTTGGTGGACCGGGCCATACGAGCCCCCACCCCCTTTTTAAAAAAATCATTAAAGATAATAAATGACTTTTCATCACGATATAAAATAAGTGCCCAATGCACATTTAAAAGACATCAAAACCGGACCGACCTCAAATGATCGATCCGGCTCTCGGTCCGCTCAGAGCGCGAGAGGTTTTCAACTTATATGAATTAGTAACGTTCCCAACATACTTTCGATTCTAAAAGAAGTATACAATCTAGTAGCGCTTCTCTCGATTAACGAGCTATCTCCGCTTGAGATACGCTCTCTCTCGTACCATTAAACCTCACATAAATAAGCCTTATCTTAAACACAACCCGAATACCTCTTTCGATAATATTTGAATTACCAAAATACCCTCGGGAAGTTCCATTCCCGCTTGCTTAGTCTCTTAGACTAATTCTTCTTTTCCGCATGTTGCTTGACATTCTCTCGCCCCTCGCGAATTATGTCAGAATCTAAGAATCCCAACAAGGCGTGAAGTGAAGACGAAGGAAGAACTAGGATTTTCAAGATGTACTTCTCATATCATTTTATTTTAGTTTCCTTATGTTTCAAGGACAAGCTGGTTTTGCGTTTCGATTCCAAACAACATTACGTTTAAAAGCACTGTAAGATGTTTTGTACAAACAAAGTCTCCTTCGAGAGCACCTTTTCTATGTTATAAATTATGTTTATTTCCGCACTATCGCTGTTCTATATCATTCTAAAAGCCTTGGGTGACTTTGGACGGTAAAGTCCGAGGTCACTAGCGGTAATACCCAATGTTGTAAAATAAGGGTGTTACAGAACCCCAATATCTTCCTCTTTTCTTTAATTGGGCCAAGAAACCCATTTTCTTTAATGCTTCATTTTCTTCTTTCTTTATTCTTTTCTTTTTTTCTTCACATGCAAAAGGCCCCATCATATATTTCATCCTTTCTCCATTTTCTTCTTTTCTTCCATACTTTTCTTTTTCTGTGACGTGGTAAAGGTTCTTTTAGTGTTGATGTGGTGAAGATAAACCATATATCAGTTTGAAGTCAATGACGCGATGTCAATTGGCAATGTGCGATCTAATAAATAACGGTAGCGATGACACGATAGAAAGGCGAAGATGTATTTGACTTGGCGAGGCTATGAATGTGGTTGTCTGGTGACAAAGAGGAGAAGAGGATCACTAGCGAGAGAGACATGTCAACAATGACAAATATTTTGTTAAGGTAACATTGTTGTAGTCGGACATGAAGCCGGACAGAATCAAGCAAATCAATTATCGACTATGATGAATAAATCGAATGGAGTGGCCTGGTGTGAATACATCGGGAGCGAGCATAATGACAGTAGATGAGGGTTGAGCAGTCAAGGTAGGCAATATCAGTGCAACATTGGACGTTATTGCGGAAAAAGATGGGATCGAAGGTGTACAACATGGTGGCTGGACAAGCATAACTGTTGTGGTGGAAAAGTAAATAGCATCACGGTGAGAGCGGGGGAAGAGTGAGTCGGGAAAAGACCACTAATAGAGGATCTATTCATAATCAATTGAATAGCCTATTTTAGTCTAAACAATGTAAATTATCACCCAAAAAAAAGTTAAAGTTGGTTAAAATTAGAATATTGTATGTGATACTATTTACATGTAAGAAGGTGGGTTTGTTAAAAAAAACACTTTTAGTAAAAGGGATTTTGTTTTGATACAATGAGCTACTAGCTCATTACAAGGCAAACATTAGACAGCCTCGGAAGAACAAGGCCAGCCGAAATCATCACAATCGATGATATATATTTAAGAATGGCAACAGGTAGTGTTATTTAAATCGAGATCTGGATCTAAAAATCGTAAGATCCTACGATCCTATATGGGATTTTGATCCGGATAGTACATTAAAATTGAAATTTGTTAAAATCAGTTTAGAATCGTGTAGAATCGTGTTAGAATAGTATAGAATCGTATAGGATCTCATGAGATCCCGTTTAAAATCGTAAGATCCTACCAGTTTTTTTACTTTGAGCTTATAAAATTTATTTTAGCACCAATTGGCTTAATTATTAGTGATATTACATCACTAAAATGCTCATTTTGTCTCTTTTAACCTCATTTACCTCCCAATTTCCCTCTTCTTGACTCCCAATTGTTGAATTTACAATATTTTTCCCTAATAAAGACCCTCCTCGACTCTTTATGTGAGCATATATATAATTTTAAATGTGCATCTTGTGCATATATAAGTTTGGAATGTCAATTGTGGACATTATGATCATTAAATTTTAATAAAATTATATATACTTTGGTTTTAATGCCTATATTTTTTGTATCATATATTAGTTTTAGTGATATTATAGGATCTTACGATCCTACGATCCGATTTTACGATCCAATCCATAAGACCTTCCGTGATCCGATCATAGAATCTCAATTTTCATAACCTTGGCAACAGGAGAGAATAAAGAAAATATGAGTCCCTAATATTACAAACACTAGAGTCTAGAAAATTAGAAACTAGAGAGAAGAAACAAATGCATGACGGAAACGATCAATATTGACATGCCCTCTGGCTAAGAAATCTGCCGCAAAGTTAGATTCCCTAAAACAATGGAAAAAAACACATTATCAAACCTCCGGGCCAAGTTTCGAATATCTTTAACTAAAACATTATTTTTCCAAGGAACTTTCCATATATTTTTCAAAGAATTAATGAGGACTAAATTATCTCCTTCTATAATAAGCTATTTAATATTCAACCGGTTTGCCTCCTTAAGGCCTTATAACAAAGCTAAAGTTTCTGCCTGAAGAACTGACATAGGGTTATCCTTTTGACGATCTAAACTAGTAATAGTACATAAATGATCCCTTATAATATGACTTATAAAAGTATTAGAGTTATTTTATTTTGAAGCATCAAGATTTAATTTAAACCAATTGATAGGTGGTTTTTTTCCAAACTAAATTATTTTTCCTTTTACGAATTTTAGCAACAGACTTATTCACGTTTTTAGCCTGAGTTGAGACCCATAAAGTATGCTCTCTTATTGTCAAATCATTGGGCAATAAATTCAGCTCACTAATTGCAGGGTTAAAGATAATGGCATTTCTATGATTTCATACATACCACCAAAGAAAACAAAGAACGTCACTATTATCATTAGAATTTAACGTTGAAATTAATTATCAATAAAACATCCTGAAGAAATTATTTCAAATGAAACATTTAACTTTAATTCTAAATTTAGAATCATTTTTTGAGTAAAACGACAATGAAAAAAAACTGATTCATAGATTCATCATCGCTGTCACAAAGAGAGCAAAAATGAAGGACAAAATTATAGAATCTAGTAAGCCTCTTAGTTGTAGGTAAGCAATCTGTACAAGATTTTCAAATGAAGTTTTGTATTTAGGTGGAAGTTTAGCTTTCCAAATCTAAGAAAAACCTAAAAGAGGTAAATTCCGCATATAATTGATTAAATCTTAAGCTGGCTTAACTGAAAACACACCATTAGATGCAAGCGTCCAAATGATAGCATCCTGAACATTTGAATTTGGAATTATTAATGAAATTTTTTTTTGAACAATCCAAGGTGGTAATAACAAATTTAAAGCTTAAACATCCCAGGTTTTATGTATAGTAATAAAATTTACAAGTTTTAAATTAGAATCATTATTATTATAAAATTCCATCAAATTTGACTTATCAACCCAAAATCAAACCAAAAGTTTATACTGCATCCATTTCCTACTAACCATTTTATACCAAACTGCCATGAAGAAGACTTTTGCGTATAATTAAAAATATGTTGTGAATGTAAATATTTTTTATTTATAATTTGGACCCAAATATTGAAGGGGTCATTTATAATTTTCCACAACAATTTCATCTGAAGAGCAACATGATTATTGTAGGATCGTTAGTACTTAAACGAGTCGGCGACTCCTGCGAAGTCGTCGACTTTGAGTAATAAAGCAGAGGAATAATAAGACAAGAAAAGAGAACGTTACCAATAGTCAATGACAAGCGATGTATAGTGGAAACTCCTCGTAAACCAACTAGTTTACTTGGAGAAAAACCACTCCCTTCCAAGCTTCGCACTTGGTCGGATTTCAAGAGTCCTTAGACTCGCTCTATTGATTTATTGAGTGTTTACAAAGCTCTCCCGTGTACAAGAATGAATCATTCGCCCTTGAACCACGATCTACCTTTGCACTCACACTCTCAACCTCACGCTATTCCTAAGAACACTCGACTCACCACTCGTACGAATCTCACGCACAAGTTCACTCTTTCTTTCTTACACAAATTATGAAAATGACGCTCAAGAGTCTTACCACTATCCTAAACACGAGGGTATTTAAGCTAGGGCAAGTGAGATCTTGTGTGTATCAAATCCCATTCGATTAGGGAAGTAATACACACTCAATCTTTTACATATCTTTCCAAATATACATGAAAGCATATAATAAAATATTCTAAGAGAAACAAATCATCTTCATCTTGATTTTAGCATTCTTTTATGATGATGTTCTCCTAAAACAGAACGACTCAGCTGTCTCCAAATGCACGCGCACACGCTATGTGTTCCTTCTTTAAATAGATTACTTCACCAGCTAGCCATGCTAGTGACTTTTCCAAGTCACCGACTCGACTTGCAAACACGGAGTCACTGACTTTGGAACCATCAAAACTCTATCTTCTAACAAATTCCCCTTTTTGATGGTGACAAACAACCAGTTCGGATAGAAAATTTACAACATACAAACACAATCACAGTAAAAAGAGCAAAGCACAAAGAGCCATAAAAAGTTCCCCTAAGCTTAGTAACCACAAGATTTCAGTATTTTGATCCCCCTAATAAATCTATTCCCCGGTTGATTCCCCCTTTTGGCATCATCAAAAAGATTGCTAAAACAAGAAAAGAAGTAAGAGGCAAACATAGAAACTTAAAGCATAATATCAAAACAGTCATAAGAAGTCATCCACCATGGCAAGAGAAAATGTACGATGCAAACACAAACAATTCAGAAATGTATTATGACCAAATCGAACAAAAAAAAACTATAAAACCGGAGGGATAGTGCGGTAAGGGTAGAAAAGAGGGGTAGAGAAAGCCATGGGTGTGCGGCAGTCACTGACATCAGGCTCCAAATTCATTGAGTCTGTCCACTATTGCACTGATCTTTGTAAGCACATTGCCACACATGTTTTGAAGCTTCTCAATCATCCCCTTGAGAATCATATACTGCTCCTTGAGATATTTCGGTTCACTAGCCACTTGAGCAGATTGCATTCCCTCTTCCTGGTTATTCTTGTCACCGACTTCAGAAACCTTTGACACCCATTGAACATCAACCCAGTTCCAGCCAAATTTCCTGATCATTTCCTTGTTCAGAACCCTGGTGTTGAGGACGTCGCCACCATCCACATACACTTTGTGTTCAGTCATTAGTAAAGCAATCAATATGCCATAAGGAAGAGCATGTTTGGCAGTGTCAAGCACATGCTTCATGTGAAGCATCATCAGTCTGGGTATGTTCACCTTCTTTCCCCGAATAATCTTATCCATAACCAACAAGTCTTGAATTGAGGCAGCATTTATTTTGAGCTCTCTAGGAAAAGGTTGATGATTAGGTAGTTGAACATAACCTTCTTTTCAACTCCCATCTTGTTGACAAGGTAAGGACTGGTGAAATTGTATCAGTGACAATTCTGATGATCTCAAAGTCATCAACTCCTTCTGGCCAATTTCCTTTAAAGTACTCAACAAATCCTTCATGTGGAATCTCCAAGATGTCACTAACATCTTGTATCAGTGACAGTTCTGATGTTTGGTGATCAATCTGAATTGCTCAAAGATGATGAAATTGAGATGCCTCATCCTTTTCGCCCTTAGACTAGATCTGCAAGTGCTAGAGCCACGGCTGTGGCTCTTAAAGCTAAAAAGGGCAAGGGGTTGGAAACCCCTGAAGCTACCTCAAAGGGCGGTGACTCTTCTTTCTCTGAGTAGGTCACAAGGAAGAAAAGGGGGAGGTCACCAAAATCTGGTGCTGGTTCTAGCAAGAAGAAGAAAACTAGTATTATTGTTGATATGACTTCTAGGCAATTTACCAAGGACTTGTTGTGGGAGGAAAGTTTCTTAAAAGAGTGCAAACTGACTAAGGTTAATGACTGGCTAAAAAAAGCAAAAATGGGATAATTTGGTTCAAGGGGAGCATGAGTACAACCCTCTAATGGTTAAGATGTTCTATGAGTCTTTAGAGATTGAGGACACAGGGAACATGACTATTGGGAGATACACTGCTGGCAAGAAGGCGTACTTTGAGCAATTCAGATTCATCACTAAACAAATCCTTTTCTAGGTTTCTCTTAACAAAATCAGCATACTTTGATTTCCTAGAGACCAAGATTGGATCAGAACGAGTACCTTCCTCAGAAGTTTCAACTGGTTCCTTCTAAGAGACGTCCTTATCAGAGACCTTGATGTCCACATCTACATCAGTGTTTTTGTCAATGACTTTGGGAAAGTCACTAACAGCCTTTGTCTAATCCTTTGAGGATAGCTGTTGGTCTTTCTCTGTTCCAGACGGCACATGAGAGCCTTTCATTCCAACCTTTGAGGCATTCTCTTCTTCCTTTTCCTCAAACGACCCGACAACCGTGTTTGTTTCCTCAAACTCCATTGATTCCAAATTGGGAGTTTTTATTCTCTCTTCCTCAACATTCTTTCTTTTTGAGGGTTGGGGTGTAGAGGTGTCACCGGTTTCTGGAATAACCATCGGTTGCGCCATTTGGCGCGGTATTCCAGATTCCCGTGAGAGGGTTAGAGTTTCGGTTTTGTTTTGTGGGGATGGAGGATTTTGGGATTTTTCAGTGGACATAGGAGACGAGGGATGTGATTTTTGAGAAGAAGGGTCTGGATTTTGGTCTTGTGGAGAAGATAGGTTCAGAGATGGTGTGTCAATGGCGGTTGGAAGAGTAGTTGAAGGAGACGAGTGCCGAGAACAAAAGTGAACGAAGAAAATCATCACCGAAAAGGGCGAGAATCTTCTTCTTTTGTCGATTCTAGAATCTCAGTTTGGGTTTGGGGAGAAGTGGGGAGGTTTGAGTTGTTGGAAGGGGACGCCATTGGAGGGGTTTGAAGGTTTGAGGGTTTAAGTGTGTGTGTGAGAGAGAGAGAGAGAGAGAGAGCAGATGTCGAGAGAGAGAAAGAGAGATTTGAGAAAGTGTACCTTTTGCCTTTGACGGTTGGGGTATAATAAAGAAGTGCACATCCATCATTAAGGACGTTGTCAAATCACCAGATTTTCTCTTTCCTCCTTTTTGAAAAAACTTTCCAAGTTCAAAAGATACTATTAAGCCATGATCTTTTTCTCGCACCAAAACACACAGTCAATGACCTTGATCAAGTCGGCGACTTCTATCACAAAAACTGCTCTTCTCATATGTCCATGACTTTTGCACAATTCATGACTTTCTCTATTGAAAATACGTGGTGTTGGGGTTGGACAGGGAGTGCCAAAACAAACCAAGTATGAAACATTATTTTTGAAGATTTGTCAATCATGATGATAAGTCTCCGTTTTATACAATAATTCAAAGACGGTGTCATAGAGACTCTCAAAACATGATAGGTCAGGGACATGCTTTAGAATCAGCCATCATTTGGGCTTGTAATGAGGGTTAAGATCACCAGGTTTGATTCTTTTGGGCTAAAACAAAGAGCTCAAATAGGTTGCACACATACTGAATGTAGTAAAAGTCATCAACAAGTCAAATGCACAGGATTTCCTAAACATGATGTCTATCGAGAATGCAAAGATTTATACCATAAAAGCATGAATTCAAAACATATGCAAAGCAATCAATTCTAGCCAATCATCGAGGGAATTCATGTAGGGAAATAGATCATTGAAGAGAGATCATACCTAGTTCCATGCGAAGTTGTTCAAAGGGTTCACGATTTAAGGCCTTTGTGAAGATGTCTGCTCTTTGATCACTTGTTCTACAAAATTCCATAGTGACCATGCCTTTTTCCACACAATCTCGAAGAAAGTGGTGCCTCATCTCAATATGTTTTGTCTTTGAATATTGCACCAGATTCTTTGAGATGTTGATTGAAGTAGTGTTGTCGCATAGTATGGGCATTGACCCACACTTCATACCATAGTCACTGACTTGTTGCTTGATCCATAAGAGTTGAGAGCAACACGCCGCAGCTGCAATATACTCTGCTTCTGCCATTGATAGAGCTACAGAGTTTTGCTTTCTAGATCCCTATGATACAAGGCAAGGCCCAAGAAATTGATCCATCCTTGAAGTGCTTTTTATATCAACACGATTCCCTGCAAAATCTGCATCCGTGAAGCCGACAAGTTCAAAGTCAAATCCTCTTGGATACCATAAACACAGATTGTAAGTCCCCTTAAGATACCGGATGATTCTCTTAACAGCTTTCAAGTGAGACTCTCTTGGATCACCCTGAAATCTAGCACATAGGCAAACTCCAAACACAATATCGGGTATACTCGCAGTAAGATAGAGCAATGATCCAATCATACCCCTGTACATAGTAGCATTGACTTTTGGATCCTTGTCATCTTTTCCAAGTGAGGTAGTCGACGACATGGGAGTATCAAAAGGTTTAGCGTTTTCGAGACCAAACTTCTTAACACATTCTATGAGATACTTTTGTTGATGAACTCGTGTCCCATCCTCACCTTGCACAACTTGAAGTCCTAAGAAGAACTTGAGCTCACCGACCATGCTCATTTCAAACTCACTAGACATGAGGTCAGTGAACTTCTTTACTAACTTATCATTTGTTGAATCAAAGATGATGTCATCGACATAGACCTGAACAACCAGTGTGTGACTTACGTCTTTCAACAAGAATAGAGTCTTGTCAACTTCTCCTCGAACATATCCATGTTGAATCAAGAATTGAGACAAACGGTCATACCAAGCACGCAGAGCTTGCTTTAATCCATAAAGAGCTTTGTCCAGTTTGTAGACATGATCTGGGTGGGCAACATCCTTAAAACCTGGAGTTTGTTCAACATACACTTCTTCCTCCCGATATCCATTTAAAAATGCAGTCTTGATGTCCATTTGTTGTAGTTTGAACCCATGATGAGCAGAATAGGCAATGAGTAACCGAATAGCCTCGGGACAAGCTACAGGAGCAAACGTCTCATCATAGTCAATACCCCCTGTTGATTGTACCCCTTAACTACCAGCCTTGCTTTGTTTTTGACCACATTTCCTTCATCATCCAACTTATTCCTGAACACCCAGCGTGTTCCAATCACTGATCTTCCCTTTGGCCTTGGGACCAAGTGCCAAACCTTGTTTCTTTCAAACTAATGAAGCTCTTCTTACATGGCACTAACCCAGTCCGAATCTTTCAATGCTTGATCAACATTTTTGGCTCCAACATTGAGATAAAAGCATTGAAGGCAAAGAAATTGTTTAGTGAAGACCTAGTTTGCACACCCTTTGAAAAATCAGTCAGGATGTTGGTGACAAGATGAGCACTTTTCTGTTGATAATTCCTGATCTGTAATTCTGTCAAGTCGCCGACTTGATTCTGTGGCGTACTTCCTGACTCTTCATCAAAATCTTCCAGACTTAAGCTTCTCTCAAGTGTTTCCTCGTTTTCTGACTCATTGTTACTTGAACTTTGACCTTGATTACTTCCCCCGAAACTATCTGAGTCGGCGACACCAGCATTGTCACTAACTACTGATTCCTTTTGTGTTGTATCAGTTGGAAGTAGATCCTCTTGAACCAGATAGTATCCTTGATCACCATTATCAAGATCCTCAATCATCGAGCCTCCCATCATGTTCTCATCGAACACAACATGCACACTTTCCTCAATTTTTCTTCTGCTCAAGTTGAACACTTTGTAGGCTTTACTATGAGGGGAATAACCTACAAAAGTGCCAACATCACTCATTGGATAGAATTTCCCCAAGTTATCCTTGTCGTTATTATATGTAGAACTTGCAACTAAAGATGCGTAAGTGGGCGACACTGGGCTTGACTCCTCTAAGCAGTTCATAAGAAGTTTTTCCAAGAAGTGGACGAAGAATGGCTCGATTCATCACATAGCAAGATGCATTGATGGCTTCACCCCAGAAATTCCTTGGAAGACCACTTGACATAAGCATAGTCCGCGACATGTTCTCCAAGGCATGATTCTTCCTCTCGACCACGCCATTTTGTAAAGGAGTTCTTGGCGCTGAGAAGTTGTGACTTATGCCATTTCTTGCAAAAAACCAGAAACTCAAAGTTGTCAAATTCCGTTCCATGATCTGATCTGATAGATACAAGAACAACTCCAAGCTTTTTCTCAACAATCTTTACCCATGCTTGAAATTCTTCAAAGACCTGATCTTTAGAAGATAGAAAAATTGTCCAGGTGAACCGTGAAAAATCATCAACAATGACAAATATATAGCTATTTCCTCCACGACTTAGGATTCTCATGGGACCATATAAATCTATATGAATCAACTCTAAGGGTTTAGTGGTACTTACCTCCATCTTGGACTTAAAGGATGACTTCACTTGCTTACCTCTCATGCAAGTCTCACAAACTTCATGCTTGTTCAGATCAATCTTGGGAAGTCCTCTAACTAGCTCTTGCTTATGAACTTTGTCAAGGAGTTGAAAGCTCGCATGACCAAATCTTTTGTGCTAGAGGTCGGCGACATCAACAACTGTTCTAAGACACAATTTTTCTTCAGGTTCGAAACAAGGGTCAACCTTGTAACGATTATTTTCACACACCCCTTTCAGAAGAATATTACCTGAGTCAATTTCTCGCACATGACAACCCTTCTTATCAAAGACAACTTGATATGTTTCGTTAGCACAGATTTGGGAAACACTTAAGAGCTTAAAACTGAGATTGTCAACTAAATTCACATTGCCTATGGTCAACTTATCTGAAAATCTTACCGTACCATTACCAGAAATACCACATTTACTGTTGTTGTCGAAAGTAATCTTACCTCCCTTGTATTCTTAAAATGAGACGAAATCCCTGGGGTTTCCCGACATATGAGTTGAGCACGCACTATCAATAAACTAAGGCTCTTTGTCACCAACTTCAAGGTGCATTTAAAGAATTAGTTCTTACGAACCTAGAGTTGTCTAAATCCTCTGGGTTTGGCAACATAGTAATTTCTAGGGTAACATTTGTCACAACTAGCACACACAGATCCTGGAGGACAATCAGTGACAGTGGATCTTCCAGGACTGTCATTTAGAGTTTGTGACCTTGCATTTTCATCATCTCTTGCTTTTTTTGTGACAATCATGTTGGTGATCACCAGGTTTGCCACAATACATTCATGTCCTGTGAGACTTTAGGGCAACATATTTATTGTAGCCCAGATAGATGGGTTTGTTGTTGATGCAAGATTGAAAGTCAATTTGTGAGGGTGCCGAGTTCTGGGTTTGTTTTAGCCATATTTTATGCACCTCAGGATACCACTGTTGCTTCCTTTTGTCTTGCTTGGCGACCACACACTACTACATCAAAGACCAAATGCAACGATGGTTTGCATCGGTTCTAGTTAAAGCAACGGTTTAATGCAGTGGTATGCCTATTGAAGCGGTTAATGCAACAGTTTTAATTATGTATGGCTAGTGCAGCGCTAAAATAGTCTAATGAAGCGGTTTCTAATTTATCTTTTCAATTGAAAATTTTAAGACGCGCGGGGAGAGCGCTAAGAGTGCGAAATTTTAAGACCCGCCTTATTTTTAGTCTGCCCCGCCTCTTTGACCAAAAAACCCTAGAAATTCTTCATCTACTCTTAACCTCTATCGTTCACGGTTCATTGACCCTAACCCTATGTCAGCCCTTCATCTATTCCCAGCCCTTCATCCAATTTCGAAACCTTTTTCGTTGTCGCCCAACCTCCCGCCTACATCTACGCCTCTGAAGGATGGCAAAATCGAGTTCGATTGCAATCTCAACTCTAATTTCTTCGACCATCTTCGATCTTTGAACCTGCAATCAGTAATCGAGAAAGGAAATGCTACCTCGTCGAAGAAGCACTGGCTGATCGAATAGGCGCTATCGGAGTCCTTCGAGATCGCTATCGACGGTGAGGCGGCGAAGTGCCTGGCGGCGAGAGTGGACACAATACCGGATGAACAAGGTGGCGGAGATGGCGGACAAGGTGGTGTACAAGGTGGCGGATGAACAAGATGGGGCTTCTGAGATGGGGCGGATGAGCAAGAGCAGCAAGATGGGGCTTTTGAGAATGGGAGCGGTGGTGTACAAGGTGGCGGACGACGGGTTTAAGATCAGCCTCCGCAGAGACGGCGAGGTTGACCCAATTTATATCATCTCTCCTCTAATTTTAGGGTTTGTTCCTCCTTTCAGACTAATTTCTATCATGTTTTCTATCATCTTTTAATTGATTAAGGCTTCAGATTTAATGTTTGGATCAGATATGATGTTTACCGTCTGGCGCCTGCAACTAAATTATGCACATTTTTATTTTTCCAAATCTAAATTGCAAATGCCATTGCCAAACTTCAGACCTTTCTATTAGTCACTATATATTGCTTTTATCCTACTTACTTTCTCAGAAGTTAATCTCTCTTGCATCAATCTTCTTGTATGACTAAGATTCTGCTACCTTTTTTATTAGCTTAAGTTGGCACTTCTGTCACTTGGTTTTAGTTAATTTGTATTGGTTTTCACCTCACCTTTCTATTAGTCACTACTGCATTTTTATTAGCTTAAGTTGGTACTTCTGGTTTCATATATAGGTTCAAAAAGCTGTGATGCAATTAAAAGTGAACAGAAATGTTGATTGTTGTGATTTCCATGTCTGGATCATGAGATCTGTTTCTTCCATGTTTTTTAAAAGAGGATGTATTGCAGGCCCCAAAATGCTGCTTGTGGAATTGTACATTCGATTGACATTCACCCATCGAGGAATCACACATGTATGGTAATTGGTAAGTACATTCTATAGCATTCTCATCGTTTGGTTCCGCTCTTCTTCAAGGTTCTACTCATTTCTTTGGGGGTTGATCTTATGACTTGATGATTTGAATGTCCTAAAATTTAGTCAATTTCATAACTGTATTACTAGCTCTGGTATCCCCTTTTAGTATTGGTTTTGTACTAGTTCTTATTTGAACTTCCTCTCCTACCCTCTTTTTATGAACAATTTTACTTTACAATTTCTTGAATCTTGGCATAGTATACTATATACTTGTTAACATCCTTTACATTACTTGAATTTATGCACTTTAGATATCGATCTTGTTGTTCATTGTTGTGACTTGTGGTGTGGCAATGCTCCTATTTACAAAGTTGTTGAGTTTCTGGGCTTTGTCTGTTAGTTTGAAGTGCTACATAAATTTTTGTTGAAATGGCTATTTATATTCTGCTGTAAAGCCTAATAGAAAAAGTAACCTTGCATTGTCACTACCCATAGGGGCTTTACCTTTAGACAAAAAAGAAGCATGTTTGATACCCTGAGTGGTGGGTGCATGAGCATATCCAATCCCAGACCTATCAACCTCCTTCACAAATTTCTTTTTATAGTCGTTTCTGACCTCCTGAGCCTTTTCAGCAACAAACTCATCTAGCCATTTTTTTCTTTTAGTCTCATCATCAACCTTTTGATCTTCTAGTTCTTTGGATAGCTTAGCATGACCGAGCCTAAGCATAAGCCTTTCACCTTCTAGATCAGTGACTTATTTTTCCAAGTCCTCAAGTTGTTTTTGCAAGTCGACGACTTGGGTTTTTGAGTCCGAGCAGGACTTACAAGTCATTGACTTAGGAGACGAACTTTTTTCTAATTCAGTAGCCTTAGTTGATCAGAGTTTGTTATCATCGAAAAGATTGGAGATTTTTTCTTCATTATCTTCCACTTTTTCTCTTAACTTAGTGACCTGAGTTCCAAGCTTGTCAATGATAGCAACCAATTGTTCCCTAGATTTTTTGGCGAGAAGAGAAGAAAGTTCAGAGTCATTTACCTCTTGGGATGATTTGTCTTCAATGGACATGCAACAATTTCCTCTTGTCCGCGCCACTTCATCATCATCATCGGACATATCCCAAGTGCCATCATTTCTTTTCCAGCCTCTCCACTTTTTCTTTTTGGACATTGTTTGGCAAAGTGTCCTCTAGCCTGACATTGATAACAAATGACATCCTTCATATCCTTCCCTTCCTTGCTTGACTCTGGAGCTTTGATAGGAGCTTTGTTGCGATTCCACAGCCTCTTCATAGCCTTAGAGATGAGAGCCACATCCTCATCTATTCCTTCGGTGTTATCGTCTCTTTGAGCCAAGTCAAAAGCTCTTTCAACTTTAAGAGCAATGTTTGTAATACCTGAGTCTCGAATAGTCCAAGGCTAGTTCTATTATGCGCCTTCCTCTCCCTATCTGGTTATTTCTCCCTAATTAATTGGACCTAGAGACCCAATTTCCTTTGGTTCTTCCTTTGTTGACGTTGGGCTCAGAAGTTTGGTTGAGCAGGCCCAGTTGAAAGGCCCAAGTCTTTCCTTTCCCTTTTTCCCTGTCTCTTTTTGTCTGCCTCCTGGAGGAACCCTAACAATCACATACACCCACCTCCTCCCTTTGTTACTTAGAGAGAACGAGAATGAGAGCTCGGGAGCTGCTGCCGCACATTCCGTTCTTAGGAAGACGAGCCTCGCCGCGCTCACTCCTCCCTTTCTGGCTTCGTCCCTCGTCGCCGTCAAGATCCGTGACAGGACTCGTCTCGGTCTTCTTCCTTGATGCGTCATGCCACCAGCGAGAGAATGTCAGCCATGTACTGATCCGACCAAGACGTGCCGATTCTGGCCTAGATCTTCGTTTTCGTAAGGTTGGGATTTCATTTACCCATGTTGATCTCGCTGTTCTTTCAAATTGATTTCTTTTCCGAGTTCTTCATATGTATATTCAATAGGCAATTCGGGTTTTCGGTTTGTAATACTTCCATGTAAGCTATTCAATCACATTGTAGTTCAAGCTTGTAACTTTGTGAAGTTTCGGATATTATTTGAAATTAAAAGAATTGTTGTTGGCATTGAATCTGGGTAGAGGATCGATTTGCCTATAAATAAAGAGTATGTTGGGTCAATGTTTGGACTAGTATTGGTTAGAGTAACCAGGTTAGATTCGTCTTCTTATGCTAGTGATGGATCCAGTTAAAAGTATGTTAATCGATTAGCACTCACGAGCATTATATATATATGAATTAGTATTAGCATTAAGTGGAATATATGAGTTCGTAGTTTAGTAGATAGGTTTGATTTGGAGTTCAGTTCACCTCAAGACTAATTAATCCATTTATTATGTAATAGTTGACTTACGTGGTGGGAATTTGGATGAATTGAATCAATCATGATCTCTGGTTTTGCAACTTAGTTAGCATATAGTTATGTAATGTGTGATTTTGTTCGTGTTGTTTCATAATTTAGCTAGTTAGTTGGGGAGTTTCGGGTTCATTAAATCTTGATTAGTAAAGGTTGTCGTTTTAAATGCTTCTTATCGTCGTTGTCCAGGGTGTTGCATTTCTCGATTTACTTTAGTTGCTCGCTTTGTGGGAAGATTCATCAGCGGAGGTAAGTCGTTTTTCGACTTGCTCGGCTTAATTCAATTCTTGTTAGATTGAGTGCCATGTATGTGGAATTGGTTTTGAGAACTAGTCCCTTTGTATATTAATTCCTTTAAAGCAAAATTTTCTCTCTATGCTTATGAATGTTGTAATTATATTTGAAAATTGTGTTGTACTCATATTTGTAAATTGTGTTTGTAACTGTATTGTAATTGCGATTGCGATTGTGCGTTTGAAACTTGTAATTGTAATTGTCTTTGTAAATGTAAATGTGTTTGTGTTTGTGCTTGTACTTGTGTTGAAGTTGTAATTATATTTGTAATTGTTGGTGTAGCTATAACTGTGATTGTGATTCGGTTTGTGGTTTTAATATTGATTGTGATTGTAATTCTGACTGTAACTATGAGTGTGGTTGCAATTGTAATTGAGAATGTGAATGCGATTGTGTTTGAATTTGTGATTACGTTCGAATTGTGGTTGCGCTCGAATTGTGATTGTGTTTGTGCTTGTTATTGTGATTGTGACTTGTTCGAGTCTATCTTTCTTTCGCTGCGTGTTTGTTTCTGTTGTACGAGGTTAATCGTTTGTCGACTTGCCTTGCTTACGACCATTATGTGTTAAATGATTGAATTGAATGTGCAAACCTTATTTTAGAATGAATTCATATTACGTGCTTGTATATATTTTGGGGAATTATGATAAATTATTTTTAAACATTTTTCGATATGCGTGCATTGGGTCCCACCGGTATGGTCATGGGTGCGGGTACGCTGAGGATGAAGAGGCCCCTGGGCATGATCATGCGGCTGGAGGGTGCCATGAGGATGAAGAGGCCCCCTTCTAAAAATAAAATAAAATGTTTTGGCAGACGTTCTAGTAGAGGTTTAGCCGGGGAAGGAAGGGTGAATAGGGGAAATGGGCACGTGTATATGGTGTGCCCTGACCGTGCGCCATGGATGAGAGGCCGGAGGGTGCCGTTTGGATTTGAGGAGGATTTGTTTTGATTGCTATATTATTGGACGGTTTGGCTTGAATGGTCTCGAGTTAATGGGTTTTGTTTAACGTAATGTATTTTGTGGTTATATATGTTGGGAAGATCTTTATGAATATTAATGTTATCCTTGTTACTATTATTGATGCTATCTGTATTAATTTACTATTGTGGTATTGTTGTATTTTTAATGTGATGTTAATTGTGATGTGGTTTGTATGTGTGTATTTGTGTGTGTGTATCCGTGTGTCTGTCTGATTGTGTGTTTGTGTGTATGGGTGTCTGTGTGACTATTTCATGTTAAGTGTTGAATTGGTATGAATGATAATTATTGACTTCTGTGTGAAAATTGATTGCTAGGGTTCTGTGTGGTTTTTCAAACGTTCTATATGCATCTCACGCTTTCTAACTTGAATTAGAATTGTAGCTGACCCTTCGGGGAATATTTTTACAGTTTCAGGTACTTTCCAAGAATTGTGATGAATTCTCTACAAAGTGGTGAAGCGGATATTGGCGACGTGTCATTAGGTCGGGCTGTTGGGATCTAGTTATTGATGTTTTTAATGTTATATGTGAATTATTTTGTTACTAGTTGGATAGAACTGGTTTAGGATAGTTTGAGACTACAGAATGGTCTGATTGATATCTTTTGTTATGATGTCGAGAATACTATATATCATGTTTTATCCTTTCAGTTTAAAATAAAGGTTGAAAGTTTTATTTGTTTCTCGTCGTGCCCGAGTTGCAAGATTCTAGCGAACTTGTTGTTAAACTAATCTGAGTAGTCCCAGACAGGGTCTACCACCGAGTGATGCCCCGACAGGGTCTACCACCGAGTGATGCCCCGATGAAAGTCGGGGTGTTACAATGTTCTTGACTTTCTCTGAGTCAAGTCTATCAACTTTTCTTTGTTGAATGCCTCCATATATGGTGAGTTGTCCAACAAGATCTTCCAAGATCAGCGACTTGGTTTCTTTTTGCGTAAGTAGAGACGAAGCAATGTTGTCCCAGCTCTTGTTTAATCCTGAGATCAACTTGTTGGTTTGCTTCCATTGAGAAATCTTCTCACCAAGAAACTCCAATTGATTCATGACAGTCTGAAACCTGGAGTGATAATCATGGAGAGATTCTCCTTTTCCTTGAAAGATGTTATCATACTCCGTCTCAAGACTTATTGATCGCCTCTCGGATTGCGAGGGTCTAGAGATACAATTTATAACCCGACCCCGTTGTAGTACGTGGTGGGTGTCGAACACTCGGGAAGTCTACTCGATCGATGTGCCTAGATACTAGGAAGCTAGAAAGGAGAGCATAAAACAAAGGAAAACAAAGAAAACAGTCGGGACCGACACTGAGGTCACGTCGGGCCCGAGGTTGGCGACAAGAGGAAGTCGGGACCGACACTGGGTAAGTCGGGCCCGAGGTATCTGGGGATGTCGAACTCAAGGATTTAAAAGTAGATCTTGGGCTTTTGGGTTCCTTCCCTAGTAGATTAAGGCCTTTCCACCCCAATTCAAGCAATGAGTGATGATCGGACTAGGATCGAGTGCTTTCGCCCTCGTTCCAACCACATCTACACCTCGATCCATGGGGAAATCCCCTTCGAAGCAAGGTCTTGAGATTGACACATGTTCACTTTCGCTACTTTGCCAATCTCAAGCCTTGATTCCCAACTTTCGCAAGGAATTGTAGCTCTATGTAGAGTAGTTTCCTTAAATCAAACACTCAAGGCTATGGAATTGGGGTTTCTAGCCCAAACCTAGCTAGGGTTTTCCCCCATAACCCAAGATCAAGGAGATCTACTCCATGTGGCAAACAAAGAAAGCAAACAAATCAAAAGGGAAAGCAATCAACATCATCAATCTCAAAACAAAGCAAAGTTTCATTCAAATCAAAAGCAATCCACAAATTCCAATCAAGGGTTTCAAAATCCACAAGATCAAAACAAAGCAAAGCTAATCTATCAACAAAACCTATCAAGTCTTCCTCTCCCTTGGCCGATTCTCTCTCTCTTTTTCCTCCTCTCCTTCCTCCTTGCTCTCCAAGAAGCCTCTTGGCTCCCTTGGAACCCCCTTTTTTTGTGTGTGTGAGGGAACCCCTTCTTAGAAGACAAGAGGGCCTTTTATAGATTAGATGAGGGGTAAAAGTGGAAGTCCACAAATTCGTGCCTTGGAGCCCAAGTAGTTCGGTGACCGACTCGGAGGACCTTGGGCCCGAGTTACTGTGCAACTCGGTCCGAGGTTGGAGACTTCAAAGTCGGGCCCGATGTGGTTGCAACTCGGTCCTGACCTCGTTCCACCTTCTTCTTAGTTGGCTTCTCTTGTTCTTCTTCATGGTTTGCTTCTCTCCTTCCCGCTTTAGCTCGGCCTTTTCTCCATGTCTCGACCCTCCTTCAAATCGATCCTTGATTCATGCCAAATTACCTACAAAACACATAAAATGTGCGTAGTCTCCGAATCTCATAGAAATACGGGAACTAGGCTAAAAAGGAACAAAACGCACAAGAAAAGGGGAAAAAGAAACATATTTACAAAGGAAATCACATATGAAAACACCACTAAATAGAGAGACATCACTTATTATCCTGTCCTTCTTGACATCATCATTTCCTTGATGAAGCCTTTTGAGAGCATCCCATATTTCCTTGGCATTCGTGTATCTGATAACCTTTTTGAGGTCACCGTCCGTGAGAGCATTATCTAGGACCTTCTTTGCTCTAGCATTCTTTTCAAGTTTTTTGAAGTCAACATCATCGTACTCAGTCGTGGTCTTTTCGGTCTTTCCATCTTTACCAAGTGAAAAAGTTTCCGGACCAACCTCTATCACTTTCCACAGCGACCATCCAGAGAGTAGATGTGGGTCTTCATTTGTTCAACCCACCAGTCATTCATAGGAGTGTTGGAAGACGACATTTTCTTGTAACAAAAGTACTAAAACACAATCTAGAGCCTAGGCTCTGATACTAATTGTAGGATCGTTAGTACTTAAACGAGTCGGCTTGAGTAATAAAGCAGCGGAATAATAAGACAATATAGAGCCTAGGCTTTGAGTAATAAAGCAACGGAATAATAAGACAAGAAAAACGAACGTTACCAATAGCCAATGACAAGCGATGTATAGTGGAAACTCCTCGTAAACCAACTAGTTTACTTGGAGAAAAACCACTACCTTCCAAGCTTCTCACTTGGTCGGATTTCAAGAGTCCTTAGACTCGCTCTATTTATTTTTTGAGTTTTTACAAAGCTCTCCCGTGTACAAGAATGAATCCCTCACCCTTGAACCACACTCTGCCTTTCCACTCACACTCTCAACCTCATGCTATGCCTAAGAACACTCGACTTAACACTCGTACGAATCTCACGCACAAGTTCACTCTTTCTTTCTTACACAAATTATGAAAATGACGCTCTAGAGTCTTACCACTATCCTAAACACAAGGGTATTTAAGCTAGGGCAAGGGCAAGTGAGATCTCGTGTGTATCAAATCCCATTCGATTAGGGAAGTAATACACACTCAATCTTGTACATATCTTTCCAAATATACATGAAAGCATACAATAAAATATTCTAGGAGAAACAAATTGTCTTCATCTTGATTTTAGCATTCTTTTATGATGATCTTCTCCTAAAATAGAACGACCTAGCTATCTCCAAATAGACGCACACACGTTGTGCGTTCCTTCCTTATTATTATTATTATTATTATTATTATTATTATTATTATTATTATTATTATTATTATTATAGGCAGTGCGTAGACCCACACCACAATTTTCCTTAGGTGAACAGATTTTGTCCCAACTAATAAAAGGGTGAAGATTAGGAGAATATATATATTCCAAAAAAAAGATTCATTAACTTTATCTATCTCATCACATATACCCTTTGGTAGTAAATTTTTTTGCATCAAATACCCAATTTGTCCTAATAAGTTTGACTGAATTAACACAGTCCTTCCTGGTTGTGAAATAGAATTAGTCTTCCATTGTGACAATTGTTGTTTTAGTCTTGATATTAAATCATTAGATATCATATTCTGAACCCTTCTTTTTCAGAAAAAAGAATTCCTAAATTTTTTTTCCATTGATGTAGTTATTTGTACACTTAGGATACTAGCAAGCGAGAGAGCTATTTTACGAGAAATATTTGTCAAAGTCTAGAATGAGCTTTCTTTATAATTTATTAAAAGACCAGAAAACGTACTAAATTTGTGTAAGAAAATTTTAATAAAATTCATATTATGTTGAGTAGTATATAACACTTTTTTTTGAAGGAGCTAGGATATAGAGTTTGGTTCAAATGAAAAAAAAAATCTTATCCTGAAAAATGAAAAAAATGCACTTTTCCTTGTTCTTAGTGCACTTTTCCTACTTTGGAGTGAACTTTTTTACATTTGCACTTTTCGTACTTTGTAGTGCACTTTTCGTATTTTTTGCAGTGCACTTTTCGGATTGCACTTTTTATATTTCATAATGTATTTTTCGTACTTTATATTACACTTTTCATTTTTCAGGATAAAAGTTTTTTATTTGAATAAAACTCAGGATATATAACACTATGTTGTATATAATTTGATGTTTTAACTAATAAGAGTCACGCAACTATAAAACTTGACGATGTTACTAGTTTTTTACTTGTTGATAAATGAGATACATATGAGATTGCAACATTATCTTGAGAGAGCGGGGAATAAATTCAAAAAACTTTTGCTTCTTTAGTGAATTTCTGCTTTTAAATGTGCCTAAAATGACCAAGCGCCATCTGAATAAAAAGTGCACAAAATATGTCACCTCTATTCAAAACAACCATTACCCATGCCTTTCGACAGAAACAGATAGCTAGGAACTGCAGTATGAAACAATTTCATGAAGTGGGAACCCGATTTCATGAAAGACATCATAAACACACAACCCTTGGACTACATGTGTTGGACATGAGCCTAGTTACTCACATCCATGTATAAGATTCGGACCTGCTTCCACTTTCAACTTTCTTGAGGGTCAATTGAAGATCAAAAGTTTACTGTATTGCATGTTAAGAAAATCGCCATCAATATGTTCGCAGTCATTGAAAATCTATACAAGATCACAACTATGACTTGTATAAGTATTTGAACCTGAGAATCAACTCTAAGGTTATATTAATGAACAAATGTGGTATATCAATAAACAAACAATGGACAAATAAGGTTATATCAATAAACAAAAAAGGCGTTTTGGACAAAAAATGAACAATTTCACATTTTCACTCTTATGTCCTTGGTAAGGGGGTTGAGGAGATAGATAGCCAAAGATATATGATCGTCGCTACTCGTGAGATAAACGAATGTCAATAAGAACGAAAGTAATGAATATATAAGTCAAACTAAATGTAAACACAATGCAAATAAAGAAGAATTGCTTATCTCCTTTAAGTAATGGTAAACTTGAGATTACAAACTGGCCGGCGCCTGGCGTCCAGGATCCAGGATCCCGCAGAAAGTCGTTCGAATGCAAAGAGACTTTAGAGTAATATCATTTTCGAGGGCTGATTACACATGAGATTAAGAGAGGATTACAATGTGTGGATGAGAGTAAGTCGTGTGTGCCTTTACATGGCTGAAATAACCCTTTTATATAGCTAAAGTAAGTGGAAGATAATGGGTAACTTCCCCCTAAAAAGTAGACTTTGAATGGGTCTTCCACGTTGGGAGGTTAATGAGTAACAACCCCTGGAAAATAGGCATTTGAAATGCTGAACACGATCTGGTCAAAGAGGTTACAAGAAATCCTGAAAATCAAGGGATCTCGTTGGTGCTGCAGGGCATCCGGTGAGCAGTCAGGATCCGGTAGACGGTGACCATCCGGTGTAACCTAACTGAAAGTTTTGGGCTCAACAAAAGGTTATATCAATGAACAAATAGGGGTATATCCATGACCAAATAGGGTATATCAATGAACAAACAATGGTATACCAATGAACAAAAAGGAGTATATCAATGAACAAATAATGGTATACCAATGAACAAATAAGGTTATATCAATGAACAAATAGGAGATATCAATGAACAAATATGAGTATATCGAAAATAATTATATGTGCATAAAAAACTAGATAATATTATATTCATACACATAGATAAGGTTTAAAAAAATTTAAAAAATTTGGAATCGATGAACAATGTTATCAAAAATTCGATGCACAACTAGTTAGTATTGATGAACAATTGGTCAATATTGATGAACAATTGGCGAGTTTTGATAAACAATTGGCTAGTCTCATAAAAACATATCTTTCGAAAAATATGAATAATACGGGAAAAATTCGTATGTCCGTTTTTTATTGAAAAATACGCGAATAATAAGGGAAAATTCGCTTGTGTTGTATTTTATCTTTTTAATGAATGTTTAATCAGGGACGTTGATTTTTTTGAAGGGAGGAGCGAGATTTATTCTTATTTCTCACCTGGGCGACCATTCGCACGTGACTCTTTCTCAAATTATTATTTCTAATATATGAATATCATTTTGTAAACAGTATTTATAAACAAGTCATGATTGTCTTTGAAATTTATATCACTTATAATTTTTAATTTGATTTAAAAATAAAATAATTCCCGCACATGTTACGGTGTATAAATTAGTTTTTATAAAAGGTTCATATTAGACAAAACAATGTTGTTATAATGTGATTTTTTTATCAAATCACCTTTTAATTATTTTTTAAATTGAAATGCCTTATATCAAAAGAAAACAAAAGTGCCCTATCATTACTATATACTAAAGCGGATGTTAAATTAACATATAAAATGATTTCATATTAAAATATATCATTTATTTATTTTTTAAATCAATCTGATTAGTTGAAATTTAATTGAATTATTTTTACTTATTTATATTTATATATATTAATAAATTAATATATTAGTTTTATTTTTTGATAGGATTATTTTTTTAGATAAGATATATATAGTTCTTAAAAATATCCTTGCCTATATCAAATTTTAATGATTATTTTTAGAAATGATGGTTTTTTAGATAAGTTATGTATAGTTTTTCTAAAAAAATCTTTACTTATATCATTAATTTGATCAAAATTTAACAAGTACAAAAACATAATACAATCTATACTACATATATAAAGTTGTGTACATGCACGTATTTATTGCGTCTAATAAATCCTTAGTCCTTAATTACATGTCCACTCAATCAAAATATTTTATATTTTTCCCCTTAATAAATTGTATGTAATGAGCTTGCTATGCATTTCAATTTTATAAAGATCATTTGGCATATTCAAAATGTGTATATATAAAATGGATATATACCATATTATTACACGCACATATTTGTAATATATATATATATATATTTGGCAATCAATTTACATATTATTTATAAAAGAATTTAAAACTAAAGTTCTTTCATATCATAATTCACAACAATTTATAAATTTTATATATGAAAAAATTTTAATTATGATATTCATTGCCAAAAAAGCTACAGTAGAATACAATATATTTGCTAGCATACTATTTATACAATATGTTACGAGGAAGAGAGTTTTCACAAATAAGTACATTACAAATACGTAGCATAATTATAATTATTATCATAAATCCAGAAATATAATAGAAAAAATTTAACAAAACAATATCACCCCTACGTATAATTGTTATATGCATTAATTCATTTTTACACATGAATCCAAAAATATAATATGAGAAAAAAAAATAATAGAAAAAAAATAATCCATACATATTAAGTTCTTGAAGCTTGAGATGAACAATGTCATTTTTTTAATATGATAAAAATAACAATAAATAAAACTATAAACTTAAAATAAAAATGAACATAAATGCTCATATATTTATATTTTTTATATTTATATATAATATGCTCTTTAACAAATTAAATAGTAAAAAACACTATATTTTTTAAAAAAAGATGTTGACAACGAAAAATCCACTATGTTTTTAATATTTATTAGAATTATTTGATGCTATATGATTACAAATATAATAATCGTTTCATTTTCTTATGAATGTTGACACTATTGTATTCTTGAAATCAAATTTATAACTCCAAGTCAAACCAAATTTCACCTTTTCATTACAAGGTTTAAATGCATTCTAGAAAAAAAAAGGTTTAAATGCATGCAAATATTATGTTAATTAATCTTGAACCTAATAATTCTCTAGCATAACGTTTTTGTAACAATTATTGCACTCTTTAAATCAATTTTATAACTCCAAGTCAAATTTTCCCCTTTTAATTACAAGTTTTAAATGCATGCATATTATGGTTATTTTTTGACCCTATTAATTCTCTAGCATAGCATTTTTAAGCTTTTTGAGGCTATTTATTTTAAAAATAATGGCTATGAAAACGTTTCATAGGTAGATTAAAAGAAAAATGTTTCTTAATTTTATGCTTCCACTATTAAGACTAATTGTGGTTAGAAATCATAACTATAAACACTTAAAATTTCATTTTGCCTATAAGTAATACCGTATAAGTGGAAGGAGGCATCTTCTAGATTTACTCTCTACCTCTTTAGGGGTTGTTTCACTTGTGGTTAGAAAGTAATTTTTGGGTGAAAAGTGATTTATAGTGTATTGAAAAACGTAAAAAGCAGAGAGAATTGCACGGATTTCAAGAGTATTAAAAGTGGTTTTTGGGTAGAAAGAGATTTTATGGGTAAAGTGAAACAAGGCCTTAGTCAAGTCACTGATGCAAATATTCATGAGGTATGCATTCTTAATTTTTATTCCTTTATTATTATTATTTTTTATTATCTTATCAATTGTATATTAGATAGTGTATCTTAAATCTTAAATATTAAGAATATTATCGATCTTTTATTTGTATCTCACTTCATTTTGCAGAAAATAGTGTCCAATGGCTAAAGCACTCAATCGAGCTCTCCATCTTCAATCATTGAAGAGGTAAAATATGGTCATCTTTAAAAATTATCTACTTATAGTAGTTTCTAACTTTTTATAATATGATGAAAAATCTAAGAATTGTAAATTCCTTATCATTATTTTCCGTTCCCGCTCCTACTTATGGTCATTGTAATGTTTGCGGTTTCATTTGAGCTGTAGATTCTCAAGGAGTCTTTCTCGAAAAATGTTCTCTAATTTTTATTTTTGGTATATTCTTTTCTCAACAAAATTCCATTATATTACTCTTTAACCAAGTTATGTACATACTCCACGCTATTGACAAAAAAAACCCAAAAAAATTAATAGATTAACAAAAAAATAAAGAATAGATTAAAAAAAATTCATGCAAATATAAGCAGGAATATAAAAAAATTGTCCCATCATATGCAATAAAAATTTATGAAGATCATAACATAATAGTGTAATTAATATAAAATTGATCCAAAACTACACAAAAAAATTTATAATTAATTTACAAATACCATAAGCTTATCTACACTATGGTCATCATTGTTTATCATTCAATTATTTTCCAAACGCTTTTGCAATCCATTGATTAAGACTCTTCACCTTAACCGCTAGATAATTGTGGGTCAAAAATTTATATAACTAATTAAATATAATTTTAATTAGAAAACAATTACATAGTTTTACTAATAAATTTAGTACAAATATTAATTTAGTGGATATAATAGCAACCAATATTTTATAGTGAGATATATATATATAAGGTTAGGTTCAAGTAAGGAGCTTTTTTACAGTGAATAGGGAGGAGATATTAAGATCGTTAGATCTAATATAATAAACGGTGATGATTTAATTGAAAAATAATTTAAGAGAATAATAAAAAACAGTAGCGTAATTATAGCGATATGGACTGGTTTAATTCAGGAAAGAAAAAAATGCAAATGTCATAACCGTATGAGATATTGTTCATTTCAGTATTGAAGTTGTTTAAATTAACGTGAAATATGAATGATGAGCATTTTGCAAGTTATTTATTTTGTTCATCCATTAGTATATAATTGTTCACACTATTGTTTTACTTGTTCATTTCATAAATCGTTATTTGCAAAACTTCATTTATTATTGTTTATTCTAAAATATGTAGTTGTTCAATAGATTATGATAGTCGTTCAATTATAATGTCTATCAGCCTTCATTGATACTTGTTCATCATAAAATAAGTAGTTGTTTACTAAACAACATACACCTTAGGGTTATGAAATGAACAAGTAAAACAATTAAATTTTAAGAGTCCAAATAACGATTTATGAAATGAAGAAGTAAAAGAATTGTGTGAGCGATTATATACTAATAGATGAACAAAATAAATAAGCGGTGATAATATCTAGTTGTTCATTCGTGAATAAGTAGTTGTTCATTGTTTGTCATTAATAAGTGTGAGATTGTAGTTGTTTATTCACGAATAACTAGTTGTTCATTCACAATTAAGTGGTTGTTCATTCGCGAATAAGTAGTTGTTCATTATTTGTTATCAATAATTGTGAGATTGTAGTTGTTCATTAAGAATATGTAGTTGTTCATTCAAGAATAAGTATTTGTTCATTTACGAATAAGTAATTGTTCAGTTGTAGAAAGACATAATGTTATATTGTTTGCATAAATTATTTTTTCATTCAAAATATAAATCTTGTTCCTAAGAAATACATTAATTGTTCAATATACAATAGTAGAGAGAGAAATTTTTCCATCATCGCTTATATAGATGCGATGAAAATTAGAAAAGAGAAAACTAGATATGAACAATTTAGATATAGAAAATCTTGTACGGTTATTAGCATTGATTTTTTTACAAAATTAAAATAACTATTATCCTAAAATTAATGTGATTGATTTGTACTTATTTATTAAATCAAAATTCAACAAATCTTATCCCTTAATTTTTTTAAATCTAAAGGATGCAAAATCTCCTCACTATTTACCGTAAGGAGCCTTTTTACTTGAACTCAACCCTATATATATATATATATATATATATATATATATATATATATATATATATATATAGGGCATGGTTCCGGTGAGGACCACCCTTGTGGTAAGACCCATTGCTTAAAATGAGGACTAATCTCAATCATTGGATTTACCCCTCTATTATGTATTCAATGGTCAAGATTTTTTCAATTTTTTTTCATTTTTTCATTTTTTTTTTATTTTTTTCATTTTTTTCATTTTTTTCATTTTTTTTCATTTTTTTCATTTTTTTCATTTTTTTCATTTTTTTCATTTTTTTCATTTTTTTCATTTTTTTCATTTTTTTTATTTTTTATTTTTATTTTTTATTTTTTATTTTATTTTTTATTTTTTTTTATTTTTTTTTATTTTTTTTATTTTTACGAAAATCGAATTATTTTAAAAATGAACTTAAAGCACATAAAAATTGAACTTATCATAGATAAAAAATGAACTCGTAGAATATAAAAATTGAACTCATACAATATTGAAAATTGAACTCCTAATATAAAAAAAATTGAACTTCTAGTGTATAAAAATGAACTCGTAATATATAAAAATTGAACTTTCATATTTAATGTTTTTAAAGCTTTTTTTTTCAAAATTTTCCATTTTTCATTTTTTTTTCATTTTTTTCATTTTTTTCATTTTTTTTCCTATTTTTTAGTTTTGCGAAAATCGAATTATTTTAAAAATGAACTCAAAGCACATAAAAATTGAACTTATCATAGATTAAAAATGAACTCGTAGAATATAAAAATTGAACTCATACAATATTGAAAATTGAACTCCTAACATAAAAAAAATTGAACTTCTAGTGTATAAAAATGAACTCGTAGTATATAAAATTGAACCGTCATATTTAACATTTTTAAAGCTTTTTTCAAAAAAAAATCATTTTTCATTTTTTTCATTTTTTTTCTTTTTTTCATTTTTTTTTTGCTATTTTTTAGTTTTGCGAAAATCGAATTATTTTAAAAATGAACTCAAAACACATAAAAATTGCTTTTTTTAATATTTTTAAAGCTGTCATATTTAATATTTAATATTTTTAAAGCTTTTTTTAACAAAGAATATAATATAAAAAATACGAATATATAGTGATGATGTAAATCTAATGGTTGAGATTAGTTCTCACTTTAAGCCAAAGGTCTCACCACAAGAGTGGGTCTCACTTGAACCAAAACCAAGGTAGATAAGTCCAACGCAACTACCCTTGACGATGTGACTAGTTTTTGACTTATTGATAATGATACATATGAGAGATGTAAAATTATCTAGAGAAACCGGGGAATTATCTTTAAAAACTTTTGCTTTTCTACCGAATTTCTGCAGTGTGCCTAAAATGACCAAGCGCCATAAAAAAAAAGGGCAAAAGTGCACAAAATATGCCACCTCTATTCAAACAACCATTTACTCATGCCTTTTGACAGCAACAGAGCTAGGAACTGCAGTATAAAACAATTTCATGAAGTGGGAACCCGATTTCATGGAGGACATCATAAACACAGCCCCTGGACTACCTGTGTTGGACATGAGCCTAGTTACTCACCTCCATCTCTAAGATTCGGACCAGCTTCCACTTTCAACTCTCTCGAGGGTCAATTGAAGCTCCAAAGTTTACTGTAATGTTAACAAAATCGCCATCAATATGTTGGCAGTCATTGAAAGTCTATACAAGATCACAGCTATGACTTGTATTTGAATCTGAGGATCAGCTCTATGTTTCTTTGGATTGAATTATAACCCGAGCTCCTGAAGCAAGCCTGTCAAAAAGAAGCCGGACAATACTTTCAGCCAACATATATATAAGAACATTGATGGTTGACGAAGCGCATATATGAAAATGTCAGAATCGAAACTCAACTTTCTTCAATCTTGATGATCTTTTCTTTTTCGTCTCTGAAGGATTCTGAACCCTTGGCCACCTTATTTTCAAGTGAAGGCTCTGTGATTCTCTTACTATTACCATTGGGTGTATCACGGGCTATAATATTTGGCTTATCATAGCTGACAGAAGTTCTAGGTTTGTCTGGGATAGGATATCTCATTGATTCACTCCTTGGCTGCCTACCCGCAGAAGCTTTGATAGAGAGTGGGAGACATTTGGATTGTGCTGAAGCAGTCTCTTCATCAGCATTTAATTCAAGTTGCTTAGACGACCTGGATGTCATGTAAATTTCACTATCAAGTCAAGGATTCAGTACTGTATAATTGAAATTATAAGCCTAATCCACATACTTAAGCGACCAAGAAGCTGATGAACATTATTTAACTAATCAACTAGATAAGTCGCATCATCATAACTTCATAAGCATAAATTGCCTCGACTTAGAGCATTCCTGCACCAAGAGAAGCACTACCGGCTAGCATAATTGAAATTATACAAACTCCTAAGCATCAAAAATTCAGTTGGAAAAGAAATCATCTCATATATTTCTCACACTTTGCGTTTCTAACAAAGTTTCTGGGAAAAAATGAGGAGTCAGAAATACCCAGCTTACTCAGTGGGTAGTCGGAAGATTTTCAAATGCCATATCATGTTTTATAAGACAGCAAGTTCAGCAACAGCTTGTATAATCATGTTTCAAAGGCAGTTCTTCGTGATATTTTAGAGCTTATATCTAAGGGCAGGTTCTCACATAATTCCAAGGATGATAGGACTATACTCTTTGATTGCCATTGCAGAAATTATTCTCTATGGCCCCAGAAATTTTCCACCTTATGAATTATGCCGACACAGTCTCTATTGACAACATTTACAGCCTATCATACACATCTAAAAAGCGACCATTTCATCATCTACGAAGCAATATAAGTTGTTTTTTGGTGTTTGATGACATTATATCTATAAAGAGCTGAAAACAATACCTGTCTGCATTAAATGAAGAACTGCGCTTTAGAGAAATGTGACTGTCTCCTTCGGCCTTTAGCGCTTTGGTCTCAACCAGACTGCCACTAAAATACTCCTTATCTTCCAATCTAAGCCCCATCAGTCTGGGATTTTCTGACAAACAGTCAAGCTCTCCTAACATGACAGAAGTAGAATAAAGTGAAGATGGGAATTTCAGATGAGAAAACTGCTGTCTGTATGTTGGAACAAGGCCAAAACTGTGATCTTTGACTGATATTGACCCACAAGAAATCAACTGCATCAGCATATTTGAAGCTTTTAGCTTTGGGTTGGGTGGAATCTTCACATCTTCCTCGTCAAGTCTTCTGAAACTATTGATTTTACTTGCTTCAGTCCTAATCAAAGACTCTAACGTGTCTGTTTTCACCCGAGATGACGATGCACTTGAAGATGATGGAGGTGAAAGAGAATTACTACATATTTGTGAACTCTGCTTTATGCAGTGAGCATGATTGTGAAAGTCCCCAGTGCATTCACTATTGGTTGGACCATCATCTGTGGATACACCACGTGTACAAGTTTCCCTTAGCTTAGATCTCCTAGTGCCCTCGTCAGTCTGTGTTGAAGCATCAGCTGCACCTTCATGCTTGGAAGCTTTGTACTCCGTCAAACTTAGGGAACCAGCCCAGGATGGACTATTTCCCACTCTAGAGTCAAGAGAAACACCAGAAGAACCAGAACATCGGGATGGAGGAGAGATCTCATCTTCTTGATGCTTTGTGTCTTTACCATTCATGCTCGAAGAAGAGGATGTATCATCCTGGCTTCTAGAAGAAGGTGGTTCTGGCAATTGTTTCACATTCTGGATCCTTAGAGTAGCAGCTGGACTTGGATCACCTGAAATGACAACAGCTGAATGTTAATGGTACTTAAATCAGAAAAATTATCATACTCTATTAATTTAATCATAGTAAACATAGTGTCTGCATATCATTTAGACTAATTCTTCTTGTATATATTACATGGAAATAATAGACAGGTGCAGAGAAATCCAAATCATACCATCTAATACATACAGTTGAATAGATTACCCACCTGAATTGGATTCTTCAATGACTTCAGATCCTTTGAGAACATACTCATTCATATGAGCAGGAATGATTAGGTCATCTTCACATAGATCATGCCATACATACCCATTTTTGTAGCTTCTGCAGCCGGTTGAAAGATCAGGATTAATAGATATCATCTAAAGATACAACAACAACATCAACCTAGTGTTAACCTGCCTCTAGGGGCCATGATGTACACACCCTTGCCCCAATTTAAAATCGATAGGGTGTATGAAGAAGGACCCAAGTATTATCATTGCCTCAAAGACCCATGGAAAACTAAAATTCAGCTATGTAACAATGATAACTGAATCTAGTTAGAATGCACCAAAATTGATATGAGGTTTTATCCATCTCAAAGGCATTGTATAAAAGCCAATGAGCATGAGGATGATATTCTTCCTGATATTCTATACATGTTCAGTTATCATATCAAAGACCCTACTCACCAACAAATTTATTTCTCCTATTTTTGGTAGGAGCCAAGGATGAATTCACAAAACCATGGTGCAATGTGGAAAAAGAAGAGTTCAATGGCAAGCGGACACTAGGATTAATAGCCTTATATTTTTTTTACTTGTTTCCTTCACTCGTTTGAAGACTCATGATAACTTGAATTTCCACTCCCATCATGCACATTGCACAACACGGGTTATCAGAAAGACCTTCATTTGTGTAAATGTATTAAGCCTCATTTGATCTTGAATTATGGCATGGTGAAGACAAAAACATTAATAGATACTTGTAGGAGCAAACGCACAAAACAAATCATTGTCCACAACTGGCCATGTAGGCCACTTCAAAAATCATCATAATTCAGAAAGGCAATGCTTCAAAATCCATATCCTCTTTTGGTTCTCAAAATTCGCACGGAGAAAAACTAGTTAGACAGTGAAAGTACCTTACCTCTTACAGGACCACGAGTACATTGCAGCCATTCCTCTTCCTCGAAGAACATTAAGCTTCTCAATCACATCTGCAAGAGAGTAGCAGGTTGAAATAAGCAAATAACCACTAAATGTGTATATGTTCTCTCGCGCTCTCTCTCTCAGCAAGTGATAACCTTACCTCGTAAGTAAAGGCCTTCGGGTGAGGAGAGTGGAACTTCGATAAAATGAGGATGCTCGAGCTGACGATTTCGGGACAGATAGTAAACAACTGGCACTTTGCGATTCTGGACATGCTTGGCCGATCTCTCCGTCCAAACCTTGGCCCTCTCCGGACTTACTTGTCTATACTTCGTCACTCTCCCGTCCATTCTCTCACAAGCTCGCCTCTCTCTACCACCAAACAATACCTAATCAACGAAAATACGCCTGAAAAACGAAAAGCTCAAAATTCCCGCCCTATCCAGACTCAAAATCGCAAGTAAAGTTCAAATCAGCAAACAAAACAAGACACAAGTCACATTACTCAAAACGATCCACATCTACAACGGAAACATTTCATTTTTACAGCAAGAAATTCACAATTCCTCTGAGATCTACAAAGGCCGAGGAGAAAAGTTCCGTCTAAAAACAACTGCGAAGTGCGAGCAATCAGAACGCCATTGGGAAAAAACAGAAAGCGAGAGGAACTCGTAGATCTGAAACTAATTCGAACAGGAATCAGTTCGCCATCTTTGATAACTCCGAGCAAAAAGCAGGAAGAAAAGTGGTGGAGAGTGTGTCTGGGAAAGAAATAGGGGGGTGCGAGGGAGAGAAGTCGGGAAGAGAATAAATAAAAAGGAAGGTTTGTTGGTTGCTTTGAACAGGAAGAATTTCGAGTTTAGTTTGTCTCGAAGGGAATTAATTTGATTTAGTTTGACCCCGTTGTTTTTTTTTTTTGGAAAAAATTATTTTGAAATTAAAGCTTTTGGCCGAAAACTGCTCTGTTTTGACTGACTGATTTGAATTAGGGCATTGGATCCTTTGTTGCTAACTTTTATCTGAGAGGAAGGTCAAACCCTTTTATTGATAACTGTGTCCCCACAAATCTACTGTCAGCTAGGCTGTTGCTGTTCAAAAATATACAGTAATGTATCAGTATGTTCCATTCATTCAAGCTCAAATTCGAAAACATTCCAACAGTTTTAAAGCTAATGGTAAGTGGTAAATGGTAACTATAAGGATGTTATCTCATGATAGGGGTATGACTAGACCTGTCAAAACATGACTCGACTCGAACCGTCCGATTTTTTTTGGGTTAAGATTAGAAAATTTAAACCCGAAACCCAAAATAAACCGAACTCGCTAAACCCGAAATTTTTTGGGTAAGGGTCGGGTTCAACCTGCTGGGTCAAATTTTATTGTGACGATGTCATAATGTGTCGTACTTATGGCTGGGCAAAATCCGGTCCGGATTTTTGGACTGGACCGGGGTGGACCGGACTTGGGTGGACCGGGCCGGACCGGACCGGGGGGGTATCCAGTCCGGTCCTCAGTCCACAAAAAATGAAGAGTCGGTCCCCGGTCCAGTCCGGTCCAAACCAGTTTTTTGTATTAGTGGTAAAAAAAATGTTTTATGTAAAAAATATGTATATTTATAATAAAATTTATGTTAAAAATATAAATTTAATTTTTATATGATATAATATACTTTTTTATTAAAAATAATATATTTTAAAAATAAATAAAACTTTTTTTATTAAAAATAATATATTTTATTGATAAAATAATAGCTCGGTCCAAACCTAGACAAAACCAGGACCGAGACCGGACCGGACCGAGAATATTCGGTCCGGTCCTTGGTCCAATTATTTTAGGAAGTCGGTCCCGGTCCGGTCTTGGACCGTTGCCCAACCCTAGTCAAACTATGTAACTATTGTTATTGCATATTTCATTGCTCTAATTCCCGACACTATATAATAGTGGGAAATGAAAACTTATTCCCGCTAAAAACACCCTAGAACTTATAGTTTAATATATTTTAAATATTGATTTAAAAATTTATTCTCAATTATATTTTAAAATATCAATTAATATAATTTTTTATTTTTAAATCAAAGTTTTAGACCTATTTATATTATTATTTAAACATTTTAATAATAATTGAAAAATAAAAATTATGTTATTGACCCACTGGTCAACCCGAACCCGCCCGATAATCTGCCATGACCTGACCCGACTTAACCCGTAACCCAATTGACCCGAACCCGTTTTGAACCCGAACCTGACCGACCCGACCCGATCGACAGGTCTGTGTATGACCATATTTTGTTTTTGTTTTTTTTCAAAGAGGGGTAAAAATTTGTTCCACCAAACATGCTTGATGTAATTGAGGAACTCAAAATTAGGTAATCGAACAGCCCGGTACAAGACAAAATTGGAAACCGGTGACCAAATATGTACGAGACTACGAGTTGGAGTTTTCCTCATTCCAATAAATTTATTGGTTAAAATGTAAGGTTTGTTACAAATTAACTTCTTATAAATAAAGAAAAAAATGACTTTAATACTCTTTTTATTTCATAAGACCATCTGCCACCATAAGGTAATCCCCTCATACTCTAAATATATCTGATGAACCTTTCTCACCCTAGACAATAACATAAGTTCCCAATTTTTTTTTTAGAGATTGTAAACATGAGCAAGGTATATACAATGTTTCCAACTCAATTTCTATATCACTTTACCCTTTTTTCAATTCTATTTATATCCTTTTGTAAACAACTAATAACAAACTAGCTATTCCAAATATACCTCTTTTTAATTTTAGTTCTCATTTCAAAATATTCTTTAATTTGATGCAAATAAATTTTGTTAATGATAAAAATTTATACCATTATAAAAATCATAACAACCTTATTAATTTGAGTCTAATATTGAATATAATCAACAAAATTAATTTAATACATAATCAAAAAGGTAAATGAATGAGATAGATTTGGAACTAATCAACAAAATTATAGCCTTAATAAATATTTTTATAATGGTATTGTAACAACCCCTTCCTACCCTGGAGGTATTACCGCCAGTAACCCCGATTAAGACTAAACCGAAGCTACCCAAGGCTTTAAACTGGTCGAACAAACTAAAAATCCAAAAGTTGGATTCATTTAAATCATAACCAGAAAATAATAAAATGTTGCAAAAGAACTTAATCTTTATTACTTCAACCTTACAAAGTTGAAGAAGACATTACAACGGAATAAATACAAATGGTCTTAAAACAGCATTAGCTTTTATGACAAGATGATAGAACAATCTTCTATCTGAACAAAACCTTTAGTATGTAAACTCTTAGCTTCTTCTTTCCCAACATAACTTTATAGTGGCCCATCCATAAAATTCGCTCCAATACAACTTCTGAAAACTTTTCTTCAACTTCTTGATCCACTTCTCAAATCAACTTCCAAGAAATACTTGATGTGTCGTATACAACGGTGGACACCAGCCGACCATGCAATTGAATAAGGTGGTCGGGTTAGTCTAATGAAAGACTAAGCAAGTGGAGAAATTGATTGGTTCTTATGGTAGTGACTAAACATATTGGCATCGAAATCCGAATAACAACCGGTCGATGATCCAACGGTTAGCAGTCCCATAAAGGATAAGAATGAGACATGCATAATCAAGAGATAGGACACCACAACTTGTGGTTCCTTTACGAAACATGAAGAATTGTTGGGAACTCATAATAATCACATATCATTTTGAAAAGCCTCCATCGACTAATCAGATTGACTTAATCAAAGTTTGATTAAGAATCATTCATAACCGGAAGCAAGAATGGTTATCGAATAGACTAACCATCCGGGTATATCAATGTGCCTAACGCACTTATTTTATATTACTTTCAAAACTTTTCACAAATATGTTGGTAACTTTTAATTGGCTAAAACTGCCGAGAATCCACATGTACATGGAGACGTCAAGATGAGAAGGATGAAATCCATGATCATTGACGAACACCTAGTACCAATTTGCACTTAGCTAGAGTGCACAAACACCTCCTCCAGTGTTGAGTAAGGTATGAGTCATGACCCGAATATTGGGATATGATAGCGAACTAAACCTCCCAATATAGACTGTGTTATAAAGAGGTCATCGGAGACTCGGCTCCTACCCCTGAAATTAACTTACTTCACAGCAATGTCTCAGCATGAGACAACATACAAGGTCACACATAACGAACCTAAATCCAGTTATAGCGCGAAACTGAATAAACAACATGGTCATTATTTCTAACAAATATAACAACCTATTATATTTTATTAAGCACACAAGTTGTTCCCAACACAAATTTTAAATGGGATTCAATTCCTCATTTAATAATATTGATGCAAGAGAGAACCGTCCACTTGCCTTAGAAGGCGTGCTCAATGTTCTCAGCGATTCCAACAGAAATCTTTATCACCCTTCTTCCAAATATAACAAAAGATTTCTCAACAACGAGCTCATGGATACACTTCTTAGTTGTATTCTCAACTCCTACAACTTTCTAATCGATAAAGGATTTGATTTCCAAATATCGATTCATAAATAATCCTTAGTTATCATGCTTTCAGGAGCCATCTTGGCGGAATTATAACTAATTATCCGCTTCACTTTTTGAAACAGTTTTCTAAATAAAAATTGTTCATTAGCAACAGTTCTTAAAGGTGACCAAATCTCGGATCAAACGGATTAACAACGAATCCTAAGTAATTATTCGAAGTCCTTTACCTGCCAATCGATGTCCAAACTTGTATTCGCTATAAGTAAAGATCCAGACGTCCGTTTCTAGAGCGGTTTGAACCTGTGGAACCGTATCAACGTTAAAATTATAAAAACCATAAATTTAATTAGCAAAGCAGAACCAAAAGGTCCTTACGGTGGCTCTGCAACCAACCCGCTAATTAATTTCGATCGTATATACCTTCACTTGAGCCTATGGCCCGTTCAGCTCGATAGTGGCTCGATCCCCGAGCTCGAGGGTGGATGAGTATTGCCCATCGGCAGCTCTCGCAGTGGGTGGTGGTCCGGAGTGACTGGTGGTCGCCGACGACAACACAAAGCGAGGCAGAAAAAGTTGTCGGCGATGATGATTCGAATCCTTTCTTCCCAAGTCCGTTATCGTCCCGCTCTGATTCTTTCTCTGGTTCATTTCAGCCGTACGAACCCAAAGAGAGGATGAAGAAGATGAGGTGGAGGAGATAAGGGAGATTGTTGGGGCAAGGAGAAGGTAGCCGACGGTGAAGACGCTCGCCGAGTCCGTCGTTGTTCCAAACCTTTCTCGCACACTTATCTCTCTCTCGAAGTTGAGATAATACGAACAAACAAAAAAAGTCTAACCACACTTATCTCTTTCTCTCGGTTCCTTCCTTATTAAGGCAAGGAGAGATGCTTTTAAAAACAAACCCGTCTCGGAACGGGACTCGAGTTAAGGCGGTAAAATTATGTACCTCGGGTGGAAAAAATTACTAAATACAAAACGTCCCGTAAATTACGTAGACCAATAAAACCAATTTTCCATGATTTTATCTTGCTACCTTCAATTTTTAAGGCTTCCGTTTCGTATTTTAAAACCTTTACAGTACATAATTAAAAAGACGTCTTATCCAATAAATATTATTCTTCCACTGAAAAATCCTAGAATTCACACCGATCCATAAAATCATTTCTTTATGATTTTAGGATATCACCAAAAAATTTCTAGGATTTAAATTCCAACAAAAATATTGGATTAAGCGTTAAAACGAACAAAGAGGTTAAAAAGATATCCGAGAAAATTCAAAAATATCCTCAAAAACCACAATTATTACATAGGACCCCCTTAAAAATGGTTTCGTCCTCGAAACCAAGAGAACTCGGATCACAAGGAAGGATATCACAAGCACATACACACAACCACTACAAACCTATACAGAAGTTTGTAGTACCCCCTTAAAAAAACATGTTGTTACTTCTACACAATACAAAACAACCACTGCTTAGTTACCAAACTTCTTCTTTACAACATTCATTACCTTTGGAAAATGGCTTAGCATTTCCTGTCTAATTTCTCAAGTCTTTTCTTCACCTTCATATTTAGACTAAGGTAACCTAACCAAAGGTATCTTTCTTATTCACGATTCAACCTGGCCTTTCTTCATAGGTGTCATTTGGTTGAATATCCATCTTATTATTGTTGAGTACAAGAGATATATTGAACACATACTATCAAGGAAAACATTACGGATAGAATGCACTAAAGGTGGCAATGCTAACCGATAAACAAACTTACCATTCCAGTATCTCGAAAGATCCAACATAGCGAGCATTTACGTTGTCTCGCTTTTTCCAGCGGAATACGCCTTTCAAGGCGGATACCAACAAAAACATTGTTCTTTACAATGAACTTAACATGTTCTCGCTTTAGCACAACACACAATTGTTGTCGCTTTTGAGGAGTTAGCACCCTTGAACGTTAGTGCGATATCAGTTGTTGTTCTCTTGGCTAAGTCTGGCCCATGAAGAACCTTGTCAGCATTGTGATTCCAACAAATTGACAACCAACACTTCTAGCCTTACCAAGCCTCAAAAAGAGTCATTTTCTTTATCGTGAAATCAAAATTCTTGTATGTGAAGTCACTCAAACTCAAGCTAACATCCCAACTTGTGTGGAATCCAGAATACATGTCCTCGGGAGTTTGAATTTGTTTCTTTGCATTGTTCATCAATTTGATGAGGGAGGCCAGCGCTAAAATTCAATTCACTCCACAAAGCTTGATGTCACTCCTTTCAAAACTTTGGCATGAACCATCCATCTCAATCAGAGATAATAGTCTTTAGAGTTTTATGAAGATGAAACACTTCCTGCATGAACACCTCAGCTAACTTCTGTACTCTTTAAGTCATCTTAATTGCATTAAAAAGAACACTCTAGATGAGTTTATTAACAACCTCCATATGCATCCTTCTTTCATTAAGTCTTGAACGACTAATGACAAGAATTCATTGTAACATCTTCCCACTTTCATTCTAAAACAGGAAGGGACTATAACATTTCATATGGTCTTCTATGCTCAATCAAGACTTCCAGACAACTAAACATATCTAAACGAACTCGATGACATTTTGCTTCATGTCAGGCCATCAAAAGTTTTATCTTAAATCCTTATACATTTACTTGTTCCAAGATGAACTAATTAAGCAAATAACTATGCCTCCTTTGAAATAAGCTTTCAAAGCTCATCAACAACAGATACACATGAACAATTTTGAAACCAAGCAATCCATAATCTTGAATAACAAATCCCGGTGTCTTACCTTCTTGATCTTCTTCATTGATCTTAAATAATATTACTTTCCCATACTACTTTTCCTTGATATGGTCAACAGATTCTGAATAAAATCCTAGGGTATTCACACAACCTTGTTGTCATCCAAACTAAACCTTTAGTCCTTCTCAAATTAGTGTATTTACAAGGATTACTTAAAATCCTTACTCAATTTCCTTTTTGAGATAAAATCTCAGTATTACTTTAACCAAGAATATGATATTTTTCCAACACATGACAAGATAATAATCTATCTTGACAATCCTTTACATCCTTTTCTCAACCAAAACTCAGCTTGGGCATACTGACATTCAAAAGTATGAGGAATTATGTAATTCCTACAAATTTCTTATTTCGAACTTAAACTTGAGGAATTATGTGATCTAATTCCACAATATGATCAGGATGGGGAAATAAAATCAACACACCCTTTACTGCATTCTCATAGGAATAAGACATGTAATCTTGCCTTACCATGTGATCAAGATGAAAGACAAAATACATTCTTACTCACCACCATGAAAACCATAGAAAATTTATTCATGAATCCTTTATAACAAACTACCATTACTTTTAGAAATTCATAGTTGAGTTCTATGGAGTCCGAAGATTTTCTCAAAAGAGAAAATCATGAAACGATCTCAAATATCCTTAAAATCAAGACATCTTGACTCACATAAATCCTTACCCAATTTGACATAGAGAAGTCCAATAAGATCATATAAGATCGCAACCCAAGAATAGAATATAACAATTTTACAAAGATTAACAAATGGGTAACACGATTAAAATTACTCATGAAAAGGAATAGCTATCAACGAATCTCAAAAGATGTTGAAGCTTAACAAGAACTCGACATAGGCTACTAGTATACTTGCTTTAACTTTGAATACTATGGAAACAAAGATTAGCTACTCTCTTGAAGAATTGGGCGCGTTAGCCAATGCATCATATAAAATTGTTGACCTTATTTTCATGATGCTACGGACGCTTTGCCCTAGTTCTGTGTTAACATTTGCACCTTAGCTGGCCTTACCAACTTGGCCAAAGTTTTGAATCAAAATTGAGCCTCAAAGGAGCTAAAATAATCCAATTCACTTCTAAGCCCAAAATTTCCCTTCGAATGTAACACTTCATTCCTTCCTCAAGGTAGAACCTGATTACATGCCTCGACTTTTCTTAATTAGACATACTGCTAGACTTTTCTATAATCCATAGTATTGAGTAATCTCTGTCTGATTTAACTCAATCTCAACCCAACTTAATTTCGCAAGTTCAATAAAGAGTTGATTGCTCAAATCCACTTACTTGCAATCCTTACGGAAAATGTGATTCCAACATCTTCTTACTCATAACAAATTCTTCCAAGGTCGATCTCAACTTGTATGTCTCCTTGACATCCCACTTTAAAGTGATGTAACAATGATATATTACCAAAATTCAATCTTTGAGATCATCCATTTGCAGAACAATATCCCTTTTGCAACTTAATTGTCATTTAAATTCCGATATCCAAAAGTGAAAGCTATCAAACTCTCGTGACGAGTTTAAGAACTTTCGATCCTTTTATCTTCAATTCAGGATGTTCCTTTAGTTTCCAATATCTTTTAACAGAAGAATGAATGCACATGGCCAAACAAAATATTCTTGAACCTATCCCAATTCAACATTGGTAAACAAACTAGACTTCTCCATTTACTTAACCATAAGGAGAAGACATATACCCTTTTTATTAGCTCAAGTTCAAACCACATTGCAAAGGAAGAACTTGTGGTTAGGAGACTTGCCGACAACTTAATAGTTTCACCAATACCACCTTAGACATTAGATTTGACAGATATAAAATCTTCAAAATCCAAACACAACTGAAATTATCCTTTCAGCGATAGAGTCTAAGCCTTATTGACGATAGATGATTGCTATTTTTTCTCCCAACTATTTAAAATATCACAAACGAACATGCCAAAATCATTCCTTGAATGATCTTCTCAAAACTGAAGATTATCATTTCCATCCTTGAAGAAACATAAGCCAATTCCATTGGCAATTTAGAACATCTTACTACTGATTCCATTACTAGTCAATTATAGACCTCAAGTCTCTTCTCATTATCCCGAGTTGGGTATCATACACGAAATTCCCATTACGTGTCACATAAGTTAATCATTTGGATATCAACAACTCATGTAATCAATTAACACTTGTGCCAAGTAGTTAATTGAACATAAACACATTACTGATGAACTTTTACCTGTACAATCCATTGTGATCAATTAACGTTATTCACAACAACCTTGATGATTAACCACTTGTTCGCAGCTTCAACTGAACCAACATTCTTCCTTTCTTTCTTACTATAATCATAAGAAATTCCCATTGCATTTAGGATTCTCAATCCTCTTAACTCAAAGGATAACAACATATATGAAAATCCGAGTTTGAACACTATCAGGTTAAAAATTGAATTGTATTTTCCAATAGATTAACAATTCAATTGATCCAACACTTGAGCACTTCAAAGCTCTTTAACTTCCAACTGTACAAAGAAAATATAGAATATCCATGATTTCTATACTATAGAGTCACAAACACAATTGTTGAAGAAAGTTTCCAAAGGTAATCCTTTTCTATTCAGGATTCTTTTACCTCACTTCATGATCCATACTGATCTTTTAAAATTACTCAAGACTTATAAGATTCTCCAAATCTTACCATTGAGAAGTAGAGGTTCCAACTCCAAACTTCTATTGATACTCGAATTTCAAAATTCAGAAATTCCTATAAGAATATACTCTTGAAAACTCTTAATCTTATGACTTCACTGTCAAAGAAACTCACTTTAAAATTTCCTTTTTAAAGACAACACTTGAACTTTCACATATCAAGAAAATAAATTAACAATTTCTTTCACATACTTGTGAATCATGAACTTTCTAACAAAATTTCTTAACTTGAAATATTCCATCATTCGAGCTTAAAATAGGAAACTTTCAAACTAGAAAGTCTTTATGAAGTACAATATTTAACTTCAAAATCTCACAAGAAGTTTCCTAATATGGAAGAAACGACGAGGGTACACCCAATTCAGACTCTCAAGAGAGAATAGGAATTTATTGAGAACTTGGTCAAGAACCGGTTCAACTTTAGGAATCTTCACCTAATCTTACTTTGGATCCTTCTCGGAATCCATTCCCATCTCCAGGGAATCAAATCTCCACCATAGGACAAAACTTATTACCTCATGTTCTCCAATTCCCTTTTCTCCTTCTATCTCTTCACGAGTCTGGTTTCCAATCTTAACCACTTTCCATAAATGGTTCTAAGATAACACCCATATAGAATTCTCCGTAATTCTATATAAAAGATGAAAGTATTAAGCAAGACTTAGAGCTCTGATACCACTTCTGTAACACCCCTCCCTACTCTGGAGGTATTACCGCCAGTAACCCCGATTAAGACTAAACCGAAGCTACCCAAGGCTTTAAATTGGCCGAACAAACTAAAAATCCAAAAGTTGGATTCATTTAAATCATAACCAGAAAATAATAAAATGTTGCAAAAGAACTTAATCTTTATTACTTCAACCTTACATAGTCTAAGAAGACATTACAACGGAATAAATACTAATGGTCTTAAAACAGCATTAGCTTTTATGACAAGATGATAGAACAATCTTCTATTTGAACAAAACCTTTAGTATGTAAACTCTTAGCTTCTTCTTTCCCAACATAACTTTATAGTGGCACATCCATAAACTCGCTCAAATACAACTTCTGGAAACTTTTCTTCAACTTCTTGATGCACTTCTCAAATCAACTTCCAAGAAATACCTGATGTGTCGTATACAACGGTGGACACCAGCCGACCATGCAATTGAATAAGGTGGTCGGGTTAGTCTAATGAAAGACTAAGCAAGTGGAGAAATTGATTGGTTCTTATGGTAGTGACTAAAAAGACATGTATTGTGAAACAAAAAAATCAAGGCTAAAAGGACATATATAATATAATGGGGAGATTAACAACTATTGACTTCATACTAATAATACAAATTTTAGAAATCATTAAATGATAATTAAAATGTTCCCTTATGTACTAAAAACAATACACGATCTATTTGCGGTAAAAAAAATACACTACAAGATTCTGAAGATTTAGCGACCATAATTTTGCGACCATAGAATATGGTCGCTAAATGGCGACATATGGTCGCCAGTGGTCGCTAATGTGGACGTCGAAACTGGGGAAAAAATAAAAAAACAATAACGACCATATGGTCGCTAATGTTGGCGACCAAGTGGTCTTCGGAGCAACTTGGTCGCAATAAATAGCGCGGACAAATTTCCCACTTCATATAGCGTCCATCCGGTCTCTAAACATAGCGTCCATATGGTCGCCATTTGTATCTTTCATATGGTCGCTATTTTTTGCGACCGACTGGACGCTGGAATGGCGGCGACCATATGGTCGCGACATATAGAGACCATATGGTCGCTGATGTGGACCATATGTTCTGGCGGGCAACATCAATTTTGGCGGGTGAAATCCCGCCAAAAAGGCGACCACATGGTCCCTAAAAAAATTATGTTGTAAAATTCGCGCCAATTCAGAATATATACGTAAATGTGTAAAAACCTCATTCTCATTCCGCCACCTTCATACGACCTCATACATATATAGCTCTTTCAAAAAAAATCAGAGAAGAAAGAAACAATCATTCACAAAACTAAGTTGGTCATAGGAACAAATTACGTCAATTTTTCCGACAATTTCATCAAAGGTATGTAATTAAAACTTATTCGTCATATTTAATTTCGTCATGCTATCGGTTTGTACACAAATGTTGTTTGTAAAATGTATTTGTTCATCTAATTAGAAGAGATTACGGTAAGTAATTGTTAAATTCATATAGCATAGCAATCGGTTGGAGAAAGTTTTAGTTCACAAATATTGTATATAGCGACCAACTGGACGCTATTCAGCGACCAAATGGATGCTAATTGGCGTCCAAGTGGTCGCAAATAGTAAACAACTTCCAGGTGGTCGCTAATCGGCGTCCATATGGTCGCCATATCCAGGATTATATGATGCAAAAGTCAATTAATTATAGTCTTATATTGAATTGCAGGAAGGAAAAATGCGTGAATGGATGTATGTGCGTCACATATATGGGTTTTGGAACAACGAGTTTTTGGCTGGCGTTCAGCAATTTATTGACTTCTGCAAAGCTGTGCCGACATATGACCCATCCGAATTAAGGTGTCCGTGTCGGAGGTGCAAGAATAGGAAACTGATTCCTGTAGATGATGTGCATTATCACATTGTTAAGGATGGGTTTGTTCCGAACTATTACCATTGGGTTTCGCACAGAGAGACTGATGAAACGTTCGCTGCCTTGTTGGCACAGTCTAGACAGTATGAAGGCTGTAGCAGTACTGATCCAGCACTATCAGTATCTGGGAATGATAATCAAATGGAGCAGATGGTGTATGATGGCTTTAATGCCCAAAGTCAATACACTACTGATGATCCCGTGCAAAATGAGGGTATAAGGCATGAGCAGGGGGATCAATATTATCATGAAGCGCCCAATCCCGATACACAACATATGTACGACATGTTGTCCGCTGCAAATAGGCCGTTGTGGCCTGTATGTGATATGACCCAGTTGGAGGCGGCGACTGAGCTACTTAGCATAAAGTCAAAGCTAAGGATGACAGAGCGCAGATACGACATGATCTCGGATTTCTGCGGACGCGTTTCACACCCGGAGACCACATTACCAGCCACGTTTTACGACACAAAAAAATTGGTCGAGGGTCTCGGGCTTCCGTACGAGGCCATTGATTGTTACCCAAACTCTTGCATGATATATTGGGGTGCAGATGCAGAATACGCGGCCTGCAAGATTTGTGAGTATCCTAGATGGAGGCAAGGCAAGTGAAAGCTCATTCCATATTCTCATATGTTTTACTTGCCAATAACTCCACGATTGCAGAGGTTGTATGCATCGGTGGTGATTGCCGAGCACATGAGATGGCATGCAGAGCATGCACAAGATGGGGTGATGAGACATTCGTCCGATACAAAGGCATGGAGGCACTTTAATGCCGCATGGCCAGATTTTGCAGCAGAAACGCGAAATGTCAGACTAGGTTTGTGCATGGATGGTTTCAATCCGTTCGGGCGTCAAGGCACCAATACTCATGTTGGCCTGTGATTCTGACACCCTATATCCTTCCGTCGTCGATGTGTATGCGAGAAGAGGTTATGTTTTGATGGTTATTATTCTTGGACCGAAGAGTCCGAAGCAAAAGTTGGATGTGTATTTGAAGTCGTTGATAGCCGAGCTGAAGAATTTGTGGCTTAATGGGGCATGCACATATGATGCATGGAGGAAGCAAAATTTTATCTTGTGTGCAGCTGTAATATGGACTATCAGTGACTTCCCGGCATATTCGATGTTTTCAGGTATGTTGCTCTAGACTCAGCTTAATTAATGTCAAGTATATTATATATATTCATGCATATATCATGAAACCATTAAATTTAATGTGTTATACCAAATATATGTTTGTGTAGGCTGGATACTTCTGGGAAATACGCGTGTCCTTATTGCATGGAAGACACTGATGCATTTTATCTAACCCATGGACACAAAATGTGCCGATTGTCACAAGAGGTTTACAAAACATGATCATCGCTTCCGAAATAATAAGAATGATTTCAAGAAGGGTAGAAGGGAATGTTGTGCTCCCCCTATACTCCGTGACGGATACGAGATATTGGGACCTACCTTATTGGCCTAGTCTGCTGGTAAGACATAATTTAGATGTCATGCACATTGAAAAGAACTTCTTTGATAATGTTTTCTTCACCATTCTCGATGTTCCAGGAAAGTCGAAAGACAAGTGGTCGGCTAGAAAGGACCTAAAGAAATTGTGCAAGCGTCCGGAGTTGGAACTTGAAGAGGAGGACAAGAGGTACCCAAAGGCATGCTATGCACTACATCGTAATGAAAAACAAGTGCTTCTTGAGTGGTTGAGATCCATAAAATTTCCGGATGGCTATGTGTCCAACTTGAGCCGCTGCATTGACTTGCACAAGCTTAGACTCTTTGGGATGAAGAGTCATGATTGTCATGTGTTCATGCAACGGTTGATGCCTATTGCTTTTCGAGCATTTCTTGATGACAAAGTCTGGGAGCCTATTGCTCAACTAAGTGCGTTCTTCAGGGACCTAATGTGTTACGAGCTTAAGCCTGAGGTGGTTATGTAGTTGCACAAGGAAATACCAATATTTTGTGCAAGCTGGAGCAAATCTTTCCCCTAGCGTTATTTGATTCGATGGAGCACTTGCCTATTCATTTGCCACGGGAAGCTTCACTTTGTGGCCCTGTCAATTATAGATGGGTGTATCCAGAAGAAAGGTATGTACAATTACAATTTTTGATAAGTTGTAGTTAATTTGGTTTTAGGATCTTCAATATCATATATATATTGTAGGTTCTTAAAAATGCTGAAGGGCACTGTTGGCAATAAAGTTAAGGTTGAGGGCTCAATTTGTAGTTCCTATCTCGTTCAAGAGACACCCACCTTTTGCTTGTATTATTTTAACTCGCATGTCGCGAGTAATCATATGGATGTCTCCC